>JANAVB010033220.1:21514582-21944582 GCA_029216955.1 Iris pallida | reverse complement strand
TTATCTATCTGGAGAGTATACTACCCAGTATAATGCTAGTTTACTAATATTGTTTTTTATGATTTTTTTCTTAATTTTTATCGATTCATTTTTATGTCAATCTAAATGCATATGGGCCTAAAAATTGATGCAAAATATTATGACCTATATGGGAGGGTGTGGATAAATTTCAAGGGAATCCAACGGTCATAACTCTTGTATTGGATTGTTTCTAATTTGGTAGGAAATACAAAAAAAATCGATATAGATTTTTTTCGTATAATTTTATAATGCTTTTACTTGGCTTTAAGTCATGAATCAAGTATTTATAAACATATTTCTTAGTTAAGTTATTCTCTTTCATTATGTAATGATTTGGCCTTAAATGTTTTTATATTTCAGGAACCTTTATATCCCTGACATAGATTTTCCATACATGGACACTATATTTGTCACCTCCCGTGTCACGTTCCGCACCCGAAAGTTTGAGCATAAATACGTAAAAACACGTCCAGCCTATGCCGCAGAGTCGACGGTAGTAAGGTGTCGAATTCTCAAGTATATTCAGTCAAATCAACATAATATAAATTATGATATCCAGATTATAACTCAATCACAAGTACTATCAGGTAGAAATAAAATAGAACTGACAAGTCCACAGAGTTCAACACAGAAGTTAAATACAGTAATCCTCATAATAGAGTACATCTCATCAAATGTTCTGATAATAGAAATCTAACCAATAGAAAGTAAGACTAAGCTAAGCTAAGCATCCTCCAGTGGCACGTCTGCTATATCGTCTCCTGTATCTCTATTTATGCCATAATTAGCCTCAGGTGTGCCATAGTAAGTGGGACACTAGTTTTTTAAGTCCTCGCCTAAAATGTTTGTCCAGTCAGGATGGGAGCAAGTACAATACATGATCTACTATTCATAATATGATAGAAACTATATAACATATAATAAAGGAAGTGACAAAATTGAATAAACGGTTAACATGATTTGACGAATATAGAAACAGAAGTAAGACTAATCGTGGCATGTGACGTAACCAATATAAAATGCATAAGTCATCACTATACTAAGTACATTTGAAATACCACGTTCTGTATGTGATCAGGCTGAAGGATCAACATGGTCAGGCTCAATCATACGTATAGTGTCTGATTTCCTGTCAGACATGGAAACACGGATGTACATGATTTTGATCACATATATACTAAGGTATTTTGCATCCAACAAGTAATCATCGATTTAAATTATAATGTGACAAGGTAAACATGGAAGTATAAAAAATATGATAATCATGATATAGAATCCATAATACTAATCTCGTGAGAGTCGCATCGATAATCAGGAATGTACATCTAAAAACATGAAATAGAGTAGCTATCAGAAAATGAAAGTGATCATCGTAAGTACTTGCCTCGGGTATCTGACGTTGACGAACGCGACACGAATGTGTCATCACAAATAGTATCACAGTTTAAATTCCAGAATAATAATTCCAAAGATTTCATCATCCCAAATAAGTCATCGAAGATCATAAGGTCCAATAAATGTCCACGATCGTATCTGATGTCCAATATCCCAAGATTGTCTAATTTAGGTAGATTGTCGATAGATTCACAGAGATCAAGACAAGTCACAGGAAAAAAATTCGTACGATTAGATCAAAATTGAGATAATAATTAAGGAGTGCATAACTACTTAGATAACTAATTTGGAAATTAATTTATAAGACTTTGAAATTAGTTGTATTAGACAAACTAATTTAGAAATAATATTTGGAGGATATAAATAATTATTTATATTTCCAAACAAAATCTTATTACCAAATTTTTTTTAAAAACATTATTTATAGATAAAAATAATATTTTTTATTTATTGTATACTAAGGATGTTCATACTACTAAAATAAGAATATATACATATGTATATACCAATATATATATTTATAAATATAATACATATACCAGGCCTAAATATGGTCCAAGTAAAATATGCATGAAACATTTATATAGAATTCGAGCTTAATGGGATGGCCCAGCCCAATAGAAAATGCAATCAGTTTAAAAATCTTTAGCTAATCGGGAGGAAGCCCAAACCCAAAGCTATAATAAAATATTTTACCAAAAAAATAAATCAAAACACAGCTGGGCTTTGAAGCCCAAGCCCAATGCTTACATTAGGTTTAAACCCTAAGTTCTCTTCAACCAAAGAGAGAGACAACACTCTCTTCCAAATTGGAAAGAGAGGAAGAAGAGGAATGGAGTAAAGAAAGGGAGAGAGGAAGACGGAAAGAAGCTCACCGCAGCGGTCGTACGGTATTGGAGTCGCACGGAGGAGGTGCACATGGCGGTGCTGGAATCGTTGACGAGCACAGCGTCCGAGAATATGACATCGATGCAGTCGGATCCAGGGCTCACGGTGGTGCTAGGATCTGGATCTGATCGAAGAACTCCATACGACGTCGGAGAAGGCTGGATCTGACCGATGTTGAGTAGATCCCATCAGAACGGTAGCGACAAGGCCAGGGAGGCGATGGTGTGGTCTTGGAGTCTCGACAGCATCGAGGTGAGTGGATCTGCGGTGGTGATTGATTTTTGTTAGTGGTTGGGGGTTAGTCGGTGGAGGTGATGAAGCTGGTGACGATGGCGGTCAGGATCGGGTGGTATAAACTACCTAAATTTCTACTACGATTTTTTTTAATATTTTTGTAGTTATCTTGTACTTTGTATCTGAACGTCGCATACGAGTTCGCCTTGTTGTATTTACGTAGCGTGCGAGATTTATGTTTCGTAATTGCTCGACGAGTGCGAATATGTGCGAGCGTACATATTTTTAGAAAAACATTTTCTATTTTTTTGTTTCAAAATAATATATATAATAATTATTTGTATTTGTATTTTACTTAAAGTTGTGAAAAATATCGTATCACGATGGCTAAAACTTATTAATTTTATTTATTTATAAAAGGCTAGCTTATTTAGTAGTGGTAATTTAGAAAACTATTTTTATGCAAATATTCCTTGCACATGAGGTACATGAATTTGAATTTATATATATATATATATATATTTCCTTTTTTAAATTTATTGATATTAATATTTTATTATTCAAAAAGATATTTAAAAATATCTATTATTTTTGAAATTATTATTATTGGTATTTTTGGAAAATATATTTGGAAATTATTGTGGCTATTTTAAATCTCGATTTAATTTTATGGATTTAATTTAAATAGTATAAAGGTATAATTTATATATTTAAATTGAAATTGAATTTGAATTTAGATTTGATTTTATTGATTTAAATTTAATTATCTAATTGGGTTTAAATAAATTCCAATCCTATCCAAATGGAAATTCCCACATCTTATAAATAGGCAGGTACTCTTCCATAATTTCTACCACCCACGTGCATCGTGTCCATGTTTCCCTTCCCACATCTTATTCCAACATTTACATATACATGAACCTTTTCTCGTGTCGACAATCCCGACACAATCAAATCCCTTACCTAACTCTACTCTAAACCCCATCCCCGCTCGTGTCCTCCCCCCTGCCTCCGTCGATTCCCCAGCCATCGTCACTACCACCGTTGACCCCACCACGTCCTGAGTCCCGACCGCCACCACCAACGTCATCCCCTCCACTACAGCCCCTGTCCCGACTCCGCTCCGGCAACCACAACCTCCTCTCCTGCCATCTTATCACCACCTTCGCCACCACCCGTCACCCCGTCTCCACCAAACAACCACCGCCAACCCTCATCGCTGCCACCCTCAATCCTGACCAGACCCATAGCCAAACCACACTACCACCTCAGCGACCATCCCGGCCACTAGCCTCAGTACCGAACCCCAAACACCAGAAACTGCCGCCAGCCTCGTCGTCCACTGCCCACACTACCAACATCCCGCCGTCGTCACCATCTCACCACCCGGAGCCTTGCCAAGCCCGCCACCCCTGTTTATTGGCCAAAACGTCGAAGCCCAGCCTCTCCTTACGGCCACCCTGGCCGAGCTCTACCGTCGAAAGCCCAAAACTGCCAAAATTAAAACCCAAACCCAGACTCACATGTCGAGCGCCGCCCATAGCCGTCCCGCGCTTGGTCCCCAGCCGCTGGAGCCCCCGTGTGAGACTTCTCGTCCGAGGAGCCGTCGGCTAGTCGAACCCCCATGGCTGTGCTTCCCAACATCGCACGTCGCCTCTTTTCACGTCAGCCGCTCGTCGAGCTAGGACACCACCGTCGCCGCTCCTTTTATTTTCTGCCATCAGCCCCACATCGGCCGACCCCCTCCGACGCCAGCTTCCATGAGCCCGCCACTGCGTGCGTCTTCCCCGACCACACAGAGTCCCTTCGCCGTGCCGCTCCGCCTCTTCTTCCTGCTACCTTCCTCCGCCTGTGGCGGTGCCGACTCCGGCGATGACCCAGCCGGCGAGATATCCACCCCCTTCTTCCCTCTTCTCCTCCACCGCAGCTCCACTCCTCCTTCGATCCTCCGTGCCCCGCTCTTGTCAGCAAGCCCCACCGTCTCTCCGCTCCTCTTGATCCCCTCTCTCTCTTTCGCTCTCCTCACTCTCCTCCTTCTGTTTCTTTATTTTTTCTAACCTTTCTCTCTCTCAGACTTCTTCTGCTTTTATTTTAAAGCAATTACTCTCTCTCGAAAAGAGATAGCACAACAGTACAGGTACTGTTATTATTATTATTATTTATTTTTTTATTATGTTTCTTTTGATTTTGTTTCATTTGAATTATTTTTATATTTGTTTTGCTGTGTTGTTGACTAAGTGGTTCTGTTAGTCCTTGTTTGTATTATTATTTATTATTTTTGTTGTTTGTTTCAGGATTGAGTTCTTTATTCTTTTACTATTGTTATAATTATTATATTTATTTATTATTATTACTATTATTAATACGACACTGACCTTTGCAAAAGAGAATGTATATCATACTGTTATATTTTATTATTTAATATTGAATTTTATCATAGTATCGTGGTTAATCCTATATGTAAGTTCAAACGAGATTTCAAAAGAAATTAGGAATATAATGTTAGATTATTTTATAATATCTTAAATATGACTTCCTGGATTTCCAATATATTTACAATGATGAAAACCTAGCTTTCTATCTAAATATCCCATTCTGACAAACTTAAAGTTTTTGTAAAGCAATTTTTAAGTTTTTTTTAAATATTTATCTAAAAGTACATTTGACTAATACAAATGTAGTTTCCAAATTGTTTTCATATATTTACGTAAAAATTTATTTTTAGTTTTTCTTTTTTCGTTTCTCAAGTATATTATTATAAATATTTCCTAAAATAGTATTTTGACAAACTTAGAGTTTTTGCCGAAAACGATTTTCTTGACTTTAAGTATTTTTTGTATTTTTCCTATAAATATTTTGACTCATGAAAACTATTTCTTAGGAATTATAAATATTTTCTAAAACTCGTATATATAATATTTATCCATTATTTGTTTAATTTTTCCCATGTCCGTAACCAGTCCTATTATTTCTAGTCCTTCGCCCATTTCGAGACTACCTTATGTCCACCCTAACTAATTTGACCCTTCTGGACCCAATGGAACTGTCCGTGCCACCATCAGAGGTCACCTTGCATAGTTGTTGTACCGAAGTCGCAGTTCATGCCATCTTGATCATCGTAGCACACCAGGCGTCCTACCAGGCAAGATACCTTGCCATTTGCTATTTATTTATTTTAACTCATATCTCATACATTATTCATTATTTTCTTTATGCAAAATAAACTATGATACATGACATAACCTGTTAGAACTTACTGTTATGTTATATTTCTTGCTATGTATTATTTTCTTACACATTAAACCTATATTTAAGGGACCACCTTTGTGTGTTGCATTCATTGGCCTTGACACGTTGTACCACGAAGTTGTGTGTCGCATGTAGAACACGGACATGCGTGACTGGCTGGCCATCGGTGCGTATAAGCCGTGCGATAGGAATAACCGCTAATAGAGTTGCATGTTAGTTTGACTTAGCGATTATAGAGGTTTACTGTTGTGGATACAACATAATAGGCATTGGACGGGGAGGACAATTCCTTTGCGTGTGGGCTTCGATGCACTTTTCTTTGTGACCCGGAAGCTCCGTTGGAGATACGGGGTTGATGACCCATGATTACTGACGGCTACTGACGTTCTGCGGAACATTATGCCCTTATTGATTGGGCCTCTGGTGCCCCAAGGGGGGACTATGCCGATCCTATTTTGTCACGCCCCAGAACCAGAATACTGAAGAGCGGGGGTGCACATAGCCAGCTACGTATATCGAAATGGCATCCACCTCGCTATACGGTCACGGCTGTCTAGATATGAGGGTTTACTACAAGCCAACAGTCTCTTAAGGTCAAGCCTATTGTCTCAATCTCAAGTAAGTAATATAGTCACAAGATGTTTGACCACCAAATATACAATAAAAGGCGTCCCAAATATTACATATCAGCTGATCATGAAGCTAGTCATACAAAATGCTAGGACTAGCAAGAGTTAAGTCATACATGATCAACCCTAGGATTTGTTAATCATGTTTACAGCCCGTAGGCAGACAGTAAGTAAAGTGCATCGAGCTAACAGGTGCTCGTCGGCTAAACGCCTCAAAAGAATAAATTTATAATAGAGTGAGCGAAACAAAATAGAAAACCCACTCGTAGCCCGGGTTTCTTCTAGTTGCCACCATCGGGCTGGAGGTTCGGTAGATCCTCGGGTGCTGCTCCAAAATCTGGCCACACAAAACCAGCTGGGTCAAACCCCAGAAAGAGCAAGTGCCACAAAGGAGGCCACAAAATAAGAACAAAAGCCAGCATATCAGAACATAAGAAAATAATTACATAATAAAGACAATTATTAAGGAGAAACCTGGCAGGTGATATACGATGAGATAACCATGGGACTCTTCAGATAACCAGGTTACAACCCATAAACCAAACAAGGACCGGGGTTGTAACCCTTTGTCTGATCGGAACTTGGTTTCTCCCACCATTTATCGGCAAGATAAAATATAAGAAATCTGGACCTGTAATTAATCATGATTAAGGTAAAGCACGAGTAGTCATGTCATGTCATAACCTTGTACAGGATCAGGACAGGACAAGCGGGACTAGACTCCATCCAATCAATCACGGCCAAGCAAGTACTACGGCTTACTACTTAACTAACTAGGGTTATCACAAGCCTAATTACTAACAAGATGCAAGTGAGAATTTCTCAGTCCCAAGCCCTGCAGACTATCCAGTTATCCTTTCGCGGGTTGAGAGTATAGGTGGGTACATCGCCCGGGAGACAAATATACCCTTAGGTGACTTAGAGGGTGCAACACATGACAGTGTGCTGGAAATGTGCTCTACTCGTCGGCAAGCTACAAGTCTATTAAAGCGCCTAGATAACGAGATTGCCTGTGACTGGAAATTCTCCATGTTCTAGTTTGATCTAGTCATTAGCCTGATACATATTCAGTGTGAATTCCTGACCGTAGGAACCAGGGAGTCACGTCCTAGACATGATGCAAGACAAGACAAGTGGATTGCACAAGCAAGCAAGCAGGAACACCCACGGTGTCAAGTTGATTATACAAGTAAAGTTAGCCGTCGCAACAGCATCAAGTCAAGTCAGGATTACAAGTTACAAGTTACAAGTTATAAGTTACAAGTCAAGTCAAGTCAGGTACAAGTCAAGAGTGCGCCGCCACGGGCCACTATCAAGTTATCAAGATAAATCATGTCAAGGTACTTGTCAGGAGTGCGCCACGACGGGCCACTATCAGGTCAGGTTGGTCATGTCAGGAGTACACCACTATGGGTCACTGTCATGTCATGCTAGTTCCTTGTCATACCATGACATGTACAATAGTCATTCTAAACATATTAAGTAAAATTAAGTTCATGACAAAAGGCGTAAGGATATAAAATGGGCGTAAAATATCTAATAAAATATCAATATACAGGACTATGGAAGATCCAGGCCTAAGGAAAATAAAGCCCAATCTCCATAATTGGACAGATTGCGCAAGGGTCCCTGGGGTCGGGTTGCGCAGGAGTCAGTACGCCAGGGGCCAACTGCGCAAGGGTGAGCTGCGCAGGGTACCAACTGCGTAGGGGTGGATGGCGCAGCAGATGGATTGCGCTGGATCAGGTTGCGCAGAAATGGATGGCGCAGTGTCAGATTACGCAGGGACGGACTGCGTATGGATGGATTGCACAGAAGTGGACTGCGCATGGATGGATTACGCAAGAACAGACTGCGCAAGAATCCATGCGCACTCGGGTTGAGCGCAGTTCGCCAAGAGGCAAGCTGCACAGTCGGCGCTGTGCTAAAGAGCGCTGGCCAAGGGGGAATACGCAATCCAGCACTGCGCTAAAGAGCGCAGGCTGCTGTCTTCTTCTCCAGACCGAGAAGAAGACTCCAAGAACTCCAAAGTTCAAAACTTCATAAAATCAAAACGAAATTTAGATTTTCAAAGCTCTAACTTGAGTAAAATCGAATTCTCTTCCACATGGAAGAATCAAAACATGCAAAAATCGAAGTTTAATAGATCAAAACCAAGGATTTTCGAAAATGGTTAAAACCTAGATCTAGAAGAATGAAAGCTCCAAATCACAAAATGTCAAGTTCTAAAGTTAATCTCCATGGCCTAATCTAGCTAATAGACAAATAAAAAGTGGTTCTCATGTGGTGGCAGGGTGCACTTGCCTATGGGTGTTGGTGAGTTGTGTAGAGGAAGGAAGAAGAAGGAGATGGAGAAGTAAATAAAAAATAAAGAGGAGAGAGAAAAGTTAGGTGGGATTTATGATGGTGGGTTGTGTTGTGTTGAGGGTGGGGAATAGGTTAAGGTGTTCCACTCATGATGAACCAAACCAAACCAAACCAACTCTACGAAATAAAACCAAGCCATGGTCCAAAACCCATTTACGAGAAACCAAATCCACAAGTCGAGAAAATAAAATACGGGCCAAAATCAAATTACGAGTACAAATACGAAATACAGGAAATACGGAAAATAAGGGTGACAACTCTACCCACCTTAAAAGAATTCCGTCCTCAGAATTTAATCAAGGAGCTAGAAATTGCCACGACAAGCTACACTAAGTACAGACAAGCTACACTAAGCAGTTCAATCATACAATCATACAATGCAAGCAAGGAAAGGGAAAGCGTAAGGCATAAGAAAGACATTATACCTCACGAGTCAAACAGGTAGGGATATCGCGATCGGATGTCATCCTCACGCTCCCACGTTTGACTCTTCCAAGGAGCGATGAACTCAAGCAACAGGAACTAAACTGATAGTCTTGCGCTTGAGGTCTCTCCCCTTGGTCAAACAGGGACACGGGCCTCTCCTCATACGAAAAGGTTGGTACCAATAACCGTTTTCGAATGATCTAGGACATGGCTCGGGCCCGGGATATACCGTTGTAATTAGGACACATAAAATAATGACACGTGTCCCGCATAACAACGGCGGAAAGCAAGACAATAGGACACAGATACCTCTCTGCCGAGTCGGGATCTGGGCCTGGGCGAACTGCTGAGGCCTCTGTTGCTGGAAGACTTGAGCCTGAGGCGGCAATGGCCTCGAAGGCGGGTACTGCTGCTGAAATACTTAGGCCTGAGGTGGCAATGGCCTCGGCAATGGATACTGCTGTTGCTGCTGTACTGGTGCTGGTGCTGGTCCTCTTACCGAAGGACTAGTCTGGGCCGACGAGGAGGGACCGGCTCTATTCGGACAGGACCCTATCATGTGGTCCGGTGCTCCACAAGCCAAGCACAATCCCTGTGCTCTGTGACACTCCGAAATAACGTGCCCTGGCTTTCCACAATGAGTGCAGCCCATTGCGGAAGACTGCTTCTGCTTCTGTTGCTGAGGGAACGTGACCGACGTCACTGAGGCCGCCTGCCTCGGAGTTCCAATTGTCAAGGCCCTTACTGCTGGGGCTGGTGTTGTCGACTGGGTCATCTGGCCGTGAGATCGCTTCCGACCTCCGGTCCTGTCCACGATCCTGTGGGAGGTATACTCGTGCCTCCTGGCTGCCCTCAACACTGCATCAAAAGTCTGATGTTCAAACTGTTCCACTGCTAACAAAATCTCAAGGTGGAGCCCTTGCTGGAACCGCTGGGCTCTATCAAACTCGGTCGCCACCAAAGTGGGAGCAAACCGACTAAGCCTGGAGAACTTGGCCGCATATCCATCGACCTTCTTGTCTCCTTGCTTCAGATTGGTGAACTTGGTCTGTAGATCGTACCGAGCCACCGTATCGAAGTACTTAGTCTGGAATCTCTCTCTAAATAGTGTCCATAGAATTGGGGCCACTAATCCCATGGCCTGTGCTGCCCACCAGCTGCGGGCAAGATCCAATAACTGTAAACGTACCACGACCACCTTCTCGTCCTCCGGGGTTTTGGCTGCCTCTAGAATGACTTCAGTATCCTGGAGCCATGCATCAGCAGCAATAGCATCTTCGCTGCCGTCGAAGAATGGAGGGTTCAGACGCTTGAAACTGTTCGCTGCACTATTTCTTGGATGACCGCCTCTGTTCAGAGCATCTTCCACTGCCTGGTGCAAGGCATCTCCTCGGCGATCTTGGGAAGCTAACAATGATCTGATGAGACCCACCAAAGTGCCATCATCAGGCTCTGCAGACTGGACTGGCTGAACTGGCGGCTCTCCTCCAGTAGGTACGACTCGGGAGGCTACTCCGGAGTGTTGGGCTTGATCTCCAGGCTGCTGATCCACGGGAGATGCTCTACCTTGCTGATCGGCGGGGTCAGGTACAGTATCGCTGAAGAAGACGACACAGGGAAAACAATAAGGAAGGACCAGGACAGATCAATGATACAAGCAATGTGATCAGGTCGAGATTCTCAGGGATTTGAAGATACGAGCAGAGATCAAGGACGAATATTGATTGAGACATCTATTCGGTAAACCCTCACATTTCTTGAATGCAAAGAACTGCATGGGCCACCACTTAAACCATGTCATGCCCCAGAACCAGAATACTGAAGAGCGGGGGTGCACATAGCCAGCTACGTATATCGAAATGGCATCCACCTCGCTATACGGTCACGGCTGTCTAGATATGAGGGTTTACTACAAGCCAACAGTCTCTTATGGTCAAGCCTATTGTCTCAATCTCAAGTAAGTAATATAGTCACAAGATGTTTGACCACCAAATATACAATAAAAGGCATCCCAAATATTACATATCAGCTGATCATGAAGCTAGTCGTACAAAATGCTAGGACTAGCAAGAGTTAAGTCATACATGATCAACCCTAGGATTTGTTAATCATGTTTACAGCCCGTAGGCAGACAGTAAGTAAAGTGCATCGAGCTAACAGGTGCTCGTCGGCTAAACGCCTCAAAAGAATAAATTTACAATAGAGTGAGCGAAACAAAATAGAAAACCCACTCGTAGCCCGGGTTTCTTCTAGTTGCCACCATCGGGCTGGAGGTTCGGTAGATCCTCGGGTGCTGCTCCAAAATCTGGCCACACAAAACCAGCTGGGTCAAACCCCAGAAAGAGCAAGTGCCACAAAGGAGGCCACAAAATAAGAACAAAAGCCAGCATATCAGAACATAAGAAAATAATTACATAATAAAGACAATTATTAAGGAGAAACCTGGCAGGTGATATACGATGAGATAACCATGGGACTCTTCAGATAACCAGGTTACAACCCGTAAACCAAACAAGGACCGAGGTTGTAACCCCTTGTCTGAACGGAACTTGGTTTCTTCCACCATTTATCGGCAAGATAAAATACAAGAAATCTGGACCTGTAATTAATCATGATTAAGGTAAAGCACGAGTAGTCATGTCATGTCATAACCTTGTACAGGATCAGGACAGGACAAGCGGGACTAGACTCCATCCAATCAATCACGGCCAAGCAAGTACTATGGCTTACTACTTAACTAACTAGGGTTATCACAAGCCTAATTACTAACAAGATGCAAGTGAGAATTTCTCAGTCCCAAGCCCTGCAGACTATCCAGTTATCCTTCCGCGGGTTGAGAGTATAGGTGGGTACATCGCCCGGGAGACAAATGTACCCTTAGGTGACTTAGAGGGTGCAACACATGACAGTGTGCTGGAAATGTGCTCTACTCGTCGGCAAGCTACAAGTCCATTAAAGCGCCCAGATAACGAGATTGCATGTGACTGTAAATTCTTCATGTTCTAGTTTGATCTAGTCATTAGCCTGATACATATTCAGTGTTAATTCCTGACCGTGGGAACCAGAGAGTCACGTCCTAGACATGATGCAAGACAAGACAAGTGGATTGCACAAGCAAGCAAGCAGGAACACCCACGGTGTCAAGTTGATTATACAAGTCAAGTTAGCCGTCGCAACAGCATCAAGTCAAGTCAGGATTATAAGTTACAAGTTACAAGTTACAAGTTACAAGTTACAAGTCAAGTCAAGTCTGGTACAAGTCAAGAGTGCGCCGCCACGGGCCACTATCAAGTTATCAAGATAAATTATGTCAAGGTACTTGTCAGGAGTGCGCCACGACGGGCCACTATCAGGTCAGGTTGGTCATGTCAGGAGTATACCACTATGGGTCACTGTCATGTCATGCTAGTTCCTTGTCATACCATGTCATATACAATAGTCATTCTAAACATATTAAGTAAAATCAAGTTCATGACAAAAGGCGTAAGGATATAAAATGGGCGTAAAATATCTAATAAAATATCAATATACAGGACTATGGAAGATCCAGGCCTAAGGAAAATAAAACCCAATCTCCATAATTGGACAGATTGCACAAGGGTCCCAGGGGTCGGGTTGTACAGGAGTCAGTACGCCAGGGGCCAACTGCGCAAGGGTGAGCTGCGCAGGGTACCAACTGCGCAGGGGTGGATGGCACAGCAGATGGATTGTGCTGGATCAGGTTGCGCAGGAATGGATGGCGCAGGGTCAGATTGCGCAGGGACGGACTGCGCATAGATGGATTGTACAGAAGTGGACTGCGTATGGATGGATTACGCAAGAACATGCTGCGCAAGAATCCATGCGCACTCGGGTTGAGCGCAGTTCGCCAAGAGGCAAGCTGCGCAGTTGGAGCTGCACTAAAGAGCGCTGGCCAAGGGGGAATGCACAATCCAGCACTACGCTGAAGAGCGCAGGCTGCTGTCTTCTTCTCCAGACCGAGAAGAAGACTCCAAGAACTCCCAAGTTCAAAACTTCATAAAATCAAAATGAAATTTAGATTTTCATAGCTCTAACTTGAGTAAAATCGAATTCTCTTCCACATGGAAGCATCAAAACATGCAAAAATCGAAGTTTAATAGATCAAAACCAAGGATTTTCAAAAATGGTTAAAACCTAGATCTAGAAGAATGAAAGCTCCAAATCACAAAATGTCAAGTTCTAAAGTTAATCTCCATGGCCTAATCTAGCTAATAGACAAATAAAAAGTGGTTCTCATGTGGTGGCAAGGTGCACTTGCCTATGGGTGTTGGTGAGTTGTGTAGAGGAAGGAAGAAGAAGGAGATGGAGAAGTAAATGAAAAATAAAGAGGAGAGAGAAAAGTTAGGTGGGATTTATGATAGTGGGTTGTGTTGTGTTGAGGGTGGGGAATAGGTTAAGGTGTTCCACTTATGATGAACCAAACCAAACCAAACCAAACCAACTCCACGAAATAAAACCAAGCCATGGTCCAAAACCAATTTACGAGAAACCAAATCCACAAGTCGAGAAAATAAAATACGGGCCAAAATCAAATTACGAGTACAAATACGAAATACAGGAAATACGGAAAATGAGGGTGACATATTTAGCCAGGTCCCATGCGTAGAAAGGATTATTCTTAACTATATTTTACTTACAATGGTTAGGGACCTTTATCCGTTAGGTACTAGTACTTTTGGTTTGGGTACTTGTATCTGACCGTAGCTTGAAACAATAACTTGTCACATATTAGTTCGTCACATCTTGTCCTTGTTTGGTTGTAGGTATGACTTACTACTCCGATGAGAAGGTATTGAACCTTATTGGTGTCCGGATACCATATTAGATTTACAGCATGGAAAGATACGTCACTGTGAATTAGTTTGCCATCTCCTGTCCTTGTTTGGTTGGGAGGATGGTAAGCTAGTTCAATAGGTGTGTATTGGACCATGTTATAATTTAATTAACTTATTTATTTGAGCAATATTTATTCAGTTTATATGACATAATATTATGTGTCTTGTTACGTCTCTCTAAGGACCTGGTTATCTCTCCAGGTGTGTGCTTTTGTCTTTCGCAGGTGTTCTATCCGTGGCCATGATCATCTCTATTTCTTCGAGGATGATTGCACTTTGATCGTCTTCGCTTCGCTCGCAAAAATTATTATTTTGTATATCATGTATTTCTTTTCATAGTTGGTAGTAGATTTGTCTCCGCCCAAATACATATACCAAATGACAATTTATTATCATTATATGATATCTTCTATTTATTTATTTTGTGTGGATGAGATTATTTATGGTTCGACTGCATTTTATAGCTTATGTATTCATACGAGATTTCTATATATTGGAGTATACTTCGTATGTATACAGTGTTGGCCCAATAATTGTATCATGTTTTTGAATATGGTTAATATGTTTAGTTTAGAATTTCATTATCATTAATCTTTATACTATTACTATAGCATTTCTACTTATACTTATACCTTTGGTGATATATGCCTACTGGTTTACATATTAGTGATATGAGCTTTCTATCTTAAATTTAATCGAGTTGTAAAAATCCAAACTATGTTTTTTATTGTGGTTATTCAATTAAGTTTAATCATTATGATATCACTAACATTTATGCTATCACCTTAGCACTTATACTTAAACTCAGCATTGTCCTAATGTGCATTAAACTTATCACAGTTGCTACTATGTATATTACTTTGTTCGTCTAACATGTACATGCAGAAAAGCAATAAGCAAGATCAATGTGGACATATGCAATGAAGAAATTATGGTGGGCCAAAGGCGACGGATCCCACAAGATTTCTCTGAACCACCCGACGACATCTCCGGAGCCACGCACTCGGTGGTTCCGCTGCCCGGTCAGCGAACAGGGGTCGAGGGGGCAGCGCCCCTCGTCGGGGGTTCGGGGGCACTACACCAAAATATGCCTTTTGGAACGGAGGAACTCCGTTCCAAATAATTTTTGGCACGCCTATATTGTGTGCCTATTTTTGGGCTGCCAAATTCCTTGGAACGGAACTAAAGCGTTCCAATAAACGCATTTGGAACGGAATTAAAGCGTTCCAATAAACGCATATTGGAACGGAATAAAGCGTTCCAATATATGCATATGGAACGCTTTATTTATGTTCCAAATTTGGAACACCACATTTGCGTGCCTAATAAAGTGTTTCATGCTGGTTTCTACTACGTTAACTGGAACGACAAAAAAATGTTCCAATGTTGGAACACCATAAATGTGTTCCTAACAAAGCGTTTTAGAATATATATATTTCCCATTCACAGTAACGACTAAAAAGTGTACCTGTAGCAAAGCGTTCCTAACCAAAAATTTCAAAAAAAAAATTGCACCAATTAGTGGAATGGCTAAAAAATTGTTTGATTTTTTGAGGGAAAAAAATATAAATAACATAGAGAGAACATATTACAATATAAGTGGTTATGCTACATTTCAAGAAAATCTAAGAAAGTTTGTAACAAAGTAACAATTGACAATATGTTGCAATCTTAAGATTTTAATGTAACTCATTTAAACGAAAGTAAACGAACTTCCGACCACAGCACGTACAAGTACATACAAAATAGTTCATGTTAAAGCTACATTGTTAATACAACTTTACTAAACTATCATGCGCTAAAGTAATGTTCGAGATATGTGAAAACACTTTGAGCAGCATAGACTAATCTCTTCTCTGACGCTTGACGTTCTTGCTAGTAATCGAAGGCATGGAACGGAGATTACCGAGTAAGCAAAAATGTGATAACCTGCAAACATTTCAAATATTGTTTAAAATCATGACAATAATTTGACCACAAAAACTTATTCATTTAATGTGACAGACAAAGAAAAGAAAATAATGCCAAAATTGGGGATACTATCCCCTAGAAAGTTTAGTAAATGACACTCTAATTAGAAGCAGTAATTAGAGCTTGACTTAGCCAGTTCTCTTTCTCAATAAATTAAGTAGTAACACTTTACCTGGATATCCGGAGGACTTCTTTGTAGGTCCCAATTTCCTCTAAAGGAATCATAATTTTAATCACTAAAGGTCCTACGAAACAAAATAGCTATATTAGTAGACATTAAGGATAGTAAAAATCTAAAAATATGCCATACAAAATGAATTCTATCTAAGCGATCATAATTGAAAATGAGAAACAAGTTCCAAATAATGCTATTTATTAAGATATCAATTTTGTAGGAAAGAAGTCTGTTCCATAGGCACATCATGAAATCAATCGACAAACAAACAAACAAGAAAGGTAATCAATTCATGTATTTTTAATCATTGAAAAAGTATCATAAGAAAATACTCACAAATTAATGCTTCCATAAATTTGATGTGTGATTTGGGCCACACAAAAAATTTGCCAACTCCTACTTCTTTAATTATTTTTGCATCGGGAGTTTCTTTGTAGAGCTTCGCGGTAAAAATCTTTTGGACAGACATGCTCACCTTCATTTCATATTGAGGGTCTAGTTGATAATTATGACAATTACCTCGATGTATTGGATCAATTACTTCTTTTGCAACTGCAACACAATTCCAATTCCAATCAAACAATTCACACAACCTTGTCGTGGAAGTTGGTTCAGTGCTTGCCGAAGTCGTTGAATCCTTTTCCCTTTCGCCCAAAGATGGCCCACGTGCATTGTTTATCATCATTGGAGGCATGGGTTTTGATTTCCCAATAGTTGCTTGTAGTTGTTGGAGCACGGGGGTTGATGTCCCATCTGCCTGGGACATAGGAATGGGTGATGATGACCCACCTGCATGGGGCATAGGCACGTGTGTTGATGACCCACCAGTAGACTGGGGAATAGTTGCTGGTGGCCCACCAATCTGTGACTGTGGTACAATAAAGAAAATTAAGAATATGAATTTTCATATTATGATTGGCATGTAGTTATTACCTTTTATACTTTCATATAAGAAGTTGGTTATCTCACCTTACAATAATCAAAAATAAAGTTAACCTTTGTCTGCATCTCATCAACCTTCTTTTTCAGACCCTCCCACTCGCCTTTTTTCTCTGTGTACATGATATGAGCATGAAGGGTAGCATCATACTTTCTCTTAGAAACAAAGCTCCCAACACCTGGCAATCCTTTCACTTTCTTGCCAAACACTTGAGTCAAAGGATCATTATCAATTGATAGAGGGTGAATGCTATTGTTGTCGCTTTCACTTTGTGTGGATTCAATAAGTTTCTCTTTGACTAATTTCTGTAATATCATTTGTAAGAAAAGCTAACGTTCCATTAAATGCAAGGTGATAACAAAGTTTTAGGTGACCTCACCATAAACGGTTCAGCACTAGGTAGCGTAGTTCTATCCTTTCTCGTATGAGTTTCTATCCACACTTGAGTCCGTGTAATAGGGATAGTAGGATCTTCCCGCTTTGCCTTCTGGATAAATCATGGATTAGTTTTGAGGCGTAAGCTTAAAATTGGAAATACAAAAATTATAAAATGCTAATGTTGGTTCTAGAAGAAATTACCATCTCATACTCTACCATTGCACTGCTCTTACGACCCCCAGTATGGCCATACACACTATGTTTTCTACTTTCAACGCCCATAGCTCTTCTTTTTAGTTGTTTATCATCAACCTCATTGATACAAAATTGCTCCCAGTCTTCTTTTCTAATCCCATTTGGAATAGCCATCATTTTCGCCTCCAAATTTGGTTGCTTATCCAAATGATGCTTTCTCAATGTATGCTTTAGCTTCCGGAACGCATCTGGCATTGATCTTTCAACATCTTTCATGAGATAATCTGGGATATTAAATTCTGCCTGTAATTAAAATGCTTTATTAAAAGAGAAATAAAGATATGTCAACTACAAACTTTCTGAAGGATGATAATGACACTAACATGCCTTCTGTAGACAATGGAATTCACATTAGCCATGGCCATACATATTTGGAGTGTTGGTGGCATTCTGGTATGACATGGAGACATGTTTTGCCAAGTCTCTACATCCTAACAGTTCAAAAATCATATCATGATAAGCCATTACATCAAGGTTTGCAACTGATACACATTGTATGTATCGTAGCAGTCTGAGCTTGTCTGATCCACACATATATGAACATGTTGCCATTTTACAGAATAAACATGAGCCTTTAAGACTCTATTTAGAATAGAGAGGAAGGGCACATGGTGGGGAATAGACTACAAGCATAGGAATTTTTCTTCACTCCCACCAGCAGAGTAACAAATTAAAAGTTAATTTCTTGCAGATATTCCTACTAGTCTACTTCTATAACAGGCAGCTGACATTAAATAAATGTTCTGTATAGGAGTTGAAGAACTTCTCAAACTAGATATACTAATTTTGATCTTGCAGATCCAGAAAAGCATAAACTGCACCGTATTGTAACTAATGAATACAAATCATTCTATAAAGCATAAACTGCACCTAATCTGTTTCTATCCATGTTGATAAAATATATTGGCTAGCTGGCTCGTTGTGCCTAATAGACCAAAATTTGTTTCTATCAAGAAGAAAGCAACATCTTGTAAAATAAATTCATATGCATTCCAGGATATAGCAGCTAACAAAAGAAAGCAACATCTTGTAAGATATTATTATATTAACAAAATATACCAGCTAAGAAAAGAAAGCAGCTAATTCATATGCATTCCAGGAAAAACAAAATAGAAAGCAAGAGAAATTTATACCATTAAGCATACGAATGTAGTTGCTTTTAATTCGAGCTCTGGAGAACCAAGGTCAGTATTTTGGTGCCTAAAGTTTTTGTTATTGTCTTGCATATTGAAGGCAAGAGAGTATCACAAAAGGACTGCTACTAATATGGACTGTTACAACCAAGAATCGAACTAAAAGGACTGAACTTCAAAGATGGATAAAACCAAAATCCCAAACAGTTGCCAAAGCCAAGCCATGCCCCTTCCTCATTTGCTGGCACTTGGCACTATTCAGTCCTGTATCTTGGTAGTAACATTACATTCGATCCTAGCATCAGTAATGATACTTCTGGCCTCGACCAAACACTAAAGGAAACCACGGAATCTAGGGACTCTTGAGAACAGGTAGCCAAGACCAAGTCATATGTAATACTCTACGTAGCCACATGTATGAAAAGTTAAGTTCCAATAGATAACATATGTTTCATGCTTCCAAAGACTTTACATTATATCAACAGGAACACATACCTTCATATACTCTACGTAGCCACATGTATGAAAAGTTAAGTTCCAATAGATAACATATGTTTCATGCTTCCAAAGACTTTACATTATATCAACAGGAACACATACCTTCATATGCTCCAAACACTTAGTGTGGTGGGATCTATATATAATTCTGTCATGCGGGAGGCATGTGGAGACAATTCATGTATGCTGCATAGACACTGATAAGGACATGGGACAAGGTTGTCAATTTTGGTGTGCCATATATATTTGGAGTGTTGGTGGCATTCTGGTATGACATGGAGACATGTTTTGCCAAGTCTCTACATCCTAACAGTTCAAAAATCATATCATGATAAGCCATTACATCAAGGTTTGCAACTGATACACATTGTATGTATCATAACAGTCTGAGCTTGTCTGATCCACACATATATGACCATGAGTACATTTCACAGAATAAACATGAGCCTTTAAGACTCCATTTAGAACAGAGAGGAAGGGGCACATGGTGGGGAATAGACTACAAGCATAGGAATTTTTCTTCACTCCCACCATACTATTGTATATTGTATAGAGCCTCCTTCCAAGGAATCTATGCTTGAGGTTTAAATTAGAGAATCCTTAAGATGGTATCACTGAGGTCAGTTCCTTTGAAACATTCAGTCACTTCATTTGTTCCGCATGTTAGTATCTTAGCATGCACCTAAAGCAAAGTAGATTACAAAAAAACAAAAAAACAAAAAAAATAAAAAACAAAAAACAAACTTGTGTCAAAGAAACAATGGATTATTAGATGTACCGCCACAACTAGCAATTTTTTTCCCTTCTAATTACGATTTATCTTTGCTGTTATAAATCCTTTTTTCAGGAGAAAGAAGTTGAAGGAGATGGCTGAGGGAGCTCAAAGGAGAAGTGCTAGACTGTTAGCTATTGAGGAGTTAAAAACAAATAAGGCAATCCTTGCTTTACCTGTAGATTTTCAGCAGATGAAAGACAACCGAAAGCGACGCAGGAAGAAGACCATAGAAGTTCATGAGGTAATAGCTTGTATTCTTTCGTTGGACTTACGTACAATGTGAATGACTACATTCCTACATGATTATATATGTCTATACACATGTCCACATTAGCATTCACATATAAGTACCGAGGCATGCTCTAGTATGGTGTATATGCATAGCATACTCTCGAGACAAGAATCCGAGTAAAATCTTTATCGATCTCCATAACTTATTCCAAAATATTTCTTAAAGCGTACAAATATTGTGTTGAAACAAGGTTTCCCGTATTAACAGATGACTTCCAGTCTTTTCCATTGTTGTACCAGAAAGAACCTGAAAAGTTTTCCGTATTATCTAGTTACATGCTTATTTATGCATTGTATTAAAGCACTGCTCACCACCTTGGTGTTTCTTGTTGGCAAATTGCTGCAATAGGTAGCTATTTATATATCCCAATTAAATCTACAACATTTTAGGCAAAAATAAGTCCTTGTTCCCTTATTATGCATCAAATAAAAGAACAGCTTTTATGCAACAAACTATTGTCAGCAAAATTGCCATGTCAGGTCATTCAAATAATAGCCAATGGCAATTGGCTAACCTAGATCCATTATTGCAACAGTGTAGGTCTATCACATACATGGCAAGAGTACTACAGAATCATCCGATAATTAAACTCATAATAGTGTATCTAGCAACATTATTCAGTATCAACAACTAAAATTCTAGTTCTCAAATAAAGAAATGTTTTGTTTGCAGGAAACACAAACCTTCCAAGAAGCTGCAAACACCAATGGTAAGAAGAAAATCTCAGAATAATGGTTTTGCTTTCTATGATTTTCCCTATTGATGTCAGACTGAACTTGTTCTGGAAAATCAGGTGATCCGCTAAACAGCCCATCTTCGTCTAATAATGCTGCTAAGCGAATAAACATGAGCCTTTAAGACTCCATTTAGAACAGAGAGGAAGGGGCATATGGTGGGGAATAGACTACAAGCATCAGAATTTTCCTTTGTATTGGATGATATATCTGGGTTGAACCTTGATACCAAGCCCATATACCTAGGTATCAGTTTGATGGTTAACATCAAACACCAACTTTTAGTATCATCGAGCATGGATATCACAACCATCTCATATATCAGTAAAATTATTGGTACATCCAAAACTGTGAACCTGTAGGGATACTCACTGCAATACCCAGTAACAGATTGAAGCAAGGTGTGATGGTTAGGAGAGCCAAGTGTAAGGGATAGGTTGAAGCAAATCACTGATACTCGAGGGTGTATTAAGGATAAGCATACAAATTCATGTTCAATAGATTCTCCTTGGGCTTAAGGAGATTGGACTGGAAACCGTGAGCAAACGTATGTATGCAGGGCACTATTGAGGACAGAGCTGTCATGCATACTCTAAAGCATGTATTTTACCAACTGAAAGAATTTGCTTACTCTCAAAAATTATGTTATACTCTACGTAGCCACATGTATGAAAAGTTAAGTTCCAATAGATAACATATGTTTCATGCTTCCAAAGACTTTACATTATATCAAAAGGAACACAAACCTTCATATGCTCCAAACACTTAGTGTGGTGGGATCTATATATAATTCTGTCCTGCGGGAGGCATGGGGAGACAATTCATGTATGCTGCATGGACACTGATAAGGATATGGGACAAGATTGTCAATTTCGGTGTGCCATATATATTTGGAGTGTTGGTGGCATTCTGGTATGACATGGAGACATGTTTTGCCAAGTCTCTACATCCTAACAGTTCAAAAATCATATCATGATAAGCCATTACATCAAGGTTTGCAACTGATACACATTGTATGTATCGTAGCAGTCTGAGCTTGTCTGATCCACACATATATGAACATGCCCTGCTTTCAACAGGGCATAACAATTTAGGAGGGGGCTGATTGCATCATAGTGCAATGGACTAATTTTATCAAAGACTCGAGCCATCTCTCATACCTACCTATCCAATTGACAAGTCCGACCCTAATATCTAACCTCAGATGTTGTGGGCCAGGATGATTGTTAGGCCAAGAAGGCATACAATACAAGTTGAAAACTACAACTGACATCATGTTGTACCAATTTGTTTATAACAATCAAATTATGTAGATAAAAACTATGCAGGCATGTATCAATAGGAGATACCAGTGTGTATCTTGAGGGATTTGTGTGCAGTCAAGGGCAGTGTGGTGTGGGTGTGTGTATGAGAGCATAAGTATAAATTCTAGATATTGAACTGAAAAATTGAACATCAAGATTTTACTGAAAACATAAACAATAGAACAGTAATAGAAAAGCAATAGAATATTGTTCGTTATTCTCACCACTATCTCATTCCAAACATCATCCTTGTAGGTCTTAGGTACCTGTAGCCAACTTATATACCTGATAGGCACATATGTCTTCACATATTTACCAACTTGACTCTTAAAGTGAGTTGCGTTGGGTCCAACTGCTTGTCCAAGATGATTAAATTTAATGCTCTTCTTAGATATTGACTTTTTATTGACTTCCATTGATATGGGATCTTCTTCCTGCTGGTTTGATGTGTCGGCAACACTAGAAGACATCGTGCAATGAAAGAAAGTCTGTTTATTCATTCAAGGACAACTTTGTATCATGTTTATTCATAGAAGCATTAAAATAAAAAAATTACTATGATGATACCAAATAATGCATATAAAAGAATCATGCTATCAAAGTCATTATGAATGTATACAGAAAAACATCGAAGATATGTAAGTAATTTGGATATCCGGGTCATTACCATAAAAAAGTTATCCTTGTCATTAAAAGTTGCATATAAAATAAAGTCAGAGTACATTAGATTGTTGAAAACAAGAAAATTATAATTTGACCACAAAAAAGTCTGGAGTACAAAAGATTAACGTATGATTTGGTTCAATCATCGAACATCAATAAATTCCTCAAGTTGGGATTGTCGTTCAAACAAGATTGGTAGTCAGTTGGAATGTCTACTGCATCAACTTCTTTATTTAACCTTTTTGGAGTATTTATAACCACATACCACCCATCATTCTTTTGATCTTCGGAATAAAAAACTGAAGTTGCTTCTTGAGCTAAAATGAATGGATCCTCCTCAACTCTTTCCTTATTCCTGAGCTTCTTCAAGTTTACCATCACTTGATTCCAAATTGGATCACACTTACAACCATTTTTAGAATCCTCCACTTTAACCCAATCACAATAGAACACAGTTTCTTTGAAATCGATATAGTCCAGCTCCAGTATGTCTCTAACGATTCCATAAAAGGTCATCTTCCCTTCCTTTCGGTTTTTGTCTTTTCTACTTGAAACAAAATTTGAATATGCTTCCATAAACACCCCACTATCTTGTATTACCAAGCATTCATCGGAAGAACTTGGTGCAAATACAAAACCATTGACACGATATTTTTTGAATTACATAGGTTTATGTTGTGGACCATTGGCTAATCTCCATAATGTTGTATTGGTTTGCCCTGCATCCAATAACTGCATAGAAAAAAAAACTTAATTTGTGCATAAATACATAAGCACATGAAAAAATGAGATATTACCTCATCACACAACCAAGGAATGAATTCCTTAGTTTTTGTTTTTTCTTTTGTTGAACCACCTTTTCGATTCTGAGTGGAAATGGATTGCTCATACCGGTTGTACTTTCTACATGAATTACCAGACGTATGTCATACAGATATCCATATTATGGTATTATTATAATACTTATTATTTATGTCATGAACATTATTATGATTAAAAAACTTATTTAGCTTGTAGAAAAAGGCACACATACTCTTCCCATTCACTCAAGTCTACAAGTCGATTGAGAACCCATCTACGCACTTGCTCAAACTGAACATGGTTGAGCTCCACAACTCTCCCCATTTCCAACGGTTTCTCATCTGTGAAGTCAACACTCTCATCCAGCCAGTCTTCTCGACTGGACTTATGACCAAAAGCTCTCGAGTTTGGCATATACTCCATGCAATATATTACAGATTCGTCTACAAGGTAAGCTTCAGCTATCGAACCTTCAATATTTCGCTTATTAAGGACATATTCTTTGTAGCACTTCATCAATCTGTTGAAAAAAAAAGAATATATAATCTATATCACCTATAAATTAAAACTAAAATTTAAATATAGAAGAAAACAATAAGAGTGTACCTTTCAAATGGATACATCCATCGAAATCTAACCGTTCCGCATGACAGGGCCTCATCAGCTAGATGAACCATTAAGTGCACACTTATAACAAAGAAGGAAGGCGGAAATTCTTTTTCAAGAATACACATTGCCTCAACCAATGCCTTCTTTGCTTGCCTAAGCTCTTCTTTATTGATCACCTTGGCACATAAAATTTTAAAAAATAAGCTAATCCTCTGAATTGTAATCCTTATGTCCCTGTCTTTATGAAAAGTATGTCTCAACAATACTGGAAGTAAGTGTTTCATAATCACATGATAGTCATGTGATTTGAGCCCCCTTAGTTTGGGAGGCTGGGTGGTGACACAATTAATCAAGTTAGAGGAAAATCCTGTAGGAAGTTTTAAATCTTTTAATGTTCGACAAAACTCTTCTTTTTCCTTCTTTGTCAAGGCATAAGATGCCTTTGGCATTGATGTTTTCCCCGTTTCTTCATCATCAACTACCCACAACTTCCTATTTACCCCTAATTTTTTCATTTCTTTCTGACCTTGTATCCCATCCTTTGTTTTCTTTTTCACATCCATCAACATGTTCAATAAGTGGTCTGTGACATTCTTTTCAGTGTGCATAATGTCAATGTTGTGTCTCACTTCAAGAAACTTCCAGTAAGGCAAATCAAACAAAATAGACCTTCTGGACCATGGTGCTGCTTTAGTAGATGTCTCTTCTTCATTGTCATCTTCATATATCTTGCTTTCATGATTCCGGTTTTGCCTCTTAAGCTTTCCACGAGTAGCTTGCTTCAATCTTGTCCTTTCATTATTTTCAAGAATTTTGGCTATCTTTTGTTCAACTTCTTCTCCAGACAATCTTTATGGAGGAGGTCGTTGTTCGAGTATTTTGTTGAATCTTTTGTCACTCCTAAACTTGTGATCGGAGTTCAAGAATCGTCGATAGCCGTTATAATATACTTTCGAAGAGTCTCCAAGCCGCATAGAGTCGATATCATCAGCACACACTGGACAAGCCTTATAACTATGAACAGTACAACCAGATAGATTCCCGTATGCAGGAAAATCATGGACCCCCCAAAACAACATCGCCTTCATTGTAAATGTGGTTTTGGTGAATGCATCCCACGTTGGTACGCCATTAGCCCATAACTCTTTCAACTCTTCTACCAAAGGTTCTAGGAATATGTCAAAGTGTTTTCCAGGTCCTTTGTGTCCAAAAATTAATAATGTTAGCAACGCGAACTCTCTTTTCATGCACAACGATGGAGGAAGATTTAACGGGGCTAAAATCACTGGCCAACAACTGTAATTGCTACTTAGAGTTCCATGTGGGTTGAAACCATCTGTTGATATTGCAAGTCGTAGGTTCCTAGCATCTGCAGCAAACTCTGGCCAATAAACTTTGACTGAATCCCATTGGCCTGAATCACAAGGATGTCTCATTAGATTTCCATCACTCTTTGCCTTTTGGTGCCAAGTCATTGCCTCTCCAATCCAAGGAATGCTAAAGAATCTTTTTAGCCTCGGAATCAAGGGAAAGTATTTCACAAACTTTGCAGGTTCTTTCTTGAAATTCTTTTTTGTCTCTGTATCATTTTCAAACACAAGTTTATACCGACTCACTTCACATTTCGGACATATATGGAGATGTTTGTATTCCTTACGATATAGGATGCATCCATTCCTACATGCATGGGTGGTTTCACATTCCATTCCCAATTCTTTAATCATGTTCTTCATATTAGGATAATTTTTTGGAAGATTGCAATTTTCTGTGAACAAGTCCTTTAGCCACTCTAGTAATGCCGTCACACTAGTGCCTGTCTACCCATACCGTGTCTTCAAATTTTGCAACTCAATAATGGTGGACAATATGGTTTTCCCCTTAGGGCAACCCGGATACAGAGGTTCTGATGCCATATCCATAAAGCTTTTGTGTTTTTTGCTCTCTTTTATCATAGGCTCAACAATTGCGTCATCTCCCTTGTCGTCTTCATTTGCTACACTCACGTCAAGAGGTGAATGTCTAGCCTCCTTGGTATGAATATTATATACATCGTCAATGAGATCCTCCAGTCTAGGCAAGTTTGATTCTTCAGTTGATGGTTCTTCAATTGGATTAGCCATTGTTGGTATGTTTCTCCCTAATTCTTTTGCCTTTTCTCCATGATGCTTCCATACCACGTAACTTTGGTACATGCCATTCTTCAACAAATGAAGGCTGATTTTATCGAGATCTATGTGTCCCTTCGAATTCTTACAATGCTTACATGGGCATGGAAATTGTGTTTGTCCGGCTGCATTCTCCTTAACAAAATTCACAAACTGTTGAACACCTTTGATATAACTTGTACCACCCCTTTTGCTCATCCACGATTTGTCCAAATTCATTTTTATTTGTAGAATAGGTGCTCAATCCTACAAGATGTACAATCATTTATCAAGTGAAATTGAAAATAAAAGCAATATGAAATTGAAACTAAGAAAATTATTTCCTATTCTAATTTATCAGTGTTAATTGTTATTTTTATAAGCAAATAGAAATATGGAAAAAAATGTACAACTACAATGCAATACATATTCATATATACAGTAATACTGTATTTCAGATATTCATCGTCAATTTTATACATGAATATCAGCAAATGTGCATTACCACTTGGTTAATGGTCATCCACTTGTCATACATTGAAGGTGTTGAATGAGGATATGATGATATATAGAAGATGTTCGGACAAGGTTTGGGTATGTTGTGACCCAATCGATGCACTGATTAGGAGTTATAGGATTTCATTTAGAACAAATGCTCGAACTAAGAATTGACCTAAATGAATATGGATCAAGGATGTGAAAAAAGGATACAATTAGTTGCTAATCTTATGAGATGAATAGGGATAGACCAAGGTATGCTTGTAGCAAGGGAGTGAAGAAGGATACTCTAGTTGGTAATGACGTAATGTTGATAAGGATATGAAATTTGCTGAATGGAAGAAAAGTATTCATGTAGCTAAGCCTGTAACGACTGGGGTAAGGGTTTGGTAATGGTATGGTGTTCAATCATCTACTGGAACAAGTATCATAAAAGCTAAGAAACTATGAAAATGATTCTGCTAAAAAAGGCTCAAGACAAATACAATGACAGAAAATCTAAAGAAAAGAAATAATAACGAGTTTGAAATTTGGAAAAAACTAAATGGAAAGCTCCAGGTGAGAATTTTGGAAAAATCATCTACCTTGAGCAGTTGCACGATAGATGGAAGAAGCTGCCGTGAATCCTGAGACAGTACAAAAGGTGAATATCAAGCACGAGTACTAAGAAAGATTCTTTTTTCAGGAAACTGTCAAGAATGGTAAATCATCAGAAACAAAAATTTCAAATATTCAAAAAACTTGAATAGTAATAAATCATAAGCAAGCTCAACTATGGCATAGGCCCAAACAGTAGAATTTGATGCAAGGAACAAGTATGTTGGTGTGTGTACAGAAAGAAAACCACCAATATGTATAGACAAGTAATCAAACATATGTGAGAGATCCTATCAATTTCAGTTTCTTGAATATTTTCTTTTTTGCATATGAAGCATCTAAAGTAATCAAGCAAGAGTCCCAATCCCTGGAGTTCATGGAAGACGATCCTATCAATTTCAGTTTGCATATGAAGTTTTTCTTTTTTGCTTCTTTCGGGACTTGAAACTTGTCCAAAACATGGTTGGAATTGATTTGATAAAAAAGATTATAATGAATCAAAGCAACGAAGAGGTCCAAAAACCTTGTTTTCCAAATCCAAAATCTTTTTCCCACCAAAACCTCATTCCGAAATCTAATTTTTATCAGAACACTAAAAAAAATAGTAATGATCCTAATTAGGAAACACATGAGCAAGTGTATATGAGAATTTGAAAATTATCAAGAATACTCTTTAAAAAAAATACTATTAGCTTTTCCCCTCAAGTCCACAGGAGCAATTAATACGGCTTAATTATATATTATTTACTACTATTCTGAATAAATAAATAAAAATCCTGTGTAGTGAGTTTGCTGCAATTTCACTCTATATCACTATCACATGGCTATTGATCGTTAGAAACCGCCCTTTAAGTGGATTTTTAATGAAATTTATTGCCGAGCCTGAATCCTGTACAGTCTGAATTTTTACGGTTTTTTTTTCCATCTAAGAGGATTTAACCCTTCGATTATTTTTTGGATTTAAAATTAATAAGGGCATACAATACCTTAGATCCCGACGATCGAGATCCTGATGAAGATGGAGAAACTTCTGACCCGACACTTCAGACCCCGACGGTCGTGATCCCGCCGGCCGAGGAATGGAGAGAAGGGGACGGCGAGAGTCGAGATCCCGATGGCCGAAATTAGCGGCCCTAGAATGGAGAGAAGGGGACGGCGAGACTGAGATCCCGCCGGCCGAGGATGGTTATGCCGCGCGTTCTTCCTTAGTTCCCTCCAAGGATGGAGAGAGGATTGAAAAAAAGAGATGGCTATATGCCCTATGTGTGCCAATTGTTAAAAAGGAACTGACGTTTCCTTCTTAGCACGTGGGTTCACGTGAGTTGAAGTTTTAATCTTTGGAAACGGATTTGGAATGCTTCTTATGTGTTTCAGAATAAATATTTATTATTAGAATGAAAAGAAAAAAAAAATTGGAACATTTTTTTATTCTGGAACGCTAGTTTTTCGTTCCAAAACCTAGGCACGCTAAATAGGCGTTACAGATTGAAATATGCCTAGTGTTCCAAATTAGCTATTTTGGTGTAGTAGGGCAAATACCCCGAAAGCTATTCAGTTTTCGCAAACTGGATATCTTTGGACAGCTACCGCCAAGGAAAAAAGCCAGTTCCTATCAAAGAAAGAAGCCAAGCCATGCCATCATCATTTCAAGATTCTGAAAAAGCCTGCACCTGCTACAGTATATCTGGAGTTTGTAATGAGTCTTAGGAATAATTGTAAATATAAGAAATAGATGGAAAAATCGAAAGCTAGGGTAGAAACTAGCCCAAGATCATTTTCGGCTGAAAACCGGCATACCAACTGTATACCGGTGCATACCGACGGTATATCGATTTTGTTCACAGAAAGTTTCTGTCTACAAAATCGGCATACCGACGGTATACCAGATCATACCGACGGTATACCAATTCCGTAATGTTGAAAGTCCAACGGTCGAATTTCCAGTATTAAATGATCCCAACGGCTATATTTCGAGCCGTTGCAATCCCAGACCGGTATACCGACGGTATGCCGACTCATACCGGCGGTATGCCGGTCGTTGACTGAAAAGTTGCCTTTGGCTCTTTTCAATGCTTTGGTTATAAATAGCCTTGAACCCCTTCATTCAAGGTTGATGCTTTGAGCCTGAAAATTTCTAAACCACCAAAGCCTATCCATAAACTACTCTGCAAAGCTTTCATTTGCCATCCACAAATTGTGTTAGAGTTATTTAGTTGAAAAGTAAGATCTTCATCTTATTGTATAAGGATATCAAAACCTATTGTGAAAGGTTGAAGTTGGAGAGTCTTCGTATCCAAACTCTCGGTTGAAGTTGGAGAGGCCTTCGGATTAAAGCTCTCGTGTAAGAAGTTGGCGAGTTCTTCGGATCCAAACTCGTGTGAACTATTTACTCAAATAGTGGATTAATGCCGGAGAGAGTTCCGGGACTGGAGTGCCTCTTGGGAGGATACCAGGATATATCGTGTGTCGATATTGTTATTGCTTCTTCCTTTGCACTTATATTTTTAAATTGTCCATTAGCTTGTGCTAAGTGCTTGATTAGTTAGCTTGACCCTATTCACCCCCCCTCCTCTAGGGTTCTTACAATTGGTATCAGAGCGAGACTCTATTTTTAGGCTTAATATCCTTAGAGTAGATCCTTATTATTTTTCTATGGCATCGTATTCCTCCTACTCCTCCTCCGATAAAGAAGGTTTTACTTCTAGTAGCATAGACAATCATGTTTCTTCTAAATGCAAGAAATGCTCTAAGTGGAAAGCCATGGCAATCCTTAGAGATTCTTGACAACCTTCATTCTACAAATGAAGAACTTTCTGAAAAGGTTATTCATTTAGAAGAAGCAAATGAGTTTTTAAGAAATGAAAACAATATTTTATTATCTAGACTTGATTCTCAAAACTCATCTTGTATTTCTTTAAAGAGTTCGAATGAGGCTAATTTTGAAATTCAAATCTCTTTCCTCATCAATAGAAGATCTTAAGAGGCAAACTCATGAGCTAAATTATTTGCATGATTCTTCTATTGACTCTTTAAAGAAACAAAATGATGATTTTATTTCTAGAATTGTTTTATTTGAAAAAAAGAATAATGCTTTAAATGTTAAATTTGATTCTCTTACTTGTATGCATGATGATTTGATATTAGAACATGATATTCTTAAGACCAAATCCTTGTATGCTCACTCTAGAGACATTCATTATTCTAGTATGTCACATGTTCATAACCATGCTCATTCTGATACATGTGCACACACTAGCATTAGATACTTCTATTGCTCTCGTATTGGACATATGAGCTTTACATGTCCTATTCGTAGGACCTTCACTACCAATGCTAGAGTAAGTGCTATATGGGTCCATAAAGCTAATAAATGTGGATCCAAGTTTATTTGGATACCAAACTCTTCATCTAATGTAGTAGGTGAAGCTTCTTGTATCGGGACATAGCACCGAGGAGCGTGTTGGTGGTTATAAAGCTTAAAGATCTTCTTCTAAGCAATTGCACCAACACAAGTGTGGCCACTAGAGCCACTTTGGTAACATGCTAATCGTTTCTCTTTAAATTGTTTATTTTTATAGAATCTAGCATGTTTCTCTTGATGTCTTGCTACTAGCTCACATTGATATCCTTCAGTTGCCTTCTATATAAATTAATGTGAGATACAATACTAGCATGCTTAGTTAATTTTCTTATTAATTCTTTTATCTAGCATGACTAGTTACTCGGCTTAAATGATTAAGTTCACACTATGTAGTTTATCACTTATTTTCTATTAAGTGTGACACATTTGATTTATGCATGTTTGTTATTCTTAATCTCTATATTATGAAGCATGCATATTACTCTAGTCCATAGGAGCTTATTTTTTATTTGAGTTAATGTGATTTTAACTCACCGTCTTTAAAGTTTTTGAAATAGTTACTTCTTACCAATTTCTTCTTAATATGTAATATTTATTTTAAATCGTTATTTGTGAATATATATGTTTAGCACAAGCTTCTTATCATTTGACAAATATACACTTATACTTCCATTTTAACCTTGTGCTTACATAATATATTTATTATTGATTCTCATATTTTATTTTGATTAACCTCTTATGAATTAATTATGTTTTTGCCTAATAAAGCTTATTTATACGTGTTTTGAATTTGTGATAGTTTTCAAACATTCATTAAGGATACATGACTATATTCATTAAAATTTCCATTTACATGTAGATCATGTATTTCTTACGTTGATATTTTTTTTGTATAAATATCTTTATTTGGGCATATAATTTAAGCGAAAGTTTTATATTGACTTGAAGAGTATTTAAATATACTTGTTACCTTCAAACTTGTGCTTATCTCATACCTTAGCTATTGATTCCTTTGACCAAATTTGTTCTTCTTGAATCAATTAGCTTCTTCCTTAAAGTCTTCTTTTGATGATATCTTCTTGACTTTTTGGTTGGCATTATGGATACATGTTCTTAATTAATTTTTGATCTTTTCATGTATGCCTATTCATGCTATATATAGTTTCATATATATAAATGATTCCTAACTTTTGATATTTATTTGTTTTATACCTTTAAGTTTAGATGTTGAAAGAAAATGTTTATTAATGTCTTGCTCATGACTAATTATGGAAGTTCATTTAAGAATCACATGGTTTTGTGCTTTGTCTTATTTTTATATTTACCTCTTTTGTTAGTGCACATTTTCAAATCTAAATCTTCTATATACTCCTATTGTGCACTATGAAAGCATTTTCGTAAAATATAATTCTTGATATCTTTAGCTCATTTATAGCTTTCTTGATCTTAATGATCTTTTCTTGCTCATTCCTTGGATTTATGCTTCTTTTGAATTATTATTGCCGAATAATTTTTGTAGCACATGAGAATAAATGTAATTGATACATCATATTTCTTACGACTTTAGCTACTATGGTTTGAGCTTTTGTGTTGAGATTTTTTATTTCTAGAGAATACACTTATTTCATAATGGCTATAATATCTTGCATTCTCTAGATCGATATATTATTTCATTATCTTGGACCAATCTCAATTCTTGGCAAAGAGATTTATTTTATTATGTTTCCATGAGTATCTCTTTTGGTCTATACTTGATAAGAGATTAATTCAATTTTTTTGTTATCTTATACTCTTATCCTTGCTTAATAAAGAGTCTACAAATCATTTGACCATTCAAAATGTATTTTATTTATTAAGAACTCTTTGCTTAAGCAAGTATTTTTAGTGTTAGTGACTTAAGATTTAAAGAGCACATTTATCTTGTTAATGGCTTCCCTCATTAATCTTATTTGGATTATGTAGTTTGCTTATTTGTGCTATATTATTAAGCTATATAATTTTGGCTCACTTTTACACATCTAACTATATCCCTATACTTCAATCTATATATGATATGCTAGTTTACAAAAATAAGATTTGTGATATGCTTGATCTCTAAAACTAGTTTTACAAATTCTTTATTAGATCTTGTTTTCTCTTAGAGGTTTGTGATTCCTTTTTTTAACTTTCTTCCATACTAGTCATTAGCAAGTCTCTCTTAAATTTCTCTCACTTTTTGAGTCATGGTTTTATCGTATTATCATTACAACTCTTTAAATTGAATGTGTGATCATTTTGAGATTGACTCTTTTCCATATTTTTTCATTGATCTGTAAGATTCTTTATAAATATGGATTTTGAATTTTCTCTTGATGAGATTTATCATTGGATCATGTTTATTCATTTGTTTTCTTTATGAATGATCCTAATGATTAAGTAGTCTTAAATTATCTAGTTATGAGATTATTAAGTTAATTTATTACTCTACTTTGACTACTCATGGTTTATCACATATGACCTTTACTATTTGAACTTTATGGGTTGTTAATTTACCATTAGAAAGGTTTGGATTTATCCGTTGTTAGATAAATATGTGGTACAATATACCTAGTCCATGGAAAGTAATAAATTGGTTGATTCTTTCTTGATTAGATAATCATGGACATGATATTTGAGGTTTATCTTTATTTTATTTCAGAGCAATATTTTGACTCTCATCATGATTGATTTAACTGTCCTTATTCTTTTTCATGATGACATCTTTTGATTACATGTGCTAAATTGGAATAATCTTTTGATTTTTCATCTTTAGTAAGTATTAATTGGATATCTCTTCTTTACTAAAGATGACATTATTCATTTTATGACGATTTTATAGCCTTATATGCATTGAGCAAGGGGGAGAAATCTATAGTTGATTTACCCCTAGATTTTGATGCTATAAGTGCTTTGAAACTAGTTACGCATATTTTGAGTGGGAGCAAATTAATTGTTTTAATTCATCTGTACCCTCTAATATGTCGTATACATAGTTTATCATGGACCAATATTTTCTTTATTTTCATATCTTATTGATTGAGGTAATGATACTTTTATTTTGAAGGGTTTATGAGAGTGTATGTGATTGTCCTTATTAACTTATCTCTCTCTTTTATATGGGTTAAATTTGTCATCTTGATAATATTAACTTTCAGATCTTATCTTGATGAATATTATGCTTTCGTTAATTTGGCTTTTCTTTCATGCTTAATTGATTTGGCTTTTCTTGTTGAGGACTTATCTAAAATTCATGATTTTTACCACCTTTGGTAGTACTTTGAGGGGGAGCATTCAAGTCGACTGAATTTTTCTTTCTCATGTATTTTTCTCCTTTACCTTCATGTTTATCTAAAGGGTATTCATATATCATGATAAGGTAATTGAGTTCAAATGCATGAACTTGGATAAGCATATAGATTTTGCAAATAATGAGATTACTTTATATCAATTGCAATATTTTACATTGATCATTCTTTTATTTTGTTCCACTATTTATTTGTGGACAATTATGATTATTAATGGTTTCTTTGATCAATGTTTCAAGTTTATACCCTTTCAATTTGTATCAAGTTTATTTAATGTCATATCTCAATTGTTAGTTGCAATTATCTATTCCTCATGGTTTTTGATTGAAATCCTTTATTTCATAGTTCTCTTCCAAAACTAGAGCAATATTTCATATCCTATTGTGTTTTGGATTTATTCCTTGGATTTCAAGTTGGTAAACTACTTATTTCTTATTTTTCAAATTCTTTTAGCTTTACCAAGTTTTGACAAGCAATCTTCTATTTAGTACTCTACATTTGGTATGTAGTTTTATACACTTGTCTTTACACACTTCTCCTCTTGTTCCTCAATTAGCATATCTTGATCATGATTGTCTATGCCTTCCTCATGCTCTGATTTATGTACTTAAGATTGATTTCTTATCTATTAGTACGGGGGAGCCTATTTTTGATCATGTCAAAGGGGAAGAAGTACGTTTATGTATGTTTTTATAAGTAATCTAAGTAGTATGCTTTCAGTGATATTGCTTATGTCTTTTGTATATTAGTGAAACATGCATATGTTCTGTCCATACTAAACTTAACTGATTTGCCATAATCAAAAAGGAGGAGATTGTTGGCCCAATGATTGTATCATGTTATTGAATATGGTTAATATATTTAGTTTAGCATTTCATTATCACTAATCTTTGTACTATCACTATAGCATTTCTACTTATACTTATACCTTTGGTGATATATGCCTATTGTTTTAAATATTAATGGTATGAGCTTTCAATCTTAAATTTAATCGAGTTGCCAAAATCAAAACTATGTTTTTGATTGTGGTTATTCAATTAAGTTTAATCATTATGATATCACTAACATTTATGCTATCACGTTAGCACTTATACTTAAACTCAGCATTGTTCTAATGTGTATTAAACTTATCACACTTGCTACTATATATATTATTTTGTTCGTCTAACATGTACATGCAGAAAAGTAATAAGCAAAATCAATGTGGACATATGCAATGAAGAAATCATGGTGGGCCAAAGACGACGGATCCCATAAGATTTCTCTGAACCACCCGACGACATCTCCGGAGCCACGCACTCGGGGGTTCCGCTGACCGGTCAGCGGACGGGGATCGAGGGGGTCAGCACCTCTCGTCGGGGGTTCGGGGGCGAAGACCCCAAAAGGTATTCAGTTTTCGTAAACTGGATATCTTTGGACAGCTGCCGCCAAGGAAAAAAGCTAGTTCCTATCAAAGAAAGAAGCCAAGCCATGCCATCATCATTTCAAGACTCTGAAGAAGCCTGCACATGCTACAGTATATCTGGAGTCTGTAATGAGTCTTAGGAATAATTATAAACAGAAGAAATGGATGGCAAAATCGAAAGCTAGGGTAGAAACTAGCCCAGGATCATTTTTGGCTGAAAACCGACATACCGACGGTATACCTGTGCATACTTACGGTATACCGATTTTGTTCACAGAAAGTTTCTGTCTACAAAATCGGCATACTGACGGTATACCGGATCATACCGATGGTATACCGATTCCATAACGTTGAAAGTCCAACGGTCGAATTTCCAGCATTAAATGATCCTAACGGCTATATTTCGAGCCGTTGCAATCCCAGACCGGTATACCGACGGTATGCCGACTCATACCGGCGGTATACCGGTCGTTGAATGAAAAGTTGCCTTTGGCTCTTTTCAATGCTTTGGTTATAAATAGCGTTGAACCCCTTCATTCAAGGTTGATGTTTTGAGCTTAAAAATTTCTAAACCACCAAAGCCTATCCACAAACTACTCTACAAAGCTTTCATTTTCCATCCACAAATTGTGTTAGAGTTACTGAGTTAAAAAGTAAGATCTTCATCTTATTGTATAAGGAGATCAAAACCTATTGTGAAAGGTTGAAGTTGGAGAGTCTTCGTATCCAAACTCTCGGTTGAAGTTGGAGAGTCTTCGTAACCAAACTCTCGTTTGAAGTCGGAGAGGCCTTCGGATTAAAGCTCTCGTGTAAGAAGTTGGCACGTTCTTCGGATCCAAACTCATGTGTAACTATTTACTCAAATAGTGGATTAAAGCCGGAGAGAGTTCCGGGACTGGAGTGCATCTTGGGAGGATACCAGGATATATCGTGTGTCGGTATTGTTATTGCTTCTTCTCTTATACTTATATTTTTAAAATGCCCATTAGCATGTGATAAGTGTTTGATTAGTTAGCTTGACCCTATTCACCCCCCTCTAGGGTTCCTATATACAGTTGGCATGTCTTTGTTCCTAGTCCTACATATTTTGGGACTGGGGCGTTACAGGTGGCGGTGGTGGTGGCGTTGCCAGGAGGTTAGGAGTTCTGGTGGCGGTGGCGAAGGATTGGTGGTGCTGAGGTGTTGGGGTGGGTGATCGGTAGAGATTGGTGAAGATTGAGGGGCGGCTAGGGACAGTGGTGACGCTTGGCAGACTGGTGGTAAAAGGAGTAGGGAGGACTGGTGAAGTTAGGATGATGCGGCAGTGGGGTTCGCCGGAGCTCGACCGAGCACAGCGGCGTGCATGGCGGAGGGTCGACGGACAGGGTGCTGGAGTGAACAGTGGCAGGAGAGAGAGTAGGATTTGTGTAATAAAATAGTAGGGACTCCCTAATATTTTTATAGGAAGAATGGAGTGTTCTCCACGCCTAAATGACAGAATTATAATTTATAATGTATGTAGTGGCACTAGTGATGACTATTAACAACTCTAACTAACCAACAACTAACTACTAACTAACCCAATAATTAGTAACTAACCCAATTATTATGATTAACTAAATAATTAGGTTAATTAGGTATTTTCCTAATCCAAATATAAGCCAACAATTCAAGCCCAAGGCTTGGTAGGCAATTAGAATAGCTAGCCCACAATCTAAGCCGAAGGCTTGGTAGGCCCATAATAATTAATTAATAACAAAAGTAATCTGAAATAAAATTGAATAATTAAATAATAATAATTAAAATTAGGAATAAATTCACAATAAATTTAAAAATAATTTTATAGATTCTCCAAAATTATAACATTGTTTTAAAAATAAAAAAAAAACAAATTTAGGTAGTTACAAATCTACACACCTTAAAAGAAATAAATCCTCAAAAATTTGAACATTTATTCAAAATAACAAGCATACAAGCACTTAAAAAAAAACTAGGAAACGCTCTCTCATCTCATCTTCGCGCTCCCAAGTCAACTTGCTTGGAAAATAGTGACTCTAAGCTACTCGGACGAGAGAAATCGTCTGGTTGCATAACACAATCTCCCAATGATCGACAATTCCAATGGGCTCCTCCTAATAAGTGTGGCTAGGACCCACTCTGACCTTTGAATGGTCATGTTGGCACATTGGTTAAATGATCACACCGGATTTTGATAATCAACATCAACTTTGGTCGATACGCAAAATACATATACTGCTACAGATTTACAGATTTTAAGTCAGAAGAATATCTGCATCCTACTGCTACAAGGACAAACATCGCGTTGACATCTAGAACCAAACGCAATAGAATTAAGATCAAGCTTTTACATATTTTTTTCTGTATTTTTACTTTTATTGAGTCTAGGAAAAATATGTAAGATTGATCAGGATCATTACTGGCTAAGCTATTTGTCAGTCCACTAATATATAGCCTTCATATCCACAAAAATTCTATCCGAAAGTCCACATATCAAAAAGCCCAACACCTAAGTAAATTGGCCCAAACAATTAAGTCTTGACCCTGGCAGAACTCGGCCAGAACTCGGACCGAGTTCGGTCAAGGTTAATTCAAATTATTTTTGGTCATCCTAGATATTTGTATCCAACGTTCGAATGCGAGATTTCTACATCCGAACTATTCCCAAATTTGTTCTACAAAATTACAATAAATGGACAAGAACTTTCATATTTCCAAATCACTCATTTATTCAATCTTCTCTTCTCTATTCATTCCCAAGTGTTTTCTATGAGCTACACTTTCAAATCAAGCCTATATCACTCTTAGCCAAGCCAATACAGTTTCTGTTTAATCTAGAGTTGGTGTTGAAGAGTTGTATCGGAGGCTGAATTCAGAAAACGTTCAAGTTTACAAATTGCCCTCTGGAGCCGGTCATGTGCTCGTCGCCATGCACGGTGTTGTAAGACGCACTCAGTTAAAGCTTGTGCCATAGTGGATTAACATTGAATAAGAATACTCGAGGCTGGACTAGTCCTCTTAGAGGAAAACCAGTATATATCGCTATGTCACTGAGTTTGATCTTCATGACTATTACTTTACTGCAATTTATTTATTGTTATATTGCTATTACCTGCCATAGTATATAAGTTTATATTTTTAATTGGTGATATTTTTTGCTGCACACGCACACACTCTATTCACACCCTCTAGAGGTGCTCAACGGTCCTACAATTGGTACCAGAGCAGGTTATACATATATATAACCATCTAGAGAGTATATATCTATGACAACCGCTAAATCTATATTCAATGGTGAAGGGCAATCCACAAATAGACCCCCACTATTTTATGCAATAAATTATATGTACTGGAAAACATGGATGAGTTTCTTTCTTAAGTCACTGGACTTCGATCTTTGGTCGATAGTTATAGACAGTTACAAGAAACCGCCTAAAACAATAATTGAAAGTATATTAGTAGACAAGCCCATGATAAATACACTAAGCATAAAAAGACACAAGCTAGTCTAAATACATGAGCCATCAATGCAGTATTATGTGCAATTAACAAAACTAAGTTTAATCGCGTATCAACCTGTACGACATCTAATAAAATTTGGATACTTCTTGAGGTAACTCATGAAGGGACTTCCCAAGTGAAGGAATCCAAAATTAGTAGATTGACACAGAAATACGAGTCTTTCAAGATGAAATCCGATGAGTCAATTACACCGATGTTTACTCATTTTCTTGATATTACTAATCATTTATAATCTCTTGGTAAGATTACAGCAATCATGAGAAGATCAGGAAGGTATTGCGGGCTCTAGAAAAGAACTGGAACCCAAAGGACACCGCGATCATAGAAGAAAACGACCTCACCATGATGACATTGGAGACACTGATGGGCAAGCTCATGACCCATGAGATGGGCTTACAAGAATTTGAAGAAGCAACTCCCAAAGAAAAATCAATCGCCTTCAAAGCTCAAGCCAGAAGAGTCTCATGCAATAATTTTGATGAAGAAGATTCCGATGGTGATGAACATGCCATGCTGGTCAAAAACTTCAGAAATTTTTTAAAGTTTGAGAAATTAAACCAAAAGAAGAAAGACATCCACAAAAGCAACGAAGAAAAAACTATATATTTCGGATGCAAGAAGTTAGGGCATATAAAGAAGGACTGTCCACTAACAAAGAAAAGTAGTCCATATGACCGATCGAAATCGAGCAGAAAAGCTACAACTGGTCGAAAGTACGCAAATACTAGCATTTGGCACGATAAGGTATCTAATGGCATACAATAAGGTATATGAGAACCCTCTGTATGATGATTTTACTTTCGATGAGTTAGAAAATGCCTTTAGCGAACTACTTGAAGAGCACAAAAATGTATTGAACAAGTATAAGCAATCTTGCAAAGAGATTAAGGCATATACAACTGAATTAGCTAGATTGTCTAATCTTATTGAAGACATTAAAGAGACATCTACTACTAGTAATACGGAGAAAATAGCCAAAATTATATTGGACTATCATGAGGCTATCCTCACCATAGAGAAGAAAGAAAGATACTATGTCAAGATGCAAGAACTTTATGACATAGAGAAGAAGAGACACCTAGTCACTGAACAAAGACTCACGGATATGACTGCTAAATTCGAAGAGTCTTGTGCAATCTCTAAAAAGTTATAAACCAAGTTAGGTAAACAGGTCATCCCTGTTACACAACCTAAGGTTAGTCCTAATACGAAGTATATACCACAAAGGACTAAACCAAAGAAAGCACATAAATAACACATTTCTCACAAGCATGCTTTCACATACATGTTTTCAAGAAAGACAAAATTTGTCAGCATAGAAACCAAGAACATAATTTTAAAAATTACATGCACATATTGTGGTACACACGGGCACATAACACAGTACTGTAGAGCTAGAAATCTAGTTGACACAAATATACTTGCTTGGATTCCTAAGACTAATCATAATGGACCCTTGAAGAAATGGATACCAAAGGTTACATCTACTCGTTTTGTAGGCGGACCCTCAACCCTCTCATGCTAAAGTAAGTAGACTTTCGATAGCGGATGTTCGCGGCACATGACAGGTGATGCATCTTTATTCGCTACGCTATCGATGAAGAGAGAAGGTAATATTTTCTTTGGCAAAAATCTTCGAGGTGATACTATAGGAATAGGTACTGTTGGTATATCTTTCTATCCAGAAATAAAACACATTTATCTAGTCATAGAATTAAAACATAACCTATTAAGCATAAGTTATTTGGCAGATAATGGTTATGGCCTCAATTTTGTGAAAGACAAATATTCTATATATGAGATGTCTATTGGGAATCCCGTACATGAAGGGTTCAGGAAGACAACATTTATGTTCTCTTTTTAGAATGTACTAATATTGCAGGTAAGTGCATAGTACTCAATCAAGATGAAAGCTGGCTATGGCACGTGAGGCTAGGACATGCAAACATGGACACCATCTCAAGGCTATGCACTAAAAGGCTGGTAAAAGGACCCCAAAATTTTTTTTCAAGGAAGATATGATATGTTCTGACTGTGAAAGGAACAAGGCAACTAGGTCATCTTTTAAATCCATCAATGCTGTAAGCACTTCTAGACCTTTGTAGTGAATTCATATGGATTTATTTGGTCCTAATAGAGTCGCTAGTCTTGGCGGTAAACTCTACGCTTTTGTTATAGTTCATGATTTCTCCTGTTATACCTGCCTGTACTTTTTATCAAACAAAAATGATTTTATTTTTGAATTTCAAGTATTTTGTAAAAAGGTACAAAACGAAAAATGCTTCATGATTACTCGAATCCGAAATGATCATGGTGGCAAATTCGGAAATACTAATTTCAAAAAGTTTTGTGATGATAATGGATATTATCATGAATTTTCTTGTCCTAGAACTCCTCAACAAAATGGTATTGTAGAGCGAAAGAATTGTACTCTAAGCAATATGGCTTGAGTTATGCTGAATCAGCATAATCTTCCTAAATATTTTTGGGAAGAAGCTGTATTGCCTGTTATGTTTGAATTGGGTGTTAATTTGACGTATATCGAAGAAAACCCCCACTAAATTGTGGTTTGGAAGGATTCCAAACATTTTTATTTTAATGTTTTTGGTTGCCGCTATTTTATCCTGAATACCGAGAAAAACTTGGGCAAGTTCGACTCGAAGGCAGACGAAGAAATATTCCTCGGGTATGCTTCCAAGAGTAAGGGATATATAATTTTTAATAAAAGATTTATGATTATTGAAAATATATTAATGTTACTTTTGATGAGCTTAATAGTCAGAGATCTAGCGACAGTGATGACGAAGATGTACAAAGTAAATCCAAGGCACCTGAAGATACTGCTACCAATAAGAGCTATCTAGAAAGTCTACCGAAAAAGATAAAATTTATGCCAGACCATCTAGAGACACTGGTTATAGGTGATGTATCTAAAGTAGTAGGTACGCATTCTTCTACTAGAGACATAGCAGCAAATATAGCTTTTATTTCTCAAGTAGAACCTAAGTCAGTAGTAGATACTTTTTTTTGATGAGTTTTGGGCTGATGCCATGCAAGAGGAACTTAATCAATTTGAAAGAAACCAATTTTAGAAACTTGTTCCTAAGCCTATTGGTCAATCGATAATTTGTACCAAATGGGTGTTTCGAAATAAACTGAGTGAGGATGGACATGTTCTACGCAACAAAGTACGTCTAGTTGCACAAGGTTAGAATCAAGAAGAAGGAATTGATTATGATGAGACATATGCTCCTGTTGCTAGACTAGAGTATATTTGCATGTTTTGTGAATTTGTATGTTTTCACAATTTTAAACTTTTTCAAATAGATGTAAAGAGTGCATTTTTGAATAGGTTTTTAAAGGAAGACGTTTTTGTGAAGCAATCCCCTGGATTTGAAGATTTTTAAAAACCTGATCACGTTATAGAAAAGTGCTTTATGGACTCAAACAAGCATCGCGTGCTTGGTATGAATGCCTAAGTGCTTTCCTTCTTGAAATTGATTTTTCAAAAGAAAGAGTTGATACAACCCTATTTATCAAATCTTCAGTTGATAGTATTCTACTTGTGCAAATTTATGTTAATGACATTATTTTCGGTTCTACTAACAAAAAACTTTGTCAAGATTTTGCTAAATGTATGCAGAGTGAGTTTGAAATGAGTACTATGGAAGAGCTCAACTACTTTCTAGGACTCCAGATTAAACAGCACTCGCAGGGAACCTTCATCAATCAAGCCAAGTACACGAAGGATTTAGTAAAAAAGTATGACTTCGACAACGTAAAGCATATCGGCACGCCAATGGCTACATCAACACGACTTGATATTGATGAAAGTGGCAAACCAGTCGACCAGCGTAAGTATCATGGTATGATTAATAGTTTACTTTACTTAACTGCTATCGCCCTGATATCATATTTAGTATTTACATTTGTGCAAGATATCATGATAATCCTAAGGAATCACACTTATGTGCCATTAAGCGTATCTTTCGATACCTTAAAAGAACTTCTACAGTCGGCTTGTGGTATCCTAAAACCACATTATTTGACCTTGTCGGTTACTCAAATGCTGATTTTGCTGGATACAAAGTAGACTATAAAAGTACAAGCGGCACGTGTCATTTCCTAGGAAAAGCTTTAGTCTCTTGGTTCAAAAAGAAGCAAAACTCTGTAGCATTATCAAAAATTGAGGTTGAGTATATCGCTGCAGGACGTTATTGTGTTCAGATTTTGGGGATAAAGCAAACCCTAGAAGACTATAATCTATACTACACAAAGATTCCCATTTATTGTGACAACACTAACACTATTAATTTGACTAAGAACCCAGTATGTCATTACGCACTAAACATATAGAAATATGTCACCACTTTTTGCATGATCCCCAACAACACGAAAATATTTATTTAGAGTTTATTGACAGAAATCATCAACTCGCAGACATATTCACAAAATCGCTAGTTGAAGATCGTTTCAACTATCTGCGTCGAGAGTTAGGCATACTTGAATTTTCAGAGTCATAATGTTATGATTAATAAAAATACTTAAAACTTAATATTCAACGATTTATTAATTAAAATTATTTTGGGTACAAGCCGAAAGGGTCCTTCTGTCAACAAGGTGTAAAAGCCTAAGCGACACGGTGCCAAGTGTCTTCGGACTGCCGCTAGTTGGGATCCGGCCCCTACAGCTAACCCAAGGTGATGAATGTTAATTAAATTAAAGAATTATAAGTTTATGAGTTATTTTTATAATTTATTACACAAAAATGACCAAAAATACAAGTGGCCAATCTCGGACCGAGTTCTGACCGAGTTCGGACGGAACTCGGTGGGGACTCTTTTTATAAATAGCGGTGCAAACAACAGCCCCCTTTTTCCTATTTATCTTCTTCTTCCTCCCAACATAGCCGCCTAAACATCAAAAACCGTAACCTTAGGTTTTAGAAAACCCCTTCTCAAGCCTCCAAACTTTATTTTTCTTGGATCCAAGGCTCTAAGAAGGCATTCTCTACCATTTTTGATCTCTATTGAGGTATATTTATAAATTTTCTTTCTCAATTTTATTGTGGCTCATACAATCCGTAAGAGGAAGAATGCTAGAGACACTGCCTCATCTTCCACATCAAAATATGAATCGATCAATGTGTTCAGTCCATAAAGTCCCGACGATGAGGACTATGCCCCGACCATTTTTGTCTCTTCCGAGAGATCAACCCTTTGGTTCGATCATTTTTTGTATCAGAAAATTTTACTGGGAAAGAGGATAAACTTTACTGTTTTCTCAGAATATGCTATCACTTTTTGTGAGACTCGTCTCACAGTATCGGTATTTATATACATGTACGTACTTTTGTACTATATTTCGTATCTTCTTGGTTTTTGAAATATTTTAAAATTTTCCAACTTATAGATTTTCTCCTTGATCGGCATACGGCCAGTATACCGGTGTATACCGACGGCATGCATATCACTCACATTTTTGTTATACGTATTTTTATGTACGTGTACGAATTTTGGCATTTGTTAGGTGACCCGTGTTTTGACTTGTCTTTCTTAGCCTTGACTTGGTTTAATCTTAACTTGATTTAGTTTGGCTGGGTTCAACTTGGCTTTGGCTTGGTTTGGTTTAGTTTGATTTGAGATGAGAGGGTTTTGTATAAAACCCAAATCCTCTATCTCCTCCATTATTTTATTTCTTTTTCTTTCATCTTCTTCCTCTTCATTTTCTCCTCCAACCCTAGGCAAGTACATCTTAGCAAATCTTGAACAATGTTATTTTTGTTTGTTCTATTCTCTTTCGTTCATGATTCTAAGCATCTTTAGAACTTGGAGTTTTCGGTTTTGATGGTTATATTTTTGTACCATAAAGTTTTAAGCTTTTCTTGTATTTATGGGCTTTGATCTCTAAAAACTTGGTATTTTCAAAAACTAGTGGTTCCATGATGTAGAGAATTTAATTTAACGCAGTTTTGAACTTTATTTCGGTTGATTTCAAGTTCGGTTGAGGAAGTTATGGCCATGGAATATTTTTGGAACTTCTGTGGCTGAACTTGCTATTTGGGGATGACGACCCCCATGTGCCGAAACCCCCATGCGCACGGAAGGCCATGCACCGTGAAGTCCCAGCAACGCATCCTTTAACTCCGAGCATGTCATGCGCGTAGGTTCCCTACGCGCATATACTGAAGATACAACGTGAGTTTTCCCATGCGTGGATGTACAAGAATTTCTCATGCGCAGATGTACAGAAATTCCCATGTACGGATGTACAGGAATTTCATGCGCGGATGTGCAGGAATTCCCATGCGCGAATGTACAAAAATTTCTCATGCGCGGATGTGCAGGAAATCCTATGTGCGGATGTGCAGGAATTCCCATGCACGGATGTGCATGAATTCCCAAGCACGGTTATGCAAGAATTTCTTATGCACGGATGTGCAGGAATTCCTATGTACAGATGTGCAAGAATTCCTATGCGCAGATGTACAGAAATTCCCATGCGCGGATGTGCAGGAATTCCAATGCGCCGGATTTGCCCAGAATTATCCATGCGCCAGAATTGCTATTTTTTTATGTTTTTGCATGTTTAAGCTATTTTGTAGCTAAAATCTTGAAAAAATCAAAACATGAAAGTTGTAGATCCTTGTCTTGGCTTCAAGAATCTTCTTGTTTCACTTTAATTGGAGTTCATATGCGATTGATAATTTCAATAATAGTTTTGATCTTTTTGGCATGTTTTCTGTATTTGACATTTTTTTTGAGTTTTCCTTCGACTGTAATAAATTCTTATCATAATTAGATGATTTTGTACAGTTAGTGAATAATTGTACCCCCTTATATTCTTAATACTAGCACAAAATCAATTATTGTTTTATGTGAAGTAGTAATTTTTATTAGTTTCTTCTTCCGTGCCATGATACGTCTTTTATCTAATCCTTTCAACATGCGATCCTTATTGTCATGTTTGCTTATTCTTAGATAGTGGTACGTTGGGGTGCACTCGTGATTTATGTCTCTTCTTTGCTTAATCTAGGTAGTGGCCCGTCGTGGTGGACTCATGCTAAATGTCTCTTCTCTGCTTATTCTAAATAGTGACTCGTTGTGGTGCACTCATGTTATATGTCACTTTTTTGCTTTATATGATAGTGGCCCGTCGAGGTGCACTCCTGATAAGTACTTTTTACTTGACAAGTAAACCTTAACATGATAATTCTTGATAGTGGCCGGTTGTGGCGCACTCTTGACATGACAAGTAAACCTAACATGACATGCTTAATCAAGATGCTGTTGCGATGGCTATCCTCCCTTTCTAATGTAACTCTTTTGGATGCCGTGGTTGAATGTATTTTGTATGAGTGAACAAACTACATGTCTCGTCTACATTATGCATAGGATATGAATTCCTGGTTACCACGGTCAGGAATTCATACTGAACCTGACTAGGTTAATGACTAGATTGATCAAATAGTTCATATAAAGAGATTTCCCAGTCATAGGCGATTCCGTTATCTGGGCACTTTAATTGGACTTGTAGCCTGCCGACGAGTAGGGCATATTTCTAGGACGCTGTCATGTGTTGCACCCCAAAGTCACCTAATACAACTCTCTCAACTTGCAACTAGATAACCTAGACAGTCTGCAGGGCTTATGACTGTGGGAATATCTTATTGCATCTTAGTAACTAGGCTTGTGGTAACCCTAGTTAGTTAACGTATCAAGCCGTACTAATTGCTTGGCCATAATTGATAGATGGAGTCAGTCCGGTCTAGTTTTGTCTAGGCAGTGTCCGTATATTTATTTTATTATATTATTGTTTATGCTTTATTTTTGTTGATAAATGATCGAGGGCTAAGTTCTGTTCAGGAGAAGGGTTACAATCCCAGTACTTGTTTGGTTTATAGGTTGTAACTTGGCTTCTGGAATAGTTCCCAAGTCATCTTATCATTGTCATTCTATATAGTTCTCACAGGCTCTCATGCCCTAGTTACCTCTCATGCTCACAATTCCATTCATCTCACATGTCAAACATGATCCCTATGCTGGGTCACCATGTTCTCATGACCCGACTAACACACCTGCTTACATGACCAGTTGATTTTACATATTCTCAAGCTTCCGTTTACTTAGCATGTCTACACTTTACATTATGTCACATGTTAATTATTTTACGTCACATGATGCTTTACTTATTGTCTTTTCTATTCTTGGGATAAGTGCATTAGTAGTGCACGAGTCTCGACATATATTTATTTGTATCTCTAACCGTTGATATGTTAGTTATTGCTGGTCTTAGTTCATAAGTTTGGCTTCCTTTGTGGTACTTGCTATTTGTGGTCTGACCCCACTGGTTTTGTTTGGCCAGATCTGATAGAGGAGCCCAAGGGATCTTTTGCACCATCTACTCGACGGTGACTACCCGGAGCACCAGATTACCTTAGTTGGTTTCTTATATCATTCTTCCACTAGATATGTACACTATTCTTTTGTGGTGTTTAGCCTCCGAGCACGTGTTTAGCTCGTGTTTTTGGATCTTGACGTTTAGCTTATAGGCCAAAACATGATGTGCGTATTCTAGACTATATCTAGAGCTTATCATGTATGACTATAACTCTTGCTAGTTCTCTATTTTGGTAAGATTAGCTTCATGATCATCCATATATAAATGGTTTGGTACGCTTTACTATTGTATGTCTGATGATCATACTTCTTGTACTTATAATTGCCTGTGATTGAGATACCTAGGATTGCTTGACCTTGGATCGACTATTGGCTTGTAGAAATAACCCCCATGTCCTGACAGCTTATACATGATTTCAGAATACTAGCGTACTTTGGTATCAGGTAGTTGGCCTTGTCCGTCCCTACCTGCCAGTATTCTGGTTCTGGGGCGTGACATAGGTTTTAGTAGTGGCCCATGCAGGTCTAATTTATAAGATATGTGGAGGTTACTGATGTTTAGTTATCTTAATCACAATTATCCTTTATTGATATCCTTCATATTATTCTCTATCTCTGATCCTTTGACCTGATATCTGCCTTGATCGTTGATCTTTCATGTTCTCTTGATTTGATCCTTGTGTCCTTTAACTTTCAGGGGCACTGTTCCTAATCCTTTCGATTATCTTGTTTGGGTTCTGCCGATGGCGGGTCAGCAATCTTCTGTTAGGCCAGTTATGGAGGATCAGTATCAGCATTCTGATACAGAGTCGAGAGTTGACTCAAGGGCAGAGATACCAGTCCATTCCGATCAGCCAGTTGTGCCTATGCAATCAGCAGTCCGAGCAGAGGTAGTTCCAGATCAGTCTGACGTACCTGTACTTATAGGGATTTTCAAGGAAATAATGGAGTCACAACAACAAGGAGATCTCGTTCTCCAGCAGAGTGCCCAGATGTTGATAGACCGAAGTGAGCACGGAATACCGGAGGAATTTTAAGCCGAGGACTGGCAGCCAGAGGAAGTACAGATTGGAGCCAGGCAGTATTGGTCATCTAGTCAATCAGCATATCGAGCCCGACCTACTGTAGAGGCAGTACGAAAGCACGAGCATATAGCCAAGAGGACCACATCCAGAACTGAGGGTCGTATGAGGTACCATTCATCCGTATCAGGCTTTTTACCCCAACGTCCATCACAAGTACCAGCAGACGAACGTCCATACCAGCACCAGGAGTTGTCAGCCGTATGTTCCTTCTATGGAAGGGGAGGGCACACTCATCTTACTTGTCGAAGGGCCAACCTTCTATATTTGTCGTACGGATCACCGGACCACATGATCGGAGTTTGTCCCTGGAGGAGTCCGGCTGGATCGTCATCCTTCCAGCCTTCCAACCAGTAGACACCAGTACCAGTTCAGCAGTAGCAGTTACCTCAGTAATATGTACAAACCCAGGATCAGAGGCAGAGAAACAATCAACAGTATCATATGGAACAAGTAGGATGTACCTATTTTGGAAAGATAGGACATCACAGATCAGTTTATTGGACAGCCAATAAGCGATGCTTCCGCTGTGGAACAGAGGACCATTCAGTTTGCACTTGTCCCTATCCGACATCTCGAGGACGACCATTTACACCAGATTTACCACCATCATCCTTTCAATCACCCCGACATCACCTCCTATAGTGGATGTGCAGCTAGGGCCAATACTGGATGTTCAACCATTGGTACAGTATCCACCGCCATCGCGAGCTCAGAGGATCAGACAGCTCAGAGCACGGTTGTATGCGCAGTCCCAGGAGCAGCTGTAGTATCAGCATAAAAATGATGCTATGGGTGTCTCAGGTACCATCTTCATGGTCTTCTTTCAGTTATATCTTTTTGATTTATCCTTCAGTAGCTGGCCAGGTAGTGGCAGTATATCTTGGGTTCTTATCACCGACCTTGTATTTCACTTATATTAGGAGTACAACGGTCGGCTTGACTTATTCAGTGAGTGAATAGGAGTTTCTCATCCCACTCTTCTGTCTTCGTATCTTGAGATACATAATACCTATCACATGTCTCGACTACGAAAATACGTCCTAGGTAGAGTCATGTCTTAGACTAAGTCATTGGTACCGACTTACTTTGAGACTTGACCCCTATCTATTTTGGGAGTCAGCATAGGCCTGCTCCTACTCAACTGACTCAGGAGACATATTTATTCATATGCCTCCAGCCCTTCTTGATTGTGGGTGTATTATTGCTTATGTATTTATTTATATTACTGTTGTCTTCATTTACTTATATGCCATACTTCGTTTTATTGAGATAGTTGTATTTTCTTGAGCTTTTGTTTTGGTTATCATGCTCGACTAAATTTAGGAAATTTTGAGGATGAAATTTTTCTAAGGATGGAAGAGTTGTGAGACTCGTCTCACAGTATCGGTATTTATATACATATACGTACTTTTGTACTATATTTCGTATCTTCTTGGTTTTTATAATGTTTTAAAATTTTCCAACTTACATATTTTCTCTTTGATCGGCATACCGCCAGTATACTAGTGTATACCGACGGCATGTCGGTCACTCCTATTTCTGTTATACGTATTTTTAGTGTACGTATACGAATTCTGACATTTGTCAGATGACCCGTGTTTTGACTTGTCTTTCTTTGCCTTAACTTGGTTTAATCTTAACTTGATTTAGTTTGGTTGGGTTCAACATGGCTTGGGCTTGGTTTGGTTTAGTTTGGTTTGAGATGAGAGGGTTTTGTATAAAACCCAACTCCTCTCTCTCTCTCTCCTCCATTATTTTATTTTCTTTCATCTTCTTCCTCTTCATTTTTTCCCCAACCCTAGGCAAGTAAATCTTGCCAAATCTTGAATAATGTTATTTTGTTTGTTCTATTCTCTTCCTTTCATAATTCTAAGCATCTTTAAAACTTAGAGTTTTCGATTTTGATGGTTATATTTTTGTAGATCTAAGTTTTAAGATTTTCTTATTTTTATGGGTTTTGATCTATAAAAACTTGGTATTTTTGAAAACTAGTGGTTCCATGATGTAGAGAATTTGATTTCATGCAGTTTTGGCCTTTATTTCACTTGATTTCGAGTTCGGTGAGGAAGTTATGGCCATGGCAAGTTTTTGGAACTTCCATAGCTGAACTTGCTGTTTGGGGACGACGACCCCCATGCGCCGAAACCCCATGCGCCCGGGAGGCTATGCGCCGATAGGCCATGCGTCGTGATGTCCCGACAACGCATCCTTTGACTCCGAGCGTGTCATGCGCGTAGGTTCCCTACGTGTATGTACTGAAGATGCAACGTGAGTTTTCCTATGCACGGATGTGCAGGAATTTCCATGCACGGATGTGCATGAATTCTTATGTACGGATGTGCAGGAATTCCCATACGCGGATATGCAGGAATTTCCATGCGCGGATGTGCAATAATTTCCATGCACGGATGTACAGGAATTTCTCTTGCGCAGATGTGCAAAAATTCCTATGTACGAATGTGAAGGAATTCCCATGCGTGGATGTGCCGAAATTCCTATGCGCAGATGTGCATAAATTCCCATGCACCAGATTTGCCAAGAATTGTCCATGTGCAGAAATTGTTGTTTTTGGCTGTTTTTGGCTGTTTTTGCATGTTTAAGCTGTTTTGTAGCTAAAATCTTGAAAAATTCAAAATATGAAAGTTGTAGATCTTTGTCTTGGCTTCAAGAATCTTCTTGTTTTACTTTAATTGGAGTTCATAAGCGCTTGATAATTTCTATCATAGTTTTGATCTTTTTGGCATATTTTCTGTACTTGACATTTTTTTGAGTTTTCCTTCGACTGTAATAGATTCTTATCATGATTAGTGATTTTATATAGTTAGAGAATAATTGTACCTCTTTATATTCTTAACACTAGCACATAATCAATTATTGTTTTATGTCAAGTAGTACTTTTTATTCATTTCTTCTCCCATGCCATGATACGTCTTTTATCTAATCCTTTCTACATGCGATCCTTATTGTCATGTTTGCTTATTCTTAGATAGTGGCCCGTCGGGGTGCACTCATGATTTATGTCTCGTCTTTGCTTAATCTAGATAGTGGCCCGTCGTGGTGTACTCATGCTACACGTCTATTCTCTGCTTATTCTAGATAGTGATCCGTTGTGGTGCACTCATGTTACATGTCACTTCTTTGCTTTTCATGATAGCGGCCCGTCGAGGCGCACTCCTGACAAGTGCTATTTACATGACAAGTAAACCTTAACACGATAATTTTTGATAGTGGCCCGTTGTGACGCACTTTTGACATGACAAGTAAACCTAACATAACATGCTTAATCAAGATGTTGTTGTGACGACTTTCCTGCCTTTCTAATGTAACTCTTTTGGACACCGTGGTGGAATGCATTATGTATGCATGAACAAGCTACATGTCTCATTTGCATCATGCTTAGGACATGAATTTCTGGTTACCACGATCACGAATTCATACCGAATCTGACTAGGTTAATGACTAGATTGATCAAGTAGTTCATGTAGTGAGATTTTCCAGTCACAGGCGATCCCGTTATCTGGGCACTTTAATTGGACTTGTAGCCTGATAACGAGTAGGGCATATTTCTAGGACACTGTCATGTGTTGTACCCCCAAGTCACCTAATATAATTCTCTCAACTTGCAACTAGATAACCTGGATAGTCTGCAGGACTTGTAACTGTGGGAATATCTCATTGCATCTTGTTAGTAACTAGGCTTGTGATAACCCTAGTTAGTTAACGTATCAAGCCGTACTCATTTCTTGGCCGTGATTGATGGATGGAGTCAGTCCAGTCTAGTTTTGTCTAGGCAGTGTCCATATGTCTATTTCAGTATATTATTGTTTATGCATTACTTTTGTCGATAAACGATCGGAGGCTAATTTCTGTTCAGGAGAAGGGTTACAACCCCGATCCTTGTTTAGTTTACGGCTTGTAACTTGGCTTCTGGAATAGTTCCCAAGTCATCTTATCATTGTCATTCTATATAGTTCTCACAAGCTCTCATGCCCTAGTTATCTCTCATGCTCACATGTCCAGTTATCTCACAAGTCATACATGATCCATATGCTGGGTCACCATGTTCTCATGACCTGACTATCTCACATGCTTACATGACTAGTTAATTTTGTATATTCTCAAGCTTTCGTTTACTTAGCATGTCTAAACTTTATATTATGTCACATTTTAATTACTTTATGTCACATGATGCTTTACTTATTGCCTTTTCTATTCTTCGGATAAGTGCATTGGTATTGCACGAGTCTCGATCCATATCTAATTATTTGTATCTCTAACCGTTGATATGTTAGTTATTGCTGGTTTTAGTACATAAGTTTGGTTTCTTTTGTGGTACTTGCTATTTGGGGTCTGACCCCACTGGTTTTATTTGGCCAGATCTGATAGAGGAGCCCAAGGGATCTTTCGCCCCATCTACTCGACGGTGAGTACCCGGAGCACCAGAGTACCTTAGTGGGTTTCTTATATCATTCTCTTACTAGATATATATATATTATTCTTTTGTGGTGTTTAGCCTTCGAGCACGTGTTTAGCTCGTGTTTAGCTCGTGTTTTTTGATCTTGACATTTAGCCTACGAGCCAAAACATGATGTGCATTTTCTAGAATATAGCTAGAGCTTATCATGTATGACTATAACTCTTACTAGTTCTCTATTTTGGTAAGACTAGCTTCATGATCATCCATGTAGAAATGGTTTGGGATGCTTTACTATTGTATATCTGATGATCATACTTTGTGTACTTTGTATAATTGTCTGTGATTGAGATACCTAGGATTGCTTGACCTAGAATTGACTGTTGGCTTGTCGAAGTAACCCCTATGTCTTAATAGCTTATACGTGATTTCAGAGTACATGCGTACTTTGGTATCACGTAGCTGGCCTTTGAAGTATAGGTAGGCAACTCTAGAGGGGGGTGAATAGAGTTTATAGCAAAAATGATCAATTAAAAATTTAAACTCTCTTCACCAACTAAATAATCATAGTAAAAGAAATACGAAAATAAATAGTAGAGAGCAAGCACAACACAACAAGATTTTTAACCTGGTTTCCCTCGTGGAGGACTAGTCCAGGACTGAGAACTCTAGCTCAGGATTGAAATCTACTATTTATGAAATAGGGTTACAACCACGTTCCTTTTCACAAAAGAGCACGCCAAACTTTTTTCAATGATCGCTTTGGCGAAACTTGGACTTTTCCAAGTGACTTACAACTTATTACACTTCAAACTTCTAGCTGGATCATACCGAGCAACTTGGACGGTTGGGAAGTTTGAATGCTAAGTGGATGGGAAGGTAAGTCTCTTGAATATGTAGGCTATATAAGAGAAGAAGAAGAGAAGAGTGGATGGTTTCAAATTAGAGAAACCAAGGCCTATTTATAGGGTTCGGGGTAGGCAGAATTCGGCCAGAATTCGGTATAAATAATTTAAATTTTTGGCCGTTGGACAAGTAGCAGTGATCAAGACCTAAAAATCAGCATCCTGAATTTTAGGGAAATGAGTTCGGCCCAAACTCTGTAGGAGGCAGAGTTCGGCCCGAAATCTGTCTTCTAAGGATAGAATGTTCTTTTGTGGGCTTTGGATGAATGGGTTGATTGGGATTTGGGCTAAGTAAACCTATAAATCTATGGCTAGCCCAAAGTTGCTCAGTATGACTCAACGTACATTATCCTATACTCAAGAATAATGAAAAATACAGACTCCAGTATACACAAAATAGTAATACTCCAAACAGTTGTGATCTTGAACCAATGAGCTGAGTAGATTGAGTTCGAGCTTGATGTGTCAAATTGGACTATGACAAATATTGTTTTGTTAATTTTCATGATTAGGTTGACTGTGATCCGGTTTGGGTCAACAATCTCCCCCATTTTGATAATTGACAAAACGTGATATTTGTATGTCTCAATATTCATAACTGGACACATTATGGCTCCCCCGTACTTGAACAATCGTACTCCCCGTAAACTGATATTTCCTGTAAATACTCATCCAAATATACATATCCAAGGATACACAATTTATAGTGCTAATACATATAGCAATGGTCATAGTATCAAGACAAATATCAATGGTTCTCCCCTTTTGACAATCCACAAAAATGGAGACAAAAAGATATAAATAAAAACATCCAACCACATAATAAAAGAGTACATGAAAGTAGTAGAACTAAATAAGAGCAAACTGAGCCATAGAGGTCGAAAGACATAAAAACATAAGCAAAAATAAATATAGTGCTAAAATAAAAACAGTCCTAATCATCAGTAGCAGTACAATAGCTATATCCATCAAGGAGCATGTGAAGGTCCCACACCATCAGAACCGGTACGTCGGGGATCCACAAAAGCAGAAGTCAGATCAAGATAGCGACGAACCTACGAATCGTCAATACGATAACCGTCACGAGCGGATCACGCATCATCGAAATCGGCATCGTCGGATGGGAGGCCATGGAGTACTGAATGTCGTGGATGGAGTTGCTGAACGCACTCATCTGCAAAGTAGTGCGGTAGTCCATCTGCGTCCAGCGATCATCCATCTCGGCCCAGCGCTCGTCCTCCAAACGGAAGCGATCGTGAAGCATAGTCTGAAGAGAGTCCAGTGTAGCAGTGGATTCGGAAGCAGGTGAATCGGAAGCAGCAAATTGTACAGGAGAGTCAGGCTCCTCAGCATCATCGGACTCAGAAGAGGCTATAGCAGCAACAGTTCTCCTTACCTTAGTCAGAAAGGCAGGAGGGTGCATGGACTGACACTGATCCAATAGAACATGAAAGGCACGAAAAATCAAAGGAAGATACAGGGAATAAACCAAAGATTTCGGTTTAGGCCTAGCACGAATCATCCAATCTATCATCGTGCGAGGGAAGTTGAAGGGGATACAAAAGTGAAGAAGAAGAGAGCAGAAATCTCAAAGTAAGTAACTTCATCTGTTGATCCAACTTTTGGCAAGACCGAAGATAATATAATTCGATGAAGTTCATAAAAATGTTTATTGAGATGTTTAGCCATAATTTTTTGAGGGGAAGGATTCAGAGAACAAAGATCACCCTTGAAACTTTCCAACGTGGTTTCACTGGGGAAAACAAAGTCCCGGGCATCATCAAGTCGTTCCCAAGTGTTTGGGTCGGGCAAACCAAGTAGGTCGGCTAACTAAAATCATCAAAAGTTATATCTACACCGGTGACACGTGAATAGATGCGTGTGCGGTCATAAGTCATGTTGCAATAAAATATTTGTACGGCATTCACATATATCGGTTCACGGGTTGCAACAAGCTCATCAAGACATAAGGTACGAAAATTAGGAAGAAAATTGGAAAATACTGTAAAATTAATAGGGTGTCCCGCAAAGACACGACGATGACAGAAGTCGGCGAACCACGCGTTGGACGCATCTAAGGACACAAAAAGACGTTCATCGTACGTGTCGACATTGATGGGTGGAGGTGGATTAAAAATAGGGTGAACCAAGTTAGGAGGAGGATGAGGAATTGGTATTGGTGGAGGATTAGGTTGAGGGTTTGGGTTAGGATTAGTAGAGGATTCACCAATACTTCTCCTTGGTCTTTTACCCCTACCAAGCAACCTAGGAGCCATGGAAACAAAATTAAGATGTAAAGAGAAAGAGAGAGATATACCTTAAAAGAGACCTAATATGGAGGAGAATAACTCCAAGATTGACTTCCTTGAGTTTGGAGAGAAATTTCCCAAGGATTGGAGCCTTCTAGGGTTAGGGTTTTGAAGGGAATATTTATAGAGATAGAGGAAGAAGATAATGGAGGAGAGAGAGAGACATATTTTTGAATTTATGCCCCTTTGGTCGGTTGGTCGGGTGAAATATGGGCCGTCAGATGAAGAGAAGATGGACGGCTGAGAAGGATCTGAGGTTCTGGAACAAGGACATCGAACTCGGCCGGAACTCTAGGTGGGGCAGAGTTCGGCCCGAGTTCTGGTCCCTTGGGACAGAACATCAAGCAGGAAATAAAAAAAGGTTTAAAATAAATTTGAATAAATGGTCAAAGATATGAATAAAAATAAGATTGAAAATTAGAAATTTTAAATGAGGCAGGCTATAAATAAAATTTAACCATATAATAACTAAGAAGTTATGACATAAATCAATATGGTGAAGCTGCTATGGGGTAGCTGCAGTGGCCGGATCCCAGCTAGCGGTAGTCCGAAGACTAGTGCACCGTGTCATTTAGGCTTTTACCCATTGTTGTCAGAAGGACCCTTTCGGCTTGTACCCATAGCAAAGTCAGCATAGAGAATCGTGACATAATCGATAATTATGCAGGCCAATTTAATGTATAATCGTTTCATCTAAAATTCCTAATTCCCGACAAAAAGAATTGAATCGCTCCTCGGATAATAATTTTGTAAAGAAATCGGCCAACTGATGAACAGTGTCAATAAATTCTAAATTAATAGTGCCATTCTGTTGGTGATCATGCAAAAAGTGGTGACGAATTTTAATGTGTTTCGTGCGTGAGTGACAAATGGGGTTCTTAGTGAGATTTATAGCACTAGTGTTATCACAAAATATAGGAATGTGAATAAAAGATAAGTTATAGTCTTCAAGGATTTGCTTCATCCACAAAATTTGTACACAACAACGACCAGCTGCGATATATTCAGCTTCTGGTGTGGATAGTGTGACAGAATTCTGCTTCTTCCTAAACCAAGAGACTAGAGCCTTTCCCAATAAATGACACGTACCGCATGTACTTTTACGGTCGACCTTGCATCCAGCGAAATCAGCATCAGAGTACCCAATGAGGTCAAATGATGTTGATTTGGGATACCATAGGCCCATTGTAACCGTATCCTTAAGGTATCAAAAGATACGCTTAACAGCGGACATGTGTGATTCCTTAGGATTTGCTGAATATCTAGCACACATGCAAATGCTAAACTTAATATCAGGGCGACTAGCAGTTAAATAAAGTAGACTGCCTAACATACCTCGATACTTACGTTGATCAACAGGTTTGCCGCTTTCAACTGGTTCTAGTTTGGTTGTAGTAGCCATTGGGGTGCCGATTGGTTTGACGTTGTCAAGGTCAAATTTATTCAACATGTCCTTTGTATACTTTGACTGACAGATGAAAGTTCCATTTGATGTTTGTTTGACTTGCAGTCCAAGAAAGTAATTGAGCTCTTCCATCATGCTCATTTCAAACTCGGTTTGCATACACTTAGCAAAATCTTGACAGAGAGTTTCATCAGTAGAACCAAATATAATATCATCAATGTAAATTTGCACTAAGAGAATAGTGTCTTTGAAAGATTTTATAAAGAGTGTAGTGTCAACTTTCCCCTTTGAAAAACCTTTTTCAAGCAAGAAATTGCTTAGTCGTTCATACCAAGCTCTAGGGGCTTGTTTGAGGCCATATAGTGCTTTCTTGAGTTTGAAAACATGGTCGGGAAACTTGTGATTTTCAAAATTAGGGGGATGTTTTACAAAAACTTCCTCCTTAATAAATCCATTCAAGAAAGCACTTTTCACATCCATTTGAAATAGTTTAAAGTTTTGAAAGTTAGCAAATGCACAAAGTATCCGAATGGATTCAAGTCTTGCAACAGGAGCATACATCTCATCGTAGTCGATACCTTCCTCTTGGTTGTATCCTTGAGCTAGTAGACGAGCTTTGTTGCGTGTAACTGAACCATCTTCATTTACTTTGTTACGAAAAATCCATTTCTTACTAATAATCGAATGATTAGCTGGCCTAGGAACGAGTTCCCAAACTTGGCTCCTCTCGAATTGGTTGAGTTCTTCTTGCATGGCAGAATCCAAGACTCATAATTAAAAGCTTCTAAAATGTTTTTCGGCTCAATTTGTGAAATGAAGGCAGTGCTAGCAATGGAGTCTCTTAATGATGATCTAGTACTTACTCCGCATGAAACCTCACCTATAACCAATTTTTCTGGATGTGACGGCTTGAAAGAGAATTGGGTTCAGTGGTGGTATTCATGGGAGTAGAAGTTGATGACTCAACATCATCATCAAGAGTAGTTGCTATACTATTATCATCATCAAAAGTCATATTGGTAGACTCCTCCATAATTAATGAGCATTTGTTGAACACTCTATATCCCTTGCTCTTGGCCGTATAGCTAAGGAAAATACCATCATCAGCTTTGGCATCAAATTTGCCTAAGTTGTCTTTGGTGTTAAGGATAAAACATCAACAACCGAAAACTCTAAAATATGAAACGTTTGGAGTTCTTCCAAACCAAAGCTCATAGGGTGATTTCTTCGTAATAGGACGAATGAGCACCCTATTTAAAATATGGCACGTTGTACTGACAACTTCAGCCCAAAAATATTTTGGAAGAGAGAATTTATTTAACATGACTCTAGCTATATCGACAACAGTCCTATTCTTCCGCTCCACAACACCATTTTGTTAAGGAGTTCTTGGACAAGAAAACTCATGATTAAAACCATTTAATTCACAAAACTTTTCAAAATCAATATTTTCGAATTCGCCTCCATGATTACTTCGGATTCGAGTAATCATGTAGCCTTTTTTGTTTTGAACCTTTTTAGCAAAAATCTTGAAAATTTAAATGGCATCACTTTTGTTTGTAAGAAAGAAAACCCAAGTAAATCTAAAAAAGTCATCTACTATAACAAAAGTGTAGAGTTTTCCACCAAGACTGGCTACTCTACTAGGACCGAATAAATCCATATGAAGTAATTGCAAGGGTCTAGTAGTACTTACAGAGTTTATGGAATGAAGTGAGGACTTGGTTGCCTTATTCAACACACATTCGGCATATACCGTGTCCTTTTTGAATGTGATGTCGGGAAAGCCTCTAACTAGCTTCTTAGTCTATAGCCTGGATATAGTATCCATATTGGCATGACCAAGATGCTGGTGCCATAGTAATCTCTTATCCTTGTGAGCATAGAGACATTTTCCTGTACTGTTAGTATCTCTAGATAGATAGAAAGTGTAAATGGTATCCTCTCTCATCCCTTCAAAACCGATGTCTCCTGTTGACCTATCATAAATATAAAATTTATTTTGTCCAAAGTTAATATCATATCAATGATCAGCAAGATGACTAATGCTGAGCAGGTTATGCTTTAACTCGATCACTCGGCAGACATCATTTATTACAGGAGAAGGAGGATGACCAATAGTACCATTACCTATAATATACCCTTTTAGGTTGTTGCCGAAGGATACATATCCTTCTCTCTTCATCGATAGTGATACGAAAAGATTTGCGTCTCCCGTCATACGCCGCGAGCATCCACTATCGAGAATTCACTTACTTTTAGTTGAGGAAGGAAGGTCCATCTACATCAAGAGTAGATATGACCTTTGGTACCCATGTTCTTGAGGGTCCTGAAAAGATAGTTTTTGGTATCCATGCATATATATTCATGTCTACTAATCTCCTAACTTTACATTGTGGTGAGATGTGTTCATGAAATCCATAATAGGTACAAATAGCATTCCTATTTATGTTAGAAGTATGTTGATGATGTCTATATGTAGCATGGTAAGAGTGGTGTGGAGTAGCATGATGATGATGATTATATGTGGCAGCAGGATGATGATTATATCTATATACAGTATGGTGGTGATTTTATTTGTGTGCAACATGGTGATGATTATATCTATGTGTAGCATGGTGGTTATGTGTCATATTAGACTGATAGTTATGATAATAATTTCTACGTACATGTGGTTTGTGTGCTTTATAGAAGTGAGTGTACATGTATTCATGTTTGCGTGCTGTAGGTGGATGACGTGTTTGACTAGTTTGAGTAGTGTTGTGCCTGGTGTGTGTCTCATGTGATTGGGTTTAAGGTTGAGGAACCTGTTTTCCCAATCTAGTCTCTAATTTCTTAGAGGCAGCTTGCAGTTCATTAATCTTACCATTCAAACCATAAATTTTAGTAATAGAGATCTTGTGTCTATTTTTTTATTCAGCAAGCTCAGTATTGAGTGCTGTGATCTCTTGTGTTTGCTTTTCAATACGTGCTTCGGCATCATGTAGGCTTAATTTAAGCTTAGACACCTCATTTGTGACTTCCGTGGGTGAAGTGTCGCTAATATTATCAAGCAATGAAGAAAGTCTTTGAATCTCGACTTCATAACTGTTGATCTTCTCCTTGGCATGTTTGTATTTACCAATGACTTTCTTGTGGTCATTGAGTAAATCATTGAATGCATCGCTAAGTTCATCAAAAGTGAAATCATCGAGAGTTTTGCTAGTTACCTTGTCGGATGTTGCCATTAGGCATACATTGGCAGTGTCTTGAGGATAGTCTTTTTCTTCCTCGAAGTCACTATCTTCGCTTTCAGGCCAAATGCTTATGTTAGCATATTTTCTTGAGGAAGCCTTCTTGTATGGTTTCTCATATCGGTTGCTCTTCTTTGCGAATGGACAGTCTTTTCAGACGTGTCCAGTCTTCTTGCAACCGTAGCATATTAGCTCTTCTTTGTCATCTTCTTGTGGTTCCTTTTTGCTTCGATTGAAGCGAAGGAATTTTTTGAAGTTGCGGACGAGGAGAGCTTGATCATCACCTTCCGAGTTGTCGTCATTCGTCTCTTCATAATCAGCCCTTCGACGATGAACTTTAAGGGCAATCTTCTTTTCCTTAGGAGCAGGCACTTCGAAGACTTTGAGGTCAAGCTCATGAGTCATCAACTTTCCCATCAAAGTCTCCATGGACATTATAGTGAGATCATTTCCTTATATGATGGCTGTCACCTTAGGGTTCCAAATTTTTGGTAGCCCCCTAAGTATCTTGCGGATCTTCTCGTGATTTGTATATTTTTTGTCGAGAAAAGACAAGGGGTTGATGATGTCGAGGAATCTTGTAATCATTTATGTGATCGTCTCGTTTGGCTTCATCTTGAATGCCTCATATTCTTGAGTGAGACGGCTTATTTTTGATTCCTTGACTTGGGTGGTTCCTTCATGCGTCACTTCTAGAAGTCTCTATACTTCGTGAGAGGTGGTGCATGTTGAGACCCTGTTAAACTCATTCCTGTCTATTACACAAAATAAAGCATTAATAGCTCTCGTGTCTAGACTCGCCTATTTCTTCTCTTCGTCAGAATATTTGTTGTGGGGTTTCTCAATGAGATCACCATTAACAACTATCCTGGCGGGCTTTTTGTAACCATCGGTGACAATGGTCCACAGGTCGAAGTCTAGCGACTTGAGATAAAAGCTCATCATTGTTTTCCAATAGGTGTAGTTTGTTCCATCAAATAGGGGAGGACTATAAGTGGACTGCCCTTTACCGTGATTAGAAAACATAGGTAGAGTGGTTGCCGTGGATCAGTTCTAGGATGCTAGTCCTTGATAAGAGAACAAAGCTCTGATACCAATTGAAGTACCGGTAGGCAACTCTAGAGGGGGGTGAATATAGTTTATAGCAGAAATGATCAACTAAAAAATTTAAACTATCTTCACCAACTAAATAATCAGAGTAAAAGAAATGCGGAAATAAATAGTAGAGAGCAAGCACAGCACATCAAGTTTTTAACCTGGTTTCCCTCGTGGAGGACTAGTCCAGGCCTGAGAACTCTAGCTCAGGATTAAAATCCACTATTTGTGAAATAGGGTTACAACCACGTGCCTTTTCACAGAAGAGCACGCCAAACTTCTTTCAATGATCGCTTTGGCAAAACTTGGACTTTTTCAAGTGACTTACAACTTCTTGCACTTCAAACTTCTAGATGGATCGTACCGAGCAACTTGGATGGTTGGGAAGTTTGAATGCTAAGTAGATGGGAAGGTAAGGCTCTTGAATATATAGGCTATGTAAGAGAAAAAGAAGAGAAGAGTGGATGGTTTCAAATGAGAGAAACCAAGGCTTATTTATAGGGTTCGGGGTAGGCAAAATTCGGCCAGAATTCGGTATAAATGATTCAAATTTTTGGTCGTTGGACAACTAGCAGTGATCCAGACCTAAAAATTAGCATCCTAAATTTTAGGAAACCGAGTTCGGCCTGAACTCTGTGGGAAGCAGAGTTCGGCCCGAACTCTATCTTCTATGGACATAATTTTCTTTTGTGGGCTTTGGATGAATGGGTTGATTGGGATTTGGGCTAAGTAAACCTATAAAGCTATGGCTAGCCCAAAGTTGCTCAGTATGACCCAACGTACATCATCCTATACTCAAGAATAATAAAAAATATAGACTCCAGTATACATAAAATAGTAACACTCCAAACAGTTGTGATCTTGAACCAATGAGCTGAGTAGATTGAATTCGAGCTTGATGTGTCAAATTGGACTATGACAAATATTGTTTTGTTAATTTTTAAGATTATGTTGACTGTGATCCGATGTGGGTCAACAGCCTTGTCCGTCCCTACCTAGCAGTATTCTGGTTCAGGGACGTGACACTTTTGAAACCCTAGGTCTTCGAGAATTTTTAGAGATTTCAAATCGTATTTACGACAATACAGTCTGTATGTTTTATTTCAACATGCAAGAAGTAGACGGCTCTATTCATTCCTCTGTTAGCGACAAGGAATTTGAATTCAACTCTGTCGACTTGAGCAAATATTTTCTAATGCCAGACATTGGTGATGCTCTCATCGATATTACAAAAGTTCAGTTTGCTGCCGACATGACCTTTAAGTCCTTCAAGGTTGCGTTGTGTCATCCCGATCCGGTTCCCCAAAAATGGTTGTTCGCACGTAATCTTAACCGATAATTTAATAAACTTCATCATATTATCTATTCATCTATGCTACCTAAGACGGGATCCACTGACGAGATCACGCTCTTAGAGTTATCTGCTATGAATCATATTTATTTTGGGATAACATTTCTTTTCCTAAGACTATGATATCCTTTATGACCAACTATCGGAGGGCAGACCGTAACCTCCTTTATCTCATATATTTGGCAGTCATCTTCCAGAAATTTGGCAATGAATTAGAGCTTTATCCTATCTCTGGAACGCCTTCAGAGCTCCTTAGGTCTATCCCTCACCCTCCTGGTGATGCTTTACCTTCATCTGCACCTGCTCCAGATGCAGCCTCAATTGCCACTCTAGCCCGTGCAGCTCTGGGTCATGCCATTGACGAGCTCTATCAGCGGTTTAATGCTTTTGTCACTCTCTAGGGACAGCAGCATCAGACCTATTTGACTCGCTTTGGTGATATTAAGTTTTGCCATATTTTTTTGGCCCAGGTCTTGAGAAATACGATGGATGATATTCAGTGGACGATGGCTCATCATCCCTCTGCACCGACGACTATCCTCCGTCACCCTGGTTTTGACGAACCGAGACTCGTGGATCATCCTACTTTCGTCTTCTTCGATCCGACGCCAACCTCCTTTGATCCACAGCCTCCTACCGATGCCCCGGACGGTGCTGATGGTTGATTCATGTATTTGATTAGTATGTTGTGTAGATTTGTTTGGTAGTTTATATGATATAATGACACTTTATTTTGTGCATTTTGGACTACTCTTATCTGTAGTGATATTTTTTATACACTTTGGGCTTCATTTGTACTGCTTTTTCATTTTGCTATGTTAGTTGATTTAATCAACTGCTGATATTTTCATACTGCTACTACTGATGTTCTCTTTCATATACTTGAGATGTTGACTTGTTAGTTTATATCATGTTTGGTATTATTCCTTCCTTTGTTGTTGTTCGATTCACAAATTATGGGAGAGCCGTATTTTGAGTACATGACAAAGGAAGAGAAAGAGCATATACCAAAATATAATTTTTTTTGCGATTTAGAACAAGTCAGGTATACTATTTCAAAGTTACATACTAGTTATTATATTTTGGTACAGACTCAAAGTTTCTTAATTATCAAAATGGGGGAGATTGTTGGCCCATTAGTTAAATGATCACACTTGATTTTCACAATCAACGTCAACTTTGGTCAATACGCAAAATATATATACTGCTACATATTTATAGATTTTAAGTCAGAAGAATATTTGTATCCTAATGCTCCAAAGTCTGTATCCTACCATTACAAGGACAAACATCGCGTCTTCATCAAGAACCAAACGTAATGGAATCAAGATCAAGCTTTTAAATATTTTTTCTGTATTTTTTTTACTTTTATTGATTCTTGAGAAAATATGTAAGGTTGATCAAGATCAGTACTAGCTAAATTGGCCCAAACAATTATGTTTTGACCCTGGCAGAACTCGTCCAGAACTCGGCCCAAGTTTTGTCAAGGCTAGTTCAAATTGTTTTTGGTCACCCTGGATATCTGTATCCAACATTCGAATGCGAGATTTCTGCATCCAAACTCTGCCCGAATTCGATCTACAAAAATACTATAAATAGAGAAGAACTTTCACATTTCCAAATCACTCATTCATTCAATCATCTCTTTTCTATTCATTTCTAAGTATTTTTACGAGCCACATTTTCAAATCAAGCCTATACCTCTCTTAGCCAAGACAGTACATTTTTGTTTAATATAGAGTTTGGTGTTGAAGAGTTATATCGGAGGCTACATTCAAAAAATGTTCAAGTTTTAAATCACCCTCTAGAGTCGGCCATGCGCTCGTCGCCAAGCACGGTGTTGTAAGAGTCGCAACAAATCAGTTAAAGCTTTTGCCATATTGGATTAACATCGAGCAAGATTACTTGAGACTAGACTAGTCTCTCAGAGCAAAATCAGTATATATCGCTGTGTCACTGAGTTTGATCTTCTTGACTCTTACATTGTTGCAATTTATTTACTGTCACATTGTTTTTACCTACCATAGTAGATAAGTTTAAATTTTTAATTGGTGATATTTTTTGCTGCACATGTATACACTCTATTTAGCCCCCTGTAGAGATGCTCAATGGTCATACAGGTCAATCATATAAGTCGGGTCAGAAATGTAATACCTCAGTTGCGACACATGAAATATGTTGTGCACACCCTCTAAAGTAGCTGGAAGGTTAAGTCGGTAGGCGACAGCTCCGATCCTCTTAAGAATGCTGAAAGGCCTAATAAATCTTGGACTAAACTTTCCGTCTCAACCAAAACGGATAATGGCACGTGTCGGAGAAATCCTCAGAAAAAACAAATCTTCCACCTAGAATTAAAACAAAACTTTAGAATATAAATCCTAAACAATTACTAGAAGAAAATTAAAACCTAAACTTATTACCTCAAACTCTAACGGTCTTCGGGGACTATCAGCCTGGTGTCTCTGTATTTCTTGAGCCACACGAAGTCTCTCCCTGATTTGCTTTCCTTTCTCCGCAGCATCTATAACCATCTCGGGTCCTAATAAGGCTCGCTCTCCCACGTCATCCCAAGACAATGGCGTGCGACAACTTCGTCCGTATAAATCTTCAAAAGAAGTCATCTCAATACTAGCTTGGTAGCTTTTAATGTATGAAAACTCTAATAAGTGGAGATAATCCTCCTAAGAGCCTCCAAAATCTAGCATACAAGTCTGAAGCATGTCCTCTAGAGTCTGAATAGTCCTTTCTGACTGTCCTTCAGTCTGAGGATGATAAGCGGTATTGATATTGACATGAGTATCCAAACTGGAATGTAAGCTCCTCCAGAATTGGAAAGTAAATCTGTTATCCTGGTCAGATATAATGCTCACAGGTATACTATGCAATCGAATAACCTGTCTCATATACTGCTCTGCAAGCTTCTCTGTAGATAGTTTCACTTTGAATGGTATGAAGTGGGCCGATTTGGTTAACCTATCAACGGTGACCCAAATCGTATGCTTCCCTCCATGAGTACGCGGAAGTCCAAAAATAAAATCCATAATGATATGTTCCCATTTCCACTCCGAAATTGGTAATGGTTGAAGCAAACCACCTGGTCTCTGTCTTTCGGCTTCGACCTGCTGATACACTAAGCATTTAGAACAGAAGCGTGCCACTTCTCATTTTATTCTATACCACCATACATGATCTCTCAAGTCCTTAGACATCGTGGTAGCTCCAGGATGTATAGCATACTGAGAGCGATGTTCTTCCTGTATCACTTCTTCTCGCAAATCACTACTTGACACACAGAGCCTAGTCCTATGTCTTAAAAAACCATCTTCAACAATAGAGAAATTATCAAGCAATCTAGCCAGCACCTGAGCTCGAAGACTTCTCAAGCCTATATCATGGTACTGAGACTCTCTGATTCTGTCCATCATTCCTGATTGAATCTACATGCCCATCATCTACATCTCGATCCTCGGATTCACAATCTCAATACCCAAGCTCTCCAGGTCTTATAAGAAAATTCGATCCTTGGTTAGGAACATAGCTATGGAATAAGGGCTAAGTGCATCCGCTACAACATTAGCTTTCCCAGGATGTTACTGCAATGAGATATCAAAATCCTTTACCAGCTTCAGCCATCTACGCAACCTCATATTAAACTCCTTCTGGGTGAAGACTTACTTCAGACTTTTGTGGTCTGTAAATATTTTCACCCGTTCACTAAAGCGGTACTATTTCCACAACTTTAGAGCAAAGATCACTGCTGCAAGATCTAAGTCATGAGTGAGATAATTCTACTTATGGGGTCATAGTTATCTTGAAGCATAAGCAATAACTTTCTTATTCTACTCCAGTACACAACCTAACCCCTTTTCTGAGGCATCACTGTATATATTAAAACCTCCAGTCCCTGATGGCAAAGCTAGAATATCTGTTGTGGTCAATCTCTGCTTCAGTTCATCAAAGGCAGCCTCCCACTCCTCAGTCCATACAAACTCCACGTCCTTTCACGTAAGCATAATCATCGACTTTGCGATCCGGGAGAAGTCCGTCACAAACTTCCTATAATATCAGCTAATCCCAAGAAGCTTTGAATCTCTGCTACTGAACTCGGAGTGGTCCAAGACTCAACGACAACAATCTGCTTTGGATCTACTGAGTTGTCACTCCTGTTTTCCGTTATACGTATTTCCAGTGTACGTATAAGAATTTTGACCCATATCTTATTTACTGTATTTTCGTATTTCTTTATTGCTTGCCTTGATGTATCTTGAGTAAGGTTGACCTTGGGTTAGGTTGGTCCAACTTGACTTGCTTTGGATGGCTTGGTTTGGTTTATTTTGATGGTTGGTTCAACATGTTGAACCATCCCCTCTCTTTATAAAACCCAACCACCCCTTTCTCTCTCTTTAATACATCCATTTATTTTTTCTCCTCTTTCTTCATTACTCTTCCACTAACCTAGAGAGCTTAGGCAAGTGCAACTTGCTTCATGATGGATCTCAAGTTTTATTATTTCATTTTCTTCCTTACTTAATTCTAAGCCTCTTTAGAACTTGACATTTTTGGGTTTGATGGATGGATTCTTGTAGATCTACGTTTATAATTTTTTGTTTTTCTTTAGTTTTGATCCCTGAAACTTGGTTATTTTCGAGAACTAATGGTTCCATTTTGTAGGGAATTCAATTCTACCTAATTTTGGCTTTTGAACAGCTTGATTTTGACTTCGTATGAGGAAGTAATGCCATTTTCGTGTTCATGGGTTCCCCACACCTTTTGGTGCTGTCGGGATGATGAACAGTACCGCGCAGTGTCTTCGCCACCGCGCGCTCCACGCCGTGCTTGCGCATAACGTGCTCTGTGGGCACTTTTGCCCTCGCGCACATTGTAACTTGTGCGTCGCGCGTCCGCGCATTTTTCTGTCGCGCGCCCGCGCGCCGTGCTTGAGTGCAACGTTCGCCGTTGGCACTTTTGCCCTTGCGCACATTGCAACTTGCACACACCCATGCATTTTTCTACCGTGCGCCCGTGCTCCGTGCTTGTGCGCAACGTGCGCCGTGGGCACTTTTACCCTCGCGCACATTACAACTTGCGCACCGCGCGCCCGCGCATTTTTCTGTCGTGCGCCCGCGCTCCGTGCTTGCGCACAACGTGCGTCTTAGGCACTTTTGCCCTCGCGCACATTTCAACCTGTGCGCCGTGCGCCCGAAAATTTTTCTGCCGTGCGCACGCGTCGTGCTTGCGCACAACGTGCAACATGGGTCCGCGTGCGTCCTGCTTGCGCGCAATCACACCAAATGACTGTTTTTGCCCGTTTGAACTATTTTGTAACTAAAATCATAAAAAACTCAAAACATGAAAGTTGTAGATCTTTTCCTTGGCTTCAAAAATATGATACTAGCTATTTTATGCAAGTTTCTTTCATTCATGATAACGTAAGGATAGAACATGATAGTGGCCTGTTAAGGCGCACTCCTCGCAAGTAACAAGTAACATGACATGATAGTGGTCCGTCGTGGCGCATTCTTGACAAGTAACCTTGACATGATAGTGGCCCGTCGTGGCGCACTCTTGACAAGTAAACCTGACATGTAATCTCTAATGTTGTTGCGACGGCTATCTTGACATGCCGAGTAATAACTCGTCTTGACACCGTGGGTGATTGTTCTTGAATGTGCTTGTATAAGCTACCAGTCTTGTCTCGTATCAAGTCTAGGTCTTGCATCCCTGGTTACCACGGTCAGGGATTCATGCTGAATTTGACTAGGTTAATTACTAGATTGATCAAAGTAGCTTATATAGAGAGATGTTTCCAGTTACAGACGATCCCGTTATCCCGGCCACACCTGATGGACTTGTAGCCTGCCGACGAGTAGGGCACATTTCCAGCCCACTGTCATATGGGGTACTTCTTGAAACAAGTAATATGCACACTATTATGTGTTGCACTCAAAGTCACCTAATAATTCTTGATAACTCTTACATGAACCTCGCCTAGATAACCTGGATAGCTGCAGGGCTTGTGACTGCCGAAACATCTCATTACATCTTACTAGTAACTAGGCTTGTGATAACCCTAGTTAGTTAAATTATCAAGCCATACTCTTTACTTGGCCGTGATTGGATGGAGTCCAATCCGGTTTAGTCTTGTCTAGATCCAGTACATGGCAATCTCAGGACATGCTTGCTTACGCTTTACTCATAGCAATAAATGGCTAGAGACTCGGTTCTTTTCAGGCGAAGGGTTACAATCCCGGTTCTTGTTTGGTTTAAGGATTGTAACCTAGCTTCCTGAATAGTTCCTTGTCCTCTCGTCATTTATTGCCTTATTTACATTTCATGTTTTTCTATTATTATTTTTGTTCATGTTCTGACATGCTGGTTTTAGTTCTTAAGTGAAGCCTCCCTTGTGGCACTTGCTCTTTCTGGGGTCTGACCCAGCTGGTTTTGTATGGCCAGATTTTGGAGCAGCACACGAGGATCTTTCGGCCTTCCAGCCAGATGGTGAACATTAGACGTAACCTTGGCAATGAGTGGGTTTTATTTTGCTCTCCCACTCTATTGTAAATTATTCTTTTGAGGCGTTTAGCCGTCAAAAAAGTGTTAGCTCGTGTTGAATTCTTATATTTCTTGTCTGCCTAAGGGCTGTAACATGATTGACAAATCCCAGGGTTGATCATGTATGACTGAAACTCTTACTATTCCTCGTATTTTGTACGACTAGCTTCATGATCATCTGTATATAAAATGTATGGGACACCTTACTGTTGAATATCTGATGGTCTAACATCTTGTAACTATTATTACTTGCTTGAGATTGAGACACTAGGCTTGTTCTTGACCATAAGAAACTTATGGCTTGTAGATAACCCTCATACATCGAGACAACTGTGACCGTATATCGAGGTGGATTACACTTCTATATACGTAGCTGGTTGTGCATGTACCCCGCTCTCTAGTATTCTGGTTCTGGGGCGTGACATGAGTTACCCTCACCAGTTACTACATGTCCAAGAAACTCCACTTTATCCATGAAAACTCACATTTCGAGAGTTTTCCATAAAGTTGTTCCTTCCGGAGAGTCTCTAACACGATCCTTAAATGCTTTTCATGCTCCTTCGGGGTCTTGGAGTATATAAGGACGTCGTCAATGAACATCACTACGAACTTGTCAAGATATTGGTGGAATACCTTATTCATCAAGTTCATGAAAATTGCAAATGCATTTGTTAACCCAAATGGCATCACCAAGAACTCGTACTGGCCATATCTTGTTTAGAAAGTAGTCTTCGAAATATCTTCCTTCTTTACTTTCACGTGATGATAGCCAGACCTCAAATCTATCTTTGAGAACACCCTGGCATCGTTCAGTTGATCAAATAAGTCATCGATCCTCGGCAGTGGGTATTTGTTCTTGATAGTGAGGTTGTTCAAAATCTTGTAATCAATGCACATATGCACTGACCCATACTTTTTTGGCACAAATAATACCGGAGCACCCCAGGATGATGAACTCGATATGATGAATACCTTCTCAAGCAATTCATCAACTTGCTTCTTCAAATCCACCTTCTCATGATTACTAAATCTATAAACATCCCTAGCCACCAGTTCAGCCCCCGGGACTAAGCCTATAGAAAATTTAACATCTCTATCAGGCAAACAATCCTGGTAATTCTTCTGGAAAAACATCAAGGAATTCCACAATAATAGGATGAGGCAACTCCTTGTCTTCTATCATAGCTCCACACATAATATCATGCTTCTGATCCACAACTCCCCTAGCAAATTCAAACATAGGCTTCCCCAGAGGACTGAATACTATACGTCCTCGATGACAATCAATAGAAGCATAGTTGCTACTCAACGAATCCATCCCAAGCATAATGTCGAAACTCGAAAGTGGAATTACGAGTAGATAAGCGTGTAATTCCCTTCCTCTCAGGATTATGCGATGCTGGATATAGAGATCTTTTACTAAGAGAATCCTGTCGCCAGTCATGATCTTACAGTTTCTATCTAAAGGTGATGCAACAATACTGTGTTTGAACAAAAAAGCTAGAGATATAAAAATATGTGTGGCTCCTGAATCAAATAATACAATAGCTGGATATGAATCAAGAAGAATATAACCTACAATCACATCACCAGGTGCCTCAGTCTCTTTAATAGTAGTCATGGTGAAGACCTTGTCCTTTTACGGCGCTCCCCTTTACTAAAGTTGGACAAAACATTGTTGCTGAGTGGGAATAGGTCCTCTCTGCTGCTGCACCATAGGTGACCTAGCTGGCTGGGTAAGAGCTATCCCTAGAATAGGATGAGCTTGTGGACACTCCCTTAGCTGAAGTGCATCTGATCCATAATACAAGCACATCCCCAACTTCTTCCTGCAATGCTCCCAGTTGTGTCCCGACTTCTTACAATAGCCACATGGTTGCCCTGAGTGATTCTGTGGCGGCGGCTACGGCTGCGTAGCGGCTCTGACTGGCAGCTGAAGCTGAAATGTCCTCTGCTGAAACTGAGGACGCTTCGCCGTCCCAAAGTGATTGTTACCCCAAAAGTTTTTCGGTCCCTCTTGGTCCTTAGATCAAGATCAACCTCAATCCTTTGTGCCTTTGCTAATATCCCAGTAAAAGTAGTAGTGCTCGAGGAGATGTGAACTCAAATCTCTCTGGCCAAACTGCGACAAAATTTGCGTGCCTTGTCCTTCAGCTCCTTGACCATATATTCTGTAAATCGGCTCATCCGGCAGAATTCTGTAGTATACTCACCAACTGAAAGCCTGCCCTGTACTAAGTTCTGGAACTGTACCTCCAGAACTCCTTCTGTAATCTTCGGATAGAACTTCTTCTTAAAGAGGTCCTTGAACTGGTTCCAAGTCAGATCTGGAACTGCTAGTTGATGCTCATTTTGGAACCAAGTACGAGCAATATCCTGAAGATGTACCAACAACCTCATTCTGTAGATCCTTGGGAATTCTAGCAACTCTTAAGATATGCTCGATGTCCTCGAGCCACTCGTCAGCATAAAGACTTTCCTCGGTGCCTTTGAAAACTCGAGGAGCCATCTTCTTGAAGTCCAGAATATCTCCTTCCTTCGGGTTAGAGGACTGTTGCTGCTACTGTGTCTGCTCGGACTATGGTAGAGGAGTAGCCCTCTCAAGAGCAGCAAGGGCTAACTGATGTGCCTTCTCGACACTCTCCCGCACAGCGACATTCTGCTCCCTCTGAGCCTTAGTCTGAATCTGCTAGGACTTGACCTGAATACGCTGAGACTCCATCATCTCATGGAGGAAGCCGAATATCTGTGCATTGTCAGCAGGCAGACTCTTGGAAAGATAAGGATATATGTATCCCTCGCTGAGATGTGGGAGGAGGAAGACTCTCCGATGTAGTTGACATCACCTTCTAAACTACAGAAAAAACATAAGGTGGAGGGAGAGTCACAGTCGCTATCTTCTTCGAAGATCAAAATGATGACGATGCCGATCGCTCAGAAGCTGTAGCTCCTCCTAAGCCATGAGATTGGGTCTTCGGAGGCATTCTGGACAAATAGGATAGAACTAACAAGAAATTCCTAAATACGACATCGATAAGATTATTCAAGAAAGACAATAATTGAGATAGAAATTAATCATAATAGATCAGAATAATCAAATTTGAATCAGAATGGAATTCCTATTTTGTGATTGAGTATTCCCATTTATCCCTATTCCTATCACTTCTGTTGCAGGCTCATAGTGATACTCTAATCCTAAGTACCACTATAACATCATACTAATTACGAAGACGGACCTATCATGCACCTAAAAGTTCGGGTACGAATACGTGAAAATACGTCCAGCCTACGCTACAGAGTCGACAGTAGTAAGCTGTCTAATTCTCAAGAATATCTAGTCTAATCAACATAATATAAATCATGATATCCAGATTCTAACTCAATCACAAGTACCATTAGGTAGAAATAAAATAGAACTTACAAGTCCACAGAGTTCAACAGAAGTCAAATACAGTAATCCTCAGAATAGAGTACATCCTCATCAAATGTTCTAATCAACAGAAATAACACTAAGCTAAGCTAAGCATCCTCCAGTGGCACGTCTGCTATATCGTCTCCTGCATCTCCAAATATGCCATGATCAACCTCATGTGTGCTATAGTAAGTAGGACACTAGTTCTCTAAGTCCTCGCATAAAATGTTTATCCAGTCAGGATGGGAGCAAGTACAATACATAATCTACTATTCATAACATGATAGAAACTATATAACTTGTACAGAGTAAGAGACAAAACTGAATAAATGGTAAACATGATCTAACGAATATAGATACAAAAGTACGAGTAATCATGGCATGATATCAAGGTATGTGACATAACCAATATGAAATGCATAAGTCATCACTACGTTAAGTGTATTTGAAATACCATGTTCTATATATAATCCGGCTAAGGGATCTACATGGTCAGGGTCGATCATACGTGTAGTGTATGATTAGCTGTCAAGCACGAAAATGCAGATGTACATGGTTTTGATCACGTATATAATAAGGTATTTTGTATCCAACTAGTAATCATGGATTTAAATCATAGTGTAAACAAGATTAACACAAAAGTATGGAAAATACGATAATCATAATATAGAATCCACAATACTAATCTCGTGTAGGAGTCGTATCGATAATCAGTAATGTACATCTAAAAACATGAAATATAGTAGCTATCAGGAAATGGAAGTGATCATCATAAGTACTTGCCTCGGGTATGTAATGTCCCGCTCCGCACGACGTATTACGCTGAAGCGTTGACTCAACGAGTCACGTTGACGCAAGAAAATGTATCGATGCAAAACGATACGAGAGCTAAGTTGTCCCGAGCAACGCATCGAACTAAGACGATGCGAAGAGTTGCCTTGTCCCGAAGAATGCATCGAATGAATCGATGCGAAGCGCCACGTTGCCCCGAAGGATGAGTGCGTTAAATCGGCTCGAAGATTCTAAGAAATCGAATCGACCAAGGCACAAGTCCAAATCGATGCAAGTCTTGACTTTAGTTGGTTTCGTGTGGAGGTTATACTTTGACGGGAAAATATTAGAGGTCGATCTTTTGCAATATTTAGTAAGGGGTCCGCGAAATCAAATCGTCGCCTTGCGACAGGCTAAGACTTGGGCATGCTAAGGCGAATCGGGCGTATAACTCAACGAAGCACGAAGTGCTCGAATGGCTAAGTCAGGAGAGTGGCCGTGCAACAAATTAGGGAATCGAGCCGCATCGGCTCGGCGAAACGACGAAGGCATATCGACTCAAGGTGGGAGGATTGACTTCTTTTTACTCCTTCATTCGATAAGTCAAATATATCATTGTATGCTAATGTTAACCTATCGACGCCACGGGCGTGGCCCGATCGGAGATAAATCATAGTGTGAGTCGAACACTAAGTTAGAACAATTGAAATGATACGTGTATCATATGCACGCGTCGCTATGGAACATTGGATATCGCTAAGGCGAGCGCCTCGGTGCGCAAGCCGCAAAGAACATGGGATAACTGTAATCGGCGAGTGCCTTAGTGCACAAACCATACCGTGCCTTGCGCACGAGTTAGACGGCTAGAACATTGAAAGACAATAGGCGAGCGCCCTAGCGCGTAAGCCCGAACATTGAATGCTAAGTTATAGAACAACGAAATACGGTCGAAACGTGCCTACGTGCACGGGATAATAAAAGATGGCTTCGTTGCGAGAATACAGTTGTGGCATGAATGTGGTGGAACTGTCGGCTATGACATGGTGCCTCGAAAGGTGTTCGAGACCTTCGGGTCGTTCGGTTGACGAGCATTGAGTTGAGGCACGATGCCGTTGAATCATTGAAACGAAGTACAAAATGTAAGAACACAGAAAGTTAACAAAAGAGACGCGAGATGATAAAGTCTGAGTCTTGGACTCAAGGCTATGCTTGGTTGTTTGAATGATAGTGCGTTGCATGGTCGAATGGGATGGACTAGAGATAATTGCGATGATATCTTCCGTGCACGGAACGTTCCCTCCGAACGGGCGCACCGGGGCACCGGGACCGTTCGGCCTAGGAGGGATGATAATCTTTGAAAGGCGCACATCTGCGAATGTCCGATTAGCACTCGATCGTAAATGTGAGAAGCCGCAAATGATGGTAGGCACGCGGTAAGTTTCGGTTGTTGGGATTGCAACCCAACCCGTGAAACGCCGGGCTACCCAAATTCGAGAGAGAAAAGAAGGAGAGAAAAGAAAGTAAGGAAAGATAAAGAAAAACTCCTTTAGTCCATTCCGACGCGGATACGCCCACGGCCTTCATATAGTTAAGGAACGATGGGTTGAAAGTGTAGGCGCATATGCGTCCCGCATAGAGATCCTGCTTAGAGATGCACATATAACATGACAGGGAAGGAATGCGGCGTATTCACCTTGCGTCGGTGCAAGGGCGAGTGCGTCGACTTGGTAAGAAGTCGCGCCACGAATCAAACACGAGATTGCTTGTTTGCTTGCCTATTCAATTCGATAACATGCTGCTATGATAACATGCTTTACGCTTTCGAATATGCCATAAAATTGACCCTAAGGAGAACATAGCAAGATCATAAGCTAAGTTGCATGATTCAACATAAATATTACAAATGTCGGTTTGGAAAGATGATCTTTGCTTCAGTACATGCGAGGACGAACGTACTGATCCCCCACCAGCTTCATGCAGGGTGCAGGGAATGGATGGCTCGCGGCGAAGCGTTGCTTGAACGTGTTGAGGCTTGGAATGCCGAAGCGCATTGAAGTGTGCGTTCGTATTGACGCTTGAACTACGCAACTGGATTGATGCGACCGAGATATAGACGGCATGATGTATGGAACGGTGAAATCCTTTGTGGGCAAGAGAGAACCTGAGTGTTGTAGCCAATCTGGCATATATTGTTAGGCTATCGAAAGCCATTGTAATCTCAGTTTCGGATATCAATAAAGAGAATTGTTTCGTATACTCTGTTTTCCTTTCGTTGTTAATATCGAATCAAAAGATAACCATTTGAGAACTTGTCATCTTGTCTTGCACGAGCGCAACTCCAGGCTCGTGCGGTATCACGCCCCCTGCGAGGACGATGATTCGGGTGATTCCGGGTCGGGGCGTGACAAATTGGTATCAGAGCTCTAGGCTCAATTTCCTCTGGATGCTCGCTTCACTACAATTCAAAAAGTTGCCCACCACCACTTGATATCACTCTTGACTCTACTCGATGCCGCACTGGATGTTCCATACAATAAGTCTAATATAATCGTGAAACTTTGCCGCATGTGTTTTGGAAATTTTATGATGTTTGATAAGAAAGTCACGAAGGGTATATTGCATTGAATGCAACGAGCCGTAAAAATGTTAGTTGCTGCAAGCGCAACAAATTGTGAAATACGATTTGGGATGTTGTTGTTGCAATATAACATGTTGAAAGAGAAATAAAACGATGCACGAAGTACAACGAGTTAATGGTGGATATGCGTTAAAATGAATGAAAGTGAGAAGTGATAGCCAATACCGATGTGTTAAACGGATTGAGCATTGACTTGGAAAGTCGAGAGTAAATCGTTGCACGAGGTGCGGTAAATGTTGGAAGTAATTGTTGCACAATGTGCAACGCGTATTGAAAGTAAAAATCATTGCACGTGGTGCAACGCATATCAGATTAATCGTTGCACGAAGTGCAAGGGAAATTGGAAATAAATCGTTGTACAAAGTGAAATGAGAGTGTCAGAAATAAATCGTAGCACGATGTGCAACGCGTATCGAAAGTAAAATTATTGCACGGGGTACGACGCTTGTCTAAATAAATTATTGTACGAGATACAACGTAAGGAAAGAATTGAAATCGTAAATCAATAGAACGAATCGTTCGGTTGCACACCAAACTTATGTTGGCAAACGAGAACATTGACCGAGTTGCGTCGGATTTGATAGAATCAAAGTTACGGCTGTGATCAAGTACGATCACTGCGGAAATCGTGAGTCGGAAGAGATCGTTGGTCTACACTAAGTATAATGCGAGGGAAATAGCTTGAATTCCGAGTGGTATATGCTATACCACGTAGGCGATGAATGACTCGATTCCGAGTGGTATATGGTATAGCACTTGTGCGATAAATTGCATCGACGCATTGTGAGAATTGCGGAAGGTTTGTCCGCAACGGACGGGGAGTGAGACTCGATTGAAAATTTGTACGACGGTATGTTGATGCAAGTGTTCTTCGAAAATCGGTTGGGACGATAAGACGAGACTCGTATCGATGAACGATACGTCGGACGAAAGTTATAAGTTGGTCGGACGACCGAGACTAGCGAAACGATTATGCCTTGACGCAATAATCGGATCGACGGGAAAGGAATACTCGAGCTTACAAATGAGTCGCACGACTTGCAATTTCGATAGAAATGTTAGGCGATGCGAATTGTAATTGAATCGCACGATGTGCGACTTCGGTAAGAAAGTTGGTTGACGTGAGAAATTGTGCCTAAGAAATAGTTGGTACGTTACGGCAAAACTCATTTGAGTATGACTGAAAACACGTGAAACTTAGAGGGCGAGATCGTATAACTCGAGGGCACGATGTTGGATAATAGGTAACTCGGTTACGCGATCAAAGTATAGCGGGATGTGGCAAATCGAAAAAAAAAAATGAGTTGATGCGTACGGAAAAGTTCGTTGCGAACTTGGACACATGCAATGCGAGTTAAGTTGACGTCGAAACGGATTCAAAGTCGACCCTTACGTTATCGAAATGGATACGGCGTATCGAGATCGATACGTAAGGAAACATAAGCGATGTGAGAATACAAAATAGAGTGTGCCTCATAGCAAAGTAACCATACGAGAATGAACGAACTTGGTTGATCGTAAATTTTGTGATTGATCAAAGACGAGACTATAAGTCATCGACGATTGTTCGATGCGTATAGCATCTCGTGTGTCGACCCGCGAATAAGATAGACTCAAACTCGATACGAGTAGATGTTTTGTAAATTGCAAAATCATCGACGACAGTGCATGACTTGACTCGGAGGATAGTTGCGCATCAGTTGCGCCGATAGAAGTGATTTTGTCCGAAATTGGATAGTCGCATAGAAATGGTTATGTCGGAACGTGATTTGGCTCCGAAATAAGATAGAGCATGGTTCGTATCAAGCTGTCCTTCGGTAATGATCCACAATTATCGAGCGTAGCTTCGGGGCAGCTGACCCTAGAAGACTTGATCGCCAAATCAAATTGAATGCTGCAGACCGTAAGATGACCCATGCGATATCGCATATGAGATTGCACCGATAACAAATATAACGCGGTGCATGTTGACGGTAAGTCTAGGCGATCGAGAATTATTGGAACAACTTTCTATTGGGAATGATATAGATGGATTTTGAGTATTCGTCGGATGAATGCTTGAATGGTTATGTTGGTCGATGATAGAACTCGAAATTCACCAACGGACTTGGTGATTCGGATAGGCGATTGTGAGAGTTGTGCTATGCACGAGAGAGAATGATAAGGGAATGACCTATAAGTCATGTCGTTAGGTTCGGATTCACTTTGTAACTGAGCTTGCGTGAATCGAAGTTATATTCGATGTTGCGAGATGGATAAGTTGGAAATTTGGCTAGAAAATTCGTACTCGTTATGAAATCGAATGTAAGACACATCGTAAAGACCTTCGTGTCAAGGCGATCGTTGCCTTTCATACCGTCGCCTTGATGTAAACTTTCATGTCGAATAGATTGTGGCCTTTGTGCAATGTCAATTTAAACTTGCGCCGGGAGAAGTTAAGCACGGTGCTAGATAAGTCCCTAGCGGGCGTAGTTCCGAATGTTGATAAAGGAATCGTATCGAGGTATGTGCATAGCCAGACTTCCGAAATAAGTTGGGTAGCAACGTCGAACGCAAGGCATTGCGGAGGATCGTTGCGATCGGATGCGCGACGGCTTGACACGATGCATAGAGTTGGTAGTCCATATGAAACATACGAAATGAGAAAGGCGATTTTGAATCGCGTAGTGTTATGCAATGAAATTTCGAGAACAAGTACTATGGATAAGTCCGATCGAGAGTACGAGATGGCAAGCTTAGGATTGAAATTTATCTGTCAACTTTGTTCCAATTTGCTACGATTGGGCTTGGTCGAAATACATATATCTTCGGGACGCCTTGAATATAGGTATGGATCCAAATCGAGTTGTATACAAAATTCAAATCGAGCTGCGGGGATGACTTTGAACTGTTAATGGAAAGCTTGCGAGATATTATGAAATCGAACAACATTGGTGGGGCGAGATCGTGAAACGATCTATAAAACACTTAGTCGGAGTGTTGGTTTTGGTTCGAGGACGAACCTTGTTTTGAGTGGTATATTCTGTAATGCCCCGCTCCACACGGCGCATTACGCAGAAGCGTTGACTCAACGAGTCACGTTGACGCAAGGAAATGTATCGATGCAAAACGATACGAGAGCTAAGTTGTCCCGAGCAACGCATCGAACTAAGACGATGCGAAGAGTTGCCTTGTCCCGAAGAATGCATCGAATGAATCGATGCGAAGCGCCGTGTTGCCTCGAAGGATGAGTGCGTTAAATCGGCTCGAAGATTCTAAGAAATCGAATCGACCAAGGCGCAAGTCCAAATCGATGCAAGTCTTGACTTTAGTTGGTTTCGTGTGCAGGTTATACTTTGACGGGAAAATATTAGAGGTCGACCTTTTACAATATTTAGTAAGGGGTCCGCGAAATCAAATCGTCGCCTTGCGACGGGCTAAGACTTGGGCATGCTAAGGCGAATTGGGCGTATAACTCAACGAAGCACGAAGTGCTCGAATGGCTAATTCAGGAGAGTGGCCGTGCAACAAAGTTAGGCAATCGAGCCGCATCGGCTCGGCGAAATGACGAAGGCGTATCGACTCAAGGTGGGAGGATTGACTTCTTTTTACTCCTTCATTCGAGAAGTCAAATATATCATTGTATGCTAAAGTTAACCTATCGACGCCACGGGCGTGGCCCGATCGGAGATAAATCGTAGTGTGAGTCGAACACTAAGTTAGAACAATTAAAATGATATGTGTATCATATGCACGTATCGCTATAGAACATTGGATATCGCTAAGGCGAGCACCTCGGTGCGGAAGCCGCAAAGAACATAGGATAACTGTAATCGGCGAGTGCCTTAGTGCACAAACCATACCATGCCTTTGCGCACGAGTTAGACGGCTAGAACATTGAACGACAATAGGCGAGCGCCCTAGCGCGTAAGCCCGAACATTGAATGCTAAGTTATAGAACAACGAAATACGGTCGAAACGTGCCTACGTGCACGGGATAATAAAAGATGGCTTCGTTGCGAGAATACAGTTGTGGCATGAATGTGGTGGAACTGTCGGCTATGACATGGTGCCTCGAAAGGTGTTCGAGACCTTCGGGTCGTTCAGTTGACGAGCATTGAGTTGAGGCACAATGCCATTGAATCATTGAAACGAAGTACAAAATGTAAGAACACAGAAAGTTAACAAAAGAGACGCGAGATGATAAAGTCTGAGTCTTGGACTCAAGGCTATGCTTGGTTGTTTGAATGATAGTGCGTTGATGGTCGAATGGGATGGACTAGAGATAATTGCGATAATATCTTCCGTGCACGGAACGTTCCCTCCGAACGGGTGCACCGGGGCACCGGGACCGTTCGGCCTAGGAGGGATGATAATCTTTGAAAGGCGCACATCTGCGAATGTCCGATTAGCACTCGGTCGTAAATGTGAGAAGCCGCAAATGATGGAAGGCACGCGATAAGTTTCGGTTGTTGGGATTGCAACCCAACCCGTAAAACGCCGGGCTACCCAAATTCGGGAGAGAAAAGAAGGAGAGAAAAGAAAGCAAGGAAAGATAAAAGAGAAAATCCTTTAGTCCATTTCGGCGCGGATACGCCCACGGCCTTCATATAGTTAAGGAACGATGGGTTGAAAGTGTAGGCGCATATGCGTCCCGCATAGAGATCCTGCTTAGAGATGCACATATAACATGACAGGGAAGGAATGCGGCGTATTCACCTTGCGTCGGTGCAAGGGCGAGTGCGTCGACTTGGTAAGAAGTCGCGCCACGAATCAAACACGAGATTGCTTGTTTGTTTGCCTATTCAATTCGATAACATGCTGCTATGATAACATGCTTTACGCTTTCGAATATGCCATAAAATTGACCCTAAGAAGAACATAGCAAGATCATAAGCTAAGTTGCATGATTCAACATAAATATTATAAATATCGGTTTGGAAAGATGATCTTTGCTTCAGTACATGCGAGGACGAACGTACTGATCCCCCACCAGCTTCATGCAGGGTGCAGGGAATGGATGGCTCACGGCAAAGCATTGCTTGAACGTGTTGAGGCTTGGAATGCCGAAGCGCATTGAAGTGTGCGATCGTATTGACGCTCGGACTACGCAACTGGATTGATGCGGCCGAGATATAGACGGCATGATGTATGGAACGGTGAAATCCTTTGTGGGCAAGAGAGAACCTGAGTGTTGTAGCCAATCTGGCATATATTGTTAGGCTATCGAAAGCAATTGTAATCTCAGTTTCGGATATCAATAAAGAGAATTATTTCGTATACTCTATTTTCCTTTCGTTGTTAATATCGAATCAAAAGATAACCATTTGAGAACTTGTCATCTTGCCTTGCACGAGCGCAACTCCAGGCTCGTGCGGCATCACGCCCCCTGCGAGGACGATGATTCGGGTAATTTCGGGTCGGGGTGTGACAGGGTATCTAACGTCTACGTGCGCGATATGAGCATGTCGTCACAGAAAGTATCACAGTCCAAAGTCCAGAATAATAATTCCAAAGATTTCATCGTCCCAAAAAAGTCGTCGAAGATCATAACGTCCAATAAATGTCTAAGATCGTATCCTATGTTCAATATCACAAGATTGTCCAATTTAGGTAGATCGTTGATATATTCGCAGAGATCGAGATAATTCACAGGAAAAGAATTCGTACGATTAGATCACAATCGAGATAATAATTAAGGAGTGCATAACTACTTATATAACTAACTTGGAATGTAATTTATAATACTTTGAAATTAGTTGTATTAGTCAAACTAATTTAGAAGTAATATTTCGAGGATATAAATAATTATTTATATTTCCAAACAAAATCATGTTAGCAAAACAATTTTGAAATATTATTTATAGATAAAATAATATTAAACAACTAATATATTTATTGTATACTAAGGGTGTTCATACTACTAAAATAAGAATATATGCATATGTATACACCAATATATATTTATACATATAATAAATATACTAGGCCTGAATCTGGCCCAAGTAAAATATGCATGAAAACATTTATATAGAATTTGAGCTTAATGGGTTGGCCTAGCCCAACAGAAAATACAATTAGTTAAAACTTTAGCAAATCGGGCTAGAAGCCCAAACACAAAGTTACAATAAAATATTTTACCAAAACAAATCAAGACACAGCTGGGCTTTGAAGCCCGAGCCCAATGCCTACATTAGGGTTTAAACCCAAAGTTCTCTTCATTCGAAGAGAGGGACAACAGTCTCTCTTCTAAATTAGAAAAAGAGGAAGAAAAGGAATTGAGTAAAGAGAGGAAGACGAAAAGAATCTCACCGCGGCGGTCGTGCAGCGTTGGAGTCGTACGGAGGAGGTGCACAGGACGGTGCTGGAATCGTTGACAAGCACGGTGCCGCAAAAGATGATATCATGGCGGTCGAATCCAAGGCTCATGGTGGTGCTTGGCTCTGAATTCTGTCGGAGAACTCTGTGCGGCGGTCGGATCCAAGGCTCACGGTGGCATTAGGCTTTGAATCCGGTAGACGAACTCTGCACGACGTTAGAGAAGACTGGATATGACCGGTGTTAAGTAGATTCAGTCAGAACGACGACGACAAGGTCAGGGAGGTGACGGCGTGGTCGTGGAGTCTCGGCAGCGTCGAGGTGAGTGCATCTGTCGTGGTGATTGGTTTCTGTTGGTGGTTGGGGTTAGTCGGCGGAGGTGATGAAGCTGGTGACGTGGTGGTCGGGATCGGGTGGCGTTGGTAGTGGCGTTTCTGAGAGGTTGGTAGTTTTTGGGATATTGTGGTGGCGGAGAACTAGTGGTGCTGAGGTATTGGGGTCGGTGATCGGTGGAGACTGGTAAAGAGTGAGGGGCGGCCGGGGACAGTGGTGACGCTGGGCGGACTGGTGGTAAAAGGAGTAGGTAGGACTTGTGGAGTTAGGATGCTACGACGGTGGGGTTCGTCGGAGCTCGGTCGGGTACGGCGGCGCGCGCGGTAGAGGGTCGATGGACAAGGTGCTGAAGTGAACAGTGGCGGGAGAGAGAGTAGGATTTTTGTATAATAAACTATTGGGAAGTCTCTAATATTTTAATAGAAAGAATGGAGTGTTCTCCAAGCATAAATGTCAGAATTGTAATATATAATAGATATAGGGGCACTAGTGATAGACTACTAACAGCTCTAATTAACCAACGACTAATTACTAACTAACCCAATAATTAGTAACTAACCTATTAATTAGGATTCACTAAATAATTAGGTTAATTAGGTATTTTCCTAACCGAAATATAAGCCCACAATCCAAATCCAAGGTTTGGTAGATGTAAATTCCCACTTTTCCAAATTATTTTACTATATAATTTTTATTTTTATTAAATTTTGTTATATGCTTAAGTCATGGATTTTGTTAATATATAAATTGGAATGCTTGTGCTAATAGTAATACAGTAGTTCTTATTTTGCTAAGAAAATATTATATATCTTTATGTTTTTCTTTTTCTAAAATTTGGTTCAATTTTTGTCACTTAATTCTAACATTAGAATAGCACATAATGGATATATATATATGTATCCATTATGTGCTATTCTAATGTTAGAATTAATTAATGTTAGAATTAAGTGATATATATATATATATCACTTAATTCTAACATTAATTAATTCTAACATTAGAATAGCACATAATGGATACATATATATATATCCATTATGTGCTATTCTAATGTTAGAATTAAGTGACAAAAATTGAACCAAATTTTAGAAAAAGAAAAACATAAAGATATATATATATATATATATATATATATATATATATATATATATATATATATATATATATATATTTATATATATGAGAGCTCTCGCTTGGGCGATCGTCTAAACCCTAGCCGTGCTTCCTTGTCCACGACTTCGGCTTGGCCTTTGGCCGGGCCGACGCCTCACGCCTGTGGAGACCCTCGCTCCAAAGGCTTCCCGTCATGGCTAAGACGTTCGCCGAGGCGGTTTCGGGGACCCAACCCCCACCGTCCCATTCGATCCTGATCCGTGCACCTTCGTTCTCACGGGGAGTGCCGGTGATCTCCTTCTCTGAGGAGGAGGAATCCATCCTCGTGGATCCCTTCCGCTTCGCTCTCATTGGTAAGTTTTCCCACTCACGTCCGACTATGGAGGTGATTCGGAAGGCTTTTATCAACTTCAAATTCACAGGAACGGTTCATGTCGGATCTTTGGATCCGAAACACATTCTTATTCGCCCTCAGATGGAAGAAGACTTCCTCCGCCTCCGTTCGAAGGAACTTTGGTTCATTACTAGGGCCCCTATGCGGCTTTTCCGTTGGCATAAAGACTTCTCCCCACAGGAGGAATCCCCCTTGCTCCGGTCTGGATTAATTTCCCAGGACTGCCTGTCCAGTTTTTCAACAAGAACGCCTTGTTCTCTATTGCCATGGGTATCGGCAACCCTTTGAAACTAGATCGTGCTACTGAAGAGTTGACACGCCCCAGCGTGGCTCGCGTGCTCGTGGAACTAGACGCGAGCAACGCTTCGCCTCCCCTCCTGGCTATCCACTTAGCGAATGGTCGCAAAATTTCACAGAAAGTTGAATATGAATCCTCTCCCCTCTTCTGCACTTTTTGTAAACACCAAGGACATGCACGGAGTACATGCAAAGCTATCCAGAAGGAGAAGCAGCCTATGAAAGATCCCCTACCTCCACGCTCACGTGATCCCACTAATCTAGCTATGGTTGTTCAGGCCACGGGTGAATGCTCTACTCATACTAATACAGAAGAAGGCAAAATTAATGTCCAAGCTCCTCCCACATTGATTGTTACATCATCAGAGCCCACTGCTGCATTAATTACTTCCTCCTCACATGTGCTCCTCACCACAGTTCCCCAAGCCCAGACAAATGAACGTCTGCCACCTCATTCTACTCATGATCATGTTCCAGCCAATCCTGTCGCACCGGCTTTAACTCCTCCCGCTGACGGTTACAACAATCAGCTCACCTCGCAACCCGAGGACCCTGACACAGAGACAGTCTTGGACATTCCCGCCATGCCAGATCCAAATAATTCCTCATCCACTGCAGATATTCCCCCAGCTACTCTTGATCCACCTGCACTTACAAACAATGTCCAGCATGACCTGCTCGAAGAAGGCGAGATCTACGCTCCTACCACGTCATGGGCCCAACAAGTTGAAGAAGAGGTTGCCCGCTCGGGCCAGATTACGATCCCTACCGAGCGCCCTGCGAAAGTTCCACCGCCACCGTCTTCTAGAGTCCTACGATCTGTAGCTAAGCTCACTTCAAATCCTTCCTCCTCCACCCCCTCTAATGTTTGACATCCTATTATGGAATGTTAGGGGCATAGCTAACCCCATGACCCTTAAGAGGATCAAAACTTTAGTCCACATCCATAAAATTCAACTCCTAGCAGTTATAGAGCCCAAAGTCACTCCTGATCAACTGCAGTTCTATCAGGTTAAACTTGGCTTTCATATGGCGATCTCCAATGCCAAAGGTAACATCTGGATTTTCTGCAACAAGGAGGGCCAGATTCAGTTGGCTGAGTCTACGGATCAGTCGCTCTCGGTCATCTTTTCCCACACTCTTCTTCCGGCTGCTTCGTTGATTTCTATAGTTCATGGCTCCAACACTAAAGAGGGGAGGAGATTACTATGGGATTCCCTCCTTCAACTCTAGCACCTTTTCCCATACCCCTGGTTGATCGGAGGTGATTTTAATGCCATCTCTCGATCGAAGGAGAAGTTTGGTGGGCTGCCACCAAATGCGTCGTCCATGCAAGAATTCCAGGAATTCCAACTTGCTGCTGGCGTCATGGAGGCCCCATTCACTGGAAGTTGCTTCACGTGGATCAAATGTGACACTGGACCAGAGAGGCAGGGTTCCAGACTCGATCGTGTGCTCATAGATCGGCAGTGGTGGGATTGGGCCCCTATCACTTCTTATGATCACCTGAACCGTACCGAATCGGACCATTCACCTATATTACTGCAACTCCGCCCTCGATCTGCTATCCCTAGGAAACCTTTTCGGTTCCTATCTTTCTGGCCTTCACATCCTTTATTTGGCCATACAGTTGCTCAGGCTTGGGGCTCTGTCCATTATCATAATCCTATCACTAGACTGGGCTTGCGTCTCACGGCTACTAGACGGACGCTTTCGGTATGGAGTCACACCATATTTGGCGACATTTTTCAGGAGGTTAAACTTGTTGAGGATAGGGTCGTTGCTGCTGAAGTTGCCTTTGATAATGATCCTTCTACTCGCTCCGCTCTTCATAAAGCTCAAGCTCACCTCAAACAAAAAATTCAGATAGAAGAAGCCTACTGGAAACAAAAAGCTCGGTTAAAGTGGGACTTGCAAGGAGATCGTAATACTGGATATTTCCATTCCTGTGTCTCTAATAAGCGTCGACGATTGCATATCCATAAGCTCTAAGCTGATGATGGTTCTCTTGCTAGTGATCTTGAAGGGATTCAACAAATCGCCAACTCTCATTATGAAAATTTGTTTCTTCCTGAGCCTGTCATTGCAGATGAGGAGTTCATGTCAGTCTTACCTAAACTTCTTACTGATGACGAGAGCTCAGCCCTTACCATTAAGCCTAATATGGAGGAGGTCCACAATACTATCAAATCTATTGATCGGCATAGTGCTCCAGGACCCGATGGGTTCTCTGGGCTCTTCTTCATCAAGTGCTGGCATATTATCAAGGAGGACGTTTTGGCTGCTGTTCATATGTTCTTCGATGGATTCTCCTTACCCAAGGTGATAACTAGCACTCTTCTTGTTTTGATTCCCAAGAGCAAGCACTCTACTACCATCTCTGATTACAGGCCGATTAGCCTTTGTAATTTTGTCAACAAAATATTCTCCAAGCTTCTTGCTAACCGTTTGTCCCCTATGATGAACCGCCTCATCTCCCCGGAGCAAAGTGGATTCATTAAGGGTCGGGAAATTGTCGATAATATCATTTTGGCGCAGGAGATGTTCAGTATGTTGGGCCATGATAATTGGGGACGCAATGCAGCCATCAAGCTTGACATGAGTAAAGCATACGATAGGGTGAATTGGCGATTCCTCCTTGCTACCCTTCGTCGAATTGGGTTCAACGAAACATGGATTGACATGGTTCTTCACTTAATCAACAATGTTTGGTTCTCTACGCTGATCAATGGCAGCATGTCCGGCTACTTCCAAGCATTCAGAGGCCTCCGTCAGGGTGATCCGCTCTCTCTATTGTTATTTGTGCTTGCGGCAGAGTCTCTTAGTCGAAACCTGCAGAAATTGGATTCGATCCCTGGTTATACTCCATATTACCCTCCCAGTGGGTGCCCAAGAGTTTCACATCTCACTTATGCGGATGATATTCTTATCTTCTCAGGGGGTGATCGACGCTCTATACAGCTCATGAAGACAGTGCTTCAACGGTATGAAAGTGTCTCTGGGCAGCTTGTAAATGTTTCAAAGTCAGCTATATGTGTCCATGCAGATTTTCCTGAAGATAGAGCTGCTTCTTTTGGTGTGCTTACTGGGTATTAAATTAAATCTCCTCCTATTATCTACCTCGGTTGCCCGGTCATGACTGGTAGACGTAATTCAGCAATGTTTGAGGTCCTCAAGGACAAGATTCACAGTAGAATTCAGGATTGGCACAATAAAACTCTCTCCCCTGGAGGTAAACTCACCCTCATCAAATCTGTTCTATCCTCGATATCGATCTTCTGTCTTGCAGCTAGTAACCCCCCAATGAGTGTTATCACTCAAATCGAAGCCATGTTTAGCGAGTTCTTATGGGGTTCTAAAGATGGTTTTCGTAAACATGCTTGGAATAGTTGGAATCACATCGCTAGACCACACGAAGAGAGCGGCCTTGGGGTCAGGCGGCTTCGAGACATCTTCGATGCGTTAACTGTGAAATTATGGTGGAAACTGAGAACTCAGGATCTCCTATGGACACAGTTCATGAAGATGAAATACTTTCCTCGATGTCATCCATCTCAAGCTTTGGCTAATTCTTCCTCATCTCACATATGGCGTCGACTCCTTGCTGGTCGGGACCTCGATGATAGTTTCCATCTAACTGACGAGGACGAGTCTGGACTGCACTGGCTTCCCGACCCTCGCTTCACGGTTTCATCTGCTTGGAAGGCTATTCGTGCTTCCTTCCCGGTAGATAATCGCTTCAAAAATATTTGGAGTTCTTGTATTCCTTCAAAATGGTCTGTGCTACTTTGGCGGATTCTCCTTGATCGGCTCCCTACTGATGCCCATGTTCAACGGTTAGGTTATCATTTGGCTTCTAGTTGTCACTGTTGCTCCAGCCCTAAACCCGAGTCTATTCGCCATATTTTCTTTGATGGGGAGTTTGCGATGCATGCTTGGTGTTCTTACAAATCATTTCTGCGGATTCGGGGCCGAGCTTCTAGTTTGGATGAGTGTTTCTCTCTTTGGTGGAGGCGGAACAACCTTCACTACAAACAAATTACTGTTGGCGCTATCTGCTGGGTTCTATGGAAGAACCGGAACAACTGGAGATATGAACAATATAAATATGACGGGGGGCAGATCCTACACGAGATCCAGAGACAAATTGCCAAAGCCACTGTTGCCTGCTCGCATGGGAAGAAGAGAGGCTGATCTCTTGTTAAGCTTCCATGATTTTTTGTAATCTTCCTTTATCTATCAATAAAGACTTGGCGGTTGAAAAAAAAAAAAAAAATATATATATATATATATATATATATATATATATATATAATAGCAGAGGGGACCCCGGTCTCCTCCGGAGGGAGCTCCGTTGCTCGCCGCACCCCCCACCTCCTCGTGGGCGGATGGATCGCCTGGCCGGTCGTCCTCCTCGGTATGGCCGTGACCCAGGCCCTTTCTTCCCCCTTCGGAAGCCCCCTCTCTTCCCCTCCACTCTCCCGGTTGGCCGGGATCCGCCTGGCCCCCCACCCCATCCCCCAGTAGGTGGTTGTCCCTTCCTCGCCGGCTTCTTCTCGTCGAGCGGTATCCCCCCTCACTCCTCCCCCCTCCCCTCCCTCCTCGGCGCCGTCGTCATCCACGGCGTCTCTGGCGCCACCGGGCTAGGCGCAGGCCACCCCCTTGACCACCCCGGCCCCTTTCCTCCCCGGCCCTCTGCCGGGGTCGAGCATTTCTCTGCCAGGCGAGCCTCCCTCTCTTCCGGCGTCCCCTCCTCACGTCGCTCCTTCCGCCGTGTCACCCCCAACTCGGCCGCGTCAGCTTTCCTCTCTCGAAAGTGGCCTCCGGCTCCCTCGGCAGCATCCACCTCGAGCCCCCCGGCCCCCGCCCCAGTCCCCGACGGCCCAGGAGTGGCCCCCCTCCCTCTCTTCGCTGCCACCGTGTAACATCCAGTTTTCCAGATGAGGGTAATTTTAAAATTTTATAATTATAATTATAATTTAATAATATTTATTTCATATTATGATTTTTAGTGATTTTTAAATTATTTTAAACTATTTAAATTTATGACTTGTGTTTTTGACGTTTTGCTAGTGAAACCCTAGAGACTGTTTGACCTAGAGCCTAACCATTTGATTATGATATTTTAATGTCATTTTTGGCCTAAAGATATTTTTGCATTTGACCTCTTTGAATTATTTTGATATTATTTTATTATTTATGATATTGTTTTGGGGTTATTTGAGTCGGGTTCGAATTTCAACTCAATCCGATTTGAAACGGAGACCCGGGGGTAGTTTGACTCTAGTGGGACCCACATACTAGTTAGGCATGGCCCACATGATATTAAATTTAGTCCATATGATAGAAATATTTTAGTTAGAGGTTAGACTAATTATTATGGATAAGGTTAGTGTGATTAGAGACTTTAGAATGACTAATTTAGCCCCAACCAATTAGCCCTTTCCTAATACTCATAGAATAGGTTAGTGGAGGCATTTTGGACCTTACCATAATAAAACAAATAGCCCCATATGGCCAGCCACTTTGGGAGAGGATAGGCTCAAGTTTATTTCATTATTCTCATCCACACTCTCTTTCTTGTTCTTCCCCAAATTTCTAGAGAGTAATCCCTAGCAATTTTTTCACCAAATCCTTCCATTTCGCCACTAAATCTTCTTATTTCCTTCTCCATTCTAGCCAAGGAGGAAGCTACCCAAGTTTGGAAGGATTCGGAGCTCGTTCGTGTCCTTTTGGAATCTCTACGTGTCGGTGTCGCTCCGGGAAGGCTTTTCTTCGATTCGATCTACTGGGAGGTATAAATCCCTTCTCCTTTTCATTTCCTCATACATATAGGTCTATTTTAAACCCATAGAAATGACCCCCATGGTTGTATCTCTATTTGTGTCCATTTCGTGTCTATTTGGAGGTCATAGGAGTGTCCTTTGTGTTGTGGTTGTGTCCATGTGGGAAAATCCCAAATTTGGACACACTATGTGTTGTTATGTATGAATGAATTATTACATGTTTAATCTCATATTTTGTATTGGAGATGTGTTCTATAGTGTCTCATATATATATATTAGTGTTGAGAGTGAGTTCTTTATATATTATGTTATATACTTGTGTTCTTTTGTCTCAAACTACCCAAATCCGTCATTATTTTTATCTACGTTTTTAATTTCAGCCCTAACTTAGAAATGTCATAACTTATAGCTCAAAGCTCGGTTTAATCTCCCATTTTTTTTAATAAAGCGTATTGAAGTTAGCTTTCCAAAAACATGTATTAATAGGCCAAATTCTTTCTGTAACTTTCTGGAGAATTATTTGAGTGTCAGCTGTATGAAAGATAAACGCGTTATCGGTGTTTTCGCGATTCCGGAAGTTTTCGGAAACGAAAACGCAATCCGTTTGATGTTTCGGAAAGCTAACACATAGATCTATAACATACTTTAATCCTAAATTTTAATTCATGCTGAGATGGTACAATATTGATTATTAGTAGGAGTTACTATTCAGCATATACATCTTGTGCACCCTTGTGTGTAATATAATGTTTTATTTGATTTTAACCCATGTTAATGTATATACATTATGTAATTAAATAGAGAATGCAAGCATGAGTAAATGGTTAAATAAATGATGCATGAGGTGTAAGTATCCTATCTAATATAAGCATGTATAAGTATGGCTTGTGATGAATATGTAGGTTCCATAGTATGTAATGTATGGTGCATATAGTGGTACAAGAGAATAAATGAATGATAAATGAATGCAAGCATGAATGTAATGTAATAATAGATGTAATGCATGATATGTTAGATGAATGAAATAATATATATATATATATATATATATATGATATATATCCTCTTTACATTAATGTATATATATGGTTGAATGCAAGCATGTAGGAATACAATTAATGTAATGTATATAAGCAATACATAAATGCATGAATGAAAGAATGATATACAATGCATGCATGAAAGTATATAATGAATGCTAGATATAAATGCAAGGTATATATGTAATGATAGATATGAATGCATAATGTATAAATATTGTAAATACAATATCAGATTTCATATGTAGACATAGAACCAATGCATAGCTGATATTTAGATTGAATGTTAGTTTATTTTAGGTTGTTCGAACACTGAACTGTCCATGTAAGCATATATACCTTCCTTTTCCTATTGCCAAGCCAATTTTAGTTTTCAATATAGTAGAATGTCTATGAATGTAATGTTAACCTTCAACCCCTTAATTCGAAATGTTAGTTAATTTCAGCATTAGACAATGCATGAGCTATATGCATATGGGATGTTGGCTTAATGACAGATTTCAGATAACATGGTTCATTTTATGTGGTTAGTTACACCAGTTTATGGGATAGCTCACTTTAGTTTATATGTAAATGTGGAACTAAACTGAGAATAAACTTCACCCTCTGCACAAGGACACCCCACTCTATATCAACCACCATGCCATGTAACCCTTCTCTAAATGATTGCTATAATATATATAGATTTATGTAAAGTATAGATGCATGTTAGTTATAACTTAAATAGTCTCTACTCTAATGTATATAGATGTATACTTGTAGCCATGCATGTTAAGTATAATAGATGTGTAATGTAGATGGGTTAGCTTTGTGCCATGTGTAGTGTAAACTCATAACTAGTGTTGATTTCTCTTTTCATGTATACCTCCATGTTCACACACACACATAGCTTTACATGTTAGTTCATTTCTCTTATATATATATATATATATATATATATATATATATATATATATATATATATAATATAGAATATGCATGATAGTGATGTATTTTGATGTGTGACTTGTGTTGGCTTGTATAGCCTTGTGATTGGTGTGTGACTGCTAGCCTAGGCTTGGTTAGGCCTAGTGAGACTTATTAGACTTGTTTGGGCTAGGACTTGACCTAGTTGACTAGTGTGGTTGACTAGAGTTGACCAAGTGTTGACTTTAGTCTAGTTTGACCTAGACAGCATGCAGATGCATTATAGATTAATATTATCATCCCCTGTATACATCTTGACTTGTGTTGCTCTAACTAGGAGTCAAGTACCTCACCTCGGACAGTACATTTACTTCAGACATTCAGATACGAGGCGAGTACATTCTCTGACCGTTTCATACTTGTCTGGATTTACATTCTTGCTCTAGATTACTGTACTTGATGCTGACACGATCATTATCACGGATTGGTACTATACGGATCTTTTTTTGAGATGTTATCTCCTTGTATTCACTAAATACATATTATGATGTGCGTTTCACTTACATATTGTATTTATTGAATACCCTTATCATTGTACACTCATTGTGCATATTGTACTCTCATTATCACATTGAGCCATTGTACAAGCCATTGTACAAGCCATTGTATAAGCTATTGTACAAGCCATTGTATAAGGTAACGTAACTGAATTGGATCCTTGTGTATTGATTGGGGAGGAAGAGTAAAATTGGTTATGTGATCAATCCTATTGTATAAGAAATATTATATGTCCATTGTACACCCACGTACAAAGTAGTCCCATTTTATTGTATAACCTAACCCGTTTACACAACCATATTGTGCTCTAAATCACATGTTGCTTACAGTTCTTACTTATCATATATAGATATTTCCCATTATCAAATCTCTGCTGTTTTCATATACATTCTTCTTTTAGCGTTTCATGTACCTTACTCTATTGCATGCTTTATATTTTCTAACATGATATGAACTGCGTGAGATGTTTTGTGCTCGCTTCCGTCCTGACTGGACCTGTTGAAAATTTTACAGAGGATGATGAGGAACCCTGCACCCTTACTTGGAGTTTGCCTAGTTGACACTCGCGACCTGGACCCCTTGGGAGGTTCAGGCAGCTGCTCAGGATGATACCTTGTATAGTATAGATAGCTTAGACTGTCCTTTCTTTTCATGTTTAGTTGTTGTCTTATTTTCAGAGTTGTATATTTTAGAGATGTTGAGACTTTGTTATTTCTTTCTGCTGTACCTCAGTTGAGAATTTCTTATCTATTTTCCATCATGCTACATTCTACCTTAGATTGTGATTGAGTTGTACCTCTGTGTTGGCCTCCTTATGGAGAGTATTAATATTATGTTAGTTATAGTTCATGACCTAGAACAGCGTTCTACCGCCGACACTGCGGCGTAGGCTGGGCATTGTTACGCTCTCGTACCCTCACAGTGGGTGCGGGTCGTGACACATTTTTAGTGGTGGCCCATGCAGGTCGAGTTTATATAGTGGTATTCAAACTAGAGTATCACTACAGCCTGCAGTAGGATTATGATATTTTTGGAGGTACTCAATCACATTAGGAAAAACTCTTAATCCGATTCCTTTTGTCTAAAATTGTTGCTTATTGACTTTCCTTGAATATAAACTGTTCTCCTTGAATTTTCGCTTCATTCTCAGAAATTGCTTCTTGTTTTGATCTGTCTTCATGATGGTTATAAAGACACGATCTCATCGCTTCGGTTCGGGGGATACTATCGAGAGGCTGGCCACCTCTCGTCCTGTTCATCAAGGCCTCGAGACTGCAGCTTCTGTTGTGTCGACTCAAGTTGGTGTTTCTGCTACATTGGAGGTGCACCTCCGTCTGTGCAGAGACTTTTCCTTTCATTTCCGGTTTCTCTCAGCAGCAGCGATTCATGCAGCATTAGCAGTAGAGATTTGTGCAGTATCAGCATCAGGCTAGAGGAAACCAGCAGGGTGAGCTATCGTCAGGACAGTCGAGGATGCACAGACCGCTGGAGATCTTGCTGCAAGTTCCTTTCTTCTCAATTCCATTCCCGCAATTGTCTTTTATAATTACCTTGAAATCTGATTCCATCTGTTCCTTATTGATTGATTAATTTTGTCATGTTACTCTTTTGTTGTGTTTGTTTTTTTTTTCTGAGAAAATCGTATGGGCTAGGTCGCCTAAATCATGGGATCTAGAATCCTCGATAGTCATGTTAGTTGGCATAGTGAGGACATGTAGTCAGATTTCAGATGTATTTTTTGGGTATGGGAATTTAAGGTTTTTGCCGTCGCATGCGACTATACGAAAATTTTAAATACCATGATCCTAGAGGTACGTACCTTAGTCAAGGACTCTGTGATTATCGTAGCCTTGCTCACTAGCATGATGAAGACTCTGGACAACATGATTTTGGACAGACGCATATGATTAGCAGATTGTATCTTGAGAAGGTTTAAAACATCATTCTATTTTTGTTGTTATAAATGACTTATGAGTAGGGATATTTAGATTGTAGAGCTTGTTTATAGGTATTTCCTTCATAGTATATAGATATGGTGACCTGTAGAGTGTCTGTACCCTAGAGGCGATTGTTAGCATTGGTGCTAGAATAGTAACCCATTGCAGATAATTCCATGTTATTATGATACCAACCATTTACGTATAGGATGTTATTATGCCATACAACCTTGATGATTATTTATTATTTTTCTTTACCCTTCCAGTAAGGCACCCAGTAACCAGAGCCTGCCCTTGAGCATAGTTGTAGTTTCACCTAGGACTAAGAGGTCTATATATATAGATGATATACTTAGGATATATGTGATGGGTTATTGTTCTTGAGCATATATATATATATATATATATGTGGTATTTGGGATTGGTGTGCTTAGCTTGTGGGTAATTAGTTATGGGTGACTTGATAGGATTTGGAAGTTAAGAGCTAGTCTATTATAGAGTTTTCTTTGCTAATCCCTAGTTGCCAACACTAGGTAGCTAGCATAGGTAAAAGTCCTAAGAAGTTGACCAGCTAATGACCAAGTACTAGGATGTTGAGGAAATTGACTAGTGATTGACCCTTGTCTATGTTCGGCCTAGAAAAGGGTACGATCATCTTAATTTCGAGGACGAAATTTTTATAATGTGGGTAGGATTGTAACACCCAGTTTTCCAGATGAGGATAATTTTAAAATTTTATAATTATAATTATTATTTAATAATATTTATTTTATATTATAATTTTTAGTGATTTTTAAATTATTTTAAACTATTTAAATTCATGACTTGTGCTTTTGACGTTTTGCTAGTGAAACCCTAGAGACTGTTTGACCTAGAGCCTAACCATGTGATTATGATATTTTAATGTCATTTTTGGCCTAAGGATATTTTTGCATTTGACCTCTTTAAATTATTTTGATATTATTTTATTATTTATGATATTGTTTTGGGGTTATTTGAGTCGGGTTCGAATTTCAACTCAATCCGACTTGAAACGGGGACCTGGTGGTAGTTTGACTCTAGTGGGACCCACACACTAGTTAGGCATGGCCCACATGATATTAAATTTAGTCCATATGATAGAAATATTTTAGTTAGAGGTTAGACTAATTATTATGGATAAGGTTAGTGTGATTAGAGACTTTAGATTGACTAATTTAGCCCCAACCAATTAGCCCTTTCCTAATACTCATAGAATAGGTTAGTGGGGGCATTTTGGACCTTACCATAATAGGACAAATAGCCCCATATGGCAAGCCACTTTGGGAGAGAATAGGCTCAAGTTTATTTCATTATTCTCATCCACACTCTCTCTCTTGTTATTCCCTAAATTTCTAGAGAGTAATCCCTAGCAATTTCTCCACCAAATCCTTCCATTTCACCACTAAATCTTCTTCTTTCCTTCTCCATTCTAGCCAAGGAAGAAGCTACCCAATTTTGGGAGGATTCGGAGCTCGTTCGTGTCCTTTTGGAATCTCTACGTTTCGGTGTCGCTCCGGGAAGGCTTTTCTTCGATTCGATCTATCGGGAGGTATAAATCCCTTCTCCTTTTTATTTCTTCATGCATATAGGTCTATTTTCAACCCATAGAAATAACCCCCATGGTTGTATCTCCATTTGTGTCCATTTCGTGTCTATTTGGAGGTCATAGGAGTGTCATTTGTGTTGTGGTTGTGTCCATATGGGAAAATCCCAAATTTGGACACATTATGTGTTGTTGTTATGTATGAATGAATTATTACATGTTTAATCTCATATTTTTGTATTGGAGATGTGTTCTATAGTGTCTCATATATATATATTAGTGTAGAGAGTGAGTTCTTGATATATTATGTTATATACTTGTGTTCTTTTGTCTCAAACTATCCAAATCCGTCATGATTTTTATCCACGTTTTTAATTTCAGCCCTAACTTAGAAATGTCATAACTTCTAGCTCAAAGCTCGGTTTAATCTCCCGTTTTTAAAAAAAAAAGCATATTGAAGTTAGCTTTCCAAAAACATGTATTAATAGGCCAAATTCTTTCTGTATCTTTCTGGAGAATTATTTGAGTGTCAGCTGTATGAAAGACAAACGCGTTATCGGTGTTTTCGCGATTCCGGGAGTTTCCGGAAACGAAAATGCAATCCGTTTGAAGTTTCGGAAAGCTAACACATAGATCTATAACATACTTTAATCCTAAATTTTAATTCATGCTGAGATGGTTCAGTATTGATTATTAGTAGGAGTTACTATTCAGCATATGCATCTTGTGCTCCCTTGTGTGTAATATAATATTTTATTTGATTTTAACCCATGTTAATGTATATACATTATGTAATTAAATAGAGAATACAAGCATGAGTAAATGGTTAAATAAATAATGTATGAGGTATAAGTATCCTATCTAATGTAAGTATGTATAAGTATGGCTTGTGATGAATATGTAGGTTCCATAGTATGTAATATATGGTGCATATAGTGGTGCAAGAGAATAAATGAATGATGAATGAATGCAAGCATGAATGTAATGTAATAATAGATGTAATGCATGATATGTTAGATGAATGAAATGATATATATATGATATATATTCTCTTTACATTAATGTATATATATGGTTGAATGCAAGCATGTAGGAATGCAATTAATGTAATGTATATAAGCAATACATAAATACATGAATAAAAGAATGATATACAATGCATGCATGAAAGTATATAATGAATGCTAGATATAAATGCAAGGTATATATGTAATGATAGATAAGAATGCATAATGTATAAATATTGTAAATACAATATCAGATTTCATATGTAGACATAGAACCAATGCATAGCTGATATTTAGATTGAATGTTAGTTTATTTTTGGTTGTTCGAACACTGAACTGTCCATGTAAGCATATATACCTTCTTTTTCCTATTGCCAAGCCAATTTTAGTTTTCAATATAGTAGAATGTCTATGAATGTAATGTTAACCTTCAACACCTTAATTCGAAATGTTAGTTAATTTCAGTATTAGACAATGCATGAGCTGTATGCATATGGGATATTGGCTTAATGGCAGATTTCAGATAACATAGTTCATTTTATGTGGTTAGTTACACCAGTTTATGGGATAGCTCACTTTAGTTTATATGTAAATGTGGAACTAAACTGAGAATGAACTTCACCCTCTGCACAAGGACACCCCACTCTATATCAACCACCATGCCATGTAACCCTTCTCTAAATGATTGCTATAATATATATAGATTTATGTAAAGTATAGATGAATGTTAGTTATAACTTAAATAGTCTCTACTCTAATTTATATAGATGTATACTTGTAGCCATGCATGTTAAGTATAATACATGTGTAATATAGATGGGTTAGCTTTGTGCCATGTGTAGTGTAAACTCATAACTAGTGTTGATTTCTCTTTTCATGTACACCTCCATGTTCACACACACACATAACTTTACATGTTAGTTCCTTTCTCTTATATATATATATATATATATATATAATATAATATAGAATATGCATGATAGTAATGTATCTTGATGTGTGACTTGTGTTGGCTTGTATAGCCTTGTGATTGGTGTGTGACTGCTAGCCTAGGCTTGGTTAGGCCTATTGAGACTTATTAGACTTGTTTGGGCTAGGACTTGACCTAGTTGACTAGTGTGGTTGACTAGAGTTGACCAAGTGTTGACTTTAGTCTAGTTTGACCTAGACAACATGCAGATGCATTATAGATTATAATTATCATCCCCTGTATACATCTTGACTTGTGTTGCTCTAATTAGGAGTCAGGTACCTCATCTCGGACAGTACATTTACTTCAGACATTCAGATACGAGGCGAGTACATTCTCTGATCGTTTCATACTTGTCTTGATTTACATTCTTGCTCTAGATTACTGTACTTGATGCTGACACGATCATTATCACGGATTGGTACTATACGGATCTTCTTCTGAGATGTTATCTCCTTGTATTCACTAAATACATATTGTGATGTGCGTTTCACTTACATATTGTATTTATTGAATACCCTTATCATTGTACACTCATTGTGCATATTGTACTCTCATTATCACATTGAGCCATTGTACAAGCCAATGTATAAGCCATTGTACAAGCCATTGTATAAGGTAACGTAACTGAATTGGATCCTTGTGTATTGATTGGGGAGGGAGAGTAAAATTGGTTATATGATCAATCCTATTGTATAAAAAATCGTATATGTCCATTGTACACCCACGTACAAAGGAGTCCCATTTTATTGTATAACCTAACCCGTTTACATAACCATATTGTGCTCTAAATCACATGTTGCTTACAGTTCTTACTTATCATATATAGATATTTTCTATTATCAAATCTCTGTTGTTTTTATATACATTATTCTTTCAGTATTTCATGTACCTTACTCTATTGCATGCTTTATATTTCCTAACATGATATGAACTGCGTGAGATGTTTTGTGCTCGCTCCCGTCCTGACTGGACCTGTTGAAAATTTTACAGAGGATGATGAGGAACCCTGCACCCTTACTTGGAGTTTGCCTAGTTGACACTCGCGACCTGGACCCCTGGGGAGGTTCAGGCAGCTGCTCAGGATGATACCTTGTATAGTATTGATAGCTTAGACTGTCCTTTCTTTTCATGTTTAGCTGTTGTCTTATTTTCAGAGTTGTATATTTTAGAGATGTTGAGACTTTGTTATTTCTTTCTGCTGTACCTCAGTTGAGGATTTCTTATCTATTTTCCATCATGCTACATTCTACCTTAGATTGTGATTGAATTGTACCTCTGTGTTGGCCTCCTTATGGAGAGTATTCATATTATGTTAGTTATAGTTCATGACCTAGAACAGCATTCTACCGTCGACACTGCGGCGTAGGCTAGGCGTTGTTACGCTCTCGTACCCTCACAGTGGGTGCGGGTCGTGACACACCGCCTCGGGCCTCCAGGGGTCACCTCCCCCTCCTCCAGCTCCGGTTCCCCCTCCGGCGTGTCCTGGTGCCCTCGTCCTTCCCCCATCATCGGTGCTCTCCTTCTCCTTCGCATATGGTCTCCGGCATTCCCTCTGGCGCATGCTGGAGGGACCTCCCCCTCGCTGGAGGTAGGCTCCGTGTCCGTCCAGTGGTCGAGCCCCCCGCTCCCTCCCAACGGAGGCCTAGCCGCCCTCCCTCCTTTCCCCCCACCCCCCCTTTCGCCGCCTCGCCTGGCCCCCTCCGGATGCCGCCGACGCTTCGTCTCCCCTGCCCCCCGTGCTTCCTCTTCGGGTCAGCCCCCTCCGTGGACCCCCTCTCGGCCTTCTCCGTCGCCGGAGCCCCCGTCCCCCTCTCGGCCTTGGACCCCCTCTCGGCCTTCTCTGACATTGGAGCCTCCCTATCGGCTCCCTCCGTCCCCCTCTCGGCCTCCCCCGTCGGAGCCCCTGGCTCCGGGCTGCACGCTGGGGGTGTCGAAGTTTCCTCGAGACGTGCGCCCCCCTCGGGCAGAGAGACCCTCCCCCTCGGGCTGCGTGCCACCACCCCCCTCAGGCGGTGCACCCATTCCCCCTAGGACCTTTCGTTGCTGCAGTCAGCGGTCCTCGTGTTTTCAAAATTTTTGTTTTCTAAAATTTTGAAATGTTTTGAAATTTCGGTTTTCAAAATTTTAAATGTTTTCGTTGCATTTCGAAATTTTGGTCCTCTGAAATTTCAAAATTTCGTCTTTCAACCGTTTGAATTTCTTACCTTGTTTAACAGGGCCCTTTTGTGTCTTTTGGCTCTCCACCTGTCTGTATTGCTCTTCCTGAGCTGCATTTACCTTTTCAATAAAATGACTGTTTTGATAAAAATATATATATATATAGGATAAGTAAAAAAATAGAACTGTACTGTAGCCGAAGCTACAGTACTACAATATTTCCGACCCCCTCCCCCATTGTGCTGTGTTGCATTGGAGATGCAATTCATATTTTTGTTACAAACTTTTGCAAGTCCTCAACAAATTTGAAGCCCCAAGCCTTAGCTAAAACAGACCCTTATTCAAATCCCATCCTTATCAAACCAAAACCTATTCAAACCTCTATCCCGTAAAGCCAAAGCAGGCACGGATTGGATTAGTAGCATATATAAACGGCAAGAAAAAAAAAACCCGAGAAACCCTAACCAAGTTTTCGTGAGCCGACCCCAAACCTCCCCTGACCCATGGTGAACCCCCTCGACCGCTTGTGAGCCACCGCCGTCGACTGGACCGCCGCCGAAACGGCGCCGCAACCCCTAGGCCGACCGCACCACTATGCAAGTCAAGATTTTCGATCACAAGGTACCCAACTTCTAGCATCGATATCTCTTTTAATTTTCCATCGTTCTGCAAAACGTTAAATCCTATTGAGAGATCTTGTAAACCTCTTAGAAACCCTTCCAAAGGATTTCGACCTCGTGACCTGGATCGGCGTAGAAATAGACGTGAAGTGGCATATTTGCTGCCGAGAAACAGAACAAGAAACCACTCCAAAACCCTAACTTGTTAGCCACTTTTTGAACTAAATAGTAGGGTTTTTGAGAAACAAATTAAACACCTCTGTAGACAACATATCCAAGAACATAACGCTTTTTGTATAATCTTATTTTGTTATTTGTACAGAGAATTAAGTGATGATTAATTTGTGCGAAAAACTATCAATTCTGTTTTTAAATTTTAAAAAATCTCCTCGATACGACATGCGTCCCACCAAACCGGGCGACGTGGTCGTGAACCGAAAGCATCGAAAGGTACGTATCGACTTCATGGACGTGTGGGATTTGGCGGAATTCAAATTGGTCGTGTGTGCGCAAACGCGACGAATTTGATGCGTATCCGTCAAAATTCACCGTATCGGCCTATTTACAAATTTTCCAATTACTTTGTGCACATTCGTCAAAGTGAGACAAAATTTGCGCTAGCAGTACCGTATCATTTTTCTGGTCCTGTATGCCAAGTTTGGTCCGATTCTGAGAAGGTCGACTGGAAACCTATTTGGCGGGCCCGCGACCTGATCCAACGGGCAAAATTGTGTACGGTCCACCGGAATCCAACTTTGGATATACGGTTGGGTTTGTCTTCTCAAACTGGACCCGTAGACATGTAGTTTGACGGCTTTAGAGACCGTAGGTTCTTGCACACATTTTAGTACAAAATGGGTCCAACAGCGGACATCGTTTTAACTCGAAATTACAATTTTGCTCCTGTTCTAAAATTTGACTTTTGGACAGGCATTTCGTAGATATATCTTTTATACCGGGAACGTTCTTGATATTTGTTTCAGCATCCGGATCCGTTCATAGATTTTGAGTTTCCATTGCTGACGTGATTGATTGTTTGGAGTTGCCATCCCCGCACTGCCAGGCAAGATACCTTGCCACCTTACTCTGTGATTTATATATTCTTATTTTTAGTATTTTTTATTTATTGATATTATAAAACTGTACGTCTAAGTCACACTTGGGTGCAAGCGACCTTGCCGGTCATTTTTTTTGCTTTTATTTATTTTTCTTGCATTGACTTAGTCTAGTGACCACCCTTTTTGTTGATGAGGTATTTGTATATCTCATGCGGCCTTGACACATACTTTATCACGTGATGTGAGTCACATGTAGGACACGTGCTAACGTAGTCGGCCGGCCACCGATACGTATGAGGCGTGCGATGGTTAGGAGTAATTGTCAATATAATTGCATGCTAGTAGACTTGGCAGTTACTAGAGGTTTCTATGAGTTATGGATGTGACCATACTAGGCATTGGGTGGAGAGAACAGTTCCTTAACGTATGGGCCACATACGCATTTTCCTATTATTGCCAGTTATCTCCACTGGAGATACGGTCCTAGATCCTAATACCTGATTTCCTGCTGGCCTCTGACATTCGAGGAATGATATTCTTTGAGGTCCCTGGTATCCTGATGGTACCATACCTGAGTTACCTGCACCTGAACCAGATGCCCATGCGTTGAAGGTTTGTTCTTAACTGTATTTTTACTGTAGAACTGGTAGTTACCCTATTCCATGCATCCCCTTTTACTCTCTATTATATATCACAGATTATATGGCATATTCTTTATGTATCGTGTTATGTCCCTCTGAGGACCTGGTTATCTCTCCAGGTGTGTGCTTTGTGACTTTTGTAGGGGTTCTAGCCAAGGCTGTGATCCTCTCCATTTCTTTGAGGATGATTGCCCTTGGTACGTCTTGTCATTTTCATCTATCTTTTCCTTGTATATTTCTCTCTTTTAAAATAGTTGGTATTGGATTTGTCTCCGCCCAACTACATGTATAAATGACAAATTTTATAGTTGATTTATATTATTATTCTTCTATTTGGTAGATGAGATTTAGTTATCATGGTTTACTGCATTTTACAGCTTATGTATACATACGGGGGTTCCATACAATGGAGTATACTTCGTATGTATACAGCTGGCATGTCTACGCACTTTGTCCTAAGTATTTTGGGACTGAGACATTATAGTAGACAATTAGAATAGCTAGACTACAATCCAAGTCCAAGGCTTGGTAGGCTCACAATGATAAATTAATAACAAAAATAATCTAAAATAAAATTGAATAATTAAATAATAATAATTAAATTTTGGCATAAATTCACAATAAATTTTAAAATAATTTTATAAATTCCTAAAAATTGTAACATTGTTTTAAAAATAGAAAAATTCAAATTTAGGTATTTACACCCAGCCCCAAAATACATAGGATTAGGAACACGTAACATGCTAGTAGATACATTCCAAAGACAAACCAAATTTAATGGACCTATTAGAAAGTATCTTAAGTAGTAAATATAAACCAACACATGACAGTCATAGATATATATACTTATCCATAGATACACATATGAAATAATAAGAAATATGACATCATCGTACTGAATAAAGGAAACTGAAATATTGTCAAATAATATAAAAATAGTCACATGGGAAAACCCATGGATATAAGTCTCAAATGAAAATATAAATAAAAAACACTACAAGTGCACAACTCAGACATAAATAAATAATAAAAATGACTACTTAGGTGAAACCTCATCTTCAAAAACTAGTACAAAAGATGAATAAACTCCAGGTCCGTACTCTTCCGACAATATCTCGTCAACTATATCTGGAAAAAACCCAGGTCCACATGGGACATAGCAAGGTACATAATATACAAGCTAAGTAATAGTAACTGACATATCCAGGATAACTAAGCCAAACTGACATGACGCTTTGAGGACAATGTTCGCTAGCGCAGACATCTCTAAAGTAATAGACAATATGGCAGAAATATATATAGCTGTAGTGCCGTATTGAAGTCTCAACGGTAACTAAGATAGCGACATGGATCACAGAAAACATGTATTCTCTCCGAATAAATATATACATAATATAAAGTCATACAAGTGCACAGCAAGGCCCGAACAAGTAATAACTGTCCTCAACTCTCAAAGAGTCATATAAGTCATATCCACAACTTAATGATCTGACCTCTATCTATACGTGAAGTCCTATAGCAAAATTACTAAAACAGTAACAACCACCTATCCTTACTAGCATCAGGGAATTCGGTAACTCAGGAAATCAATACACATGTATCGGGATAAGCATATGTGTCAAATCACATATCGTAATCCTATAGGTCTCAATAAAAATATAATATCCATATAATCACAGGAATGCTCTAGATATCAATACTAGACAACTCAACAGTTGAATGCACCCGAATATCAATCGGAAGCATGTATTGACATACCAACTAAGGTCCAACACAAATAGTTTAACCTCCGTTAACCAAATTCTTGATTTTTTGAATATTTTTAAAATTCCTATTTCTTTTGAATTTTCCTAAATCTTTGAAAAACTGTGAAATTTTAGTATTGAGAATACAATTTTGGTCGTAATTGGCTATCGATATTTTGTTGGGCCTTTGGTTTTGGTAAAACTATTATATACGTAATTTTATCATAAATAATTTTAGCTTATTTTCTTGAATATATACATATATTATGCATATTGTTTTAAGTAAATAAAATATTTGCCAAAATATAATTTTGTCAATAAATATATTTTTCACTAATTAAATTAAGTGGATAGCAAAAATGTTAGTGGTTAGCAAATAGTGTTAATAGTTAGTGTTCCACTATTTTTTTCTTCTAATTCTATTACATTTATATTTCTTCATTAGGGTTTCCCACTGTCCCATATATATATTGGGGACTCCCAAATGTTACATAGAATTCCTAACCCTAAACCCCAAAATCCCAATACCATTTTGTTCATCCGCAGCCCCTTACAATACAACAACCCTTTCTCATCCCGACCTCCTCCTCCTAGCCGACTCCATCCCGACGTCGCCACCATATTGCTTCCATCACCCCGGCCAGTGCCAACTACCACCAGTGGCCCCTCTAGTCGCCACCACCATTCTGACCCAGCACCCCTTCTAATCCGACTATACCCGTCCAACTGTGGCCGACCACCCCTGGCTAGCCACCACCACGAGAAGAACCACCACCGCCTGAGCCAACCACCACCACTTTTTCCCCTTGCTCAGCAATCCCCGATTCCCTACATCCTCCTTCGGTACCTAACTCGACCACAGCCTTCCCGTTCTTCACCACATGCACCACCACCTTCTCCATCATCACACCCGCACCTCCGTTCATCATCTACCCGTTGTCGACTGACAAGATCTGGCCAACTCAACAAATCTGGAATGCCTATACCACCGCCCAACAACTCTACCTCATGATTACCGTCTCCATCAGCAACCACAGCAACCTTTCACCATCACATAGAGAAATAGAGGAGAGAGACCAGCTAACCTTGCCGGCAACCTCCTCCGTGCTGTTTCGTCGTACGACGAGGCTCGCGCCGCCTCTGCTAGACCTACTCCCCACGCTGCCCGTATGCCCGACCACCCCTTCGAGTCGCACCACGCGTGCGGACTTCCAGATCCGGTGCTCCCTAGCGAGCGCTGCACCGAAGCTCTTGGTGAGCCACTGCCGCCGACGCGAGACATCGGCGCTCCTTGGCGAACTTTTCCGCTGTGAGCCCCTCCCTTCTCTTTAACTCTATCTCTCTCTCTCTCTCTCTCTCTTCTCAAAATTGCTTTGAAAGAAATGGATTTGGGGACATCAGCAGGGTGATTCCACCTTCATTTTATATAACTTAGGAATTTTTAAGGACATGAATAGGAAAAGCAGAAGCTGTTATTCTATATACTTAGACATTATTAATTCATTCATTAAGGGTTATAACAGTGATTAAGGATTTAAGTATAGACATTGTTATTGTTATTAATTATAGCTTAATTATTATTTTTATAATTAGCATTAAGTGATTTAGGTTTTTTTTGATATTGGGTTGTCGATTTGATTTTTGGGTTTGAGCCCATTATAGATTAAATCTATATGCATGTATATTGAGCATTAGTATATTGTATACATATGGTGTTATAATTAGTATTTAAATGCTAAATGGTAATGATATTATCGTTTCTTATAATTAATAGTGTTGAGATATAAAATATATCTATGATAAGTTCACTAAACTATTTTGTAAATAAAATATAGTTTTAGGCTTTGTGCCTACGTGTAGCTTCAATTTGTGTTTAGAAGCCCTATATATATTAGTATATTATTTTTATCTATTTTAAACATGATTTATTGGGCTAAAAATATATTTCGTAAAATGAGAGACTTAGTACTAAAATGATTTCTTGGGTTTTCAAAATGTTATGTAAAAATATTTTTATAGAATAGAGTTCCAAATATTATAAATGATTTTCAAGAATAATTATACGTATTTAGTTACATTTTTCCCTTAATTATCAATCGCGACTTTTATAGTCGTTTCTTATTTCTTGAATCGATTATCGTGTCGAACTCTGACTTTGGGCTGCTATATACCAAATTAGGCTATTTGGACTATTCTGGACTCAATAGAACTGCTTGTATCATTATTTGGGACCACTTGTGGTGCATAGCATCGTACCTATTCTGTGTCGATACGTTCATGTCGTGCACGTCGACTACAACGAAATTGAGGCGAGTACCAACCTCTGATTGTTTTCATCATGATAGTATCTATATTACCTGCTCTAGACTACTTTACTTGATGTTGACCCATTATTACACTGATTGATACTAAATGGATCTTGTCTGGAGATGTTATCCCTTATCAGGTACATCAGGTATCCCATGTTCATGTACTTTATCATGTACATCATGTATTCCATGTATTCGTAATATTCATGTACACTCATGTGCTCTCATGTACTCTTATGTAACACCCAGTTTTCCAAATGAGGGTAATTTTGAAATTTTGTTTTTATAATTATTTTAATAATGATATTTAATTCATGATATAATTTTTGGTGATTTTAAATCATTTTAAAAATTATTTAAATCAATGACTTGTGGTTTTGACGTTTTGCTAGTGAAACCCTAGAGACTGTTTGACCTAGAGCCTAACCATATGATTATAATATTTTAATATCATTTCTGGCCTAAGAATATTTTGCATTTGACCTCTTTGAATTATTTTGATATTATTTTATTATTTATGATATTGTTTTGGGATTATTTGAGTCGGGTTCGAATTTCATCTCAATCCGACTTGTAACGGGGACCCGGGGTAACTTAGACTCTAGTTGGACCCATGCATTAGTTTGCCATGGCCCACATTTTAATTAGTCATGTTAGAAAGATTAGTCATAATCCTAATTATTAGGTTAACCATTTAGAGTTTTTATTTTGACCCTTTTACCCCCAAACCCTAACCAAAATAGTTTTAAACACTTGTAACTAAGGGAGGGGCAAACTTGTAATATTCAATGAGGGGGGGATAACCATTGTGGCCGGCCCTAATAGGACTCCCATCTCATTTCCTTTCTTTGAGAAGTCTTCTTCCCCAAGTGCTCTCAAGCTCTCCCAAGGAAGAAGCCTTTCTCCTTGGATTTTCTCTCCTTTAGGTAATATTTCCTTCTCTTTTATTTCTCTATTTTGCATTTAGGAAAGTTTTAACCATAGGAACGACCCCCATTATTGTGTCCCTATTTTATGTCCTCTTGTGTCCATTATGTGTCCTTTAGGGATTTCTATTGTATTATTGTTGTGTCTTGTGTTCATGGGGAAAACCCCCAAACTTGGACACACTTTATATTTAAAATATTGAATAAATGAATTAATTCATATTAAATCTAAGATTTGAATATGTAGAGATGTGTTCTTGAGTACTTTACATTTCATTCATGTATCTCTTATAGATGTGTTCATGTTACATATAAAGATTTGTGTATATATATATATATATATATATATATATATATATATATATATATATTTTATATATATATATATTGCAATGAGAGTGTATCTATATTTATATATGTAACAAATGGTTCATGATGATTATATAATCAAGTTTGTGAGTGTGGTTTCTCATATTATTATTGTCATTATTGTTGTGGATAATTAGGATATGTGTATTCTTTTGGCTCAAACTATCTAAATCCGTCATGATTTTTATCCACGTTTTTAATTTCAGCCCTAACTTAGAAATGTCATAACTTCTAGCTCAAAGTTCGGTTTAATCTTCCATTTTTTTTAAAAGAAGCATATTGAAGTTAGATTTCCAAAAACATGTATTAATAGGCCTAATTTTTTCTGTAACTTTCTGGAGAATTATTTGAGTGTCAGCTGTACGAAAGACAAACGGGTTCTCGGTGTTTTTGCGATTCCGGGAGTTTCCGGAAACAAAAACGCGATCCGTTTGAAGTTTCGGAAAGCTAACACATAGATATATAACATACTTTAATCCTAGATTTCAATTCATGCTGAGATGGTACAGTATTGATTATTAGTAGGAGTTACTATTCGGCATATGTATTTTGTGCACCCTTGTGTGTAATATAATATTCTATTTGATTTTAACCCATGTTAATGTATATACATTATGTAATTAAATAAAGAATGCAACCATGAGTAAATGGTTAAATAAATCATGTATGAGGTGTAAGTATCCTATCTAATGTAAGCATGTATAAGTATGTCTTGTAATGAATATGTAGGTTCCATAGTATGTAATGTATGGTGCATATAGTAGTGCAAGAGAATAAATGAATGATAAATGAATGCAAGCATGAATGTAACGTAATAATAGATGTAATGTATGTAATATACAAGTTAATGAGATGTAATGTTCTATGTTAACATAAATCCTATATTACCTCATGTACCCCCTTTCACTATGTTGACACTATCACACTTGACACTTGTTCACTTACACTTTGACACTCTTTGATATGTATACACTATGTATGCCCATTTAACCCTCACTTGCCCCTTTGCCATGTTCACATACACACACATAGCCTCTTAAATAAGTATTTATGAATATAGTTAACTTAGCTATGTATGTATATTATATATATGTTAGCATATTGTGTTGTAATATATAAGTTTATATAACCATTTGAAATACCATGATTATAGACCTAATGTTGAATACCAATATATGCATGTGTATATATGTGTAGACATATATAGCTTAAAGTAATAGATTATCTAGTGTATATCCAATGTGAATTCTTACCTATTTGAGTATTGAATAATTGCATGCTATATAGAGTTGGGTGTATGTTGGCTTGTATAGCCTTGTATTGATGTAGGCTTGCTAGGATAGTCTTGGTTAGGCCTAGTAAGACTTGCTGGGTTAGGACATGACCTAGTTTGACTAGTGCAGTTGACCAGAGTTGACCAAGGGTTGACTTTGGCCTAGTTTGACCTAGATTCATATAGAATGCATTGTAGTACTTTATATTACCCTTCTGGACATGTTGTTACTTGTGCTGTTCTAATTAGGAGCCAGACACCTCTCCTCGGACAGTATCTTTACCTTGGACATTCAGATATCAGGCGAGTACATTCTCTGATCATTTCATATCTTGTTTAGGATTATATTTTCTGCTTTAGATTACTTTACATGATGCTGACACGTTAGAAACACGGATTAGTTCTATATGGATCTTGTTGTGCGATGTTATCCCCTTAGCGGATACATCGGGTATTCGTGTTCGTGTACTTTATCGTAAGCATCGTGTACTCCTTGTATTCGTGACATTCGTGTACAAATCGTATGAAATCTTATATATTCATGTATTCACATGATCTCATGTGCGACTATACTTCGTGTGCAATAACATAACTTAGCTTGGTCCTTGTGTATTGATTGGGGCGGGGGAGTAGAAGTGGTTATGTAATCAATCCAGTAGATTACTCGTGTACAACCTCTGTAGATTACTCGTGTACAACATCGTACCATTTACATAACCATCTTGTGCTCTGAATCACTAGTTACTGATAGTTCTCTATATATTGTAGCTATTTACTTACAGTCTCTCTCTTTTTCATCATGTTATTTCTTCAGATCCTGTATCTTACTCTCTAGCATGTTTATATTTCCTAACATGTTATGATATTGTTGAGATGTATTGTACTCGCTCCTGTCCTGACTGGACCCGTTGATAAATTTTACAGATAGCTTGGAGATTGCCTGCTAGCCTAGAGGAGACACATTAGAGGTTGTTTATATAGTTATTTCAATTGTCTGAAGTTGTATTTACTTTATGGATTATTGTATCTGAGTTTGGAGATTTGAGATGTATTTCTGGATTTGTGTATCTTAGACACTTAGATTTCTCTCTGTTGTACCTCTTTTGGATTTTATGTTTTATCTATCCTTATCATGCTCTACCTTAGATGTGATTGAGTCTGTACCTGCTATGTTACCCCCATTCGGGGAGTATAAACTGTTTAGCCTTATACTATTAGATGCATGAGACCTAGGACAGCGTTCTACCGCCGACACTGCGGCGTAGGCTGGACGTACCCACTTCTCGTGCCCTAACTCTAGGGTGCGGATCGTGACATCTTATATGCTTCATGTACAAATAACAATCATGTACATAACATGTCGTGATCAGATCTATGTGTATTGATTGGGGCAGGGGAGTAGAAGTAGTTATGTGATTAAATCCCTTAGTGTAATCATGTATATGTCAATTATACTTTTCACGTATAATCGAGTTACCGTAGAATAATCATGTACAACCTAAACTAATCACATAACTATCTTATGCTCTAAATTACTTAGTGTTATTCCTGTTTAACATGTTCTTTATCTTATTCATGTACTCAGTTCCTTATATCTTCATGATGCTATTTCTCTGTATTTCTATTCCAGTACATCATGTATATTATTCTATTATAAGTTATATATTTTCTACCATGCAACAAAACTGCTTTCAGAGTTGTGTACTTTGCTCCAATCCTGACTGAATAACTATATTTTAAGTAATGTTATCCCCCACACCCTGGAGTTCATGATGACAAATCTCGACGTACTTTAGATCGTGAGTTATCCTCTAGAGAGCTCTAGGCCATTATTTTTCTTAGATTTATATTTTGTTATTAGATTTGTCTCTGATACATTCTTGTCATCTATGATCATTTGTAGACTCTAGTTGACTCAGTGATTACTTCTATCTTCTTATTTCATATCTTCCTTAGCCGTATGTGATTTGAGTACTTGTGGTTTTTTTTATGGATCAAATGTTATAGATAGTTATAGAGTACAGTGTTCTACTGCCGATACTGCATTGTAGGTTGGGTGTGGCCCACGTACTCATGCCCGAATATTCGGGTATGGATCGTGATACATTTTTTTGGTGGCCCATGTCGGTCAGTCTTCGCAACTAATACGAAGTCGTGGTAGTACTTTGGCTTAGCCGTACTACTACGAGCCTGCCCTAGTATTAGGATCTTTTAGGTACTCAATCACATATTAGGATCTTTTGATAGATTCCAGGGATGACCCCTGAGAATCTTACTTTTAACTATATTGAGTCTATTTTCATCCGCTTTTTCTTATCAAGATTTTCGAAACACTTGTTCGTTTCTTGTATTAAGATGAGTTTTAAGGACTCTAGAAGGAACAAAAGAGTGGAAGTTGAACTTATAACCATTCTGGTTGGTAAGAGAAGATGATTAGTCAATCTTATATATGAAGGTCGAGAGTTATTTTGGGATATATTCAAAAAATTTGAATTCTGACCAAGATAATACCTTAGGACTTGAAGATTTGATAAAATAGATTGAGAAATAAACGGAAGATAACATATGAATTTAGAGAAACAACGATCCTACAGTCGGGCAAAGAATGACTCGTAAATATGGATTATAGTTCTAAAGATTATAGGATAGTATCGTATGGACTTGCGACAGAGAAAAAGGTGTAAAGAGAAGTTTGTATAATTTATGGGTCGAAGACAATGTTGAGTAGTTTTATTGCTTGAGTAGCGAAGGAAGTGACACGAGATGCTATTATTATACAAGGAATGTAATTCCAAATTTCAAGAAGTTACCAAGACAGAAATAGTAGAAGGATTAGAATAAATTTACATGAGTGATGAATAAGAATCGAATTTGTGATACTTAGAGTTTACAACTTATTTAGGAGATTTGACAAGGCTAAAAGGTCATGTAACTTGAATAAGTTATTGACACATAGAACTTTAAGAAACGGTTACATACATAGCAATTATGATTCCTACCTGATTGTCAACAAATTTATTTGATTTAAACGATAATTAAGGTTGCTTGAATACGAAAAAGTATAATTTCGAAGCTAGATTGCTATGATCTCATTATGTGAAAATTTTAAATGACATAGAGTTAATATTTGTGGATGATAAGAGCGATGAATTTTTTTTTGATATTAGAAGACTCCGACAAATTTAGACATAAAAATCTGAAGGAATTCATATAATACTAAGTACACAAATGACCATAGGTATGGAGATTAGACAAGGTTTATCAGTAGTTAGTAATTAGTGACTTGGAGTCACGAAGAGAATTTAGTAAGAAAAAGTTTGATTATTAAGACAAGATGAACACCTTGGAGGTTAAAATTTTGCTTTTATTGAATATGGACAAGTGCAAAAAAAGGGAAGAAAACGACTTTGTTATGACCAGATGAGCAAGAACAAATTTTTATCATCATTCCTTCGTCTTATCATCATTTTCTTTGTCCTATTAACTCTGTCCTATTTAGATCAATCAAACTATCTTATATCTAAATTTGTTAGATATACTTTGAATTTTTTTTGAATTCTCATATTCTATTTACCTAGGAAAGGCCGAGGAAGTATTGTAATCATCTGGCTCAGAAATGACATAATTTTTATCAAATAGTGATCTTGGTAGGAATATAGAGCGTTGGAACTTGAGATAGAATTAGTGGGAAAGGATATGACTTGAAATGGGAACAAATTCAAGAGACCGGTAGTACAAATTGGAAACTATTATATTTAGAGAATTTTTTTGAGTATAGATTACTTTAGAAGGAACGTGGAAAGATTTCGGGAAAGAAGAATAATGAAATGTACATTAATCGTGAAAACTGTAATATCTTGTAGATATATTTTTAGAACTACTGGGGATATTCGAGGGCGATTTGACTTTTGAGAATTTAAATGTTTTGCTGTTGTTACTAATTCTTGGGATATTACATATCACTACCACATTTCCAGTTTGAGGGTATGTCTGTCATTTTCAATTATTTGAATTTATTATATATTATTTGGAATTTAATATGATTAATTAGAATGGTGTGATTTTAATATTAATTAATTAATCTCCATGTGGTTTAGATTAGCTTAACCTAGTTTGGACCTAACCTAGATTAGTCATAGTTAGTCTAGTTAGCCACAATGAGTCTTAGTTAGTATTAGCTAGTGGGTTAAGTCATGATTAGTTAGGTTAGAGTGGTTTACAACTTGACTAGGAAGGAGCCCTAGATTCTAGGCTGTTCAAATAGGCTTGATGCATTACTAGCCCTTAAATGCACCCTAAAACCCTAACCCTAATGAGTGGCCGGCCTAGGGATCTCCCCCCTTGCCTATAAAATCTCTCTTGAGATTTGTGCCTCCTTTCATCCATTCCACCATTTTCCTAAGAACAAGGTTTGCCTTTATTTTATTTTCTTCATAGTTTATTCAATAATCATCCATTTTTATTGAGATTTCTTCCATAGTATTCTAAATGTTGTTCTCCTACTATTGGTGGAGTCAAATCTCAGGTTTGACACAATTTGGAGACTTTGAGTAGCTAGTTGAGAGCACCTCTTTGAAGGCTTTTGTTTGTGAAGAGCACACCTAGGTAAAACTCTATTCCTCCTATGAAAATCTAGTTTCTTTGCACAAACACCAAGCCCTAGCTGTCCTTGTACTGTAGGAATAGGATTTGCACCCTCTTGTGTCTTGTACTTGTCTGTATCGGACACGTATCAGTAGGTAAACGCAGGTGTTCGATGAAATACCACAGTGGGTATTTCGATCGAGATTTTGAATTGTGTTTGAATAGAAAGTTGTATTTTGATGTGGCTTATATATTTTTGCTTGACTGAGCGTGTCTCGTGTCTACATGGTGTCGTGTCGCACTCGTACACACGTGTGCGTTCAGCGTGCTGCGTTCCCCTGCTGCCAGCAGGCTCGTGCGAGCTATCTAGGGCACGTGGGTACGTGTCCTTTGACTTGGAGCTCGGGGTAGTGTCTGACACGACACTCCCCAAACCTCGTGTCCTATTACCTTGTATCGGGTGAGGTTTTCGATCCACATAGGACACGGGTTCACATAGCCTAGTGTTCTGTGTGCTATCTTGGGTTCGTGTGATGTTTGGACACGTTGTGTCCTGATTTTGGGACACCATTTTATTTATGTGACACATACACATATCCACCAATATTTACCAACTCTTAGTTTACCATATTAATGTGTTTTAATATTCGATTTCGAATCTCCCTATTCGGACTGATACGCAGTCCAGTTTTAGAAATTTCTGAGTTTAATCCATTGTATTGATTTAAACTAATGTTAAATTATCACATTGGTTATGAGCAAGTGTATTAATACCTACCAGATAGGTTTTACATGATAGATTAAGTTTTATGATCATTAAAGGGATTTTGAACATTGGATTGGAATGAATTGACTAATACATGTATATTCAGTTTTGATTTGATTTTAATTCCTATAATTAAACTGATTTTATGATGTTAAATATTAGGGTTAGTTTACCTACATGTTTAATGAATAATGTTCATGGCTAATTGTGAATTTTATGATTGATATGGGTTTCGAAATATGGCTTGGGGATTCCTGAGAATACCAATTCCCTGTCACACTGATTTCTCACTGTTTCACTGTGGTTGAACTGTCCTTAATTGAAATGTGGTATCTTCCTAACTATTGTTTCATTCAAAAATGAATCCTGAGATTACAAGTTCACACACTCTATTACATGCTAACCTACACACTTACACATGAGAGTCTAACACTGTTACACAGAGACAAATCTGGGAACATAAAATCCTGAGAACCCACATTCATTCTTGGTCTGTTGAAGAACAGGACTGATACATTAGTGAATGAGTTATTTCCTATTAATACTGAAATTGATTCACTGTTGTCGAGCATTTGAATCACTGATGTCACCCCTGTCACATGATCCCAAAATCTGGGACTGTTTTCCTTTCCTTAAACCTGAGAATAACTGAGTTCATTTCTATTCCCTTCCTAAACTGGATTTGCTTGTTACCCCCATTCAATGTATTGGTTCACTGTCATTTATTACCTGGAACCAAGTCATACATATATGTTACTCACTGTCACTTACACATATGTAAAGCATATACACATATTCCCTTCACTGATGGCTAATGCTTTCACTCACACACATTCCATATTTCCTGCAACACTCTATGTTCCTGTAACAGCCATATATACTCCTTTCCCATACTGTTTTCATATGTTTTCACACATTGACACTTGTTTCACAACACTATATTTCATTACACTATTTTCTTCCTATTTTCCAGTTTATACACTGTTTTGGTATTGGCCGGTTTTCCCATACAACTGTACACAAATGTACACTACACTATATAACCCTCACACCCTCATGTCACACACACACATGAACACAAACATGTGCCCATTCCTATCTTCTATGTACTTGTATATATATATATATATATATATATATATATATATATATTTATATATATATATATATATATATATATATATATATATATAATATATATATATATATATATATATATACAAGTACATATATATATATATATATATATATATATATATATATATATATATATATATATATATATATATATATATATATAGGAGATGCATATATGGGTAGCCTATATGTTAATGTGTAGTACTATATTATATTATATATATTAATATGTGTATATGTGATTGTGGTTTGGCTTAGGCATGATAAAGCCTGTAGCCTAGGACTCTTAGCCTATGGTGTGGCTTGAATGCCATTCTAGAGTCTAGTTAGGCTTGTATAGCTTTATTTAGACCTAGAATAGACTAGTTAGACTAGTGTAGACTTGTTTGACATAGTTTTGACTTAGTTGACCTAGTTTGACTTCTAGGGTTGACCAGAGTTGACCAAGAGTTGACTTTGGTCTAGATTAACCTAGATTCATGTAGAATGCATTGAATTGCATCTTATTATCATTTTAGACTTATAGTGACTTGTACTGTTCTATAGGAGACAGACACCACTCCTCGGACGGTAGATTTTCTTCAGATACTCATGATACAGGCGAGTACATTCTCTGATCATTTCATATCCTGTTAGAATTATTCTCCTGCTTTAAATTACTTTACTTGATGCTGTCACGTTGGTCACACGGATTAGTACTATATGGATCCTTTCTTGAGATGTTATCCCCTCAGGGAGCATCGGATACTATATGTTCTGTGCGTTTCACTTACATTGTGTATCACTATGCTTCATGGTTTATTGAATTACTGGTGACATGTACTCTCATGATCACAGAGTCTTCCTTGAATCACCCATTTATAGGTATTTCCTAGAATCCCCATTTATGGGACTATCATGTACCACCCTTCCGGGGCCGTTACATGAATCATAACATAACCTGGCTGGATCCTTGTGTATTGATTGGGGGTACGGTGGAGTCGAAGTGGACATGTGAATAATATCCAAGTAGTGTAGCATCAGAATCATTCCCTAGTGTAGCATCAGAATCATCCTATGCCATTCACATGTTTATATTGTACTCTGACTCACTAGCCACTGTTAGTTCTCTACTTATAGTAGATATTTCTATTACAGTTCTCTCTCTGTTTACATTCTGTACTTTCTTTCAGTTTTCTATATCTTACTTTACTGCATGATTATATTTTCTAACCTGCTATGATCTGTTAAGATGTATTGTGCTCGCTCCGTCCTGATTCGGCACCGTTGATATGTTTACAGAGGACGAGGATGAGGCTGGTGTTGACACTTTTTATGGGACAGCTTTAGATGATACCTGTGATCCGAATTTCCAGTCGGATCCACTAGCTATAGAGACTGAGGCTTCCTAGTCTAGGTTTTATTATTTCTATCATTTGAGATCTAGATTGTATATATTCTTTCATACTCTGTAGTTGAGACTTTGTATTTCTGGATGTTTGCTGAGTTGTTATCTTAGACACTTAGACTCTTCTGATCATCTGTATTTCATTTTAGTTCTATATCATATCGTGCTTCTTCTTTCTTAGTTGTGATTGAGTTTACATTCTGCTATGTCACCCCTATTCGGGGAGTATAAACTGCTTAGCATTATATTATTCGATGTTGTGACCTAGGACAGCATTCTACCGTCGACACTGCGGCGTAGGCTGGACGTACCCACTTCTCGTGCCCTTACTCTAGGGTACGGGTCGTGACACATTTTTAGTGGTGGCCCATGCAGGTCTAGACTAGAAGTGTAGTGGTACTCGAACAAGAGTATCACTATAGCCTGCAGTAGGATATAGGACAATAGTTTTCAGGGTACTCAATCACATTAGAAAAAACTCTATTCTTGCCATCTAAATCCTTACTGTCAATTGATTTCTTTTGAATTTTAACTGTCCGCCTTTGTTATATCGCTTCTTTCTCAGAAAATGATACCCTTGTTTGATCTGTCTTCAGGATGGTGGAGACACGGTTACAGCGTAGCATTATTGGGGATACTGTAGAGGGGACTGCTACATCTCAGCCAATTCAGCAGGGTCAGGAGACTGTAGCTCCTGCCACCTCTGCTCGTATTGGAATCTCAGCAGCAGCAGGCGGTATGCCTCCACCAGTTCGGAGGCAGGACCCAGACATCCCAGAGGTGTCTTTCCAGCAGCCGCCACCTACAGAATACGTGGACGCGGCACAGATGTTCGCCTACTTTCAGCAGTTTATGGAGCAGCAGCAGGCCCAGCAGGCCAGGAGCATGGAGTTGGCCCTTACGACAGTCATAGCTCGACCAGCAGTCCAGCAGCTGAGGATACATGGGATAGAGTAGTTCCAGAAGATGAGCCCAAGAGACTTCCTGGGGAAGGAGGGGATTTTATATGCTGACGAGTGGATCGAGCATATAGAGGAGATCTTCCGCCTGGCCCGGATACCGGCAGATCTCCAGATAGAGGCAGCAGCTAGCCGGATGCGAGATCTTGCTCGCACCTGGTATCAGTCAGACCCTAGGGTAGGGGTAGCTGGACAGACCTAGGAGCAGTTCAAGGGCTTCCTCAAGAAGAAGTTCTTTCCAGATGCAGCGCTCCGAGCCTTGGAGTCGCAGTTTGAGAGCTTAGTTCAGGGGAGCCTGTCAGTAGAGGAGTATGGTGGGGAGTTCAGCCGCCTCGGCAGATTCATAGAGGGCTTGAGAGAGACGGTAAAGGCCCAGAGGTTCCGAAAGGGTCTTGTCAAGGAAGTCAAGTCCTTGACCAAGGGCAACAGGGATGCCACTTTCGAAGAGATTTTGACGGGAGCTTTATTGGTTGAGGACGATCTTGAGCTGAGGCTCAAAAGGGAGCGAGACCCTGTTGGAGGAAGCAGCAGCGGAGGCCAGGCCAAGAGACCTCACTTTCAGCACCAACAACCGAGGCAATTCCAGCCGCAGCCATTCCAGCAAAGACAGCAGCAACAGCCGAGACAGCAGCAGCAGGGCCAGAGACAGATTATTACTTGTGCTTAATACAATATGCCCAGGCATGTCTACAATGACTGCCGCGAGAGGCTGGGCCAGTGCCTAGTGTGTGGTTCAGTAGACCACCAGATGAGGGAGTGTCGCATGGGACGAGCAGCTCATGGAGCAGCAGTTAGAGCTCCAGCAGGCCAGCAGAGGGGACCAGCCCTGCCTATACAGCAGCAGAGGTTAGTTCAGCACCAGCAGCAGGCCAGAGGAGGCCAGCAGGGGTGAGCTTTCGCCATGGCGGCCGAGGATGGAGAGGTGATAGGAGAGCTGATCACAGGTTCGGTTCTTCTCGACTCGAGTCCAGCTTTTGCATTATTCGATTCCGATGCTTCGCGTAGTTTCGTATCAGTATCATTTGCGATTAGACATGGTATCATAGCTGAATCATTGCCTAGGACTTACAAGATCACGACCGGAGGTAGCATTATCCTCATGAGTGATGTTTGTAAGGTTCGTAATATTGTTTTAGGAGGCCGTGAGTTGGAGGTGAGCCTGCTCGTAATTCCATTGCCAAACTACGATATAGTACTCGGTATGGATTGGTTGAGCAGGCACCATGCCAACATGATTACAGAGGGGGTAGAGTTTTCTTCAGAATGCCAGGGGAGCCAGAGTTTGAGTACTCCAGAAGTCAGGCGGAGCAGAGCAGCGGAGTTTTCTGCAGAGTCTCGGTTGAGGAGCAGACGATTCCACACCCTTTGATAGCAGAGTATATAGATTTTTTTCCAGAGGAGTTGCCCGGATTGCCACCAGACAGAGACATTGAGTTCTCGATAGACTTGGTTCCAAAAGCGGAACCCATCTTTCAGCACGTCTATCGAGTAAACAACAGTGAGTTGGTGGAGCTGAAGAAGCAAGTGGATGAGCTGCCGGACAAGGGCTTCATCTGTTCGAGTTCGTCGCCATGGGGTGCACCAGTATTATTTGTATCGAAGAAGGATGGATCAGACGGATGTGTATTGACTACAGGACACTCAACAACCTGACGATCAAGAATAGATACCCACTGCCACGGATCGATGATCTTTTTGATCAGTTGAGCGAAGCTCGGGTATTTTCCAAGATTGATTTGAGGTCAGGTTATCACCAGGTGAAGGTGAAGGGGGAGGATATTCCCAAGACCGCTTTCAGGACGCGGTACGGGCAGTTTGAGTTTTTGGTTATGCCATTTGGACTGACCAATGCACCAGCAGTATTTATGAACTTAATGAACAAGGTATTCCACCAGTACCTGTATCAGTTTGTGGTAGTGTTCATCGACGAAATCTTGGTGTATTCGAAGATCGAGGAGGAGCACAAGGAGCATCTGAGGATAGTGCTGGAGACTCTCAGGAAGGAGCAGCTTTATGGGAAGCTCTCCAAGTGTGAGTTCTTCTTAGACCGGGTTGACTTTTTGGTGCATATGGTGACGGGAGATGGGATCTCAGTTGACCCCAAGAAGATTGTAGCAGTTGAGGCATGGGCAGCGCCGACTTCAGTGGCAGAGATCAGGAGCTTCTTGGGGCTGGCAGGATATTATAGGAGATTTGTACAGGATTTCTCTCGGGTTGCAGAGCCGTTGACTCGGTTGACCCGGAAGGATGCTGAGTATGTTTGGTTAGAGGAGTGTCAGGCAGCTTTTGATGAGTTGAAGAAGTGGCTTACGACAGCTCCGATTCTGACATTGCCTTCAGGATCAGGGGGATTCACTATCTATAGTGATGCTTCAAGGAAGGGGCTGGGTTGTGTCTTATAGTAGCATGGGAAGGTGATTGCCTATGCTTCCAGGCAGTTATATCCCCATGAGAAAAACTACCCTACCCATGACCTGGAGCTGGCAGTAGTGATTTTTGCTCTGAAGTTATGGAAGCACTATCTATATAGAGAGAGGATGGAGATTTTCACAGATCACAAGAGCTTAAAGTATGTGTTTACACAGAAAGAGCTCAACATAAGACAGCGCAGATGGCAAGAGTTGATGAAGGACTTTGACATCCTACTTCAGTATCACCCAGGGAAGGCCAACATGGTTACCGATACCTTGAGTAGGTATCCGAGAGCCATGTGTTTGACTATGGATCGTCACTTGCTTGCAGACTTGGAGAGCCTTGGGATTGAGGTGATCGTGCCTGAAGTGCAGATGCAGTTATGGGGCCTTCGGATACAGTCGGACTTGATGGAGAGGATCAAGGTGACACAGTTTGAGGACGTTGCTCTGCGTTGTCTCCGAGAGCAGGTTCGAGCAGGATTGGTGGATAGCGAGTTTTCTCTTGCACAGGATGGTGCCTTGAGGCACGGTTCCAGGTTATATATTCCCAGCGGAGATCTCAGGGAGCAGGTTTTACAGGAGGCCCATAGATCTCAGTACTCTATACACCCTCGTGCCAATAAGATGTACCGAGATCTGAGAAAGCATGTTTGGTGGTACGGAATGAAGCGGGAGATAGCCTACTTCGTAGCTAGGTGCTTGGTCTGTCAGCAGGTTAAGGCAGAGAGGCAGAGGCCCGATAGATTATTGCAGCCATTGTCCATTCCATAGTGGAAGTGGGAGCATATCACTATGGATTTTGTATCTGGGTTGCCGCGTACACCAGGAGGGAAAGACGCGATTTGGGTCATCGTTGACAGTTTGACCAAATCGGCCCACTTCTTGCCATTCAAGGTGGGTACGTCTACAAAGAGGCTTACGGAGATGTACATACGGTAGATTGTTAGGATTCATGGAGTTCCGGTCAGCGTTGTCTCGGATCGGGATAGTCGCTTTAGTTTCTATTTCTGAAAGAGTCTGCAGACTAGTTTGGGCACTTAGCTCAAGTTTAGTACTGCATACCACCCCAGACGGATGGACAGTCAGAAAGGACTATTCAGACGCTCGAGGATATGCTGCGGACGTGCATCTTAAATTTTGGAGGTTCCTGGGAGGATCATCTACATTTGGTGGAGTTTGCTTACAATAATAGTTTTTAGGCCAGCATTGAGATGTCACCTTTCGAGGCTCTATACGGGCGTAGGTGTCGTACACCCTTATCTTGGGATGATGTTGGTGAGCGAGCTTTACTGGGACTAGAGATGGTTGTTGACGCAGCCAAGAAGGTGAAGCTCATCAGGGACAGACTTTGCATGGTGCAGGACAGACATCAGCACTGGGCCGATAGCCACCGGAGGCAGTTGGAGTTTGAGGTACATATTAAAGTAGGATTAGATTTAGGTTTGTTTGTTGTGTTTTATTAATCATGTTTGTTTATCATAGTTAATTTGAGACCTTGCTTGTGATTAGGTTGGAGACCAGGTTTTTTGGAGGATATCTCCGACTTGTGGTACTATATATTTTGGTGGAGGTGGAAAGCTTAGCCCGCGCTTCATCGGACTTTTTGTGATCAGCGGGAGAGTCGGTGATGTGGCATACAGGCTAGACTTACCACCTGCACTAGTGGGTGTCCACAACGTATTCCACATATCACAGTTAAGACGGTATGTGGCTGACCTAGCCATGTGCTCGATCACTCGGATATTGAGGTTGGACCTACTCTCAGTTACCCAGAGCAGCCTATGGAGATTCTGGATCGCCAAGAGAAGGAGCTGAGAAATCAGGTGATGCCCTTGGTTCGCGTCGCATGGAGGCATCATTCTCCAGGAGAATCTACCTGGGAGCGGGAGGATGAGATGCGCGAGCGATACCCTTATCTTTTTGGACCGTGAGGTATGATTGTCTATCCTTCTCACTGTTAGTTTTGCCTTTCAATTTCGAGTACAAAATTTTTTTAAGGAGGGTAGATTTGTCACTACCACATTTCTAGTTTGAGGGTATTTTTGAATTATTTGAATTTAATATATATTATTTGGAATTTAATAAGATTAATTAAAATGGTGTGATTTCAATATTAATTAATTAATCTCCATGTAGTTTAGATTAGCTTAACCTAGTTTGGACCTAACCTAGATTAGTCATAGCTAGTCTAGTTAGCCATAATGAGTCTTAGTTAGTATTGGCTAGTGGGTTAAGTCATGATTAGTTAGGTTGGAGTGGTTTGCAACTTGACTAGGAATGAGCCCTAGATTCTAGGCCATTCAAATAGGCTTGATGCATTGCTAGCCCTTAGATGCCCCCTAAAACCCTAACCCAAATGAGTGGCCGGTCTAGGGATCTCCTCCCTTGCCTATAAAATCTCTCTTGAGATTTGTGCCTCTTTTCATCCATTCCACTATTTTCCTAAGAACATGGTTTGCCTTCATTTTATTTTCTTCATAGTTTATTTAATAATGATCCATTTTCATTGAGATTTCTTCCATAGTATTCTAAATGTTGTTCTCCTACTGTTGGTGGAGTAAAATCTCAGGTTTGACACAATTTGGAGACTTTGAGTAGCTAGTGGAGAGCTCCTCTTTGAAGGCTTTTGTTTGTGAAGAGCAAACCTAGGTAAAACTCTATTCCTCCCATGAAAATATAGTTTCTTTGCATAAACACCAAGCCCTAGGTGTCCTTGTACTGTAGGAATAGGATTTGTACCCTCTCGTGTCCTGTACGTGTCCGTATCGGACACGTATCAGTAGGTGAACACAGGTGTTCGACGAAATACCACAGTAGGCATTTTGATCGAGATTTTAAATTGTGTTTGAACAGAAAGTTGTATTTTGATGTGACTTATGTGTTTTTGCTCGATTGAGCGTGTCTCGTATCGATATTGGTGTCGTGTCGCACTCATGCAAACGCGTGCGTGCAGCGTGCTGCGTTCCCCTACTGCCTGCAATCTTGTGCGAGCTATCTAGGGCACGTAGGCACGTGTCCTTTGACTTGGAGCTTGGGGCAGTGTCTGACACGACACTCCCCAAACCTCGTGTCCTATTACCTTGTGTCGGGTGAGGTTTTCGATCCACACAGGACACGGGTTCATATAGCCTAGTGTTCTGTGTGTTGTCTTGGGTTCGTGTGATGTTTGGACACGTTGTGTCCTGATTTTGGGACACCATTTTGTTTGTGTGACACATACACATATCCACCAATATTTACCAACTCTTATTTTACCATATTAATGTGTTTTAATATTCGATTTCGAATCTCCCTGTTAGGACTGATACGCAGTCCAATTTTAGAAATTTCTGGGTTTAATCCATTGTATTGATTTAACTAATGTTAAATTATCACATTGGTTATGAGCATGTGTATTAATACCTACTAGATAGGTTTTACATGATAGATTAAGTTTTAAGGTCATTAATAGGATTTTGAACATTGGATTGGAATGTATTGACTGATACATGTATATTCAGTTTTGATTTGATTTTAATTCCTATAATTAAACTGATTTTATGATGTTAAATATTAGGGTTAGTTTACCTACATGTTTAATGAATAATGTTCATGGCTAATTGTGAATTTTATGATTGATATGGGTTTCGAAATATGGCTTAGGGATTCATGAGAATACCAATTCCATGTCACACTGATTTCTCATTATTTTACTGTGGTTGAACTGTCCTTAATTGAAATGTGGTATCTTCCTAACTATTGTTTCATTCCTAAATGAATCCTGAGATTACAAGTTCACACACTCTATTACATGCTAACCTACACACTTACACATGAGAGTCCAACACTGTTACACACAAACAAATCTGGGAACATGAAATCCTGAGAACCCACATTCATTCCTGGACTGTTGAAGAACAGGATTGATACATTAGTGAATGAGTTATTTCCTATTAATACTGAAATTGATTCACTGTTGTCGAGCATTTGAATCACTGATATCACCCCCGTCACATGATCCCAAAATCTGAGAACTGTTTTTCTTTTCTTAAACCTGAGAATAACTGAGTTCATTTCTATTCCCTTCCTAAACTGGATTTGCTTGTTACCCCCATTCAATGTATTATTTCACTGTCATTTATTACCTGGAACCAAGTCATACACATATGTTACTCACTGTCACTTACACATATGTAAAGCATATACACATATTCCCTTCACTGATGGCTAATGCTTTCACTCACACACATTCCACATTTTCTGCAACACTCGATGTTCTTGTAACAGCCATATATACTCCTTTCCACACTGTTTTCATATGTTTTCACACATTGACACTTGTTTCACAACACTTTATATCACTACACTATTTTTTTCCTATTTTCCAGTTTATACACTATTTTGGTATTGACTTGTTTTCCCATACAACTGTACACAAATGTACACTACACTATATAACCCTCACACCCTCATGTCACACACACACACATGAAACATGTGCCCATTCTAATCTTCTATGTACTTGTATATATATGTATATGTATATATATATAGGAGATGCATATATGGGTAGCCTATATGTTAATGTGTAGTACTATATTATATTATATATTTTAATATGTGTATATGTGATTGTGGTTTGGCTTAGGCATGATATAGCCTATAACCTAGGACTCTTAGCCTATGGGTGTGGCTTGAATGCCAGTCTAGAGTCTAGTTAGACTTGTATAGCTTTGTTTAGACCAAGAATAGACTAGTTAGACTAGTATAGACTTGTTTGACTTAGTTGACCTAGTTTGACTTCTAGGGTTGATCAGAGTTGACCAAGAGTTAACTTTGGTCTAGATTGCCCTAGATTCATGTAGAATGCATTGAATTGCATCTTATTATCATTTTAGACTTATAGTGACTTGTACTGTTCTATAGGAGACAGACACCACTCCTCAGACAGTAGATATTCTTCAGATACTCAGGATACAGGCGAGTACATTCTCTGATCATTTCATATCCTGTTAGAATTATTCTCCTGCTTTAAATTACTTTACTTGATGTTGTCATGTTGGTCACACGAATTAGTACTATATGGATCCTTTCTTGAGATGTTATCCCCTCAGGCAGCATCGGATACTACATGTTCTGTGCGTTTTACTTACATTATGTATCACTATGCTTCATGGTTCATTGAATCACTTGGGACATGTACTCTCATGATCACAGAGTCTTCCTTGAATCACCCATTTATGGGTATTTCCTAGAATCCCTATTTATGGGACTATCATGTACCACCCTTCAGGGGACGTTACATGAATCATAACATAACCTAGCAGGATCCTTGTGTATTAATTAGAGTTACAGGAGAGTAGAAGTAGACATGTGAATAATATCCAAGTAGTGTAGCATCAAAATCATTCCGTAGTATAGCATCAGAATTATCCTATGCCATTCACATGTCTATATTACACTCTGACTCACTAGCCACTGTTAGTTCTCTACTTATAGTAGATATTTCTATTGTACTTCTCTCTCGGTTTACATTCTGTACTTTCGTTTAGTTTTCTGCATCTTACTTTACTACATGATTATATTTTCTAACCTGCTATGATCTATTGAGATGTATTGTGCTCGCTTCGTCCTGATTGGGCACCGTTGATATGTTTACAGAGGACGAGGATGAGGCTGGTGTTGACACTTTTTATGGAATAGGTCTAGATGATACCTGTGATCCGAATTTCCAGCCGGATCTACTAGCTATAGAGACTGAGGCTTCCTAGTCTAGGTTTTATTATTTTTGTCATTTGAGATCTGGATTGTATATATTCTTTCATACTCTATAGTTGAGACTTTGTATTTCTGGATGTTTGCTGAGTTGTTATCTTAGACACTTAGACACTTCTAATCATCTGTATTTCATTTGAGTTATATATCATATCGTACTTCTTCTTTCTTAGTTGCGATTGAGTTTACATTCTACTATTCACCCCCATTCGGGGAGTATAAACTGCTTAGAATTATATTGTTAGATGTTGTGACCTAGGACAGCGTTCTACCGCCGACACTGTGGCGTAGACTGGACGTACCCACTTCTCGTGCCCTTACTCTAGGGTGCGGGTCGTGACATTACATTATAGAATTAAGACTCGATACTGAAATTGGGAATCCGAATACATGGAAGGAAGCTTTTGACTACATGCGATAATGACATGAAATTGAACAAAGATTGGTAAGAGAATGATTAGGAACCGGAAGAACACGAATTTTTTCAGTTATAGAAAAATTTAGGGACTTTTGTGAAAATTCTTAAGTTTAAGAAGGATAATATTTGAAAGCATAAAGTTGAATGAAATATGAAAGTTGATATTAAAATAATAGAGAATAATTTTTTTATGGTAGGGTGGCATTAGATTTGAGTATTACGAAGGTGTGATTTGAACAAGTTCAATGATTTTATAAACTTGATTCAGAGATTTTAGATCCAATTTAGAAGAAGGTGGAGGAGTTTTGATTTCAAAATGATTAAGTTGATAGTGGGTTACAGAATAAAACAAATTGAGGAGTTCTAACAAGAGTATATTTCATGGGTTAGTGCCTTTGGAATAAAGGTCAAGCCTATGGTATTTATAGAAGAGTTTAATCTTCATGAGTGAAGATTATGATTTTTGGTAATAGTCATATAAGGGCTTGATTTTCATAATTGAAGATCATGTTTGGGCATGTAAGATAAAGGTATAATTTGGAAATGATGATCAAATAAACTTGGTAGAAGTCGAAGCAGGGTAAGATGATTACCTTGACTTCCTTCTGCAAATCGTAATATCTTGATTTCCTATCCTAGTGGAAGAGATTGATTTTTCTATCCTTAAATCGTTCCTTAAATTTCAATATCGCTAAATTTTGAATCACTTTGATCGGGACCATTCGATTTTGGTCATCTCCTTTACCACGCAAACATTCTTGATTCTTGACTATACTCGATGATTTTAAATTCGAACGTGACTTGGATTTCAACCCTATCTTTGCTCATGCCTAGACTACAATTAAATTCTTTATCGTATCTAAATGCTGTTTTGCTCAAGATTAGATTAACCTTATCCTTGATCATGAAGAATTTGATCGTGTTTAGAATTTCAATGCTATTATCGCTGGTGCCTAAACCTTCGATTTAATTCTTAATAATGACTAAATCTATTTTGATCATGATTTTACTTAACCACTATCCTTCACGTTTGGTCGTGCCTAGATGACCTGGCATGACTAAGCAACTTTGATCCCTACGATCGTGTTCCTAAAGATCGTGACTACACATATTAATTAATTTTGTATACCTAAGTCGTGCCTAAAATTCATAATCTTTGATCACGATTATCTGATTTGATTATGAACTTAGTCGTGTCAGAATTTAATTTGACCGCATCTGAATAATTTTTCCTGTCGTACCTAAATTTCAATTCTATAGTCACTTATGCTCAGATTTTATTCCTACCCATGCCTAGGTTTTTAAATTTTCTTCGTAGCCTTAGCCTAATCGTGCCAAAATAATTTTAGTCATTCAAAATTCTTAAGCAGGTTAGAGCCTTGATTTTGCTCATGGTCAAGTGGTTTTGATCCTTAAAAATTGATCGTGCCAAACATTTGATTATTCCTAATGATGCCAAATGCGTCGTTTCCATATCTGATCGTACCTATATAACCTTGAATCTAATCTTATCGAGCCTAGATTATATTGATCATTCTATACTTAGATCTTATTCTAACTTGATGAGCGATTTTGATTTTCTAAGTCCCTACTTCGCTCTTAAATAACTTGAGATTATTTCTAAATCGTGCCTATAAGACCTTGACTTCAAAATCTTTTTTATGCCTAAGTTTTATCTTCATTCATAACAAAGTTTTAACCTTGATCGTGCATATGCGACCTAAGATCTGGATTTTCATATGAATCATTTCATATTTGAATTTTGAATTCTACATTCGATTCTCCTAGCAATGACTAAGATCGTGCCTAAATGACTTGAGTTTATTTTCTAATCGCGCCTACATTATATTGTCCGTACTACGATTTTGTCGTGCCAAAATTATTAGTTTTACCTAAGTGATTTTGAAATTGATTATCTTAATCATGCCAAAGTCGTCGTTCTTTGATCGTGCCTAAGGTATTGACTAAACTCTCTATCATGTTTGATCCCTCTGCCAACCTTAAATTTTGAGGACGAAATTTCTTTAAGGAGGGTAGATTTGTAACCTCCGTTAACCAAATTTTGGATTTTTTGAATATTTTAAATCCTTATTACTGTTGGATTTTCCTAAATCTTTGAAAAACTGTAAAATTTTAGCATTGAGAATACAATTTCGGTCGTAATTGGCTATCAATATTTTGTTGGTCCTTTGGTTTTCGTAAAACTATTATATACAAGATTTTATCATTAATAATTTTAGCTTATTTTCTTGAATATATGCATATATTATGAATATTGTTTTAAGTAAATAAAATATTTGCCAAAATATAATTTTGTAAATAAATATATTTTTGACTAATTAAATTAAATGGATAGCAATAATGTTAGTGGTTAGCGATTAGTGTTAGTAGTTAGTGTACCACTATTTTTTCCTAATTCTATTACATTTATATTTCTCCATTAGGGTTTCCCACTCTCCCTTATATATATTGGGTACTCCCCAATATTATATAGAATTCCTAACCCTAAATCCTAAAATTCCTACACCATTCCTGTTCAGCCGCCGCCCCTACTATGCAACAACCCTTTCTCATCCCGACCTCCTACTCCTAGCCAACGCCATCCCGACGTCGCTACAACATTGCTGTCATCACCCCGGCCAGTCCCAAATACCACTACTGGCCCCTCTAGCCTCCACCACCATTCCGACCCAGTACCCCCTGATCCTACCATACCCCATCCACTGCGGCAGGCCATACCTGGCCAGCCACCACCACGAGAAGCACCACCATCGCCTGAGCCAGCCACCACCACTTTTTCCCCCTTGCTCAGCCATCCCCGGCTCCCTGCCTCTTCCTCCGACGTCCAACCCGACCATAACTGTCACGCCTCGAGTCGACAAAACGTTCATCCCCAGTATTATTTTGTCGATTCGATCGTCCTCGCTAAGGCGTGATGTCGTACGAGTATGGAATTGCACTCGTACAAGACAAGAACGTTACGTTGATTTTCATATTAATACGCCAAGTTAAAACTTCACAAATTACATCAGAATATAAGACACAGTATAGAAAGATAGAAATTTGCTTTTCATTCATAGCTTGCAATGAAGTGCAAGTCGTAATTACATTGGATGTCGTTGCGGCTGCATTAATTGAAAACAGAAAGAAATACACTCGAAAAGCTGCCTGAACTAACACTTGTCGTTCCATACATTTGCCCCTTTATACAAAGCCTTCGATTGAATTGGCTTCAAAATACTTCAGCATAGAAAGAGCTTCAAAACGTCTCTCCGTACTTCAGGTTCAGTTTAGAGAGCCCGTCGCACCTGGAAAAATTGGAGGAGGGGATTAGCACGCTTGCTAAGTGGACGAGACGAACCCACTCATCTAAACCGAATCTGATTGTTAAGGTAGGCATGCTTTAGAGTTGTCTTCCTATTTAGAACTAAATGAATTCAGTTCATATCGATAGCCATCTTTGAAGTAGTAAAGCATACAGTAAATATAACGATTTATCCTATTTCTTACCACAGTCGTGCTCGTCCCTGCATAAAAACAGAGATAATACTTACTACCTGCATAAGACAATAGGTGAGCATGCTACTATCTTATATACACGGTCATTGATGTTACACACCACGTGGGACTATCTCAACGGTATTTTGGCTAGTTCAGTCTAGGTTGCAAGCCTGACTGACGGTCCCACAATGCATCAGTGCCAAAGCACGATTATTCATTCCCCCTAGGTCAATTCGATTTTGATGCCCCGGATACCGATTTGAGGAAAATCAACTTGTGCATAAGCTATCCATGACCATGCCAATGCGTGAACTGTTTAATATATGCAGCAATTTTGTATAGCACGGACAGTATTGAACGACATTATCATTTCTTCCAACTCATGCAACGATTCATTTTCCCTAAAGTCGTACTCCCAATTTAGCATCCCATGGGCAACAAATAGTCCGAGGCATCATAACCCATGATCAACCTTTCATATTATTTTACAGCACGTGAAATAGTCTATCTTTTTACTATAACCTTAAACTTTCTTGTTTATGTGATAAACTTGTATTTTTTTGAGTAGATTACTCTAAATCGATACGTTTTTCCTGAGTTCTTGACCTTAGTGGATTGTCATGCATTTAACTTGAATCGTCGATTTGAATGAAATCGAGGGAAAAGAATTTTGTTTGCGGGACGGAGTAGAAGAATCACCCACAAAGTTCTTCGAATCGTTCGACCGTTGAAGCGCTTCGCAATGTTCAAGCTTTAGTCACGAGAGCTCCTGCAATGGCACCAACACTTAGTTAGGATTCCTTCTTTTTCTTTGCTTCAAAATTTGTAGATTGCATCAAAAAAACGATATGAAAGCACTTCATCAGCGGCAAAAGCTCCAAGAAAACCATACAACGTCTGGTCCCATCAAAGGGACTATTATATAGAACTCACTCACCGAGATGCAGCCCATTGCATCTAGGACTTATTCCAATATAAGTCGTTCCATTAGTTGGATCAATTGTTGTAACATCCGTCCAAATCGATTTGCTCGATGCCGCAAGGTGTTATCGTTTACTAAGCTATGCGATTGAGTCAGATGGCCATCTATGTTTTCAGCCGATCTGACTCGGCACAAGCATATTATGAAGTCCATCGCCTATCGAAAGCGAGGCACTACATAATATACCACTATGAAAAAGTTTTGTCCCGAAACTTAAGAACATGGGTCTGACCTTAAATTAGGCAAACAATGAAGGATAATTTTCTTTTATCTCCGCTTACATTTCCTACATCGACTCTTCAACTTAGTTGTTCCGCCAAAGCACGCGGACCAAGGACATCGACCGATTTCATAATACTTTCTCCTTACGGTCCAAAATTTGAATAGGCTTCTCCGAGTAAGACAAGTCAGTACGTAGCTCCAATTGATCGAAGCTAACCACGTGACTTGGATCGTACACGTTTGTGAAACATGGAAAACATCGTGCACATCCGCCAAGGTAGGAGGTAGTACGAGCCAATAAGCTACCGTTGCAACTCGTTCGATTATCTCGAAGGGGCCTACAAATCTCGGGCTCAACTTGCCTTTAACGTCAAACCGCATCACACCACGCATGGGTGTTACTTTCAGAAATACATGGTCCCTGACCAGAAATGCTAGCGGTCGTCGACGAAGATCTGCGTAGCTTTTTTGTCGACTTTGCACGATACGGAGTCTATCTCGAATCAAGCGGACCGTTTCGATGGCCTGCTCCACCAGTTCCGGTCCAAGTACTTATCGCTCTCTGACTTTGTCCCAGCATATTGGTGAACGATACTCCCTCCCGTAGAGCGCTTCATATGGAGCCATCTGAATGCTCGACTGATAATTGTTGTTATACGCAAACTCCGCAAGCGGCAAATGCGTATCCCAACTAGTGTTTAAATCGATTGTATACAGACGCAACATATCCTCTAAGATTTGATTTACCCTCTCCATCTTACTGCCTGTTTGGGGGTTGTACACAGAACTAAAGTTTAGTTTGGTCCCCATCGCCGCTTGCAGGCTCGTCAAAAATGTGATAGGAATCGCTCGTCTCTGTCTGAATTATTGAGGCCGGTACCCCGTACAGTCGAACAACCTCGTCGATGTAGATTTGTGCTAACCGATCGACGCTCCATCCTACTTTAATTACGATGAAGTGAGCCGACTTGGTCAATCTATCAACAATGACCCAAATCCCATCATTCTTCCGCGGCGTCTTCGGAAATCCCGCAATGAAATCCATCGAGATGTTGTCCCACTTCCACTCGGGAATGGCGAGGTTCTGCAGCTCTCCACCTAGCCTTTGGTATTCTGCCTTCACTTGCTGACACGCCATGCACTGCGACACGAAAGTAGCCACGTCTTTCTTCATGTTGTGCCACCAAAAGTTTGTTCACAAGTCCTTGTACATCTTGGTGCTTCCAGGATGTAACGAGTACTTTGCATAATATGCCTTTATCAGAATTTCTTTTCTGAGTTCGACAGTTTCAGGAATACAGAGCCTTCCCTTTAGTCGTACCGTCCCGTCTTCGTCTTTCGCAAAGTCAGTCGCCCTTTCTGTTGAAATCAGCTCGCGTATCTTCTTTCAGGAATGAGTCATCCTTCTGTACGGTCTTTATTTTTCTAAGTAGGCACGATCATAACTTCAACTGAGCTAGGTGCAGGTGTCGATACTCAATTTCGAGTTCAATACCTATCATATCAAGTTCTCGCCGTATCTCATTATTTATGGCCAGTGATCTCATAAACATTCTGCTGAGCGTATCGGCTATAATATTTTCCTTGTCCGGCATATTCTCGATCGTTAGCTCGTAATCTTTTATGAGTTCGAGCCAACGTCATTGTTGTATGTTGAGTTTTTGTTGCGTAAACAAGTATTTTAGGCTTTTATGATATGTGTAGATTCTGCAAGCCATACCATAGAGATAGTGCTGCCAGAGTTTCAACGCAAACACGATCGCCTACATTTATAGGTTGTGCGTAGGATAGTTTTTCTCGTGCTGCTTCAACTGCCGTGAAGCGTAGAAGATGACTTTATCTCTCTGTATGAGTAGGCACCTGAGGCCAGTTCCCGATGCGTCGCTGAATATCTGAAAGCCTTTTAGACCATCTTGAAGTACAAGGATTGGAACTGAGACGAGCCGTTGCTTCAACTCTTGAAAGCTGGATTCACAATCGTCACTCCATTCAAATACTACTCCCTTCTGGGTGATGCGAGTCAGAGGCGACGCTATTTTTTAAATGCTTTGCACGAATCTTCGGAGTAGCCCGCTAAGCTCGGGAAACTCCGAACATCGCTAGCTAAGGCAGGTCGTTTCCAATCTACCACCGCTTCAATCTTCTTTGGGTCTACCTCGACACCTTCGATAGAAATTACGTCTCAGAGGAATGTCACACTACTCATCCAGAACTCGTATTTACTCAGCTTGGCATATAATTTGTGTTCACGCAGAGTCTGTAATACCGTCTTTAAGTGTTCTGCATGCTCTTTTCGATTCTTTGAGTAGATAAGGATATCATCGATGAACACGACTACAAATTTATCAATTTGAGGTCGAAAGACTCGGTTCATCAGGTCCATAAAAGCGGCTGGGGCATTCGTTAAACTGAACGGCATGACTAGGAATTCGTAATGACCATATCGAGTGCGGAAGACAGACTTTGATACGTTGTCAGACTTGATCTTCAACTCATGATAACCTGAACGAAGATTGATTTTTGAAAATATTGCTGCACCTTGCACTTGGTCAAACAAGTTGTCGATTCGTGGCAAAGGATACTTGTTCCGTACGGTCACCTTGTTGAGTTCCCGATAGTTGATGCACAGCCACATCGATCCATCCTTCTTCTTCATAAACAATACGAGAGCTTCCCACGAAGAGACGCTAGGGCGAATAAATTCACGGTCTAGCAACTCTTTAATTGCACCTTTAGCTCCTTCAGTTATGTTGGAGCCATTCGGTAAGGCACCTTTAATATCGGTCGTGTATCCGAAAAGGTGTTGATGCTGAATTCTATTTGTCGATCCAGCGGCATCCCAGGCATCTCGTCAGGAAAAACGTCGGGAAAATCTATCATAACATCAGTCTGCATTGTGTTTGTATTATCCTTTCGCGTGTCTCGAACTGATGCCAAGTATCCCGCACAGTCGGAACGCAACGTATGCCTCGACGAGATTGCCGATACCATCATTGCCGTCTTCGAGACCGTACCGTACGAATATGAGAACTTTATCTCGCCAGTAAGACAAAACACCACTCTCTTCTCCGCGCACTTGTCACCCCCTAGTTTTCAGAAACAGGGGTATTTTTGTCATTTTACATTTTTGAATATTTTTAAAATTTATTTTATTATTTATGATATTATTTTGGGGTTGAAATTTATTTTATTATTTATGATATTGTTTTGGGGTTATTTGAGTCGGGTTCGAATTTCAACTCAATCCGACTTGAAACGGGGACCCGGGGGTAGTTTGACTCTAGTAGAACCCACACACTAGTTAGGCATGGCCCACATGATATTAATTTTAGTCCACATGATAGAAATATTTTAGTTAGAGGTTAGACTAATTATTATGGATAAGGTTAGTGTGATTAGAGACTTTAGAATGACTAATTTAGCCCCAACCAATTAGCCCTTTCCTAATACTCATGGAATAGGTTAGTGGGGGCATTTTAGACCTTACCATAATAGGACAAATAGCCCCATATGGCCAGCCACTTTGGGAGAGGATAGGCTCAAGTTCATTTCATTATTCTCATCCACACTCTCTCTCTTGTTCTTCCCCAAATTCCTAGAGAGCAATCCCTAGCAATTTCTCCACCAAATCCTTCCATTTAGCAACCAAATCTTCTTCTTTCCTTCTCCATTCTAGCCAAGGAGGAAGCTACCCAAGTTTGGGAGGATTTGGAGCTCGTTCGTGTTCTTTTAGAATCTCTACGTGTCGGTGTCACTCCGGGAAGGCTTTTCTTCGATTCGATCTACCGAGAGGTATAAATCTCTTCTCCTTTTTATTTCCTCATGCATATAGGTCTATTTTGAACCCATAGGAATGACCCCCATGGTTGTATCTCCATTTGTGTCCATTTCGTGTCCATTTGGAGGTCATAGGAGTGTCCTTTGTGTTGTGGTTGTGTCCATGTGGGAAAACCCCAAATTTGGACACACTATGTGTTGTTGTTATATATGAATGAATTATTACATGTTTAATCTCATATTTTTGTATTGGAGATGTGTTCTATAGTGTCTCATATATATATATTAGTGTAGAGAGTGAGTTCTTGATATATTATGTTATATACTTGTGTTCTTTTGTCTTAAACTATCCAAATCCGTCATAATTTTTATCTACGTTTTTAATTTCAGCCCTAACTTAGAAATGTCATAACTTCTAGCTCAAAGCTCGGTTTAATCTCCCGTTTTTTTAAAAGAAGCGTATTGAAGTTAGCTTTCCAAAAACATATATTAATAGGCCTAATTCCTTCTGTAACTTTCTAGAGAATTATTTGAGTGTCAGCTATACGAAAGACAAACGCGTTCTCGGTGTTTTCGCGATTCCGGGAGTTTCCGGAAACGAAAACATGATCCGTTTGAAGTTTCGAAAAGCTAACACATAGATCTATAACATACTTTAATCCTAGATTTTAATTCATGCTGAGATGGTACAGTATTGATTATTATTAGGAGTTACTATTCAGCATATGCATTTTGTGCACCCTTGTGTGTAATATAATGTTCTATTTGATTTTAACCCATGTTAATGTATATACATTATGTAATTAAATAGAGAATGCAAGCATGAGTAAATATTTAAATAAATGATATATGAGGTGTAAGTATCCTATCTAATATAAGCATGTATAAGTATGGCTTGTAATGAATATGTAGGTTCCATAGTATGTAATGTATGGTGCATATAGTAGTGCAAGAGAATAAATGAATGATGAATGAATGCAAGCATGAATATAATATAATAATAGATGTAATGTATGCAATATACAAGTTAATGAGATGTAATGTTCTATGTTAACACAAATCCTATATTACCTCATGTACCCCTTACACTATGTAGACACTATCACACTTGACACTTTGTTCACTTACACTTTGACACTCTTTGATATGTATACACTATGTATGTCCATTTAACCCTCACTTGCCCCTTTGTCATGTTCACATACACACACATAGCCTCTTAAATAAGTATTTACGAATACAGTTAACTTAGCTATGTATGTATATTATATATATGTTAGCATATTGTGTTGTAATATATAAGTTTATATAACCATTTGAAATGCCATGATTATAGACCTAATGCTGAATACCAATATATGCATGTGTATATATGTGTAGACATATATAGTTTAAAGTAATAGATTACCTAGTGTATATCCAATGTGAATTCTTGCCTATTTGAGTATTGAATAATTGTATGCTATATAGAGTTGGGTGTATGTTGGCTTGTATAGCCTTGTATTGATGTGTGCTTGCTAGGATAGTCTTGGTTAGGCCTAGTAAGACTTGCTGGGTTAGGACATGACCTAGTTTGACCTAGTTTGACTAGTGCAGTTGACCAGAGTTGACCAAGGGTTGACTTTGGCCTAGTTTGACCTAGATTCATGAAGAATACATTGTAGTACTTTATATTACCCTTATGGACATGTTGTGACTTGTGCTGTTCTAATTAGGAGCCAGACACCTCTCCTCGGACAGTATCTTTACCTTGGACATTCAGATATCAGGCGAGTACATTCTCTGATCATTTCATATCATGCTTAGAATTATATTCCTGCTTTAGATTACTATACTTGATGTTGTCACGACATTATCACGGATTAGTACTATACGGATCTCTTCATGCGATGTTATCCCCCTCGAGAGCATCGGGTACATTATGTCATGTGCGTTTCACTTTCATCATGTACTCCTGTGCTTTCACCATACATGTACACTCTTGTGAATCATGTACTCTCATGTTCACAGAGCCTTCATGTATACTATCATGTGCACCCTTTTAAGGGCCCCATGTGATATCATGTATAATAACATAACCTGCTTAGATCCTTGTGTACTGATTGGGGAAAACGGAGGAGTACTAGTAGTCATGTGAACAATTCTTTAGTATTGTAGATCATGTACAACTCTTTAGTGTAGATCATGTACAAATCTGTTCCGTTCACATGTGCTATCCTGTACTATACATCACTAGCTACTGTTAGTTCTCTATTTATAGTAGATATTTCTATTACTGTTCTCTCTCTGTTTATATACTGTATTTCTTCAGATCTTGTATCTTACTTTACTGTATGATTATATTTTCTAACCTGCTATGAACTGTTGAGATGTAATGTGCTCGCTCATGTCCTGACTGGACCTGTTGATAAATTTTACAGATAGCCTGGTATTGCCTACTAGCCTAGAGGAGACACAGTAGAGGTTGTTTAGATAGTTATTTCATTTTGTCTGGAGTTGTATTTACTTGTGGATTACTGTATTTGAGTTTTGAGATGTATTTCTGGGATTATGTATCTTAGACACATAGACTTCTATCTCCTGTATCTCTTTTGGATTTCATGTTTATCTATCTTTATCATTCTACCTTAGATTGTGATTGAGTTGTACCTCTGTGTTGGCCTCCTTATGGAGAGTATTCATATTATGCTAGTTATAGTTCATGACCTAGAATAGCGTTCTACCGTCGACACTGCAGCGTAGGCTGGGCGTTGTTGCGTACTCGTACCCTCACGGTGGGTGTGGGTCATGACACGTTTTTAGTGGTGGCCATTGCAGGTCGAGTTTATGTAGTGGTATTCGAACTAGAGTACCACTACAGCCTGCAGTAGGAATAGGATATATTTTGAAGGTACTCAATCACGGTTAGGACTCCTTGAGAGATTCCTGGGACGACCCTTGAGAATCTTATTTTAACTTCGATTTGAAATCTGTTTTTCCCTGATTTGATTTACCTTTACTTCCTGTTATTGAACTTGATTTTGATGGATTATTGTTGAATTTTGAATCTTGATGTTAGTTGTTGAATTTGAGTTTCTATTTATATGTATATGTACATTTTTTTGGAATTAAGGTATAACCTGATAACATACTTGATAAGGACAGTGAGAAAGGTAAAAGTCTACTTTATTATGGAATTTAGAATTTATTGCAGTCATATTTGCTAGCATGACAAGGACGTAGAGCCTGATATAGCTGTACTTATCTTAGTTATGAAATCTAGATTTTCTTGCAGCCATACCGGGTGGCGTGGTAAGAATTCTAGATAACATGATTATAGGGTGTATGCCTTATTATGGACTCTATCGTTTATTGCAGCTATGCTTATTGGCGTGGCAGAATTCTGACAACATAATTTCAAGAAGACGCATATGATTATCAGATTGTACCCTAAATATTTTTGAACATGTTTTCTCTACTTTTGTTTCAGTCCTTCAAAAAAAAAAAGAGAGAATTGTTATTTGTTGTTTTGTTTTATTTCTCATTTATTTAACTTAGGAGTAGCTTTAGCTGTTTTTATAAACTTTGTGTAACTTCTTACTATGAAATTCTTCTTAATACAATGAATCGATGATTTTTCTAGACTTTATCTTGGATTTAAAAATTTAGCTCTGGGTTTCAAAATGGGTTTTCTTTTAAACAGATAAGCAAAAACAGATTTTATCATTATTTTTTTCTTGCTATTATTCTTGTATTAAATAATAATAATAATACTGTCTTGATTACGTCAATCACCTGCTTGCAACCTTTGTAGGAATCTAATTGTTGGTCTTAACGTAGAATTAAAATTTTATATTGGGACATGAGAATATATATGAATATATGTAGTGGACACTTTTCTGATACTTATGCATGCTACACTTGATTTCCACCTATCTGAATACATATTAATATATCATTAATGTTTAAATTTTCAAAATCCCAATATTTCCGATTCTCTGCTTTTCCTAGCTTAACTCGTAATTTAAATATAAAATTTCATGATAATAGTTTTATTTATATCACTGCACATGTATGTTATACGTAGGGTTTCAATTCAAGAAAAAAAAATTTGGTTGAGTTTTGTGTTTAAATTTGTCAAATCTGAGACTGTGTGCATATTAACCCTTAATACGGGATTTTAAATGTTAGTTCAAATTGATTGTTTTAAATGTAATATTTAGAACTGTGTACATTGTTGTTGTAGGGATATAAATTTAGGTTCCATATTCTTACATGTTAGGTTGTGATAAACATTGAGTTGGTTTTGATGTGCAAATTCTCCAAAATCCTGAAAACTGAATATATGTTAACATTTTTACATTGATTTCCATGTTTAGTTCAATTTCAGATTTAACATGTAATATTGAACTGTATGCGTGGATAAATGTATTGATAGTATATTAGGATTTCATTTCTATCATGTTAGGATGTATTGAGAGCATTGAGATTAGTTGTGATGTTTCAAAATCCTAAATTTTGAAATTGCATTATGTTAATATTGCACTGGTTTAAATGTTAGCTTATTTTCAGATTTTGTATGTAAATGCTGAACTAAAACTGGGTTTAACCTTTCAATACTAAGCTATAACCCTGTACAAGGACACACACACACCCTAACTTAGTATACCCTGTCATGTAACCTAACTCTTCCTCTCTATGTCATGATTATATATCTATATAGATATATATAGAGCTTAGGCATACATGTTATAATGTATATACTTACATAACTAAATCTCTACCTCTTTATATATACATATATACATGGTTAGCCATGCATGTTATGAGCAAATGAGTTGTGTATTGTAGATTGTTTAACCAATATGCCATGATTAGTGTAACTTGATAGTTATTGTTTGAAACCCCAAATCCTCCTATGCACTTTCATGTATATTTCACATACACACACGCCTATTATCTAACCATATGAACATGTCCACATACACCCATGCACATACGAACTACATAACTTGTACATAATGCTAGATTTTCTCTCTCTAACGCTATTATATAAATATATTGTGATTGGATTTCCATGCAATTGGCTTTCATTCTTTAACTTTTGATTTTGATTTTCTTGAATAGTACCCCTTATTAGATAAATGGTAGTTAACTTTATTTTATTTTGATAAGTACCAGTTTTCATATAGGATGGTAGACTGCCTTACAGTCTTGATGATTGTTATTTCTGTATCTTTTCTAGTTTAGCACCCTAGATTGCTTGTGTGTTTTGATACCATATGACCGTTTTGGTCTAGCATGACTAGTATACCTAGATGAGACTTTCACTACCACCGTATGCCATGACCCTGTATGTCATCCTTTTAAATCGTATGATTGTTTAAGTTCTGAGACTTTGATTGTGGGGGGTTTGACCTAGAAGGAGTATGAACATTTTAATTTTAAGGATGAAATTTTTCTAAGGTGGGTAGACTTGTAACACCCAGTTCTCTAAAATGAGGATAATTTTGAAATTTTGTAATTTTAATCATTTATTGATTTGATATTTAAATCATGATATGATTTTTGGTAATTTTTAAATCATTTTAAAACTATTTAAAATCATGACTTGTGATTTTGATATTTTGCTAGTGAAACCCTAGAGACTGTTTGACCTAGAGCCTAACCATGTGATTAGGATATTTTAATGTCATTTCTGGCCTAAGGATATTTTGCATTTGACCTCTTTGAATTATTTTAATATTTATTGCGTTGGTGATTGTTGATTTTGACCTTTGATAGGTATGATTTTGTGATAGTTTTGTGTCCGTATCGGACACGTATCAGTTTTTATTTACAAATGTTTGATGTGCCTCAAAGAGATTTTTTTTATTGCTGATTTTTTTTTTGAAAAGTATTTGAATGAGATTGTTTTCTGCATGTGTTTCCTGTGATTGCTTTGTTTTAATTTCGAGGACGAAATTTTTTTAAGGTGGATAGATTTGTCACCCCCTAGTTTTCAGAAACGGGGATATTTTTGTCATTTTACATTTTTGAATATTTTTAAAATTTATTTTATTATTTATGATATTATTTTGGGGTTGAAATTTATTTTATTATTTATGATATTGTTTTGGGGTTATTTGAGTCGGGTTCGAATTTCAACTCAATCCGACTTGAAACGGGGACCCGGGGGTAGTTTGACTCTAGTGGAACCCACACACTAGTTAGGCATGGCCCACATGATATTAATTTTAGTCCACATGATAGAAATATTTTAGTTAGAGGTTAGACTAATTATTATGGATAAGGTTAGTGTGATTAGAGACTTTAGAATGACTAATTTAGTCCCAACCAATTAGCCCTTTCCTAATACTCATAGAATAGGTTAGTGGGGGCATTTTAGACCTTACCATAATAGGACAAATAGTCCCATATGGTCAGCCACTTTGGGAGAGGATAGGCTCAAGTCCATTTCATTATTCTCATCCACACTCTCTCTTGTTCTTCCCCAAATTCCTAGAGAGCAATCCCTAGCAATTTCTCCACCAAATCCTTCCATTTAGCCACCAGATCTTTTTCTTTCCTTCTCCATTCTAGCCAAGGAGGAAGCTACCCAAGTTTGGGAGGATTCGGAGCTCGTTCGTGTCCTTTTGGAATCTCTACGTGTCGGTATCACTCCGGGAAGGCTTTTCTTCGATTCGATCTACCGGGAGGTATAAATCTCTTCTCCTTTTCATTTTCTCATGCATATATGTCTATTTTAAACCCATAGGAATGACCCCCATGGTTGTATCTCCATTTGTGTCCATTTCGTGTCCATTTGGAGGTCATAGGAGTGTCCTTTGTGTTGTGATTGTGTCCATGTGGGAAAACCCCAAATTTGGATACACTATGTGTTGTTGTTATGTATGAATGAATTATTACATGTTTAATCTCATATTTTTGTATTGGATATGTGTTCTATAGTGTCTCATATATATATATTAGTGTAGAGAGTGATTTCTTGATATATTATGTTATATACTTGTGTTCTTTTGTCTCAAACTATCCAAATCCGTCATGATTTTTATCCACGTTTTTAATTTCAGCCCTAACTTAGAAATGTCATAACTTCTAGCTCAAAGCTCGGTTTAATCTTCCGTTTTTTTAAAAGAAGCGTATTAAAGTTAGCTTTCCAAAAACATATATTAACAGGCCTAATTCCATCTGTAACTTTCTGGAGAATTATTTGAGTCTCAGTTATACGAAAGACAAACGCGTTCTCGGTGTTTTCGCGATTTCGGGAGTTTCCGAAAACGAAAACGCGATCCGTTTGAAGTTTCGAAAAGTTAACACATAGATCTATAACATACTTTAATCCTAGATTTTAATTCATGCTGAGATGGTACAGTATTGATTATTATTAGCAGTTACTATTTGGCATATGCATTTTGTGCACCCTTGTGTGTAATATAATGTTCTATTTGATTTTAACCCATGTTAATGTATATACATTATGTAATTAAATAGAGAATGCAAGCATGAGTAAATATTTAAATAAATGATATATGAGGTGTAAGTATCCTATCTAATATAAGCATGTATAAGTATGGCTTGTAATGAATATGTACGTTCCATAGTATGTAATGTATGGTGCATATAGTAGTGCAAGAGAATAAATGAATGATGAATGAATGCAAGCATGAATGTAATGTAATAATAGATGTAATGTATGCAATATACAAGTTAATGAGATGTAATGTTCTATGTTAACACAAATCCTATATTACCTCATGTACCCCTTACACTATGTAGACACTATCACACTTGACACTTTGTTCACTTACACTTTGACACTCTTTGATATGTATACACTATGTATGCCCATTTAACCCTCACTTGCCCCTTTGCCATGTTCACATACACACACATAGCCTCTTAAATAAGTATTTATGAATACAGTTAACTTAGCGATGTATGTATATTATATATATGTTAGCATATTGTGTTGTAATATATAAGTTTATATAACCATTTGAAATGCCATGATTATAGACCTAATATTGAATACCAATATATGCATGTATATATATGTGTAGACATATATAGTTTAAAGTAATAGATTACCTAGTGTATATCCAATATGAATTCTTGCCTATTTGAGTATTGAATAATTGCATGCTATATAGAGTTGGGTGTATGTTGGCTTGTATAGCCTTGTATTGATGTGTGCTTGCTAGGATAGTCTTGGTTAGGCCTAGTAAGACTTGCTGGGTTAGGACATGACCTAGTTTGACCTAGTTTGACTAGTGCAGTTGACCAGAGTTGACCAAGGGTTGACTTTGGCCTAGTTTGACCTAGATTCATGAAGAATATATTGTAGTGCTTTATATTACCCTTCTGGACATGTTGTGACTTGTGCTGCTCTAATTAGGAGCCAGACACCTCTCCTCGGACAGTATCTTTACCTTGGACATTCAGATATCAGGCGAGTACATTCTCTGATCATTTCATATCCTGCTTAGAATTATATTCCTGCTTTAGATTACTATACTTGATATTGTCATGACATTATCACGGATTAGTACTATAGGGATCTCTTCATGCAATGTTATCCCCCTCGGGAGCATCGGGTACATTATGTTATGTGCATTTCACTTTCATCATGTACTCCTGTGCTTTCACCATACATGTACACTCTTATGAATCATGTACTCTCATGTTCACAGAGCCTTCATGTATACTATCATGTGCACCCTTTTAAGGGCTCCATGTGATATCATGTACAATAACATAACCTGCTTAGATCCTTGTGTACTGATTGGGGAAAATGGGAGAGTGCTAGTAGTCATGTGAACAATTCTTTAGTAGTGTAGATCATGTACAACTCTTTAGTGTAGATCATGTACAAATCTGTTCCGTTCATATGTGCTATCCTGTACTCTACATCACTAGCCACTGTTAGTTCTCTATTTATAGTAGATATTTCTATTACTGTTCTCTCTCTGTTTACATACTGTATTTCTTCAGATCTTGTATCTTACTTTACTGCATGATTATATTTTCTAACCTGCTATGAACTGTTGAGATGTAATGTGCTCGCTCATGTCCTGACTGGACCTGTTGATAAATTTTACAGATAGCCTGGGATTGCCTACTAGCCTAGAGGAGACACAGTAGAGGTTGTTTAGATAGTTATTTCATTTTGTCTGGAGTTGTATTTACTTGTGGATTACTGTATTTGAGTTTTGAGATGTATTTCTGGGATTATGTATCTTAGACACTTAGACTTCTATCTCCTGTATCTCTTTTGGATTTTATGTTTATCTATCTTTATCATTCTACCTTAGATTGTGATTGAGTTGTACCTCTGTGTTGGCCTCCTTATGGAGAGTATTCATATTATGCTAGTTATAGTTCATGACCTAGAACAGCGTTCTACCGCCGACACTGCGGCGTAGGCTGGGCGTTGTTACGTACTCGTACCCTCACGGTGGGTGTGGGTCGTGACAGCACTCGATCGTTGCATGATAAGCGCCCAACCAATCCATGCCCAGGATTATGTCATACTCTTTGATGTCTAGTACGATGACATCCAATGATAGATTTTTACCCCTGATGCAAATATAGCCATCCCTACAAATAAAGTTTGCAGGCAAATCGACTCCCGATGGAGTGCTAACGCTAATGTCTATATCTAGTGGTTACATGGTTATTTTATTTTCTTTCCCATAATCAGCAGATATAAAATATGCGTCGCACCCGAATCGAATAGTACTCGAGCAGGTATATTTTTATATGGTAATATAGTTGTTACAATAGTATCGGATGCGAACGCCTCGTCTCGAGTTAATGCATAAAATCGGCATTGAGCTCCATGGCATTGATTTTGCGGGTTGATGGGCACCGCATTTGTGCCATGCAGTGTAGGCGCTTTGTGTTGATTCAGAACATTCCTTGGTGGTTTGTGTTGATTCGAAGCATTTTTTGGCAATATGTAACTATATGGCCTACCTCGCCATACTTCTAGCAAGATCTCGTGACGCAATCGGTGGTTCGGTACCCACGCCTATCGTATCTACTGCAGTGTTGTCCGCCATGGCCTCGGTTATCAAATGTGTTCGGACGTTTTGATACTCCCGATCCTCCAGCGTCATTAGGACGCTTGTTAAAGTGGTTACGGACGACAGACACGGTTCTATGTGACATACGGCCAAAGATATGCTCACTATCGAGAGCGGCATCGTAGGATTCACGGTATGTTTGGCACCTTTGATACATAACGTCCCTTCGCAGTTCGTCATTTAGGCCTTGTTGGGAGCGTTCACACCATGCTTCTTTGTTGGGTAGGAAGGCACCGGTAAACTTTGCCAGTTTCGAGAAGCTCGAGTCATAATCGTAGACCGACATATTTCCTTGTCGAAATATCGTGAATTCGTCTTCTTTTTGACGATGGACGGTACGAGGAACATACTGTTCGAGAAAAGCTTTCTTGAACATTTTCCAAGAAATTGTGGTGTCTGTATCGGCTTCGTAGGCTTCCTGCTTCTTTGCTGTCCACCAGTCGTAAGCCCTCAGTTGTAGCTGTAACGCTGCACATGTTACCCTCTAGGACCCTTCAATGCTAAGAAGATTAAATAGGTCCTCAATCTTCGTGAGCTACCCCATTATCACATCAGACTCTGCTCGGCCATAAAATTTTGGTGGATTCATCTCGCGAAACTCCTTTGCTTTGAACAAAGAAGAAGAGTTTATCATTTGTGGTTGAGCTTCTTCCTCGTCTTCATCTTGAACATCTTGTCTCTCCTCGGTACCACGACCGTTGCCTTGGTTTTTCCTACCACCTTTTTCACTATCTGAGTCAGGGCGTCCATCTGCTTCTGCTTTGCATCAATTGGGCCTTGATTTGAATTTGAAGTTGTTGCTGCTGCAGTTCCATCAACTATAGCATTTTTTCCATAGTCGTCTTGCTACTATCCACGGATTGGGTTGTTGTGCCGGGATTGTTCTTACTTTTCTTAGTCATTCCTACAAAACTGAGTAAACCCGTTAGTATTTTTCAAAAATATCTACGGGCTTACCTGTATGGAAATTTTATTTCATGCAGCATGTCGACAAGCATTCAATCGAGCCATCGCAACGGACATTCCAACAATGAAACATCTTTTGAAAATTCAAGAAAACATAACTGTTCTCTGATACCAATTTGTCACGCCCCGAGTCGATAAACCGTTCGTCTCCGGTGTTATTTTGTCGATTTGATCGTCCTCGCTAAGGTGTGATGTCGTACGAGTCTGGAGTTGCACTCGTACAAGGCAAGAACGTTATGTTGATTTTCGTATTAAACGCCAAGTTGAAACTTCACAAATCACATCAGAATATAAGACGCAGTATAGGAAGATAGAAATTTGCTTTTCATTCATAGCTTGCAACGAAGTGCAATTACATTGGATGCCGTTTCGGCTACATAGATTGAAAACAGAAAGAAATACACTCGACAAGCTGCCTGAACTAACACTTGCCATTCCATACATTCGCCCATTTATACAAAGCCTTCGATTGAATTGGCTTCAAAATACTTCAGCATAGGAAGAGCTTCAAAATGCCTCTCCGCACTTCAGGTTCAGTTTAGAGCGCCCGCCGCACCTAAGTAAATTGGGGGAGGGGATTAGCACACTTGCTAAGTGGACCAGATGAACCTACTCGTCTAAACTGACTCTGATTGTTAAGGTCGACATACTTTAGAGATGTCTTTCTATTTAGATCTAAATGAATTCAGTTCATATCGATAGTCGTCTTTGAAGTAGTAAACCATACAGTAAACATAACGATTTATCCCATTTGTTACCATGGTCGTGCTCGTCCCTGCATAAAAATAGAGATAATAGTTACTACCTGTATAAGACAATAGGTGAGCATGCTACTATCTTATATGCGCAGTTATTGGTGTTACACACCACGTGGGGCTATCTCAATTGTATTTCGGCCCGTTCAGTCTAGGTTGCAAGCCTGACTGACGGTCCCGCAATGCATCAGTGTCGAAGCACGATTATTCATTCCCCCTAGGTCGATTCGATTTCGATGCCCCGGATACCGATTCGAGGAAAATCAACTTGTGCACAAGCTGTCCATGACCATGCCAATGCATGAACAGTTTAACATATGCAGTAGTTTTGTATAGCGCGGACAGTATTGAACGACATTATCATTTTCCTAACTCATGCAACGATTCATTTTTTCTAAAGCCGTACTCCCGATTTAGCGTCCCATGGGCACCAAATAGTCTGAGGCATCATAACCCATGATCGACGTTTCATATTATTTTATAGCACGTGAAATAGTCTAACTTTTTACTATAACCTTAAACTTTCTCGTTTATGTGATAAACATATAATTTTATGGTACATTACTCTACATTGATACATTATTTCCGAGTTCTTGACCTTAGTAGATTGGCATGCATTTAACAAGGCATCGTCGATTTGAATAAATTCAAGGTAAAAGAATTTCGTTTGCGGGACAGAGTAGAAAAGAAGGGGCCGAATCACCCACCAAGTTATTCGAATCGTGTCGACCGTTGAAGCGCTTTACAACGTTCTAGCTTTAGTTACGCTAGCTCCTGCAATCGCACCAACACTTAGTTAGGATTTCTTCTTTTTCCCTTGCTTCAAAATTTGTAGACTGCATCCAGAAAAATGACACGAAAGCACTTCATCAAAACCCAGTGACAAAAGCTCCAAGAAAACCATACAGCGGTCCGGTCCCGTCGAAGGGACTCTTATATAGAGCTCACTCGCCGAGACGCAGCCCGCTGCATCTAGGACTTATTCCAACAGAAGTCGTTCCATTAGCTGGATCGATTCTCGTAACATCCGTCCAGATCGATTTGATCGATGCCGTAAGGTGTTATCGTTTACCAAGCTCAGCGATCGAGTCAGATGGCCATCTAAGTTCTCGACCGATCTGACCAGTGCAAGCATATTATGAAGTCTATCGTCCATCGAAAGTGGGGCGCTACAACAGCCTCCCCATTCTCAACCACATACACTACCACCTTCTCCATCATCACACCCGCACCTCTGTTCATCATTCGCCCGTCGCCGATCGACCAGATCTGGCCAACTGACCAGATCAGGAACGGCTATACTACCACCCAACAACTCTACCTCCTGACCACCGTCTCCATCACCAACCAGATCAACCTTTCACCATCACACAGAGAAATAAAGGAGAGAGACCAGCTAACCTCGCCGGTAACCTCCTCTGCTTTGTTCCGCCGTGCGGCACAGCTCGCCCCGCCTCCGCTAGACCTTCTTTCTGTGCCGCCCATATTCCCAACCACTCCTTCGAACAGCACCACGTGTGCGGACTTCGAGATCCGGTGCTCCCCGACGAGCACCGTACCGAAGCTCTTGGTGAGCTACTACCGCTGGTACGAGATACTGACGCATCTCCACGAGCTTTCCAGTTGTGAGCCTCTCCCTTCTCTTCTCTCTCTCTTTTCTCGAATTTCTTGGAAATAAATGGATTTGGGGACATCAACAGAGTCATTCCCCCTTCGTTTTTTATGACTTGGGAATTTTTGAAGGTAGGAATGGGAAAAGAAGAAGCTACTATTCTATATACTTAGACATTATTAATTTATTCATTAAGGGTTATGACAGTGATTAAGGATTTTAAGTACAGGCATTGTTATTATTATTAATTATAGCTTAATTATTATTTTTATAATTAACACTAAGGGATTTGGGGTTTTTTCTCCTGATATTGGGCTGTGGATTTAATTTTGGGTTTGAGCCCATTATAGATTAAATCTATATGCATGTTGTGGCATCTGCCTCCTCGATTAGGGATTAGGGATTTTTTTTATTTTTATTTGATTAGATTACGATGAGCTTTCTATGATCATAGGAGTCGTGACTAAGCCCACAGGTGAGTTACGACCATCCTATGGTCATATGGCCTCTAGATAGGTCATATGAGCATTATTTAGCTATATTATATTTTATTATAATTTTTAGTTATTTTTGGATATTTTTAAATATTTATTTTATGAAGATTTATATTTATCAATCATTTTCATGATTTACTATAGGGCTATCATAAGCTATTTTAAGACAAGGTATTTTATTTAGGTTCTAGGAGGCTAGAAATATCTTCTGTATTTTTTAGAATTTTTAGATATTTATTGGGATTTATTTGGCTTGAAATTAATTTTAAATCAATTTTTGGATATTATATACACAGTCAACGCCCAGTCAACGCATCCGGGCCCACCCGTCAGCCACTCAGAGATGTGCGGGCAGCCCAGCTGTCAGCCATGTGGCAGCGCTGACTGTGCGGCTCCATATTTGGAATTCGGCTGCTGCCAGCTCATTTGAGCCCAACCGGCTCGAGATCTGGCTGTCCATTTTTAGGTGGGACTGGCCAGACCTCGACATGTGGCATACCCATAGTGAGCGGCTTAATCGACTCAAAGAGATTGTGGACAGCCACTTTCTAGGTATATATATAATCTCGTAATCCAGTAAACCCTATTAATTTCTCAGCAGATTGTGAAAAGTTTTGATCTTGAGTCTCCAACTTCCAAAGGTGATTGAGGACAGCCCCGACCTCGGACTCATGCACCAATTTTTTGTTGGATTCTATTAGAACTTTCAGAATTTATAATTTATTTTAGAATATTTTGCTTCTGAATTTCAGGAGAATTATTTTAGTATTGCTTGTCCAAAACTTGACACGTCGCACGGTTTTCGATATCCCGAGAGATCCTGATCTTTGATTCGCGATCCGTTTGAAGTTTTGGAAAGCTAACAAGACGATATTTGACATATAATTTTTCTAAAATTTCAGATGTTCGTTTTCTATTTTATTTATTAAGTTAAACTCAGATTTGATCGGTAAATCACCGTTTTGGTCACGTTTAGCCCTAACGGCGATATCTTTTGATCAAAGCGTGATTTTTTTGGCACGGTCTATTCCAGTGCACTCGTGGCACTAAAATCTACCAAGTTGCACTTTCCAAATCTCGAGTTCATGATGTTTGACTAGATAGTCAATGACACGCCTCGATTTGTGTGCCATGGTTTCCAAAGTTGGAAACATGACTTTCTATGGCCAAACTTCCTTATTTAATTTATATTTTAGATTATATTAGATTAAATTATATTTTTATATAATTTATTCTAGAATTAGATGTAATTAGTTATGTTAAACCATTAGCCACTTTCTAAGATTTTCAGAGTGGAATTTTCATAGTCTAACTTGTGATTATTTATGTGGCGGGGTAGATCGGTGTACGACGTTTGAGTTGTGACTTCATCATCTAGCGGAGCAAGGCAAGTATTACTATGACCTATGTTGCCTTTATTTTATGCTGCATGTTATTATTTTCCTTAAACTGTTAGTCTTATCGTTTCTATTGCTGTGCACGAGAGTTATACTTAATTTCTCATACATGTTCACTTATTGTTTTCGTCCAATAGTTAATGTTCAATGTTAAATGTTTAAAGTTAAAGTTAATGTTAAAGTGATCATCTTTACTTGTGATAGAGTCGAGAGGGGGAATACAACTAGTATGCATATGGTCTACGCAATGTACAAGTTTTTTTAATGTCAATGTTAGTAGCAGTCATTGCACTGCACGTATCGACTGTCAGATGTCCCGTCTACATGCGGAACACTTGTAGTATAAAATATACAGTACACGTGATTTTATTCGTGTTGACATATTATCCAATGGTTTGTCTTGTATTTGCTGTTCTCTTATATTGTCTTCGTGTCTTAATTATACCTTCAACTGTTCTATGTCATAATTATACTCTTAACTGTTTTCTAATATATAACGGTCACTTTTGTATCATGTTATATTCATCCTTTCCTTATTGCTGTTTTGTGTGCTTGTATATTATATTGTGTAGTGTTATGGTGATCTTATTCTAATCCTGACTGGATAACTATTTTTTATCTTTAGACGACGTGGTTTGCCCCGAGGTTTACGGTGCGTAACTTGGTAACACTGACGTTACCAATATGCCGGTTGCTTCTTCTGATGAGGAGTAGCATATTTCTTTCTTATGCTTTTTGTGTTATTCTTAGCTAGTGAGCTTAGCGAACTTTAGTTTTAGTTGTTTTATATTTATTTTAGCGGATTTGTTCCCGAGATTATTTTGAGTTGTAGTCGATCTTTCTTTAAATTATTAATTGAGGCTTGAGTTTAATCTTTTGTTATAACTTAGTTGTGGATGATAAATGCGAACTGTGTACTTGTATGGATAATGTTTATCAAAGACATCGTACTACTGCCGATACTGTGGTATAGACTGGGCTTGGACAAGTACTCGTATCCCAAAAGCGGGTGCTGGTCGTGACACATATATATTAAAAATTAGTATATGTATACATACGTTGTTATAAATAGTATTTAAATACTAAAGGGTAATAATATTATCGTTTCTTGTAATTAATAGTGTGGAGATATAAAATATATCCATGATAAGTTCTCTAAACTATTTTGTAACTGAAATATAGTTTTAGGCTTCGTATCTACGTGTAGCTTCAATTTGTGTTTAAAAGCCCTATATATATTAGTATATTATTTTTATCTATTTTAAACACGATTTCTTGGCCTAAAAACATATTTCATAAAATGAGAGACTTCGTACTAAAATGATTTCTTGGGTTTACAAAATGTTATCTAAAACTATTTTTATAGAATATAGTTTCAAATATTATAAATGATTTTCAAGAATAATTATACGTATTTAGTTACATTTTTCCCTTAAATATGAATCGCGAACTTTTATAATCGTTTCTTATTTCTTGAATTGATTATCGTGTCGAACTCTAATTTTGGGCGACTATATATCAAACTAGGCAATTTGGACTATTCTAGACTTAATGGAACTGCCCATGTCATTATTTGAGACCATATTATAGAGCATAGTGTCGTACCTATTCTGTGTCGATACGTTCGCATCGCGCATGTCGACTCCAACCAAATTGAGGCGAGTACCTACCTCTGATTGTTTTCATCATGATAGTTTCTATATTACCTGCTCTAGGCTACTTTATTTGATGTTGACACATTGATACATGGATTGATACTAAATACATCTTGTCATGAGATGTTATTCTTTATTGGGTACATCAGGTATCTCTTATTCATGTATTTTATCATGTACATCTTGTACTACTTGTATTCGTAATATTCATGTAATTTCATATGCTCTCATGTACTCTCATATGATCATATGTATTTTTTGTATAAATAACAATCATATACGTAACATGTTGTGATCAGTTATATGTGTATTGATTGGGGCAGAAAAGTAGAAGTAGTTATGTATTAAATCCCTTAGTGTAATCTTGTATATGTCGATTATACTTTAACGTATAATCGAGTTACCGTAGAATAATCATGTACAACCTAAACCAATCACATAACTATCTTGTGCTCTAATTTACTTAGTGTTATTCCTGTTTAACACATTCTCTATCTTATTCATGTACTCAGTTCCTTATATCTTCATGATGCTATTTTTCTGTATTTCTATTCCATTACATCATGTATATTATTTTATTGTAAGTTATATATTTTCTACCATGCAGTAAAACTGCTTTCAGAGTTATGTACTTCGCTCCAATCCTGACTGGATAACTATTTTTTTAGGTAATGTTATGCCTCACAGCCTGGACTTCATGATGACAGATCTCGATGTACTTTAGATCGTGAGTTAACCACTGGTGAGCTCTTGGCCATTATTTTACTTAGATTTATATTTTGTTATCAGATTTGTCTCCGATATATTCTTGTCATGTATGATCATTTATAAACTCTAGTTGATTCAGGGATTACTTATATCTTCTTATTTCATATCTTCCTCAGCCTTATGTGATTTGAGTACTTGTGATTTTTTTATGGATCAAATATTGTAGATAGTTATTGGGTACTTGATAGCGTTCTACCGTCGATACTGCGTTATAGGCTGGGCGTGGCCCACGTACTCGTGCCCGAATATCCGGTATGGGTCGTAACAAATAGCAAGAAATAAAAAGTATTAGTATGATAAGAATACTGATAGCAAGGTAAACTTGCCTGAATCCGCTATGTGTAGATGAAATGACGCTCCCGTGTCAATGCCTTTGAAATCCAATGATCCAAAACAATTAATTAAATAATTTAAGTATTTAATCAAGAAACTTGTAGAACAACTTAAATAACTAATTTATTATCATTAAACATACATAACCAAGTATAAATATCTCATGGAACCCTTAGATTCTCAACACAACAACACACATGTTTCTGTAAGACATCGGTACTTCGTTTTATGGTTTTTGACTTCCAAAATTCATTGTTAAGTCCCTACTTCAAGGGCACACATATAAATCATCTAAAATCATAAAAAACTTGATTCAAACATAAATTTATAAGGAATTAAACTCTAAATTCTAGATTTGGTTTTAGGACAAATTCATGGTTATGTTGACTCTATGTCAACTAGTCTTATCCGAAACTTATTCGGAATATTACCAAACTTTTAGTATGGCATATATATATATGAAATAGAGTATAACAAGATATTTAGTTTTACTATATCTAAAAAAATAATTCCCTATTTATTTACCAAATTAGCCCTATTTATGAGCATCCTATGTCAGCAATTTAGCCGAAAACCTAGTCTGTTGGCCCATATTTTCACGGTTCAAATTTGGGGTGATAAAATCATAAAAATAATTGTCAAATTATTATTCTATAGTAATAAAACTCTAATGAACTTGTTTTTAAGAAATTCTAATAATCGCTCAAAAGTTTGCACTGAAAAGGCTTAAACTAGTACTACCGTAATTCGAATTATCAACAACTCAACCTGTAATCTACATGGATGATAATATGAAATAAAAGATGACAAAATATTGATTTAAACATTAATTCTCAGATTTTTACAGAATTAATATCATGGAGAATGGAGCTGAAAAAGATAAAAAAATTTACCGAAAGCCTTCACAAGATGGGTTATCGGTGCTCCTTCTTGTCCAAGAACTAAACTCCTTGCTTGGCTTGGATTGCTCTCCCCTTCTTGATGGTTGAAGATAATTACAATAGTGCTTGGTGTCACGACCCGCACCCGGTTTGGGGGCACGAGTACGTGGGTACGTCCAGCCTACGCCGCAGTATCGGCGGTAGAACGTTGTTCTAGGTCACAACCATAACTAAACACAATATGATATACTCTCCAAATGGAGGACAATCTCCGAAGATACAACTCAATCACATAAACTAGAGGTAGATAAATGGCACGATAAGATAGATATAAAATCCATAGAATGAGATACAATCCAGAAATGAAATAAGTCTAAGTGTTTAACAACACCGAATCTCAACATCTCAAATAATACATCTCAAAAGACAACACGAATAACATAAAGATAAAACCTAGCAGTCTAGCCTAGGCAATAAGGTAGTATCCTCAGCAACTGCTGGATCCTCTTGAAGGTCCAGGTCACAAGTGTCATCTATACCATCTCCGTAGTAGGTGGGGCAGAAATCCTCTTCGTTCTCTGTAATATTTTTAACAGGACTAGTCAGGACAGGAGCGAATACATAACTCTTACGCAATTCATATCACAGTAGGAAATATAGAACAAGCAATAGAATAAAATACATGAAATGTTGTAAGAGATGTACACGAGTAGTTAAAAACAGATAAATCTGAGTACATGAAATATGTATGAAAGTAAGAACTATAAATAATATAAGTGATTTAGAGCAAAAGATGGTTATATAACTGGCTTGATTTACATATGCCTAAGTTACAAACTTTATAGACGAGTATACTAAAGGAGTGATTACATAACCAATTCTACTCCCCCGTCTCCAATCAATCCACAAGGATCCATTCAAGTTATATTACGTACACGATTTGTCGGTTATACACGAAGCACCTGTGAACATGAGAGTACATGAGAGCACACGTGAGTACACGAATAATACGAGAGCAAGGAGTACAAGATGCACAGGAATAGCAGAAGACATGAAGTACCCGATGCATCCGATGAGAGGGTAACATCTCAAGAAAAGCTACATATAATACTAATCCGTGTGAACAATATGCCAGCATCAAGTAATATAGTATAAAGCAAGAATATAAGTCCTAGCATGTATGAAACGATCAGAGCATGTACTCTTCTGATATCCTGAGCGACTGGTGAGAATAGATGTTCGAACCGGAGTAACTGAGTCCTATTTAGAGCAACACATGTTACAAAGTATTCAATATATGATAATTTAAGTTTATTATACATTCTACATAATTCTAGGTCATTCTAGGTCAAAGTCAACTCTTGGCCAACTCTGGTCAACATTCTAGTCAAACTAGGTTAACAGTCTAGCTAACTAGGTCAACTGTATAGGGTTTGGCCAAACTCTAGTTAACAAGTTCAATTAGGCCTATTAGGTCAATTTCTAGGTCAAACTATAGTCTATCTCAGAGTAGACTAGGCTACCAAGGTATAATATACATAGATATCAAGTATATATACAATATTACTATATATGAACTATCCCTAACCCTCACATATAGTTATACATCTATAGCCCCACATCTATACATATAGTATATATAACTATCACTCATATGTATATACCTTACCTACCTCTCATATATATATATATATATATATATATATATATATATATATATATATATATATATAAATATATATATAGAAAAAAATATATATATATAAATATATATATATATATATATATGAGGGTAGGTAAGGTATAAAAATATATATATATATATATATATATATATATATATATATATATATATATATATATATATATATGAGGGTAGGTAAGGTATATACATATGAGTGAAATATATATATTTTTTTATGAGTGAAATATATATATATATATATATATATATATATATATATATATATATATATATATATATAAAATATATATATATATATATCCTCACTATCCAATACCCATAATACAACCTTATATGATTATGAAGTAAATCACAAACCCATACAAGGTAAGCCCTAACCCTAATCTCAGTTAACTGAGATTGCAACAAGTCTATACCTAAATACAAATATAGCCTAACCTCTATATAACATATATATATATACAGATAAGTAAATCATAACCTATAATCTGTATAGTACATAACCTATAATCTATATACTACTCTCAAGCTTGCAACTTAGGGAATGAAACCTACTCTCTAATCATCTCATAAACTGAGATACAAAACCACTCACTTAACCCCACACTCTAAGTCAGTCCAAACCACTCCAGAAAACTGAACAAGCAATAAACCCCAACCAAAACTCATCTACAACTGTACCCATCTATCTCACTATAAACTGCATCCTAATCTAGGAATTGCAATCTCAAAGAATACTTAAAACCCAAACAGAACCTCAGAAATCTGAGTACAACACAAGCTACAACATAACACTATATATAACCCTAACTCAGTTCATAAAACTGGAGCCAACCCAGCTCATGTACATCATCTCACAACTCAAAACATGCAAACCAAAGCAATACAAACCAACTCAGCAACAAAAGGGGGTCAAGTATGTGCTGCTGATGTATATGAAGAGAGATGGGGGTCTGAACGAGTGTATGAACAGTGAAGAGTGAATGTGAGGGTGTCACAGTGATGTGTCAACAATTTAAAGGGTGTGTGTGTGTCCACAAAGTGTCTAACATGTGTCCAAAATAGTGTCAACAAACATGTATCAGATATGTATCAGAAAGTATAGTACAGTGGTACGTGCGTGTGTGTTGAGTTTGTGTGAGTGATGTGTGCATGGCAAATCATGAAATCCAAAGTGTCAGCATGTTAACTAGGTGTCCACGTGTCCACTGAGTCAGTTAGGACGTGTCCAACTGTGTCGAGTCCGTGTCGAACATGCAGTAACAGAAACGAGAACTTTTGTGTGCACGACACTCGACAGGAATCTGCAAGGTGAATAACTCTTCAAAATCACAATAACATTGACCCAAAATTTGTAGGTGGCATGTCAGACAGTGACCATACCAATACCAACCAGTGGCACATCAAATTGTTTCGTGTCCAGTAAGCTTGGACACTCGAGTAGCAGGGCAAATGTACTATGTACGTGCGTGTGTCCCTGTGTCCAAAATCGACACAGAAAACTCCTCAAAATTGACTCAGTCATATAGATAATTAATCTACACATAATTCGCTACACAAATATGTAATTAGTTTTGAAAACCAAGATTAAAAAGTTCTAAGAGGAATTTTATCGAACACATTACATAACTCTCCGATACACCTCCGATACGCATCCTAAATGGATTTGATTTCTTACCAAACTTGGCTAGGGCTAGGGGGATCCTAAATGAATACACCTATGGTGAGAAATCAGGAAATTAATGGGTTTAAAGATTATTACTTATTGAGAGTTGGAATCTCAATGAAATTGCACTTAAAACAAACCCACACCAACTCCTATGGTCAAATTGCTCCCAATCCTTGCTAGCTAGCCAATAAAGACCTCCTCTACACTAGGAGAGTGTATTGAAATTGATTTGGTCCAATTTGGAGTTGATTTGGTGAAAGGGAGCAAATTTAGGAATGAACACAAATTAGGGTTAGCATTTGTAAGGAAAGAGGCAAGAGGGGGCTAATGTGACCTTATATAGGGGGAAGGGAACCTTCTTGGCCTGCCACACTTGTCTCTAGGGTTACGGTTAGGTCCAAGTTAGGTTGAAGGTCTTCCTTTGGTTGAAATCAAGCCTCTTTAGTAAAGGCCCAATCAAATTATGGTTTTTACCAAAATATCTCACTTCTAACTTAGTATCTAGATATTTTAGGACTTAGTTATTTAGTTGAATTCTTCTAACTAAGTCTCTAGGATCATGATCAACATCTAGTTTAGGGTAATTCTAGGGTTAGACCTAATATAATACTTAGCATATTATTAATTAAGTAAAATTTAAAAATAATCAAATTTCATAATTTATCAAAATATCCTTATTCTAAAAAGTGGTAGTGACAAATCTACCCTCCTTAAAATAATTTTGTTCTCAAAATTAAAGGTTGGCAGGAGAGTTAAATATGATAGAAAGTTTAGGCCATTCCTTAGCCACAATTAAAGAATGATGACTTGGCACGATCAGTGACCAAGGGTCAAACCATCTGGTCATGAGTGAAATCAAGGCTCAAGAACTTTGGAATAACTAGAATCACTTTGGCAAGATTCAGAGGCAAAATTTGGTACGTGTAGTCATGATCGTTAAAATTATGATCATGGAATTCGTAGTCGTCTAGTCATGCTAGGCCATAGGCATGACTAATCACAAGGAATTCATATATAGTCAAGAAATCAAATCATGGTCGGAAAGAGTTTAGGCACGAGTGTTAAAATTCAAACATTAGCATAATCGTAGTTCGATACGATCAAATATAAGGCCAGTCTAACCTTGGTCAACTGTATTAGATATGATGAAGAGATGATAGTAGTCTAGGCACGACTAAACATAGAATTTCGGTATGATCAAGGGTAGCATGAAGGTTAATCATGGCTGTAACAGAACTTAGTCATTTTCGAGAATAAATCAGAGTTTTACGCACGAGTGATATTGGTACCGAAGTTTGATTACGATCAAAATAAAATATTAACACGGTAAAGAATAGGGCTAATCAATTCTTGATTAAAATGGAATTTAGGTTTGATAAGAAGAAATCAAAGTTTTCGAGCACGAGCAACATATTGATAGAGATTCAGGTCACGTTGGAAATTTAAATCAATTGAATACGGTCAAGGATTAAAAATACTGGTACGATAAAGGAGAGGACCAAAGTCGATTGGTCGTGATCAAAGGAATTTAGAAAATCGCGATATTAAAATTTAAATGATGACTCAATATAGGAAAAATCAAATACCTTTTATTATGATAAGAAAAATCAAAAGATAAGATTTCATAGGGAAGTCATGGTAATCATCTCACTCTGCTTCGTCTACAGCCATTTTCGATTGTCATTTTCTAATGATACTTTTATCTCACAAGTCCAAATATGAAAATCAAACCCTTACATGTCTACTACAAAATCATAATCTTCAGTTATGATTTCATTATTGAACCCCCTTTATAAATATTATAGGCTTGACCTTAATCTCCAAGGCACTTCACATGAATCATGCTCTTATTAAAACTCTTCTTCCTTCCTCTTTTTTTGACTTTAGTCTCCTGTATCAACTCAATCGTCCTGGAATTTAAATTTCCCCCCTCGTCCTACGATCCAAAATTTCTAAATCAAAGTTTATCAAATCCTTGAACTTGTTCAAATTACTCTCCTCGAAATTATTCAAAGCTAATATCACTATGTCATGCAGGAACTTATTCTCCATTATAAAATCAACCTTCGTATTTCCTTCACGTACTCCTTCAAATATTATCCTTCTTAAAATTTAAAATTTTCACAAAATCTCTAAATTTTCCTATAACCCAAAATCCTTCTGTTCTCTCTATTCCTAGTCATCCTCTTACCAACATCTTATTCAATTTTGAATCATCATCGCATTATAGTTAAAATTCCTTTTTTATTACTAATTTCCCAAATTAGCATCATAGTCTTAAATTGAAATATCTCCAGAATCAGTAACCTAAAATTTATCCAAGTTCTCAAAAATTAAGTCGACCTCAAATTTCTTCATCAGTTTCGAAATACATCTATGAATTACTATCGTCATAACCATTCATACATACTCCACTGTCATTCTTACTCGAAACTCTCCTACGTCCTTCTAAACCAATTCATAATCATAATATTTCCCTTAAGTGTTGTCATCCCCAAATTGATAATATTGGCCTTTTATTTTTATTCTCAATCCCAGTCACATCTCTATCCCAAAATCTATATCAAAGTACATCATTTTATATTCCTTCCAAAATAATCATATGATACTAAATTATGTCCTTCCGAGCTGGATGATTTACGATACTTCTTCGGCCATTCTAAGGTAAAGAGAGATGAGAATTTCAAGAATTTCAAAGTGTAACTGTCAAAAGTATATACGAGATAGTTGATTGATGTAATCAGTACAGAGTTAATTAAGACTAAGAATAATGGTAATACAAGGAAATAATGGTAAGACGAAGGAATAATGATAAGATAAGAACATAATGGTAGAAATTATTCTTTCTCATCTAGTCATAAAGAAGAGAACCAATTTAACATACGATCTGATAACCATACACGTCTTTTTGAAATCATGTTGCTAGTAAGTACGATTGCAATAATCCATAGGATCCGCAACTAAGTTACATACCTCTAGAATCATGGTATTTAAAATTTTTTGCATTGCTGCATGTTTGGCTGCAAAAATCTTAAATTCTCACACCCGAGAAATATATCCAAAATCAAACTCTATGTCTTCGCCAAGCCAGCAAATATGGTTGTAGAAGACTCTAGATTCCATAACTGAGACAACCTAGCCCATAAGATTTATCTTGGTAGAAATCAAGTCAACGATGAACACCAACAACCAAATTCAACAACAAACAAGAAAAGTAGACATAAACAGTTGGAATCGAGTTTCGAGATTGTTTATAATAAGATTCTCAAGGGTCATCCCAGAAATCTTTCAAGGAATTCTAACTGTGATTGAGTATCCTCTCATTCTAAATCATATTCCTTATCTCTTACCGCAGGCGCACAGCAGTACCACTAATCGTCGTACTTCTACGACTTCGTACTAATACAGATCTCGACCTGCATGGGCCCCACTAAAAATGTGCCACGATCGGCACCCGGTTTGGGGGCACGAGTATGTGGGTACGTACAGCCTATGTCACAGTGTCGACGGTAGAGCGTTGTTCTAGGTCACAACCATAACTAAACACAATATATTATACTCTCCAAATGAAGGATAATGTCCAACGATATAACTCAATCACATAAACTAGAGGTAGATAAATAGCACGATAAGATAGATATAAAATCCACAGAATTAGATACAATCCAGAAATAAAATAAGTAAAGTTTTTAAAAACACCATATCTCAACATCTCAAATAATACATCTCAAAAGACAACACAAATAACATAAAGATAAAGCCTAGCAGTCTAGCCTAGGCAATAGGGTAGTATCCTCAGCAACTGCTGGATCCACCTGACGGTCCAGGTCACAAGTGTCATCTATACCATCTCCGTAGTAGGTAGGGCAGAAATCCTCTTCGTTCTCTGTAAAATTTTCAACAGGTCCAGTCAGGATATGAGCGAATACACAACTCTCATGCAGTTCATATCATGGCAGGAAATGTAGAACAAGTAATAGAATAAAATATATGAAATGTTGTAAGAGATGTTCATGAGTAGTAAAAATAGATAAATTTGAGTACAGAAAATATGTATGAAAGTAAGAACTACAAATAATATAAGTGATTTAGAGCATAAGATGGTTATGTAACCGGCTTGTTTTGCACACGCCTAAGTTACAGAGTTTGTACACGAGTATACTAAAGGAATGGTCACATAACCTCTTCTATTCTCCCGTCCCCAATCAATACAAAAAGATCCATTCAAGTTACGTTACGTAAACGATTTATTGGTTATACATGAAGCACATGTGAACATGAGAGTACATGAGAGCACACGTGAGTACACGAATAACACGAGAGTAAGGAGTACATGATGCACAGGAATAGCAGAAGTCATGAAGTACCCGATGCATCCGATGAGGGGATAATATCTCAAAAAAAGATCCATATAGTACTAATTCGTGTGAACAATGTGTCAGCATCAAGTAAAGTACTCTAAAGCAAGAATATAAGTCATAGCAAGTACAAAATGATCAGATCATGTACTCACCTAATATCCTGAGCGACTGGTGAGAATAGATGTCCGAACCGGAATAACTGAGTGCTATTTAGAGCAACATAGGCTACAAAGTGTTCAATATATGATAATTAAAGTTTATAATGCATTCTACATGATTTTAGGTCATTCTAGGTCAAAGTCTACTCTTGGTCAACTTTGGTCAATATTCTAGTCAAACTAGGTCAACATTCTAGCTAACTAGGTCAACTGTCTAGGGTTTGGCCAAACTATAGTTAACAAGTTCAATTAGGCCTATTTGGTCAATTTCTTGGTCAAACTATAGTTTATCTCAGAGTAGTCTAGGCTACCAAGGTATAATATACATAGACATCAAGTATATATACAATATCGCTATATATGAACTATCCCTTACCCTTATATATAGTTATACATCTATAGCGCCACATCTATACATATAGTATATATAACTATCACTCATGTGTGTGTGTATATATATATATATATATATATATATATATATATATATATATCGGTGCCCTTCCGGCTCCGGGCATAGCCCCAACCCGGCTACTCCCCCTCCGTCGAGGACCCCTCTCCCCTCCGTCGCGGTGGAGACTCTGCTCCATCCCGCCGGAGATCCCCCGCTCCCTCGGGCGATGCGCCCCCCTCGGGCCCCGCTTTGTTCTCCTCGGGCAGAGCCCCCCATTTCGGACAGTACGCTGGCCGCCTCGAGGCTCGTTGTTGCAGGTTCCGAGGCAGTCTCGGGCCGTACGCTATGGCTTCCACCCTTTTCTTTGTTTATTTTGAATTTTGATTTTTTTGGTTTCGACCCCTTCGGTGCTGGCCCCTTGTGGGTCGGTCCTGTTTGCGGGCCTTGTATTTGCTCCTAGTGAGCTTTTTTCTAATATATTTCTTGTTCCAATATATATATATATATATATATATATATATATATTTTAGAAGACCACCTTTATTGAGATTAAATGAAACCAATACAAAAGTTTAGAGTTTAGCGATAGTAACTTCAGCAATGATCTGATCCGAGGAGTAAACATAAGCTTCATATCGCCATTTATTGCGATTTTTCCAAAGGACCCAGCATATGGCACCAACAATAATTTGCTTGAGGTGTTTCTGTCGATGACGCCACCAATTCTATAGCCTTTGTAAGATATCAATACGATTGGCCTGAACCCGAACACCAGTTTTTGTTTGAAAGTACTGCCAAACACTAAAAGCCAATTCCCCATTACTGAATACATGAGAAACAGATTCTGATTGCCTGGCCGAACCGCAATGACAAGCCGACGCCATTGAGAAACCCAATTTAGAAATATTATCATCAGTCGAAAGTTTGTTAAAAAGGATGCGCCAGAGCAAAATAGACCATTTGGTCGGCATACAAGAGTTCCAAGCACTTTTCAAATAAGCTTGTTGAGGAAAATGGACTCGCACATGATTCCAGGCTGAGGATATGGAAAATTTACCTGACTGGTGTAGTGTCCAAGTAAAATTACCCATATCATCTTCCTCAATAAGAGCATCACCAAGATTTCGACCCCGAATCAGTCGCTTCCAAACATGAGATGCTGCTACGTAATCTCAACATCAGATGGGTGAGAAGAAGCACAATATTTAGCTCTCATAAAATTAGCCCAAACAGAGTAAGTCGATCTAAGTTTCCACCAAAGTTTAACTGTCATTGCATCCATGACATCACCCAAACGAAGAACGCCAAGGCCACCCTCTGGAATTGGCCTAGCTATCCGATCCCAGCATAGCCACGAACGTTTAGGTAGACCATCCTTCGAAGCCCAAAGGAAACCATCAAGCAAGCTTTCTATCCGATTCAAGACAGACAGAGGAGGATTACTTGCAGATAAACAGTGAACTGGAATAAAAGTGAGGATAGACTGAATAAGAACAAGTCTCCCTCCATATGAAAGAATCTTGTTATTCTAGCCTGAAATCCGAGAGCAGATTTTATCAATTAGTTCATCATACATGCCAGCATTCCTCCTGCCAACCGAGATAGGACACCCTAAGTAGACAATAGAGCCATGCATCAACTGAAAGCTAGTAATATGTTGTATCTCCTGTGCTCGGATAACAGGTACTTTCTCAGATAAAATCATAGAAGACTTGGAGACATTAACTCTTTGACCCGAGTTAGCTTCATATTCCTGAATGGCCCCCATAAGAAGATGTATAGATCATTTATCAGCACCAAAAAATAGAAGAAGATCATCCATATAGGCAAGATGTGAGATCCTTGGACATCCCCTAGGAGAATAGTAGCCAGTAAATCTAGTAGAATGATGTAAATAAATAAGATTACGGCTCAAAGCTTCAGCAGCAATAATAAATAGAGCTGGAGAGATCGGGTCCCCTTGCCATATACCACACTGGCCATGAAAAAATCCTGATGAACGACCATTGATCAAGGTCGAAAACCATATATTATCCACTAGATGAAGAATCAGCGTACACCATTCATTAGAGAAGCCAAACTGCTTCATAACTCGAAGAAGGAAAACCCAGCTCACCCGATCATAAGCCTTACTCATATCAAGTTTGATCGCCATATTTCCTCCCCAATGTTTATGATCCAATTCAGAAATCATCTCCTGTTCCAGGACGATGTTGTCCACAATCTCCTGACCCCGAACAAAACCACTTTGTTCATGAGAAATGATACGAGGAAGAATATCTATCAACCTTCTTGCCAGTAATTTGGAAATAATTTTGTTAACAAATTTACAAAGGCTAATAGGGCGATAATCATTAAGCGATTTGGGATGCTTAATCTTGGGGATTGGAAGTAAATGAGTACTCGTAAAGGATCTAGGAAAAGCAAAACCATCCATAAATAGGTTAACAGCATAAAGGATATCCTCACATATAATAGGCCAGCAAGCCAAAAAGAATAAACCCGAGAATCCATCAGGACCCGCAGTGCTATTATGATCCATGCATTTGACAGTGGCTAATACTTCATCCATGGAAGGTTTAGCAGTCAGAATATCATTGTCATCATGAGTAATAATGCTAGGAATATGAGCAAAATAAGCATCAACAATAAGGAAATGAGAAGGAGTGAAAACCTTACTGTAATGCTCAATGGCCTCTTGTTGAATATCAACAAGATTACAAAGAAACCGTCCATCCACTGATTGAAGATAATGAATATGTAGACGATTTCTCTTTGAGGAGACACAAGAATAGTAGAACTTCATGTTCCTGTCCCCAGCTTCATCCCATTTCACACTAGCTTTTTGTTTCCAGTAGGCATCCCCAATACGCAGACGCTGTTTCAAATGGGCTCTAGCAAGCAGCCATTGAGGACGAAGCGAGGGATCCACCTCACAAGCAGCCTCTAAGATAGTCACATTGTCTTCAGCCTTCTTAACTTCCTGAAATATATCACCAAAAGTAGATCTACTCCAAGCCGATAACGCCTTCCTGGTAGCAGCAAGACGAAGACCAACCCGTACCATACTGTTAACATGATCAATCGAGCGCCAAGCTAACTCCACAGTAGGTAAGAACAAAGCATGATCTTTCCAAAAATGCAAAAAACAAAAAGGTCGAGGAGAGTTGGGCTTCTCACTCTCTAACGATAGCAAGATAGGAGCATGATCTGACTCTGATTTATTCAAATGGGAGACCATCGATAATGGAGCCCATTCCAGCCATATAGAATCAAGCAAAACCCTATCCAAGCGAGATCCTTGATTTGGCGAGCCATACTGCCGATCAACCCAGGTAAAGCAATTACCAGTATAAGGCACTTCAGAGAGTCCCGCTGCAACTTGAAATGCCGAGAAGTCTTTCATTGAAACATTGCAAGGAGGTAATCCACCAAACTTTTCCTCTTGATGGGTAATGGCATTAAAATCCCCCGCAACAAGCCATGGACCCGACCACCTAGAACGAACCATGAGTAAATGATCCCAAAGGAAACGACGACCTTCCTTAGTATTATTCCCATGAACTGCAGTCAATGTCGCAACAGATGGTAATAAAGAGGAAGAGATCGAGACTGTGAGGCATTGATCAAAGGAGTCTATAGCCTGTAACTCCATATCATGTCTAGCCATAATCCAGATATTACCTCGATCATTAGAAAAGGAGCACTGAAATCCCAGTTTAAGCTGATAGGTTAACAACTTATCATAATGAACCTTAGGTTCAATAATAATCACAAGAGAAACTTTATTAGTCCTACAGAGAGACTTGAGTCTTTTAAGAGCCATAGGATCAGCAACACCCCTGATGTTCCAACAGAGAATTTTAAGCATTAGAGGGGGATGGGGAGGAATTTGTGTGAGCTTAGCTTTTGAGCGGAGGTTACAATGGACGGGGGGTGGGGGAACTTTCTTTTTCTTTTGACTCCCTGGGATGACTGGGGGACGAGGAGGTCTGACATCACTCGTGTTAACCGAAGGCGGTTGGTCCAGTTGAGTAAAAGGCTTTGCCACAGTCTCACCCGCAGACGAAGCTGCAATAGGGTCCCCGCCTGCTGCAGAGGGCAGATCAGCCTGACTACGATTGTCCACAGCGTCAACTTTGTCCGCCCATGAACGTATCTCTCCTTCTTCAAGTGGATCCACAGTCGAAGGAGGAGGAATAGCTGCCGAGCTCGGGGGAGGAGGGTTGATGGTGTTCGGGTTAGGGGAAGAAGGTGGTGAAGTGTCACGCCCCGATTCTGTAGAATCGATAGCCGTCCCACGGGCATGATGCCGTGCGAACCTAAGTTACGATCGCACAAGGCATAGTCATAAGGTTATCCGAAACACAACATCAAGTTAGAGTACGCAGAGAAATTGAATGACATATTTGAAATAGAAATAGACTTTTTTATTGATGATAATAAAACTTTACATAGACTCCTTTACAATCATTGCCGCGCGGGCTACAACATAACTCGACTTACAAAATGAACGTCGATGAGATAGTCGTTCCATACATTACATCCCTTTTTACAAGCAAAACATAACATCTTTCCACCTGCTATCGAGGCGAGTCGAGCCGCCATCTTCTTTTGGAGTGAGTGCGGGGTCTTCTTCAAAAGGAAATCCAGAAACAAGCCTTTACACGCGGACGAGGCTTCAAAAGGGTTCACTTCGCCTTGAGCTTTCAAGTGGCATGCCCCTCGTAGTTCGGGGTACCTGCGTGGAGAGCGAGGATCAGTACATTACACTTTGTACTGGTGTGTGGCTATTTAAGTTCCAAGCTCTCATTTGGTTGAAGAGTTTAATTGACTTAAAGTATGATTGTTTCTAACCATCCTAATGAATTGCAAACAAGCATATGACAAGCATAGTGAAATTTATGTTGAAACTTACCGACGGCAGCCCGTGCCGCGTCTTATAAAACTTACCATGTTCTTTCCTGCCAATTGTTATCATTTCCATACCAAGTGCAATATTTCGTGTGTTGGTCACTGGCTCCCAGAGCCATCGTGGACTCCTTCTAGCTTTAATTAGACGAGGCCCTTTCAGCGCGAGTAGCGAGCCCCGCTGCAAGTCCTCGCCTAACATTGTGCCCAACACAGCTTATGAGATATTTCCTTCTTGGCTGCAACGGTCCCGTGGCCCCGGGTTGCCGTGCGGAAAAACTTTACCTTGTCGACAAGTTGTCCATGACCGTGTGAAGACCATTTTTCCTTCTTTTAGTTATTAAGACGTAGCCTACATTCTCTTTAAAAACTCAATCATTTTACCGTGTTCGTGCCCTTGCATTCAATCTTTAATCTGCAACAACACTATCGATTTACCAAAAAAGGGGTCAAGAAGAGAAGGGTCAGCCACTCACCTTGAGTTTACTTCGGCGAGAGAACTTGTTGGTCGCGCTAGACGTCGCCTACGCGATTACCTGAAATCGCACAAGCAACCGATTAGAACACTGCATTATTCAAGGAGTTCGATAGGAAATGCGAGTTCGAAATGCAAGCCATGAAAACCATCGAAAACATTCACGAAAACGTATTCAGAAAACAACGACAAAACCAACGCAAGCGGCGTAAAAAGCAGAGCAACGGGAGGTCTCTCCCGACTCAGCCGCAGAGTCAATCCTCGAGGCGCAACCCGCTGAATATGGGACTTGGTTCCGAAGAAGACATTGCATAACGAGGAATGGATCTTAATTCAACCGTTCCCGTTCGATCGACTCGGTCGATCCCGATCTATCGGTCCCGACCGAATCGATAGCCACAGTGTTCCTTTCTCGCACACCCCGTGGACTGAGTACGGGGCACGATGTAGGAACGGGGCACTACATGAAGTATGTGGTGACGCCAAGTACAGTGGGTTGACAGGAGGAGTAGTGGCTGCGAAAATAGTTGGAGCATTTTTATTGGGATGTGCAATTTTGTCCAAAGAAGCCAATAGATCAACTGGTGGCGGTTGGTCATTAATGGCTGTGTCAACCACTGACATGACTTGATTGGAAGGTTCTCCTTGTTCAATGATGGTGGTCCCCACCGACGGGTTATTATTGTCCGGTTCAAGCATAGCTTCTTTTTGTTTGAGCTGAGGAGGATGTCCAGTATTGGCCGAGTGAACATTACAGACATTATGTGTATGTCCTTGATGCTTGCACAAAGAGCAAAATTTTGGAGGAGACTCATATTTAATTTTCTGCAAAAAAGTTTGTCTACTAGGCAAATTAATGCGGACAAATGGAGGAATGGGCTTACTCGCATCCACCTCCACGAACATACAAGCAGTACTAGGGCGAGAAAATTCTTCTGTAGCCCTGTCAAGCTTCAGAGGAGTACCAATACCTAAGACAATCGAAAAGAGAGCATTCTTCGCAAAGACTTGATGGGGGAGTCCAAGAAGAGAGACCCACGTGGGTACAAGGGGAGATTCTTGGGTCGCACAGATGTCTTTAAACCAGCGATAAACACGCATGGGAGCTTTAGCAACATACCAGATCTCATATGCCCGCAGACGTAAAAAATCAATCTCAAGAGAAGGACGAATAACAATATGCTTAGGGTCGATCACCCCAACCTACACATCTCTGGCGAATTGGAAGCCCATGAAGCACTTCCTAATCACGTCGATAGGTGGACGGGCATGGGAGAACTTCCCAATCAACGCAAACCGGAAAGGCTGAATTAGGATCTGTTCGTCCTCCTCCGAAAATGAGATCACAGGTACCCCCCTTGAAAAGTAGGGAGTTCGAATAGAGATAGATGGGGCCTCCGACGGAGCCCCAACCACCTTCAGCGAAGGTTTTCGCCGCCATGAAACCGTCAAAGGAAACCACGAAGGTCAAGTGATCCGTTCGTAGGGGAAGGATACCGGCCCGGCCAGAGGCCAAGACGGAATCGGTGGATTAGGGTTCAGGATTCACGGCACTCTCTACAGGGGAGAGAAATATATATATATATATATATATATATATATATATATATATATATATCCTCACTATCCAATATCCATAACACGACCCTATATGATTATGAAGGTAAATCACAAACCCATATAAGGTAAGCCCTCTCCCTAATCTCAGTTAACTGGGATTGCAACAAGTCTATACCTAAACAAAAATATAGCCTAACCTCTGTATAACATATATATACAAATAAGTAACTCATAACCCATAATCTGTATAATACATAACCTATAATCTGTATACTACTCTCAAGCTCACAACTTAGGGAATGAAACCTACTCTCTAACTGAGATACAAAACCACTCACTTAACCCCACACTCTAAGTCAGTCCAAACCACTCCAGAAAACTGAACAAGTAATAAACCCCAACCAAAACTCATCTACAACTGTACCCATCTATCTCACTATAAACTGCATCCTAATCCAGGAATTACAATCTCCAAGAATACTCAAAACCCTAACAGAATCTCAGAAATCTGAGTACAACACAAGCTACAACATACCACTATATATAACCCTAACTAAGTTCAAAAAATTGAAGCAAACCCAGCTCATATACCTCATCTCACAACTCAAAACATGCTCACAACTCAAGACATGCAACCCAAAGCAATACAAACCAACTCAGCAACAAAAGGGGGTCAAGTATGTGCTACTGCTGTACAGGAAGAGAGATGGGGGTCTGAATGAGTATGTGAACAATGAAGAGTGAATGTGAGAGTGTCACAGTAATGTGTCAACAACTTAAGGTGTGTGTGTATGTGTCCACAAGGTGTCTAACATGTGTCTAAAATAGTGTCAACAAACATGTATCTGACATGTATCAAAAAGTATAGTACAATGGTGCGTACGTGTGTGTCGAGCTTGTGTGAGTGATGTGTGCAAGACAAATCGTGAAATCCAAAGTGTCAATATGTTAACTAGGTATCCACATGTCCACTGAGTCAGTTAGGACATGTCAAAGTGTGTTGAGTATGTGTCTAACATGCAGTATCAGAAATGAGAACTTGTGTGTGCACGACACTCTATAGGAATCTGCTAGGTGAATAACTCTTCAAAATTACCATAAAATTGACCCAAAATTTGTAGGTGGCATGTCAGACAGTACCCCTACCAATACCAACAAGTGGCACATCAAATCATGTCGTGTCCAGTGAGCTTGGACACTCGGGTAGTAGGGCAAATGTACTGTGCACATGCGTGTGTCCTTGTGTCCAAAACCGACACAAAAAACTCCTCAAAATTGACTTAGTCATGTAGGTAATTAATCTACATATAATTATCTACACAAATATGTAATTAGTTTTGAAAACCAAGATTAAAAAGTTCTAAGAGGCATTTCATCGAACACATTGCATAACTCTCCGATACTCCTCCAATACGCATCCTAAATAGATTCGATTTCTTACTAAACTTGGCCTAGGGATACAGGGAACCTAAATGAATGCATCTATGGTGAGAAATAAGAAAATTAATAGATTTAGAGATCATTACCTATTGAGAGTTGGAAGCTTAATGAAATTGCACTTGAAACAAATCCACACAAATTCCAGTAGTCAAATTGCTCCCAATCCTTGATAGCTAGCCAATAGAGACCTCCTCTACACTAGGAGAGTGTATTACAATTGATTTGGTCCAATTTGGAGTCGATTTGGTGAAAGGAGGCAAATTTGGGGAAGAACACAAATTAGGGTTAGGGTTTGTAAGGAAAGAGGCAAAATGGGGCTAATATGACCTTATATAGGGGGAGGGGAACCTTCTTGGCCGGCCACACTTGTCTCTAGGGTTAGGGTTAGGTCCAAGTTAGGTTTAAGGCCTTCCTTTGGTTGAAATCAAGCATCTTTAGTAAAGGCCCAATCAAATTAGGGTTTCCACCAAAACATCTTACTTCTAACTTAGTATCTAGATATTTTATGTCTTAGTCATTTAGTGGAATTCTTCTAACTAAGTCTCTAGGATCATGATCAACATCTAGATTAGGATAATTCTAGGGTTAGACCTAATATAACACTTAGCACATTATTAATTAAATAAAATTCAAAGGTAATCAAATTTTATAATTTTCCGAAATACCCTTATTCTAAAAAGTTATAATGACACTTGGATGGATTTGATGATAAGGGTAGATTTCTTATGGAGTTTTGGTGGATAATAGAGGAAAGGACGGTGAAAATGTGGGTTTTTAATGAAAGGAGTTGGTTTCAGATATAGGAGATGACTGTCACGACTCGCACCCGCTTTTCGGATACGAGACGTGTCCAAGCCAGCCTACGCCGCAGAGTCGGCGGAAGAACGCTGTCAAGCCCGCAAGAAATAAATTCTCAAAATCACAAAATAAAATATTTGCTGCTTATTCACATTTCTAAGTTTATTACAACATTTACAAGATTTATATTTAAAGGAAAATATGGAATTCTAACAATTAATGAAAATGACAACTAGTTCCACTATCTAGGTCGGCCTCAACATAACCAACTCTTTCCAGTGCTAAGAGTGATCGCGGCTAAACCTAAAAAATGTTGGTTTCCATTCAGGAATGGAACAAGTACACAAACCGACGACAATATGAAAACACAATAGAATTAATAAGACATAAAAATAGCATATGAGAGATGAAAAGTAGAAAGTTACTGATGACATGGCACGGTGGAAAGGACAAGAAAAATAAATAAAAACAACTATCTATGTGGTGTGAAATATCCGTTTCGACATGTGAACGGCTAGGGGTAAATCCGGTACCCTGCACGTGTCGTGTGCAGCTGCTATTCTCCGCAAAAGACACGGGAGATAGTTCTGGATAGTCCACATGTCTACTAAGATATTTCCCTCCCGACTACTCCGTGTGACGAGCATGTCAACAAGCAGCAAGACATATGTATAAGCATGAAATGAAAAGACTACTATGAATCGAAAAGCAATCAGAAAGTGTACTTGCCTGAGGTTCTTAGCTGGTGAAACCAATAATACTATACCACTCAATGAGCCACAATCAGTCAACACATGCAGAAGTCTCCAGATGCTAAAATAAACAGTACCAACATTCTCAGAATAGTCAAATTAGCTAGGATTGCCTGTCCTTAAGTCCAATTCTGGACACAGGGACAAAACGGTAATTATGGGTCAAAACGGTGTCTACCGTTGGACCCGCTTTGTACCGAAAAGCGTGCCAGTGTCTATGGTCTCTAAAGTTGTCAAACTACATGTCTACATGTTTGATTTTCCGATACGAACCCAACCGTATGTCCAAAGTTGAATTTCGGTGACCGTACACAACATCGTCCGTTGAGTCGGATCGTGGGGTCTAGTCCAATGTCCTAAGAATCTGTGCCGAAAGACACATTTATTCTTAGAATATACTATAATTAATTATTACTTCTATAAACTATTCAATTGCTAATCACTTCTAACTATTATTGGCCCTAGTTTTATTTAATGACTGAACTCCTATTTATAATGAACTGACCTAAGGCTCATCCATCTCTCAATTATTCTATTCTAATTATTAACAGATGGTTCCACTATAGTCGAAACAACAGACTCAATAACTTGATCCCCCAAACCACCCACTAACAACACTCTGCTATTTTTTTTTCTTTTCCTCATGTGAAGATAGAGAGAAGACAAGGAAAAGGGAAAAAATGAAGGGAACTCACCAAACTCGAGCTGGAAAACTCGGCGGGCGATCGAGATCTGCAAACTGCCAAGGCCGTCGCGAGACTGGACTGGCTCGATCGCCAAGCTGGCGGCGGAGGAAGGAGGACTGGGGAGCGCTCGGGAAGAGCACCGGCGGTTGGTGACGGCGCTAGCCGGGGCGGCTACGACTCGGCCGGAGGTGTGGAAGTCTCTAGCGAGGGAGGCTACGGCTCGGGCGGAGCACCTCTCCGGCTCGGCGGAGCTCGCCTCACGGGGACGCGAGAGTAGACGAAGCTGGGATGGGCGCGGCTCGGAGGCTCGATCGAGGAGAAAGGCGACGAGGGAACTCAAGGTGGTTGCTCACCGGCGCGGAGGCGCGGTGATCTAGGGCACGGTAGTGCACACGTCGTCGACCACCGGGCACGGCGGCGCGGGGTCAGCACTCCGAATCTGGAGGAGATAGGCGTGTCGGTGGTCCTGTGCTCGGCCCAGCGCAGGGCGGTTCTCACGAGGACGGTGGCGCTTGCCGCTGGACCGACACATCGACTAAGGAAGTCTGGAAAGGAGGAGGGAAGTGGTGGCCGGTCGGTTTTGGCGTGAGCCCGGTGGAGTGCACACTCGGCGGAGGGAAGGATGCTTGAGGTGGTCTCAGCTGCGGGACGCGGGGCACGGCGCGGCGGACCTCTGCGATGGTGGCGAGGCTCGATGTCGCCGGGATCGATCAGGTAGAGGAGGCCGACGGTGGTGGCTGTGTAACACCCAATTTTTCAGATAAGGGTATTTTTTGAATTTTGTAATTATAATTATTATTTATTGATAATTTATTTCGCATTATGATTTTTGGTGATTTTTAATAATTTCTAATCTATTTAAAAACTGGTTTAAGTCATGACTTATGATTTTGGTGTGCAGCTAGTGATACCGTAGAGACTGCATGACCTAGAGCCTAACCACATCATTAGGATGATTTATTATCATTTTTAGCCTTGGGATATTTTGGTCATTTTGACTCATTTGAATTATTTGATGATTTATTGAATAGGTGAATTCTAGGTTGGCTTGACTTGTTGAGACCTAGTGAACTAGCCTAGAAGCTAACCCTAGCCATGGTGACCCTAGTCTAACTTAGGTTAACCTACTTTTAGTCATTAGAAACTAATTTTAGAATGAGGGGACTTGGTTTAGTGAATTTAAGTCATGGCTTGTGGTTTCATGAAATGACTTATGGCATAATGATTTATTTGATCATGACTTGGCCCATGGCCCATAACTAGAAGCCCTAACCCTAACCAAACCCTAAATGACCAGCCATAGGGATCCCCACCCTATATAAACACTTATTCTCTAGGGCTTGCCTCCTTCTTTCATTCATTTCAACATTGGAAAAGAAAGGTAATTGTCCCTCTTCCAAAAATCTCCATAAATCCATTTTAGTTCCTTTTTGATCCTAGTTTCTTGTATTAGAACCTAATTTCCTCCTATTTTTGAATGTGGAATATAATCCCAGCTTTGGGACAATTTGGAGCTTTTGCCATCAAGAGGAAGAATCCCCATTTGAAGCTTTTCCAAGCTTTTTGCACATATAGGTAAACCCTCTAAATTGATTTAAATTTTGGTTTTCTTTGCATATAGGGGTAGATCTAGGAGTCCCCTAGGGGTTCCTGAAATTTGGGTGAATTTTGCGTCCGTTTGGTGTCCGTATCGGACACGTGTCGTATTGTATGTTAGGTGTTTGATGAAATGCCTCTAAGGATTTTAATTTCGATTTTTGCTAAACTAATTACATGATTTTGAAGCTCTTGATGTGTAGATTCATTTTGTTGAACACTGAGCACAAATTTAGGGGATTTTTGTGTCCAAAATGGACATACATCCTATGCACGAGGCACCGCACTGTGCCCGTGCAGTCCCCTGCTATTCGGGCTTGACACAGGACACGACACGACACTATATGCCACAAAAATTGGTGGGCACGTGCGGGCACCCACTTACATCACGCATGCAAAGTTTTACGAACTTTCATTCACTGTGCGCAAAGTTATCGCGTTCGCACGGGTCACGCACGGTCACTGCACGCACAGAAATTTCTCACTTATACGGCCTCGTATCGACACGCAGACACCATGTGGACATAGGACAGGCACTTGGACACGTCCTCCTAGTCTAGATGAACACGTGTGCACGGCCACGTGTCTCTACGTGGCCTGTGTCGTGAGTTGGACACACGTGCACGCGTGCACGAGGACTGAATTTTCTGTTTCAGTCACAGTTTCGAATTTGGTTCTGGACACGTTCGTGTCCAGTTTTCTGGACACGAATGCATCCCTATAACCCGTGCACATGTGTACTATGTGTTGGAAGAATCAATTTGATGGTTTATTGATTTTTCCTATGTGTTTTGGGTTTCCTATGTGTTTCCTGAAACTTGTTGTTCTCACTCATACTTTGCTATGTTTCAGAGTTTAAAATGAGTTTAAATGTAATTGTTTGGGATTCAAATGATGTTTTAACTATGTTTATAGGTAATCTGAGGTTGGGGTTGGATTCAAAATTATGTTGATTTCACTATTTTAACTGAGTTCATTTTTCCAGTTTTTTTTTGACAGTTCCAATTGGTTTTTTTGGTGTTTTGGTTGAGATATATGTACATGTACAGATGTTATTTTAAAATTGTAATGTTAGGTTCCTGTGATGCATGTCAGGTAATTGGAATATTGAGAGGTTACCCTTGAGTGTGTGTCTCTATGTTTTGTACATATAGGTTTCATAAAAGTCAGGTTCAGACATCAGATTTCATATATAGGTAGATGTGAGTTAGTGGAGATGTTGTATGAATTTGAAATCAGTTTTTCTCCCCAATGTTCAGTCCATCTATTACACCTTCATGTATGCTCTACCCACACCACTAATTTCACTTGGTCCTTGTTTTCAGAATTTCATGTAAGTTAGCTACTGTTTTTCCCAGTTTATGCAAACTGAATGTGATTTCTTTTACTGAGTTTTAATGAGAATTATGTGGGTGTTTTGTTTGAGTAGAGAAAATAGGTTTTGGTGCTTTAATGGGTATGTGTTAACTGTCACACAGATTTCCTTTTCCTGCACCTTTGACACACACTTTGTAGTAAAAATAAAACTCCAAATATCACACTGATTTCTATACACATACACACACCTTACTGTCCTGCACAAGCCACCTACATGGCTGTTCATGCTTAGCCCTTAACACCACAAACTGAAAATCAATGAAACATGTGAATACTGTTTTCCAATATCCCATACTGTTATGACTGTCACATATTCATTGCTGTTTTTCTGGAATTCACACACATTCTAACTATTATTTAAATTTCTGATTACACACACATTCATATCATACACATTATTGATTTTATCACACTACACTCATTTACCTAACTGTCAATTGCCATGCTTCCAGATTTCATATACACATTCAACATGAAATTGTTTAATGCTTCCTGAAAACACACTTTTTCATATTGACATTTTTGATTAGTGTCATTCACACACACACACACCACTGCATTGCTCTATGTACACAGACACCCTCTCACCACATACACACACATGCATACCCTTAACCCTCTCTCTATATCTCTCTGAATATATGAATATATGTATATATGTATGTATGTGTATATGTATATATGTATGTAGGTAAATGTGCATGAATAGATACATGAATGAATGTAAAGTAAGTATTATGTTAGCCTAAGTAATAAAATAGGATTTTGGTATATAGGTTTGTATATTTTAATTTTCTATATGGGCCTAGGTTATAGTGTTGCTCTATAGGCTAACTTCTATGGTTAGGCTATATTGGTATAGGTTGGTGTAGACCTATATAGGCCTAGTTTGACTAGTTGACTAAGTTTGACTTAGTTGACCAAACCCTAAGATTGACCTAGCTTGATCATGTTAACTAGTATTTGACTAGTCTGACCATTGCTGACCAAAACCCTAGATAACTTGACTAGTTTGACTAGAATGTTGACTAGAGTTGACTTTAACCTAGATTTGACTAATCTTGACTTGTTTGACCTTGAGTTGACCTAGTTGACTGTTAGAGTTGACCAAGTTTGACTTTGACCTAGTTTGACCTAGAAATCATGTAGTTTGCATTGTAACTTTCAATTCTCTTGTATTTTACATATCATGACTTATATTACTCTGTTTAGGACATTGTGACTTTGGTGCAGGCATCTGATATTATACTACTCTTTTCAGAGTAGCAGGCAAGTACATTCTCTGATAGTTCTCTCATTTACTTGTCAATTACTGTACTTCAGTTCTAGTTAGTTGTATGCGATTCTCTGTTACAACACGTGTGGATATTTCTGGATTCATGTATACGACACACTTTTATTTTCTGGCCTCTATTACTGGTATCATCTCTATTACTGGAATCACCTAATGGAATCATTTAACTGGAATCATTTACTTGTATCATTATATTTTGCCTGGACTCATCTTGAATCATTGTGTCGGAATTCTGGATTTACTTGCTGGAAAGGGAAATACTAGAGTGAGACATGTAGACATACCCCAATCTGGAATCTCCAACTGGAATCTACTGGAAGCATAGCCATCTCTTGTCTGATCAGTGAGAGATGTGCCTGATTACCCACAGCCGTTTACATGTCGAACTCGGTATTTTCAAACACACTGCTAGAGTATAGGCTGGACTCACCCTGGAATCGTTGATCACTATAACTTGAATCGTCCCTTACTGGATTCATCTTGTATTAGATTCATCCTGTACTGGATTTACATAGGTTTTACACTGGTTTACATTTTCTGTCTGGACTTTATATCATATTATCCTGGTTCAGCTAGTTCTATTTTTACAGTCTTCATTGCTATGATTCTTCTCTTGTTTAGTATTTACTTTCTTTGCACTTTATCTCTCTTTCTTACCATCACCTGAATATAAACTGCCATTTTCATCAATATAACTGTCTATAACTGTTGTATAGTTCTCTGTCATTTACTTGGGTTTTCTAGATGAGATGTGCTCGTTCCTGTCCTGACTGGACTTGTTGAAAATTTTACAGATAACTGCCCTGAGGACACATGCCCTACATGTTACAGACCAGGAGATGGCTTAGCTACCTATGGCCCCGACACTCAGGAGTGATCGGAAGTTTAGTTAGTCTGTCTTGTTTTAGTTTTCCTGTTTAGATCTGGAGTTGTATATAGAGATTTGAGACTTGAGATGTAATTGAGATTGTTTGAGTTTGTTGTTATTTTTTTAGTAGTTTTTTTTGTCTTCAATTTCTTAGTTATATTTCGGTGTTATCTTATCGTGCTTAGACTGTGATTGAGTTACACCATATCTTATACTTGTCCTCCGTTCGGAGTTGATCATGATGAGTACCCTATATACTGCTTGAGTTGATGGTTAGTTAGAGACTTAGAACAGCGTTCTACCGCCGACACTACGGCGTAGGCTGGGCGCTGTTATGTACTCGTACCCTCACAGTGGGTGCGGGTCATGACATATTTTTAGTGGTGGCCCATACAGGTCAAGAGTCGCATTAGTGCAATATCGTGGTAGTACGGCGACTTAGTTGTACTGCTGCGAGCCTGCGATAGGATTGAGAGATAGGCCTTATCGGAGAGGCACTCAATCACAGTTAGGACTACTTGAGAAGAATCCTGGGATGACCCTTGAGAATCTTATTATAAACTATCTCGAAATTTGATTCTAACAGTATCTGTCTATCTTCCTTGTTCATCGTTGAATTTGATTCTTGGTATTCATTATTGACTTGATTTCTACCAAGATAACATTATGGGCTAGGTGCCTCAGTCATAGAATCTAGTACCTTCTACAGCCATATCAGCTGGTTGGGCGATGAGATAGAGTCTGATTTTGGATATATTTTTCGGGTGTAGGAATTTAAGGTTTTCGCAGCCAAGCTAGTGGCAATGTAAAAATTTTAAATACCATAATTCTAGATGTATGTACATTAGTTGTGGACTCTATGGATTATCGCAGCCATACTTATTGGTGTGACAAGGATTCTGGTGACATGGTTCTGGATAGACGGGTATGATTATTAGATTGCAGGATAGATACCATATAGATGGTACCCTAGAAAATTTGAGTGGAATATCAGGGTGGATATTACTTGGGTGTCATGGATTAGATAGAGGGAGCTAGGACACCTGTAGCATGGCCCCATGCCCCGCACCAACAGAGGGATATACCCCAAAGGGGCAGGGCTTCTGTGCTGACAGTCGAGTAGACCGACGCTACGGGTGACGGGTTAGCAGGTATGTCTTCCTGTTCTTCTTTCCGTCTTATTGTGTGATTCCATTAGTACCAGCCAGGATATTGCTTGTGATTTCCTAGATAGCGTAGCTACCCTATTCGAGACCGTGAAATCACGACCAGTAGGATTGTGTTGCTTCGACTTTGATTTACTGGGGGTTTGACCTAGTGGAGGTGCGATCATCTTAATTTCGAGGACGAAATTTTTATAAGGTGGGTAGGATTGTAACACCCAGTTTTCCAGATGAGGGTATTTTTGGAATTTTGTAATTATAATTATTATTTATTGATAATTTATTTCGTATTATGATTTTTGGTAATTTTTAATAATTTCTAATCTATTTAAAAACTGGTTTAAGTCATGACTTGTGATTTTGGTGTGCAGCTAGTAAAATCGTAGAGACGGCATGACCTAGAGCCTAACCACGTCATTAGGATGATTTATTATCATTTTTAGCCTTGGGATATTTTGGTCATTTTGACTCATTTGAATTATTTGATAATTTATTGAATAGGTGAATTCTAGGTTGGCTTGACTTGTTGAGACCTAGTGAACTAGCCTAGAAGCTAATCTTAGCCATGGTGACCCTAGTCTAACTTAGCTTAACCTACTTTTAGTCATTAGAAACTAATTTTAGAATGAGGGGACTTGGTTTAGTGAATTTAAGTCATGGCTTGTGGTTTCATGAAATAACTTATGGTTTAATGATTTATTTGATCATGACTTGGCCCATGGCCCATAACTAGAAGCCCTAACCCTAACCAAACCCTAAATGACCATCCATAGGGATTCCCACACTATATAAACACTTATTCTCTAGGGCTTGCCTCCTTCTTTCATTCATTTCAACATTGGAAAAGAAAGATAATTGTCCCTCTTCCAAAAATCCCCATAAATCTATTTTAGTTCCTTTTTGATCCTAGTTTCTTGCATTAGAACCTAATTTCCTCCTATTTTTTTAATATGGAATTTAATCCCAGCTTTGGGACAATTTGGAACTTTTGCCATCAAGAGGAAGAATCCCCCATTTGAAGCTTTTCCAAGCTTTTTGCACATATAGGTAAAACCCTATAAATTGATTTAAATTTTGGTTTTCATTGCATGTAGTGCTAGATCTAGGAGTCCCCTAGGTGTCCCTGAAATTTGGGTGAATTTTGTGTCTATTTGGTGTCCGTATCGGACACGTGTCGTATTATATGTTAGGTGTTCGATGAAATGCCTCTAAGGATTTTAATTTCGATTTTTGCTAAGCTAATTGCATGATTTTGAAGCTCTTGATGTGTAGATTTATTTTGTTGAACACTGGGCACGAATTTAGGGGATTTTCGTGTCCAAAATGGACACGCATCCCATGCACGAGGCACCGCACTGTGCCCGTGCAGTCCCCTGCTATTCGGGCTTGACACAGGACACAACACGATACTATATGCCACGAAAATTTGTGGGCACGTGCGGGCACCCACTGACATCACGCACGCAATGTTTCACGAACTTTTGTTTACTGTGCGCGAAGTTATCGTGTTCGCACGGGTCACGCACGGTCACTGTACGCACAGAAATTTCTCACTGATATGGCCTCGTATCGACACGTAGACACCACATGGACACGGGACAGGCACTTGGATACGTCCCCCAAGTCTAGGTGAACACGTGTGCACGACCACGTGTCTCCATGTGGCCTGCGTCGTGAGTTGGACACACGTGCACGCGTGTACGAGGACTGAATTTTCTGTTTCAGACACAGTTTCGAATTTGGTTCTGGACACGTTCGTGTCCAGTTTTCTGGGCACGAATACATCCCTATCACACGTTCACATGTGTACTATGTGTTGGCACAATCAATTTGATGGTTTATTGAGTTTTCATATGTGTTTTGGGTTTCCTATATGTTTCCTGAAACTTGTTGTTCTCACTGATACTTTGCTATGTTTCAGAGTTTAAAATGAGTTTAAATATAATTGTTTGGGATTCAAATGATGTTTTAACTGTGTTTATAGGTAATCTGAGGTTGGGGTTGGTTTCGAAATTATATTGATTTTACTGTTTTAACTGAGTTCATTTTCCCATTTTTTTGACAGTTCCAATTGGTTTTTTTGGAGTTTTTGGTTGAGATATATATATACATGTACTGATGTTATGTTAAAATAGTAATGTTAGGTTCCTGTGATGCATGTCAGGTAATTGGAATATTGAGAGGCTACCCTTGAGTGTGTGTCTCTATGTTTTGTACATGTAGGTTTCATAAAACTCAGGTTCAGACATCAGATTTCATATATAGGTAGGTGCGAGTTAGTGGAGATATTGTATGAATTTGAAATCAGTTTTTCTCCCCAATGTTCAGTCCACCTATTACACCTTCATGTATGCTCTACCCATACCACTGATTTCATTTGGTCCTTGTTTTTAGAATTTCCTGTAAGTTAGCAACTGTTTTTCCCAGTTTATGCAAACTGAATGTGATTTCTTTTACTGAGTTTTAATGAGAATTATGTGGGGGTTTTGTTTGAGTAGAGGAAATAGGTTTTGGTGCTTTAGTGGGTATGTGTTAACTGTCTCACAGATTTCCTTTTCCTGCACCTTTGACACACACTTTATAGTAAAACTAAAACTCCTAATATCACACTGATTTTTATACACATACACACACCTTGCTGTCCTGCATAAGCCACCTATATGGCTGTTCATGCTTAGCCTTTAACACCACAAACTAAAAATCGATGAAACATGTGAACACTGTTTTCCAATATCCCACACTGTTATGACTGTCACATATTCATTGCTGTTTTTCTAGAATTCACACACATTCTAACTTTCATTTAAATTCCTGAGAACACACACATTCACATTATACACATTATTGATTTTATCACACTACACTCATTTACCTAACTGTCAATTGCCATGCTTCCAGATTTCATATACACATTCAACATGAAATTGTTTAATGCTTCCTGAAAACGCACTTTTTCCTATTGACATTTCTGATTAGTGTCATTCACACACACACACACACCACTGCATTGCTCTATGTACACACACACCCTCTCACCACATACACACACATGCATACCCTTAACCCTCTCTCTATATCTCTATGAATATATGAATATATGTATATATGTATATGTGTATATGTATATATGTATGTAAGTAAATGTGCATGAATAGATACATGAATGAATGTAAAGTAAGTATTATGTTAGCCTAAGTTATAATATAGGATTTTGGTATATAGGTTTGTATATTATAATTTTGTATATGGGCCTAGGGTATAATGTTGCTCTATAGGCTAAGTTCTATGGTTAGGCTATATTGGTATAGGTTGGTGTAGACCTATATCGGCCTAGTTTGACTAGTTGACAAAGTTTGACTTAGTTGACCAAACCCTAAGATTGACCTAGCTTGATCATGTTAACTAGTATTTGACTAGTCTGACCATTGCTGACCAAAACCCTAGATAACTTGACTAGTTTGACTAGAATGTTGACTAGAGTTGACTTTAACCTAGATTTGAGTAACCTTGACTTGTTTGACCTTGAGTTGACCTAGTTGACTGTTAGAGTTGACCAAGTTTGACTTTGACCTAGTTTGACCTAGAAATCATGTAGTTTGCATTGTAACTTTCAATTCTCTTGTATTTTACATATCATGACTTATATTACTCTGTTTAGGACATTGTGACTCTGGTGCAGGCATCTGATATTATACTACACTTTTCAGAGTAGCAGGCGAGTACATTCTCTGATAGTTCTCTCATTTACTTGTCAATTACTGTACTTCAGTTCTAGTTAGTTGTATGCGATTCTCTGTTACAAGATGTGTCGATATTTCTGGATTCATGTATACGACATACTTTTATTTTCTGGCCTCTATTACTGGTATCGTCTCTATTACTGGAATCACCTACTGGAATCATTTAATTGGAATCATTTACTGGAATCATTTACTGGTATCATTATATTTTGGCTGGACTCGTCTTGAGTCATTGTGTCAGAATTCTGGATTCACTTGCTGGGAGGGAAAATACTAGAGTGAGACATGTAGACATACCCCAATCTGGAATCTCCAACTGGAATCTACTGGAAGCATAGCTATCTCTTGCCTGATCAGTGAGAGATGTGCCTGATTACCCACAGCCGTTTACATGTCGAACTCGATATTTTAAAACACACTGCTAGAGTATAGGCTGGACTCACCCTGGAATCGTTGATCACTATAACTGGAATCGTCCCTTACTGGATTCATCTTGTATTAGATTCATCCCATACTGGATTTACATAGGTTTTACATTGGTTTACATTTTCTGTCTGGACTTTATATCATATTACCCTGGTTCAGCTAGTTCTATTTTTACAGTCTTCATTGCTATGATTCTTCTCTTGTTTAGTATTTACTTTCCTTGTACTTTATCTCTCTTTCTTACCATCACCTGAATATAAACTACAATTTTTATCAATATAACTGTCTATAACTGTTGTATAGTTCTCTGTCATTTACTTCGATTTTCTAGATGAGATGTGCTCGTTCCTGTCCTGACTGGACCTGTTGAAAATTTTACAGATGACTGCCCTAAGGACACATGCCCTACATGTTACAGACCAGAAGATGGCTTAGCTACCTATGGCCTCGACACTCAGGAGTGATTGGGAGTTTAGTTAGTCTGTCTTGTTTTAGTTTTCCTGTTTAGATCTGGAGTTGTATATAGAGATTTGAGACTTGAGATGTAATTGAGATTGTTTGAGTTTGTTGTTATTTTTATTAGTAATTTTTTTTTGTCTTCAATTTCTTAGTTATATTTCGGTGTTATCTTATCGTGCTTAGACTGTGATTAAGTTACACCATATCTTATACTTGTCCTCCATTCGGAGTTGATCATGATGAGTACCCTATATACTGCTTGAGTTGATGGTTCGTTAGAGACTTAGAACAGCGTTCTGCCGCCGACACTGCGGCGTAGGCTTGGCGTTGTTACGTACTCGTACCCTCACAGTGGGTGCGGGTCGTGACAGGCTGGACTGGGTATGGCATAGGAACGGCGGTCGGTTCGACACCGCTGGAGAAAGCCACGGCGGAGGTTAGGGTGTTGTATTTTTGCTTTGATTTTTGCTTTGTGTTGCGTCCGGATTGTTGGACGCGTGATCCTTCTTCCATTCCCGTGCTCGCGTCCGATTCGGACATGAGGATGTATTTTGATGTAATGAACTGGTGGAGAATGGTAGATGTTGACACAGACACGGATGCCCAGTGTCGGACCCGAGGTTGGACACGATGATGGTGGTGGCTTGTTGTGTTGGTGACGATGATGATGGAAAACAGGACTTAGCAGGGGTGGTTACCCACTGCGGTGGTCATCGGGTAGGGTAGGGGTTGGCCGGGGTCAGGAATTCGTATTGTATTGTTTGTGATAAGGGAATGGCATGTAGGTACGGAGAGAGGGGAGCTATATACAATTTGTTTAAGGAAAAGAATTATGACCTAGAGATAAAATTCATAATAAATTGAATCAAAACAATAATTTCGAATTTAGATTAGTCCTATCCCAGTCCCTTAAAATAAAATAAAATAACAAGTTAAAATAAAATAAAATAAAGAGATTAATCTAATCTAGTCATAATTCTTTAGTAGATAATAGTATCAATTTAAATCAATCATTTAATCAAATCAAATATTTTATAAGATCTTAAAGTAATTCCTAATATCATAAAATAATTCAGATAATCTTTCACAGACACTCAAAAGCATTTTAAATACTAATTAATTTAATCAAAAATATTGTAAACGAAATATATTGAAATATTATTCTCTATTATCCAAGAATTTAAATGAATTAATAAATGACTACGAGATAATATTTGTCGCCATCAAACGACTTAGTTTAAAAGAATATATATTTGATAACATTAGGTAATCTTGAATATTGATCTGTATCACCACTTATCCCTAGAAAAAATAAGTGTACTCGAAAGATCCTATCGAGGATCCAAGTTGTATTATGTTCGTTTGCTAATACAAAAAGTTATCAATTACTTTGTAATGGCAAATAGACACTATATTTCACGACCGGCTCTCGAATAATTGGGTACAAATCGAGTCATACCCGGCTTACGCTGTCGTTGACAGTGGTAGTCAGACGTCTAATCTAGTCATCATAAGAATTACATAACTCATCACAACATCTATCATGAATGTACTACTATCCATCATAGATCACTATCTAACAGTTATTACAGCCTTTTACATGAATGTCTGGGTACAAAATCGGTAAAGATAAATGCTAGCTAAGTCTGCTACATATATCTCTACATCATATCAAATTCTATACAATCAATCTGCATCTCGGGAATATAGTCCCGGTCCTGATAAGCATACGGAGTGAGCTTCGCTGCTGGGTCCATCTGCTGGCCATAATAATCTAGGGGATCAATCTCACCTGTAATCTATGATCCAGTCAGGAAAGGAGCAAAGCACAATGTAACTCAATATACTCACGAACAGGATATCAATGAAACATGTGAAGCAAGAGTAACTCAATGATAGAAAAATATGAGATAATCAAAAATATGCACTAGCTACGTGAATAAGTGTCATTGGACATCGTCAACATATTGGGACTAATATGTATCAAACGTATTAAATGAATAATATGCTATCAGTCATATAAATCAGGCATGTCTAATGACAATGCTATCAGTCACGCAATAGTCAGGCATGTCTAATGACAATGCTATCAGTCACGCAATAGTCAGGCATGTCTGACGACAATGCTATCAGTCATGCATGTAATAAGCATCAAGCATATAAAATATGTTATAAGGCATGAGTTATCCAATATTAGTCTATTCACATGTATTAGAATGTCCCCCACCCGACACGAGAATAATGCGAGCAAGTAAAGCAGGTAAAGTAAGTAAGACAAGTAACATGATGACAAGTATGTGTGTGCTCATGCATGCAATGGTAGTAAAATCAAGTACATGTACTTGCCTTCTTCCCGAGAATTGGCACTTGTCTTCTAATCACCCAAAAATAGGAAAAAAGGGTTTTAAAAACATTTTCAGACTAATTCCTAGGTTTAACTATTTACCAAAATCTTAATTACTAACCAAGACTTGCTAATTAATTATTACTCCAACTCTCTTATATTATATCTGAACTATGAGTCAGACCAAATAAATCTGTTGGTAACACCCTAACTTACTGTTATAAATCCATAGCCTCAAAGTTGGCCTAACTCCACTAGCTACTGCCACAAGTTCCAATCCTATCTACGAGGTACAAAAATCATATTCCAGTCCAAGTCCAAAACCCACTAGGCCGGACTGTAACAACTTAACCACACAACTTCTTGACCGACCATCCTAATACTGCAAGCCCATATCCAAGCCAATTCAATTAACCAAGCTCGGCCCAAGACTTCTTAATCCTACTGAAAATACACATCAGCTCCAATTCAAATCTCACCCAATCCCAACGATTAGGAGACAGTAAACTTGAATTTTAACCCAGCTAAAAGCACACACAGGAAACCTCTCAACTATGATACTTAACCAACTAACTGCCCAAAGCAACTAACTTCGTGTCAGATGCTAGGTTGTGTCCCCTGCATACATCCTCTGCTCTCGACAACCTGCTACTATGTTCGAGTCCCCTGAATACCCTACCTAGCTGTGTCCTCATCATGAACACAAGTCCAAATAACATAGGAAGGAAGAAGAAGGTATACCTGAGCCAACACTCTTAGTTGCCCTCATCTTCGGTGTCCGACACGGCAATTTTGGTGCCTATAGTTACAGCAACGTCAAGCTAGAACTTACATCGAACATCGTATATGCATGAAATGAGAACGAATCCTTATAAGCTCCCTCTATTTCATTGATCCGAAAATCCAGAAAATCGAAGGAAATCTCTCAAGAACAAGTCAAGAAGACTCACCAATTAATTCTCGATCAAAACATCAAAGGAGCCCAGAGGAATCGATCGAACAAAGACTGTCAAAATCTGACCAAGAACATTTAATACGAAATTGACACAAAGTTAGCATCAATCTGTTGATATACCTGTTGGGTTTTTAGCCTTTAGTTTTGGTTTTTAGTCCCACATCGGCTAGAAAGGAATGTGTATCTCCATATATATGAGTCTTTGCTCTTTATGGAGATGCACATGTAGTGCACATGGGTGTGTGCCATGTGGGATTAATTATTAATGGTATAAAGGCTTAATCAACAATTAAGAAGTTGTAAGTTTTTTGCTCTTAGAAATTTATTTCCATGGAGTTAAGCTCCTTAGGAGCTTAGCGACTCGGACTCGGACTCGGGCTCGGGCTCGGACTCGGACTCAAGGGCTCATGTGGCGTTTTGTTGGCGCACTTTGCACTTGGCACGTCAGCATCGTCGCTAGGCGCATAGTGCGCTTAAGTTGCGCTCGTTGCGCGAGCCACTTGCTCGAGCCATGTTGCACGGCCCGTTACGCGAGCCCAGTTATGCTGGCCCAGTTACGCAGCCCAGTACGCAGCCCAGTACGCGTAGTGTGTGCAGTGTACACAGCGTACACAGCGTGCACAGTGTGCGCAGTGTGCGCAGCATACGCAGTGTGCGTAGAGTGCGTATGTGCGTATGGCTGGATGCATATTAGAGCGGGAACGGTTGCAGCAGTTGCTGCACTTTCAGGAGTGGTTCAGCCACTACCCTGAAGTTCAGGCAACTGCTTGGCAACCGCCCCGTGGGCTATATATGCAGGTTCTCTCCTCTCTCTCAGTGTTGGAGAAATCAGAATTCCAGGAAGAAAACTCTAAGTGTTCTTTAACACAACAGAGTAGTGAGCGTGTTTTTTAACACAAATACTAGTACTTTTTAGTACGCGTGGGTTCTGTTACTTCAGAAACAGAGAGAGAAGAGTAGAGCCATTGCCAGAGGAGTTCGTCGTCTTCCGAGGAGTCAGAAGAGCAGGAGTGTTCCAAGGTTTTCCGTCAACCTTGCTGGTTCCTGGAAGCTGTTCGCAAAGGGCGAATAAAGCTTTGAGCAACGGTGATCATTCACCCCAGCAATTCCATCTCTCGCCTGTCACCCTTCTGTTGCCTTTAGCAGTTCTGTCAGTATCTTCTTTTTAGAAGGCACTACTGCCAGTTTGCTACGATCACGAAAATCTCTTTAGATTATTCGTGAATTACGATATCTTTTTAGATCTCGTAATTTGTAGAATCCTTATGGATCTCTGTTGCAAAACCTTCTTTAAGGAATTGCATTTGAAACATTGTCTTTACAACTGTTTCAGTTTTTGTATTTTCTATCAAAAAGCGTGCCCCGGCGTTCCCGGCAATAACAATCTCAAAGCTTTATTGCTACGATGGAAAATATTAATGCTTCACTCCTAAACACTGACTTCTGTACGTTAGAGAAGTTTGATGGAGAGCATTATCAAGTCTAGAAGAGGAAGGTTTATCTCACTCTTCAACTCAGAGACGTGGATCACGTGCTTCTTGAAGAGGAACCTACCGTTCCAGATACTGGGTCTGCTGCCGCAATCTCTGCGGCTACTAAACTTCAGGCCAAGTGGAGAAGGGAGAATAGCATTTGCAGGTTGCTTATCCTGAATGCTATGGAGGATTCCCTAGCAGAATCCTATTCTAAGAAGAATATTGCTAGAGACATATGGGAGTCTCTAGAAAAACTGTACGAAGAAGACAAGAACAGGAGCAAAATATTTGTGGTTGAAAAATATCACAAATGGCTCTTTGAGGACGAGAAGTCCATGCTGCCGCAGGTCAAAGAATTTCTGAAGTTGCGACAGAAATTAGAAGACGAGGCTATGCCCCTCCCCGACAAGTTTGTTGTTGGAGGGATTGTCTCAAAGCTCCCCGCTGGGTAGAGCAAGTTCTATACAAACATGCATAGGAAGAAGTTGGAGATCACCCTTGAAGATCTCCGACAGGAAATCTATGTTGAGGACCAGACGCGGGCTCAACTGAAGGTGGACACGCTTTCCAAGCAGATGGCTAACGCAAATTTGGTTTCACCAAGGGAACCAAAGGGAAAGGGAAAGCGTGCAGATTTCCAGAAGAAGAAGAAGAACCCTAACAACTTGAAAGTTAAGGGAACTTCTTTCAAGTCAAAGAAATCTAAGGCAAAGATGCCTTGTTTCAAGTGTGGCCAGTTGGGCCATTTCAAAAGTGAATGCACAGCACCGGCCAAGAAATCAGAGCAAGGTGAGCCTAGCAAAGTCTCAATGATTACTGATGTAATTGCTATGATTGGACAGGTTGATGTTGTAGGATCTGATTCAGACTGGTGGATAGATACTGGAGCCACCTGCCATGTCTGATCCAGTAAGGAGTGGTTCACCACCTACACACCCACTTCTGAAGCGGTTGTGATGGCGAACCAAGCACAAGCTGAAGTGCTCGGGATCGGGACGGTGGTGTTGAAGCTGACTTCGGGGAAGTCTCTGACGCTTCAAGGCGTAAAGCACGTACCTGCTATCGCCAAGAACCTGGTCTCGGGAGGCCTACTCTGCAATACAGGCCTCAGGATGGACATCAATGCTGGCCAGATGGTGATGTCTATCAAGGGAACATATTTCGGGTAAGTTTTTTATACCGAAGGAATGTTCAAAATTCAGCTTGTAGATCAGTCCAATGTAATTAGTGTGATTAATGAAATCACTCCTTCTGCTTATACTCTTGAGTTGTGGCATAATAGGCTAGGACATGTTCATTGTAAACGAATAAACAGAATGTCTAGTCTAGGACTTATCTCCAAATGTGGGGGTAAGGTAGAGAAATGTGAAGTTTGTGCTCAAACGAAGATCACAAGGAAACCCTTTCCTTGGGTTAATCAAAGTACAGATCTTCTGGAGTTGGTTCACTCCGATATCTGTGACTTCAAACAGTTCTCTACAAAGGCCGGGATGAAGTATTTCATAACCTTCATCGTCGACTTCTCAAAGTATGCATTCGTCTACTTGTTGAAGGCTAAAGACGAAGCATTTGAGAAGTTCAAGGAGTTCAGAGCCGAAGCTGAGCGGCAGACTGGACAACAACTCAAAAGGATAAAAAGTGATCGAGGTGGGGAGTACAGGTCTCATGAATTCGCATCGTTCTGTAAGGAACATGGAATTGTCAATGAGACTACGGCTCCGTACTCTCCTCAGTCAAACGGAGTAGCTGAGAGGAAGAACAGGACGTTGACAGAAATGATAAATTCAATGTTGTTGATTGCTGGCCTTCCTAAGTGCTACTGGAGAGAAGCTGCATTGACGGCCGCTTATATTCTAAATAGAGTGCCTCATGCAACTTCAGACGTTACTCCTCATGAACTCTAGTTCAAGGTCAGACCTAACTTGAATGTCATTCGAGTGTGGGGGTGTCTGGCGTATGTCAAGCTTCCAGATCTAAAGATTCAGAAACTTGGGACAAGGACTACAAAGACGATCTTCTTGGGGTATGCCGAGAAGAGTGATGCTCGGAGATTTCTTGATATTGAGTCAAAACATATCATTGAATCTCGCGATGCAGAATATTTTGAAGATAAGTTTGCAAGGCACAAGAATATTGTTCTTCCGGATGTTCCGAAGAATAATGAGGATGCACAAGAGACTGAAGTCTTCAATGAAGATGTGGTCCAAGAAGATGTTGTTGTTGAAACAACGGTTGAACCAGAACAAGCTGAGCCGTCAGCTAAGCGTGTGAGGAGGCCGAAGGACTTCGAAAGTGACTTTGTCACCTATCATGTGGAAGCAGATCCGCTTACCTATGATGAGGCGATGAAGACCAGAGACGCATTTTTCTGGAAGGAGGCGATTAACAATGAGATTGATTCCATCACCTCAAATAACACTTGGGTGTTGGTTGATCTTCCTGAAGGAGCGAAACCCATCGGATGCAAATGGATCTTCAAGAAGAAGATGAAAGCAGACGGAACTATTGACAAGTTCAAGGCTAGGTTGGTAGACAAAGGATTTTCTCAGAAGCAGGGGATTGACTACTTTGACACATATGCTCCAGTAGCCCGGATGACCACCATCAGAATGTTGATTGCTCTCGCAGCAATAAATAAGATGGTGATACATCAGATGGATGTGAATACGGCTTTCCTAAATGGCAAGCTAACCGAAGAGATTTACATGCAACAGCCAGAGGGATTTGTCATCAGAGGTCTTGAAGACAAAGTTTGCAAGTTGGTAAAATCCTTGTACGGTCTTAAATAGGCTCCCAAGATGTGGCATGAGAAATTTGACAAAGTTATAAGGTCAAATGGCTACATGGTCAGCGATACGGACAAGTGTGTTTACACGAAGTTCCTGATGGAAGAGGTGTGATCGTTTGTCTGTACGTGGACGACATGCTTATCCTAGGTACGGATATTAGATGTGTCACGGAGACAAAGAAATTTATCTCAAGCAAGTTCAGTATGAAGGACTTGGGGAAAGCTGATGTGATCTTAGGGATCAAGATCATCCGGACAGACACAGGACTAGCGCTGTCACAGTCTCATTATATTGAGAAAATGATCACTCGTTATGGGTATCGGGATCTTCCAGCGATCGATACGCCGTACAGGTGTGATCTGAAGCTGAAGCCTAATTCAGGGGAAAGCGTCAGGCAGCTGGAGTATGCAAGCGTAATCGGGAGTTTGATGTATGCTACTACTGCCACAAGGCCTGACATAGCTTTCGCCGTGGGAATGCTGAGTCGTTTTACGAGCAATCCAGGTGTTGAACACTGGAAAGCTGTGGAACGGGTTATGAGATATCTCAAGAAGACTCAGACATATGCACTGTACTACAGTGGAGATCCGTCGGTAGTGGAAGGCTTCAGTGATGCCAGTTGGTGCTCAGAGGTGGAGAGCGAGAGGTCCACAGGTGGATACATTTTCACAATGGGTGGAGCTGTTATATCGTGGAAGTCGAAGAAGCAGACTATGCTCTCGCGGTCATCTATAGAATCTGAGTTCTTTGCACTTGATACCGCAGCCGAGGAAGCAGAATGGCTTCGGGAGCTCATGTATGATCTTCCAGTGGTTGGGGCACAAATACCGGCGATACCGATATACTGCAATAACCAGGCGACTGCGGCGGTGGCATCAAATGACCTTTTCAACGGGAAGAAAAGGACTGTGCGGTTGAAGCACAGGGCAGTACACGATCTTATCAAGAAAGGTGTTATTGCAGTAATTGATGTTCGGAGTCAGGAGAACCTGGCGGATCCGTTCACCAAGGGCCTCAAGCGCCAGCTGGTCGATGACACAGCTTGTAAAATAGGCTTGAAGGCATTCTGATATTGTATTATTGTATTCCTACCATAAAGTTTTATGCTATTAGTTCAAAGATTTATCTACTAGGCATCTAGCTTTTGGTTCAAGGGAGGACCACTAATCGGAAGAATATCAGGAATGGTGGATACATGTTCTATTGGGCATAGAGAGGTTACGGACCTATAACCACTGTTGTCTACTGTTGTTTTCTGCAGAAAACAGGTCCTGTGGGAGGTTGGCTTAAATGCCTTAATGAGTTCTCAGGCATTTGGAATGTCTGGTATGCTTTACAGGGAGCATGGTAGCACAGTACTACAAGGAGTGTGACTCCATGCTATGTGTGGCGGTGACTCCACCATGAGGTTCTCGAAGGAGGTAAAGCCTCGGCTATGTTAGCTAAGTCACAGAGGCGTAGCACCGCAAATAGGCAGTTGGCCTAATGCTGTATATTGAATTAAAGAGGGATGTAGTCAGCACTACAAAGAGGAGGTGTTCCTCATGTTACGGGTGGCACGACACCACAAAGAGGTAAACCCGGCTAGGGATAAAGCCTCGGCCTTGCAAGCCATGTCGTAGCGGCGTAACACCGCACAGAAGCGTAAGGCTTCATGCTGGGTAGTTTGGCACTACAAAGGGGCTAGACCTCATGCTACGGGTAGTATGACACTACGGTGAGGTTCCCGGTGATTCGGGGTAAGGTCCTCGGCTTAAGGCCATGTCATAGCGGCGTAGCACCGCAAATGAAGCGTTGGACGCTTCATGCCATGTCTCTTTAATAAAGAACTCACCTATAGTGTATGGACAAAGAGATATCAGGCCGTCTCTTGAGGGTAAACTTGTAGACGCCCAATATTATACACTGAAACCAGGCTGGCACACGGCCTTAAATGTGCAGCCAGAAGCACATGTAACTATATTATGTGAGTGGAAAGAATTTCAGCTATGATACAGAATTCAAGGCTTAGTCCATTCTTGTATTATAGTTTAATTTTTGACTCACGTGGGAAGATTCAAGTCTTAAGTGGCATCTATCCTAAAAGCATAATGGACAGTTACTGTGGGGAACACTCGTACTCATATATATAAAGATATGTTGGGGATTGTTGGATTTTTAGCCTTTAGTTTTGGTTTTTAGTCCCACATCGGCTAGAAAGGAATGTGTATCTCCATATATATGAGTCTTTGCTCTTTATGGAGATGCACATGTAGTGCACATGGGTGTGTGCCATGTGGGATTAATTATTAATGGTATAAAGGCTTAATCAACAATTAAGAAGCTGTAAGCTTTTTGCTCTTAGAAATTTATTTCCATGGAGCTAAGCTCCGTAGGAGCTTAGCGACTCGGACTCGGACTCGGACTCGGACTCGGACTCGGACTCGGACTCGGGCTCGGGCTCGGACTCGGGCTCATGAGGCGTAATGTGGCATTTTGTTGGCGCACTTTGCACTTAGCACGTCAGCATCGTCGCTAGGCGCATAGTGCGCTTAAGTTGCGCTCGTTGCACAAGCCACTTGCGCGACCACGTTGTGCGGCCCGTTACGCGAGCCCAGTTACGCTGGCCCAGTTACGCAGCCCAGTACGCAGCCCAGTACGCCCAGTACGCGTAGTGCGCGCAGCGTACGTAGCGTGTGTAGAGTGCGCAGTGTGCGTAGAGTGCGTATGTGCGTATGGCTGGCTGCATATTAGAGCGGGAACGGTTGCAGCAGTTGCTGTACTTTCAGGAGTGGTTCAGCCACTACCCTGAAGTTCAGGCAACTGTTTGGCAACCGCCCCGTGGGCTATATATGCAGGTTCTCTCCTCTCTCTCAGTGTTGGAGAAATCAGAATTCCAGGGAGAAAACTCTAAGTGTTCTTTAACACAACAGAGTAGTGAGCGTATTTTTAACACAAACACTAGTAATTTTTAGTACGCGTGGGTTCTGTTACTTCAGAAACAGAGAGAGAAGAGTAGAGCCATTGCCAGAGGAGTTCGCCATCTTCCGAGGAGTCAGAAGAGCAGGAGTGTTCCAAGGTTTTCCGTCAACCTTGCTGGTTCCTGAAAGCTGTTCGCAGAGGGCGAATAAAGCTTTGAGCAACGATGATCATTCATCCCAGCAATTCCATCTCTCGTCTGTCACCCTTCTGTTGCCTTTAGCAGTTCTGTCAGTATCTTCTTTTTAGAAGGCACTACTGCCAGTTTGCTACGATCACGAAAATCTCTTTAGATTATTCGTGAATTACGATATCTTTTTAGATCTCGTAATTTGCAGAATCCTTAGGGATCTCTGTTGCAAAACCTTCTTTAAGGAATTGTATTTGAAACATTGTCTTTACAACTGTTTCAGTTTCTGTATTTTCCATCGAAAAGCGTGCCCCGGCGTTCCCGGCAATAACAATACCGATCCACTCGAGAAATGAATATTGAAAGTCAAATTCGACCCTTACCAAAATAGTGCGTCTATTGATCGACACTAGGACGAAACAAACAGAGCGTTCCAAATCACTCTAACGCTGATCATTCTTCTCAGAAAGGAACGTTCTGCCATACGAAAGCTCACTTCTGCACGAAAGGAAGCACAACGCCATGGATTTGATCGGAATGAATCAAGATCGGAGAACGGAACAAAGGAAGAAAGAATGAACTCACCAAACCTCGTCGATCTCACATGGGATTGTTGGAAAAAAAACTTTTATATCTTAAAATCATATAAAAAATAATAATAAATTAAATTAAGTTTACCGACCTCCGGGGAATTCATGCACGAAGTACTGTCCTACGAGTTGATTCGGGTCTATGTGCAGACTTTTTCCGAATACTCCTAGTGGTAAAACTCCCGCTCTACCGGTATCCCGCCGTTGCACACAACTCGGGAAGATCGACCCGAACTTAGCTCTTGACCAGAAAATAGAGAATTATTATGGATTGGAGGAACGAAATAGAGAAGCAGTTTTCTAAATTTTTGGAGGGAGAAGATGGAGATATTTTTTTCTCGCTCTCTTGTCTTTACTTAGAAAAATAAAGTGAATATATAGACTAGATAACCCAAAAGGATTTAAAGGAGATTAATAAGAATAATGGAATGGTTACTAGCCATCAAGAGCCATAAAATGGTAGCTTGAATGGTATTATAAATAATAGGACATAATGATAGGAATTTAATAATAATAAAAAGGGGTAATGAAAGTTGGTTTTTTCACCATCAGTTAAAATAATTCCCACAAAAAAACCAAGTTTCGAAACAAAAGATAACAATGATCAAAAGGAGTAAAGATAGAAGAATTTTTGGACAATTATATACTATGCATACACGAAATCGACTACAGCCTTGAATCTCACTTAGTGACTATTGTCTTTATCTTAAGAAGTGCTTGATGGACTACGCCTTGAATCAGACTTCTTAAACCAAATTCAGAAAATAACACACATAGTACACTAGAGGTTCTTGGGTCTATCGGGTGGCACGTTTGATTGGCCATGCAGACTTTTTCATATTCATGAGAGTTGTCTAGGATCATCTTATCCTATAGTCGCGACCTTTACGACCTCTCATATAGGTAGGTCCTCAAAGGGTTGGTGATTGGAGCAAACCCTTCATAATTTTGCTTGGACCTATTAAGAGTTTTAAAAACTCATCCTAACTAAATCACACCGGAACACTGTCACCATAGGGATGGGGTATCCATGTACACATGTACAGCCTCTTGGGGCATTTATTTTAAGACAATTTAATCTCAGAGTCAGTGTTCCATAATAGTCACCAAGTCCAGCTTGTTCCTACCCTTTGAACCGGCTTCTTGGGATCTCTAGTTAGACTCAGTTGGGTTGCCACTGCTGGTGACTAACTTATGGGCTTAACCCCATCCCCCTCGATGATAATAGGATTAATTTTTAGACAAACTCTTCGTCAAGAGTAAACAGACTATTCGACAAGAGATCTGTAAAGTTCTTAATGACTTTTATAGTTAAGAACCATTTTTGTCTTTTAGGCTCTTTTAATGTCTTGAAATGCAGCTGCAGGTACCTGTTAGAATTCACAAGATCATGCTTTTAGCATAATTTTAAAATAAATGGCAGGTACAGCTTCCGTACAAGATGTGACTGAAGATAACATTTATGAGTATATAATACTCTTAGCTATGATTCTTACATAAACTCGAGCGATAACAACTCCTCATAGAGAAAAAAATTCCATAAACAGATTAGATGTCATATGAGTCAGTTACGTAGTTTGTACTAAAAAGACTTTCTATGATATAAGAGTATCTAATATAATAGTCTAGAATATCCTTAAAGAGATATATTCTAAAACTGGTTTGACTGATTTAGTTATTTCCTAAATCAGATTTGGTGACATCACAATTATTTAATAAGTATGCGATTTCACTAATTGCTGATATAAACAATAGGATAGTGAGCAAGAACTCATCTAACTCTATCATCCCTTAAAGTAAGATACAATAACTTCAGTCTTAGGCTCTTTGTTCTAAAAATTTATCTTTAGAAGCCATTTATTTTTTTACAAAAATGATAGTCTAAAGTATTAGAATAATAGTTTAAGTGAATTTTGCTAATTGACCTTATCAAATCTTTAGTTTATCAAGTTTTGATCAACTTGGGTTAGCTGTAGGGGCCAGTTCCCAGCTAGCAGAGGTCTACAGGAGGACAATTAAATACCGTGTCGCTTAGAGCTAGTTACGTCCGGTTGACAGAAGGACCCTTTCGGCTTGTACCCAAAATAATCTCAAATTTTTAGAACTTTAGAGTTATAGGAATTTGCAATATCACTAAACTATTTTCTTTCGACTTAATTGTTTGAATGTGTCAAAGGAAATTATAATGTCACAAATTATATACAAACCAATATTTGCCTAATATAATCGAAGTATTGTGACAGAAGAATGTTGTGATTTCTTTGTCTGCGTAAAAATTCGAATATCGTGATAATATAATCAATTAAGATTCAGACTTGCAAAACTAACATGCGAAGAATATCTCTTTAGTACAACAATATATATAAACCAAGATAATTGGCTCATAGATTACAACAATATATTCCTCCAACTTAATTTAGGAAAACAAAAATGACTAGAAAATGTAGGTTGTACATACGAAGATTACCTTTTCAATGGAGCACTTTGGTCTTCTTGATTTTGGCTTAGTAATAACACTTCAAAAGAAATGTCATTTTGTACATCATTTTAAGTACTTCCATTATTCTCACTAAACAACCATCAGTATCCAAGAACTCGAAAAAAACGATTTATAAACATCAAGTTTATAATAATATTAGAGGGAAATACTTTATATTACTTACCTTCATATTTGAGCATTTCCTATTAAGTCACAATATCTAATGTTTCTCAATTAGAGAGATATCATTACAAATATCATACTAAGAATAGGTGTACAAAATAAATTCGTATTACCATCACCGTTATCATGTTGCTTCTTTCCTAAAAAAGTTAAAATATTTCTAATGATTCTGTCTTCAAGAAAATAAAATTTAGTATGCATGAAACGATATACGAACTTGTTTATTTTGGTACATCAATACATTTTTGCACAACAACACAATTTTTTTATCATGTTGGAAACTGAAAAATGTTCCAATCATGCAAGATTTTGAAGATAACAATGTATTGTGTTGAACTAATAGACTAAGAAAGAAAGGCTAATTCTGTTTGTATAAAATCTTCTGCTTAACAGTATGTGGTTATGGTAAAAATGTCCAATCAATGTCCACCAAGGATAGGATGTCGAGATTATTGTATTATTCTAGTTACAGTATAATAAACACAATTGTCAATATTATATGAATAATATTGTGCTGAACAATAAAGAAAAAACCAAGAACTTTGTTACGTGGTATAAAAATGAACATAATTCTTGAATAGTTCAGCATATGTCACAAAATAGAATATTATTCCGTTAGACAATAAAATATTGTTTTATTAATCAGAATGTAGGAAGATTAGAAATAATGTATATGTATTCTGTTAAACAGAATATAAAGGAGGATGCGAATATCTAGTACTTTACGGTTATCTGACAATGTAGATTATATAGACATTTTGATCATTCATAATAACTAAATGTTAGTAGAAAGGATTATTAAACCATTCACAGAAGAGGGAAAAACATAAACAGACCTCGAGTGCTCAACATTTTTATAAGCATGTATATGTATGAATATTTGTGGTTCTATATGGTTCACTGAATGCAAATATAGAACAATTCTCATCACTAAATGATTCATGTATATTCAATACCAAGAAGATGTGTACCGTGTTCAAACCATAAATGACAATATTTATGTAGAGGACAAACATTTCCTTCTAAGTCAATATTATGAAGTTAATATTATGAAAGTTCATCTTTGTCTTGCACTTGACTTTTGTTGTCTCATGGGATAAGATCTGGACATTTGGAAGGTAAAATGAAAAATCTCACCCTGAAGTATCAAGAGCTGTGTCATTTAAATGAGATCAATCTATAAGACAATTACAACTTGTATAAGTGAATTAATCGATGACAGAAATATATATATATATATATATATATATATATATATATATATATATATATATATATATATATATATATATATATAAAGTAAAATACCATAGTTCTCAAGTAATTGTCAATAATTAAAAGGCAATTTATTTATTTTTTAAATCCAAAAACCATGTGCCAAGTGAATATAACTCTTTGCGGAAAGATATGGTACAAACACATGTGCAACTTGTAAGTGAACAATGAGTTCATTTGATCACCCACCAAGCACAAAAATACTAACAAGATATTCTTGGACTGGACATTTATTACTTGATTAAGACGTTGAATTTGTTTAGAAATTGATTTGTACATACTGAGATACAAATAGAAGTCTTTTTCAAAGACAAACAATTTATTTTTTTATGTTTTCATCGTATTTTTCTAGGAGTCCCATAAAAGTTATGTGCATGTAAATTATTGAAACGTGCAACCTATTTCCTCCTCGGGCATGGAACAACACATGAAATAGTTATATCAAGACGATGATACATATTATTTAAAAAATTGGTTGCTCTATTTCACATAAAGATGATACATTGATATAAACTACACAATCCATAGAAAAAAAATTGTGCTAACATTTCCCTACCGATGCAGACTTGTAGTAAGCCAATTATTCTTCTGACGATTTATTACTTTAGCTAGTGATCAATTCCAAAACAGACATATTTTATAAGTAATTGCTAACATAAAGTTTATAACGGTATAGATGTTAAGGTTACCATAGAATCATTAAATGTTTTACCATGTGAAACTGAATGTACATACGAGTCTAGAGAAAACATTGTTCTTCATAATAGACTCATAAGAATTATAGAAGACACTAATCGGGCATAGCAACTTTTAGAATAAAATATGTAAAAAAAAATATAACCATATGAACTATGAAGTAAGTAAAGAGGAGTTGTTTTCAATAAAATACCACTTAATATCTTTAGGAAGCTGAAAATAAACAAGATAAACAAAATATACTGATGTCCTCATTATCGCTTCTCTAACTTTTTTTGGCAGTTACAAGATTAAGACTCTACTTCTATATGTATATAAAAATAAACAAAATATATTTTAGAACTTTGATCCAAATTCTAACGATACTGGGAATACACAGCATATAAACCATGAATAGATCTCCAATCAATTGACACAAGACAATAATTGGAAAAAGATACAAAAATCTGACATGAGATGTAAAATAATTACGAATAAAGTTGATTATTCGTCTATATTATGAGAAAATAAGCTTGAGCAAAAAAAAAATTCAAATAAAGTTGACACTGAAACAAACACACATCAAACATCAATATTGTATTTGTATTGTGTTCTACTTGTATCCATGCAAGATATTATCTCAATCAGAATCTCATATTTCATTTGAGTCAAATGATAACATATCAAAACATAATCACAAGAAATGCAGAAGACAAATGTGAAAGAAAACTGAACTTACCGAAAGCATCATCAACCAAAAACATAGTAGCTTACATCACAATATACAGGCATTCAGTTTGACCAAAACTACAAAAAGACTAATAATAATATTGTTAACAGAGCTAATACAAGAACGAAAATGCATACGAGAAAAAAAAACATCTAAACCTCATTCATTCGAAATCAACTCTTAGATTGTAGGAAAAAAACGTTTATGTCTTGACATCATATAAAAAATAATAATAAAATTAAAATAAGTTTACCGACCTCCGGGGAAGTCATGCACGAAGCACTGCCCTAAGAGTTGATTCGGGTTAATGTGCAGACTTGTTCCGAATCCTCATAGTGGTAAAACCCCCGCTCTATCGGTATCCCGTCGTCGCACACAACTCGGAGAGATCGACCCGAACTTAGCTCTTGCCCAGAAAATAGAAAATTATTATGGAAATGGAGGAACAGAATAGAGAAGCAGTTTTAGAATGATTATCAGCCATCAAGAGTAAATAATAGGGTATAATGATAGAAATTCAATAATAATAAAAAGGGGTAATGAAAGTTGGTTTTTTTTACCAACAGTTACAACAGGTAATGCCGCTGGCCGTCATGGACGTTGCTCTAAGGGGATTGATGTTGGTGCTTTCTTTACATGGAGAGAGCTTGCTCTCAACATGCCTTGTAAATTTTAGTCCCACATCGGAAATGCACCATGAGTTATCTCAACATATATACTTGGGTGTGTTGTTGAGAGATGCACATGGGGTGGTGACCCTAAGGAGGGAACCATGTGGGTGATTTTACAAGGAGGTAAGAATAAGGCTCCAAGAATTAAGCATTAATGCTTTTGTCACTCTCTTGGATTAATTTCAATTGGAGCTAAGCCCCAAAGGGGCTTAGCGACTCGGACTCGGACTCGGGCTCGGGCTCGGGCTCGGGCTCATGGGCTCATGGGCTCATGAGGCGTAATGTGGCGTTTTGTTGGCGCACTTTGCACTTAGCACGTCAGCAGTCATACGGCTCATATGCGGCCTCATGCGGCTCATGCGGCCAGGCTGCTGCTGCCGCCGCATGGAGGGATTCGCTAACTGTGCAGATTCAAATCAGTAATGGAAAGGCTGAATCAATGCGATTAAATCAGATCCTATCTTTGTGGGATTTGAATTAATTCAGATCCTATCTTTGTGGGATTTGAATTAATTTCGTGGGATTTGAATTAAATCACGTTGCTATCTTTTGGGATTTGATTCAATCTTTCCATAACTGAAGAGGCGGCTAGGGTTTCCACCCTCTCTACATATACTCTCTTCCGACCTCCTTTGTGACTACTACGAAAAATAGAAGTCAGAAAAGGAGAAAGAGAGAGAGAGTTGCTGCCGCCATTGCAAGTCCATCCGAGGAGTCAGAACAGAGGTGACTTCAAGCGTTCCACAAGTTCTTCAACTTGCTGGTTCCTGGAAGCAGATCGTGTGGGGCGAATCTTGCTTTGAGCAACGGTGTTTTGACACCCCAGCAACTGTTCTTCTTCTAATCTTTCTCCAGATTATTGTAACTCGTTCTGTCCCAATTGCAACACGTTTGCAAGGAAGAACGAGAGATCTTCTCTTCTCTTTTTCCCTCCTTCAGATTGTAATTTGGCTATTTGATTTATTGTACCATCGTAGATCTTGAGTTTGATCACTGCAAAGTTTTGTGTGACATCTCAGATCTCGATTGCATCTATTTTTTATCTTTGATCAAGCCCCGGGACTAACAATCTCAAAGTAAGATCCGTGTAGATGGAAAATATTAATGCTTCGCTCCTCCAATCGGACTTCTGCAAGTTGGAAAAGTTCGATGGAGAGCACTATCAAGTCTGGAAGAGAAAGGTTTACCTAACTCTTCAACTGAAAGACGTTGATCATGTTCTGTTAGAGGAAGAATCCTCTGTTCCAGACACTGGATCTTCTGCCGCAATCAACGCGGCTACCAAACTCCAGGCCAAGTGGAGAAGGGTAAATAGCATCTGCAGGCTTCTCATCCTGAATGCTATGGAGGACTCCCTGGCAGAATCCTACTCGAAGAAGGAACTTGCCAGAGACATATGAGAGTCTGTAGAAAATCTGTATGAAGAAGACAAGAACAGGAGCAAAATGTTTGTGGTTGAAAAATATCACAAATTGCTCTCTGAGGACGAAAAGTCCATACTGCCGCAGGTGAAGGAATTTCTGAAGCTGCGTCAGAAAATGGAAGACGAAGAGATGCCCCTTCCCGACAAGTTTGTCGTCGGAGGAATCGTCTCAAAACTTCCTGCTGGATGGAGTACCTTCTATGCAAGGATGCACAGAAAGAAGCTAGACATTAGCTTGGGAGATCTACTTCAAGAGATCCATGTTGAGGACGAGATGCGTTCCCAACAGAAGGTGGACACTGTCCAAACAGTTGGCTAAAGCCAATCTTGTGCAGACGAGAGATCCCAAGGGGAAGCAGGCGGCTTCTCATCCCAAGAAAAAGGACTTCACTAATCTAAAAGTGAAGGGTCCTTCTTTCAAACAACAGAAGATTAAGTCCCACGTGACTTGTTACAATTATGGCAAGAAAGGCCACTATAAGAGTGAATGCAGATCTAAGCCTAAACAATCAGAGAAAGGTGAGCCTAATAAGGTTTCATTGGTTTCTAACTTTGTTGCTATGATCGCACAGGTCACAAATGTGGGGGTTGATTCTGACTGGTGGATAGACACTGGTGCGACTTGCCATGTCTGTTCTGGCAAGGAATGGTTCGTCACATACCAGCCGATATCTGAGAAGGTTGTCATGGCGAACCAGGCCCAAGCTGAAGTTCTGGGGATCGGGACCGTGGAACTGAAACTCACTTCTGGGAACACTCTGACGCTTCAAGGTGTGAAGCATGTTCCGGCGATTGCCAAGAACCTGATCTCTGGGAGCCTGCTCTGCAACGCAGGCTTGAGGATGGATATCAATGCTGGTCAGATGGTGATGTCCAAGAAAGGAACATACTTCGGGAAGGCTTATCAAACCGAAGGAATGTTTAAAATTCAGCTTGTTAACCAGTTTGAAGACATTAATGATTAATGCAGTTGCATTTTCTGATTATTCTCTTGAGTTGTGGCATAATAGACTAGGACATGTTCATTATAAAAGAATTAACAAAATATCTAGTCTAGGACTTATCTCCAAATGTGGGGGTAAGGTGGAGAAGTGTGAAGTGTGTGCTCAGACGAAGATCACCAGAAAACCCTTTCATCGGGTCAATCGAAGCACAGATCTTCTGGAGTTGGTACACTCCGATATCTGTGACTTCAAACATTTCTCCACGAAGGCCGGGATGAAGTATTTCATAACCTTCATCGATGACTTCTCAAAATACGCGTTCGTCTACTTGCTCAAGTCTAAAGACGAAGCTTTCGAGAAGTTCAGAGAGTTCAGGGCCGAAGCTGAACGGCAGACTGGACAACAACTCAAGAGGTTGAGAAGTGATCGAGGTGGAGAGTACAGGTCTCATGAATTTACATCATTCTGCAAAGAACATGGGATCATATGCGAGACTACTGCTCCATATTCTCCTCAATCCAACGGAGTAGCAGAGAGGAAGAACCGAACATTAACAGAAATGATGAATTCTATGCTGCTTACTACAGGCCTTCCAAAATGCTACTGGGGAGAAGCTGCATTGACGGCCACTTTTATTCTAAATAGAGTGCCGTATGCAACTTCGGACGTAACTCCTCATGAACTCTGGTTCAAAGTCAGACCAAACTTGAATGTCATTCGAGTGTGGGGGTGTATGGCGTATGTGAAGCTCCCAGATCTAAAAATTCAGAAGCTAGGGACAAGGACTACGAAGGCGATCTTCTTGGGATATGCCGAGAAGAGTGATGCTCGGAGATTTCTTAATATTGAGTCAAATTATATCATCGAATCTCGCGATGCCGAATACTTTGAAGACAAGTTTGCAAAAGATAAAAATATTGTTCTTTCGGACATTCCGAAAAATGATGTAGGTGCAAATGAGACTGAAATCTCATATGAGCCAGTAGTCCAAGAAGAAGCTATTGTTGAGAAAACAACTCTTGTACCAGAACTCGCAGAGCCGTCAGCTAAGCGAGCGAGAAGACCGAAAGATTTCGGAGATGACTTTGTCACCTATCATGTGGAAGCAGATCCGCTTACCTATGATGAGACGATGAAGACCAGAGATGCTATCTTCTGGAAGGAGGCAGTGAATGACGAGTTTGACTCTATCACCTCTAATAACACATGGGTGTTGGTAGATCTACCTGAAGGAGAAAAGCCCATCGGATGTAAATGGATCTTCAAGAAGAAGATGAAGGCAGATGGAACTATTGACAAGTTCAAGGCCAGGCTGGTAGCCAAGGGATTTTCTCAGAAATAGGGGATAGACTACTTTGACACGTACGCTCCAGTAGCCCGGATGACCACCATCAGGATGTTAATCGCTCTAGCAGCTATACATAAGTTGGTGATACATCAGATGGATGTAAAGACCGCATTCCTGAATGGGGAGCTGACCGAAGAGATTTACATGCAACAGCCAGATGGATTTGTCGTCAAAGGTCTTGAAGACAAAGTCTGCAAGTTGGTGAAATCATTGTATGGTTTGAAGCAAGCTCCCAAGATGTGGCATGAGAAGTTTGACAAAGTTATTAGGTCAAACGGCTACAGAGTCAGCGAGACGGACAAATGTGTTTATACAAAGTTCGCTGATGGAAGAGGAGTCATCGTTTGTCTGTACCTGGACAACATGCTAATCCTAGGTACGGATATAGGCTGTGTCACAGAGACAAAGAAGTTTCTCTAAACCAAGTTCAGTATGAAGGACTTGGGGGATGCAGATGTCATCTTGGGCATAAAGATCATCAGGACAGACACTGGAGTAGCGTTGTCACAATCTCACTACATTGAGAAGATGCTCACACGCTATGGGTATAAGGATCTTCCAGGGATCGATACGCCATACAGGTGTGATCAGAAGCTGAAGCCAAATTCAAGGAAAAGCGTCAGGCAGCTGGAGTATTCTAGCATTATCGGAAGTTTGATGTACACAACCACTGCCACAAGGCCTGACATAGCTTTCGCCGTAGGAATACTGAGTCGGTTTACAAGCAACCCAGGGGTTGAGCACTGGAAAGCTGTGAAGCGGGTGATGAGATATCTCAAGAAAACTCAGACATATGCACTGCACTACAACGGGTATCCGACAGTAGTGGAAGGCTTCAGTGATGCTAGCTGGTGTTCATAGGTGGAAAGCGAGAGATCCACAGGTGGATATGTCTTTTCCTTGGGTGGAGCTGCTATATCGTGGAAGTCGAAGAAGCAGACTATACTCTCTCGCTCCTCCATGGAATCTGAATTCTATGCACTTGAAACTGCCGCAGATGAAGCAGAATGGCTTCGGGAGCTCATGTATGATCTTCCAGTGGTTGGGGCTCAGATACCGGCGATACCGATATACTGTGACAACTAGGTGACTGCAGCGGTGGCATCAAATGACCTCTTCAACGGGAAGAAGAGGACTGTGCGGTTGAAGCACAGGGCAGTACACGATCTTATCAAAAGAGGTGTAATTACAGTGGTTGATGTTCGGAGTCAGGAGAACCTGGCAGATCCATTCACAAAGGGCCTCAAGCGCCAGTTGGTCGATGACACAGCTTGTAAAATGGGCTTGAAGGCATTCTGATAGTGTGTCTTTGTAATCCTACCATAAAGTTTTATGCTATTAGTTCAAAGAGAAATCTACTAGGCATCTAACTTTTGGTTCAAAGGAGGATCACTGACTGGGAAACTATCAGGTAACAGTGGGTACTTGTTCTCTGGAACATGGAAGGGATACGAACCCATAACCACTGTTGTCTACTATGTATTTTTCTGCGGAAAAAACAGATCCTGTGGAAGGTTGGCTTAAACGCCTTAATGAGTTCTCAGGCAGAGTGAATGCCTAGTGTGCTTTACAAGAAGCACGGTAGAGCAGCACTACAAGGAGTGAAACTCCATGCTACAGTGGGGTGACTCCACCATGAGGTTCCCAGGTAGGGGTAATGCCTCAGCTTTGCAAGCCAAGTCACAGCGGCGTAGCACCGCAAATAGGCATGTAGCCTAATGCTGTATGACGTAATTAAAAAGTTGTAGACAACACTACAAAAGGGAGGATGGCCCCATATTACAGTGGCACGACACCACGATGAGGTACCCAGGTAGGGGTAAAGCCTCGGCATTGCAAGCCATGTCGTTGCGACGTAACACCGCAAGGAAGCCTCAGGCTTCATGCTGGATAGTTTGGCACTACAAAGAGGCTTGTGACCTCATGCTACAGTAGTATGACACTACGATGAGGTTCCCAGGAAGGGGTAATGCCTTGGCTTCAGGCCATGTCATAGCGGCGTAGCACCGCAAGGAAGCGCAAGGCTTCATGCCATATCTCTTTAATAAAGAACTCTCCTATAGTATATGGAAAGAGATATCAGGCCGTCTCTTGAGGGTAAACTTGTAGACGCCTAAAATTATACACTGAAACCAGGCTGGCACAGGGCCTTTAATGTGCAGCCAGAAGCACACGTAACTACACTTTGTGAGTGGGAAGAATTACAATTGTGGTGCAGAATTCAAGGCGTAGTCCATTCTTGTATCACACTGTTATTTAACCCATGCGGGAAGATTCAAGTCGTCAGCGACATCTATCCTAATGCAAAATGGACAGTTACTGTAGGGAACGCTCAACCCTGGACACATATATATGTTGTGATATGTGGGGGATTATTGGTGCTTTCTTTACATGGAGAGAGCTTGCTCTCAACATGCCTTATAAATTTTAGTCCCACATCGGAAATGCACCATGAGTTATCTCAACATATATACTTGGGTGTGTTGTTGAGATATGCACATGGGGTGGTGACCCTAAGGAGGGAACCATGTGGGTGATTTTACAAGGAGGTAAGAATAAGGCTCCAAGAATTAAGCATTAATACTTTTGTCATTCTCTTGGATTAATTCCAATTGGAGCTAAGCCCCAAAAGGGCTTAGCGACTCGGACTCGGACTCGGACTCGGACTCGGACTCGGAATCGGACTCGGGCTCGGGTTCGGGCTCGGGCTCGGGCTCATGGGCTCATGAGGCGTAATGTGGCGTTTTGTTGGCGCACTTTGCACTTAGCACGTCAGCAGTCATGCGGCTCATATGCGGCCATGCGGTCTTATGCGGCATGCGGCTCATATGCGGTCTCATGCGGCTCATACGGCTCATGCGGTCCATGCGGCTCATGCGGTCCATGCGGCTCATGCGGCTCATGCGGTCCATGCGGTCCATGCGGTCCATACGGCTCATGCGGTCCATGCGGCTCATGCGGTCCATACGGCTCATACGACTCATGCGGTCCATACGGTCCATGCGGCTCATGCGGTCCATGCGGCTCATGCGGTCCATGCGGTTCCATGCGGCTCATACGGTCCATGCGGCCATTAGGCTCATACGGCCAGGCTGCTGCTGCTGCCATATGGAGGGATCCGCTAACTGTGCAGATTCAAATCAGTAATAGAAAGGCTGAATCAATGCGATTAAATCAGATCCTATCTTTGTGGGATTTGAATTAATTCAGATCCTATCTTTGTGGGATTTGAATTAATTTTGTGGGATTTGAATTAAATTTCGTTGCTATCTTTTGGGATTTGATTCAATCTTTCCATAACTGAAGAGGCGGCTAGGGTTTCCACCCTCTCTCTACATATACTCTCTTCCGACCTCCTTTGTGACTACTACGAAAAATAGAAGTCAGAAAAGGAGAAAGAGAGAGAGAGTTGCTGCCGCCATTGCAAGTCCATCCGAGGAGTCAGAACAGAGGTGACTTCGAGCGTTCCACAAGTTCTTCAACTTGCTGGTTCCTGGAAGCAGATCGTGTGGGGCGAATCTTGCTTTGAGCAACGGTATTTTGACACCCCAGCAACTATTCTTCTTCTAATCTTCCTCCAGATTATTGTAACTCGTTCTGTCCCAATTGCAACACGTTTGCAAGGAAGAACGAGAGATCTTCTCTTCTCTTTTTCTCTCCTTCAGATTGTAATTTGGCTATTTGATTTATTGTACCATCGTAGATCTTGAGTTTGATCACTGCAAAGTTTTGTGTGACATCTCAGATCTCGATTGTATCTGTTTTTCATCTTTGATCAAGCCCTGGGACTAACAATTGATAGATCACATTGTCGTCGTCATCTTTACCGAGAATCAAAGCCAATTGCTCATCACGATCACGGAGATGATCATCTCTGAGGAAGCTGACTAGTTGATGCTTGAGAACCGATCACTATCGCCATTATCGCCGGACGACCTCGTCGCTGCCTTGGCTGAAGTCTTTGAAGAGAACGAAGGAGGAAGAAGGAAGATGATCAGTAAGAAAATTTGCAGGGCTTCGTCGTGGTAGAGTGGTGATGAAGAAAGGGAAGGCAAGGGCTCTATTTATAGTAGTGGAGAGGGGAGATGACGGTTATGGTCGGACGGTCGAGATGACCGAAATTAAGTCGGTGGTGGACGAACGGTGTTGATGAGCCCGACTAAATCGGTGGTGAAGAATCTCCCCGAAGCTTCTAGACCGGCCGGGAAGAAGTAGCGCACCGTCGTGAACGTGCGGTTACGGCCGTGTTTATCGACTGAAGAAACAGAGGAACCAAAGAAATGGTTTAGATCTAAGGGAGACGATAAATTATATATAAACAGGTCGGGCGAACCCTAACGGGTAGGAGTGGTTTACAGACCCGAATGGTCTGGGCTTCTGCTGTTCGGCTAAAATCAATAATATGAGAATGGGCTTGGGTAGCTTTATTGGCTTTGTTGGGCTTTATATGATGGCTGGATAGAGATGTTAAGTATAATTGGATTTTGATTTGGCTGACCCAAAAAGCTCACTAATAGGTACGACTTCTAATTGGTTAGGTAATACACCATACAAAGGGGTGGGCTGGTGCTTAACCTAAATTGTTAGTTAATAGATAGATAGCCCAGCCCTTCTAGAGTTGGGCTTTGCAAAGAAATGGTTTGAAATAGAATTAGTAGGATATACCACTCTAAAATAATATATGAAAAGTGTATCATAATATACCATATGGAATATAATAAGTAGATAATCATAATAGGATAAACTAATAGGGGAAATGACCAAAGCTCTGATTTTAGAAAAGTGGAGTTACACTATACAAGAAGATTTTTTTGGACTGCCAAACGACCTATTCGGTGCCTCGCACTCGGGGGTTCCACTGCCCGGCCATCATTCAGGGGTCGAGGGTGGACTTGTCTAATTCCTGTAGAAGCATAGAAAAGAACAGTAATTCTTAAGCGGCCCAGAATCAACATAAAACTCCATGCGGCTCAAAACCCAGGGGGTTTCATGCGGCTCAAAAATTCCTGATAACTTCATGCGGCTCAGAAAGCTTCATACAGCTTAGAAAGCTTCATGCTGCTCAGAAAGAGCCACGCGGCCTTATGCGGTTCGAAATCGGCCTATACAGCTGGCCATAATTACTCTGGCATAAAGGCGACACCTCTGACATAAAGGTGACAGTTCTGACAGAAATGATGGCTCTGACATAAAGACGAGACATGACATGCTCCTAAAACGACAAGAAAACCTTCATGACATCTGGCACAGTTCACAAATTCAAAGAAAGTTCTTTATGTGGATCGCCTGTGTGGCCTTCATGCGGCTTTGTCATGAGACCACTCTCATACGGCTCAGCCATGGGACCACTCTCATGCGGCTCAGACATGAGGCCACCCTCTTACGGCTCGATCATGAGACCACTCTCATGCGGCTCGGTCTTGAGACCACTCTCAAGCGGCTCAATCAGGGGACCACTCTCATGCGGCTCAATCATGGGGACCACTCTCATGTGGCTCAGTCATGAGGCCACTCTTATGCGGCCCGGCCATCAGACACTCCTCATACGGCTCGGCTATGGGACAGTCCTTCATACGGCTCAGCCAGGATGCATCATTCATGCAGCTCGCCACAGAGTGGCAGTTGGGACACGTGGTAGAAGTTGACTAAGTCTTAACAATTTGGATTTATTGCAACCAACAGATCATAACAGTTCAAATTTATTGTAACAAACAGATCAAGATTAATCTTAACCAATCCCCAACTGTCCACTTCTCAAGGCACAGTTACGAGAATGTGGCCTAAAATTAGCCACGTGGCTGTACACCCCACTCATCAAAAATTCCTATAAATAGCATGGTACTATTCCCTTGCATACACAAAAAGGGACACACATATACATACAGAGAGCATTTCTTCGCCGGAGCCGAGGTTGCGTTCGATCGTCCAAGGAGTAAGGCAGAGTTGATAGCACTTTCCCGAGCCTCTATCGTCACCCCCAGAATCCAAATTAAATAATTGTACTTAGATTGCTTTTCCTAGGTTTTGTTCCTGGACTCTCTTTTGTACAAGCGAGTTTGTAATTGTGAATCAAAGTTCAGTCCTCCCATAAAACTGTTCTATTCTTAGATAATCAATAGCAAACACGATGACGACTCTGCTGGGTACTAACTTCTCCACTGCTGAAAAGTTGGTGACACAATCGGACACCGCCAAACTCGTCTCCACGCAACATATGCTAGTTGTTCGCTTCGACCAACAAGCGTTTGGAGAGATGCTCTCTGAGGGGAGCGTTAGCCCGACCCAGAAGCGAGCCGGCCCAAAGAAGGCCCGTAGGGAGTGGAGGCCCAAGACCGTTGCTCCTCCCCAAGCTCTGGAAGAAGTGTTCTCTGTTGCCCAAGACGGCGGAAAAGACTCACGTGCAGCCCCACTTCAGGCCGCAGAGGACCCTGCTGTCCCCAAGTCTGGCAAAGGAAAACACTACGATGCTGGACTTGCAGGGCCAAATGGGCACCCTATGCGGTCCAAGAAGAGGCCGCATAAGGGTGCCAGCCGCGTGCAGAAAGCTCATGCGGCCACAAATGCCAGCCGCATGCAGAAGGCTCATACAGCCACAACTTCCAGCCGCATGCAGAAGGATCATGCGACCACAAATTCCAATCGCATATAGAAGGTTCATATGGCCTCTAATCTCAGCCGCATGCAGACTGCTCATGCGGCCACATATCCCAGCGGCATGCAGAATGCTTATGCGGCCGCCAAGCCCAACTGTAGGGAGATGGCTTATGCGACATCTAATCCCAGCCGCTGACCATCCACCCTTTGTGGCTCGGGTTCAGTCTTCGATCGCCTCTCATGTGGTCCTGACCTCAGAAGCTCCCATGAGGATGTGCCAGACTTTGTGCGGCACAGCTTGGACTCTTCCTAATATACACTCTCGGGTGCTAGAGCGAAGAAGTCTAGGACAGCGCGGGCTCGTCGAGCTCAGTTAGTTGTCCCAACTTTTAACCATCAGAGTGTCCAGCTAACTGTTATGCGGACCTCTGATGGAAGGTTGTACAAAACCACGCGCATCCAGCCCCCGGCGGCCAACAGACATGGTGGATCTCAAGAGTCTCCCAACAATGATTAAGGAAAAGTACTTTTACTAGCCTCGTATCAGGGAGCAAACATGCTACCAACACACTCGTGTGCTCAGGACCCCTGGGCCCATAAAACGAGTGTAGAGGTTGTTCGAGATGCACTTGACTTGCGTGATGTGATCCTTCACAAGCGCAAGGAAAGAGAAAAAACCTTGGTGTGCAGAGAGTCCTTCCATGGACATCACTGCACTCAAGTTATTGTCAACTGCTGCTGCAACAAGACAACCGTGCAAGAGGACCGGCAGTCCGTCTTCCAACCACTGCAGCTGCCAGGACCGGTCTTAGAACAAAGCTCGGGAGACGAGGCACGTCCTTTCGCCTCCTACAATTCTGCCCGGATGGTCCCTACCGACAAGGTAGAGAAGAAAATAAATACCTCCAGCCCGACAATCTCAAACAGTGTGGCCAAGAAACTCTTATCTAAGCGGTTGTCCATAGCCGTCACAGGAGGAGTTTATCAAGGCACCCGCTCAAAGACGAAATATTCAACACTTTGAGGTTCGTCATCGTCATCCCTGGGGGTAGTTGAAGCTGGGCGTGGCACTCCTCGGAACATCCACAACAATTCGGTGTTCCAAGAAGAAGAACCAGGGGAAACAATTCCACCAACAGATGTAGCAGACTTGACGTCCCTAAAAACGTCCACAAGTGCCAAGATGAGGCAACCTCCTATGCAGGGGGTAGCACTTCCTCTGAGTCCGAATCAGAGAAGAACATTCCCACATACCCCGACGACTTCTCTATTCTAGGGTATGATTCGGAGAGCACATCTTCTATAATCCTTTCTACTGCTCCCCATGTAAGAACTGTATTCATGACTGAGAATGACCAAGACGGTCCCGGTGATCGGCAATGCCTCGACACTCTTGAGGCCATACTTCATACCTTGGTTAAGTCGGTGGACGAGATCAAGGCGGCCCTTCCGGCTCTCCAAGGAAGGACACCTGGCCAAACAAGCTTGGGTTCCGCCGTCAATGAGGACTCAAAAACAACTGCACCAACCCCGGGAGACAATCCACCCGGAATGTCAGCTCCTACTGCTGCAGAATAGGCCTGGGAGGCGAGAAAAAAGTCCAGGAGCTCCGGACAATGTTTCACGCCCGAGAAAACTCTCAGGACCTCAAGATACGACAGCCGTATCCCACTGCATGGAGAGATATCCCCTTCCCCCCATGATACAAACCATTCAACATCAATCCATATGATGGGAAGTCATCTGCAAGCCGGTAGATGACCTACTTTGAGGTCACAACAGATCATATGCCGCACGACGACGCCATCCTCACACGATTGTTCGTCGGAGCATTAGAGGGAGTCGTATTCGACTGGTACCGCAACTTGCTGGACAACTACATCTATTCCTTCACCGACTTCAAACATATGTTCTTGGAGGGGTTCTATGAGGTAGGACAAAATGTGATAATGTCGAGCCTCATAGATGTTGTTTAAGGAGAGAAGGAGCTGACAAGGAACTACATTGAGCGGTTTTGCTAAACCGCGTTAAAGTTGCCCTTCGATAACCCGGACTCTTCCTTAATTGAAATTTGCCAAAAGAGGCTGCTCCCCAGAATCATCCTCAATTTAAGGATTGGAAGACCTTCATCATCAGTGCCACTAGCGCAGAAGCCAAGTTAAAGAAAGATCGCCAACTGGGATTGTACATCTCGGATGGAGAGGACAAGGGCAAACGCCCTAATGCCAACAACAACAACGGCAGTAATTCCTCCAACCGAGACAACAAGGGCAAACAGGCTATGGTAGCCGACACAGCCCAGAAGCCCGAACCAAAGCAGGTAGTGAAGCAGTGGCCGCAGATGACTTACTCCTTCGAGGATAGCCATGTCAAGCCCATCATTGACATGCTCTTACAAGGAGACAGGATTCAGCTCCCTCCTCCAAGACGTGAACCTTGACCTGCAGAGATGGAAAGCCCAAAATACTGTCACTACCACCGCTACGTCCACCACGCTACTCAAGACTGCTTCCAATTGAAGCAGTACATCCAGAACCTCATCGATTCTAAGGCCGTGGCCATTGATTTCAATTAACGATCGCTTCCAACATGGCGTCAGTCCAATTCTACAGCTTCCTTCCAATGAGGACCCAAGATGGCGTAGTACCTTTCTCCCGGGCAACAATGGAGGTCACTAATCTTCAACCTCCCCGAGATCAGACGACTGGGATGGTGCCCCTTACCACATCATGAGGGGAGGTCATGTGGGTCCACCCGGACTTGGTACCTGAAGTAACTCAGTCTGCATCACCCTCCACCGGCAAGAAGAAGGGCGGAAAAGTTAAGTCCTGTCGCACAATCTCGGCCGATGTCGAAGAAGCGACAGCTGTCGTTACCCGGTCCGCTGCACAATCTCAACCTACACCGGGTAACTTGGCCGAAGAATGCCAGCCGGCCACTGTTGATGCCCCAGGACCTTCTCAGCCTCCGTCGACCGACAAGCCTAAGCCAAAGGAGACCCGATTTGACAAGCCGCTCCGTAAGGATGCGCCTCAGGGACTGGAAAGGCCTTATAATTTTGACATTTTGGCACAATTGGCTAACACACCGGCTAAATTTTTATTATATGAGCTCCTAAGACTCTCTAATGATGTTTGCGTCGTACTGAGCGAAGCACTCCAGAATGCCAACGCATACCTGGCTCAGGTCAAGCTTACAGGGAAGAGCTCGCTGGCGGATCTCCAGAACAGCGCTTGTACAGGTTCAATGCCCAACATTGTGTTCACTCCGTAGGATATGCTTATCAAAACTAATTTGCTTGATCGCCCTCTGTATTATACTAGATACGTCAGCGACATCAAGGTGGATCGGATGCACATTGATCCCGATTCTCCGATAAGCATTATTTTTAAGAGCTTGCTTCACCTCCTGCGCATCCATATGCATCGACTGACTCTTACCAGTACCGCCATCAGCGATTTCAATTCAGGAAGAAGCTATCCCATTGGGAAGATTCGCCTGAAGTGCCAAATTGACGACCTTCAGTCAGAAGTAACCTGCTATGTCATAGACGCAGATACCTCCTACAATATTCTCCTGGGCGTCCGTGGATACACGATTATATGATCATGCCCTCCAGATTGCACCAATGCTTCAAATACGTCGACAAGCACGGCTTCATTAAGACAAAATTTGCCGACATCGATCCCTTTAAAGGGGTCGAATCCTAATATTCGGATTCCAGCTTGTACGAGAAATCAAAGAGGTATCTGATTAAGGAGGATGTTCAAGAGCACACGGAGGCGATTACAGGGCCTGAGGAACCCTTGAGAATCAATCTACAACCCCGCAAACCAGGCAGGACTACACCTCTTACAAGCACTATACGTAGAGAAGCAACTAGTCTGCCGGTGCTCACTACACAAAAGGAGTAGATGACAATCTGACTGCCAAGGTCTGGCTAAGGGCCGAGATCCACTACAGAGCCACTAATAATTAGGCTGCCTAGAGCTGGCCAACATCAATCAGAAGAGATCAATCCTTCTGTGAAGCCAATGGTCATTCGCTTGCCAAAGACAAGTCGTCAGTCGAGCGCTAAGCCAGGGACTGCCAGTGAGCCAACAACTCCACGTCCAGTACCAAGCGCTAAGCTAGGGTTCGCTAGTGCGCCAATGACTCCACATTCAGTACCACCAGTGGAGCCCCTGATGATCAAGCTGCCCAGGTCATCCTCCCAGTCTTCATTAATACAGGGGGTGGCTGAAGAGGAGTTAGAGCTAGCCAAGTATATGGCTGCCCACACTGATGTTCCTTCTGCTGGCGATGTAATCCCACCCGAAAAGATACCTTATTTCATCAATAAAGGGCTATCTTTAAACTACCTCGAGCTTAACAAGCTTTGTATAATGTATGCTATAGAACATGGTATAGGCACCAACTTACACACACAAGTGACAAATGTCTATTGTCACGCCCCGCTCCCATTTACGGTGAGTCGAGTACGTAAACAACATCCCCAAGCTACGTACTTTACGAATAAATCAGTATTCATAACCACGATTATTGCCTGTAAGTTCTAGGATAAAGTATAGGGTAAAGCTAAACCATCAACAAATAACAACTAAGCACAATCATATTACCATTCTTCTTTAATTTACATCTCACAAATTTGAGTTCTGTCTTCAAAATAATAGTACACAAACTACTCACTAATTATACAACCATATGTGTATCTCCCATAAGGATTAATATACATATAACTATACAAGAACACAAAATAAATTTGTTCTACAAGCATCCTCCCTTACTCTTCTGATTCATCCATATTATATAAGGGAAGTACCTCGTCTTCAGCCTGGCCTTCATCTAGTGAACAAAACTAGGTCATCAAAGACATGCAAGTCCTCGATTCAAGGAAGGCGAAATAAATAATATGATACTGAAAATCAAATATAACAGAAATGTAAACCGAATAAACTCTAAGTACGAGATTAATTATAAATTTGAACTAATTTCTAAAGTGATCTTAATTAATTAAAAAAATTGTATCCAAAACTGCCCTTTAAGTCCTAAAGTCACTAGCACAGTCATAGGACAATTTTTGTTTCTTATACGATGATGCAAAGTTTAGAGAACATGTTTGGATCTCATATTCGTAGTGACACGAGCACTATCTAGGCAATAATCCCGTTACCAGGGATCAGGTGGTGGCATGTAGACACGATGCTTAGTAGTCCGGCCACTCCTCTTCGGGAGCTAAATCATAATATCAATTAACCAAATTCGACTTTTTATCGAATTAGGTACACATTTACAAATAACACGAGCATCAGGTAGGTAGGTGATCTAAGCATTCACCCAGTCTCAACGCAAGGCCTTGTGAAGGACCTACAAGTACCGATCATTTTAGTTAATTATATTGCCCAGATTTCATACGATGTGATCCAAACTGTTCTCTTCCGCCCAATGCTCTATTCTACATTTACAATCAATCCTAAGCCTTTTCTAATAATTGAAACTTTGTTTTCTGGATTAAGTATACATGTTAAATTTGTGTTTCTCGAATATATATCTAGGTTTAGGGTTCGGTACGATACCACGACGTTTAAATTTCGAAATTAGGCTATCTTTCGAAATCCTTAGATTTTCGGCAGAGTCTCCTTTGTATTTCGAGCTCCAAACACAGTAATATAATCGACCCGGAGCAAATCTCCATAGAATTGACATGGGTCAAAGCCCCTGCGGTGGAACAACTCTACACCGGTCACACACAGTTAAAAAAGTTGATAAGAATTGTATAAAAACACAAAACTAAGTTCACCCAAAATTCCAAACATGTATCCCCTACTTGTAAATAGTATAACTTTTATCATATAAATCTGAATACCATCATATTATATACCGTCGGAAAGCTTATCGAATTTCCTACGAAACACGTGTTTACACATTTTGGATTTGATAGAGTTTAATAGGTCAAAACTGAGGTACAAGCTTCTGTGTCAGAAATATTTCCAGGTTTCGACCACGATATTGCACGGTTAATAAATCCTAATATATACATCGAGATGCTATCATATTATATACCGTTGGAAAGCTTATTGAATTATCTTCGACTTCTGTTCATACATATTCTCATTTTGACAGGGTTTAATAGGTCAAATCTGCCGTACAAAATTATGTGTACACTGAATTCTCCAGAATTGTACACCTATGTTGTACGACCCATAACTTCTACCATATTAACTCAAACCCTATCATATCATATATCATCGGAAAGCTTATCGAGTTCTCTTCGATTCTCGTTCAGAGATATTTTTATTTTGATAAAGTTTGATAGATCAAAATTACCTCAGAAAAATAATGTGCAGGGTGAACGAATTCAGCACCTATATTTTCTAATTTTAATTCAAGTACAATCTTAAATGGGAGTGACACCTTAATGAAAAACTCTTAGAATCATGTTCCAAGCCACATATATTACTCTCAGAATTTATCTAAAATAAACCTTTTACTTGAATTAATAGAATAACAAAAAAAAAACAATATGAAAAATTTCATAAAAATGATATTTGTGTAGAGAAAGGAAGGACTTGCCTTGATTCTATAGGGTTTATATATTATGGAGGGATGGAAAGATGGTTTGGGAGGAGTAGAAGAGTTGTAGAATGGGGTTGAGAGGAAAGAGTTAGAATTTACATGAGGAAGGAAGGAAAATGACTAGGTTTATGTATATATATATACACACAATATGGTAACCTCCTTACTTCACTAGATATTTAGCTATTAACCAATCACAACTAGCTAACCATCCACCCCCATGACATGAACGTTCACTTTGCTTCCAATTGAAGCTAAACTTTGAGTTGGTCAAAGGATATTTTAGTAATTAGTTAAGTAAATTTGATTAGGACTTAAATAATCTAAATTAGCACTATATTAAATTTAACCCTTTTTTTTACTAATTATAACTTAAACCAATGATGACTAAGCATGATGACAAGCTAGCACCTCAAATATAATAATAATAAAACTTGTACGCCAAAATTTTTATTATTATTATATTAAAATTTATCCAGTTCAAAAAAAATTATATTATTAAAATAATGAAAATTTTCTTGTAAAGATATTTTCTCGTAGAACTCGTATTTTCAAATAAATAATAATAATAAAATAAAATTTGAAACCAACTATGACACTCACCCTCCTTAGAAAAATTCCGTCCTCGGAATTCAAATTATACTAATAGAGGTATATCAAAGGGTACTTTAAGTTTTAAAACAAACCTTGAGTGTCAAATAGATAGGGATACTGTTTCCTCATATCTTCTTCCCGTTCCCAGGTAGATTCACCTGGAGAATCTTTACTCCATGCCACTCGTACTAGAGATATACTTTTGTTCTTGAGTATCTTTTCTCTTCTATACAGGATTTCCACTGGTTGTTGTTCTACTCGGAGTGTCGGGCCCACTGTTATCTCCGAATGATCCAATATATGACTTGGATCTGGTATATATCTTCGAAGTTGTGATATATAAAATACTTCATGAATTCCTTCTAGTGTTGGAGGTAAGGACAACCTGTATGATACCTCTCTAATTCTTTCAATCACATCAAAGGGTCCAATGTACCTTGGGCTTAATTTTTCTCGAGTTCCAAATCTGAATGTTCCTCGAGATGGTGAAATTTTTAAGAATACATGATCACCAGGTTGAAATTCTAGAGATCTTCTATGTTTATCTGCCCATATCTTTTGCCTATCTTGAGCTGCTTGAAGATGACTCCTTATGTCTTTAAACTTGTCTACAGTTTGTATCACCCTTTCTGGACCCAATAGCTGACGTTCACCTACGTCACTCCAACATATAGGAGATCGACACTTTCTTCCATACAAAGCTTCAAAAGATGCCATTTTAATGCTGTCATGATAACTATTGTTATAAGAGAATTCAATTAGATTCAGATGATCATCCTATGATCCTCCAAAATCAAGAGTACATGCTCTCAACATGTCTTCTAGTGTTTGAATAGTTCTTTCTGATTGGCCATCTGTTTGAGGGTGATATGCTGAGCTAAACTTTAAACGTGTACCGAGACTTTCTTGTAAGCTTCCCCAAAATTTTAAAGTAAACCGAGAGTCTCTGTCTGACACTATGCTTGCAGGTACTCCATGCTGACTGACAATTTATCTCATATACATATCAGCTAGTATCTCAGTTGATTGACCCACTCTAAATGGTAGAAATCGAGCAGATTTTGTAAGTCTATCCACAATAACCCAAATAGCATTGTTAGCCTTCTGATTCCTTGGAAGTCCTGATATGAAGTCCATGGTAATATGGTCCCACTTCCATTCTGGTATGGGTTACGGCTGAAGAAGTCCTGCCGTCCTCTGGTGCTCTGCCTTCACTTGCTGACACACTAGACATTTTGATACAAATCTTGCAACTTCTCTTTTCATTCCATGCCACCAGAAATTTTGTTTGAGATCTTTATACATTTTTGTACTTCCTGGATGAATAGAATATTGAGAATTATGTGCCTCTGACATTACTTCTGTTCTTAAGTCTCCTTTTGGCACACATAATCTGTATTCAAACCTCAATGTTCCATCTGGGTATTTACTTATCCCAGTCTGAAGTCCTGTTTCAGTCTTCTTCTATAGTTCTTGTAATTTATTATCTTCTTGTTGAGTTGCTTTGATTCTCTCTACTAAAGATGACTGAACTTGCAAGTTAGCCCATGATCCTTCTGCTATTGGATATATAATTTCAATACCCATCTTTCTTAGATCATCAAGGATTTCTTTTGGTGTATTCATAAGGAACGCCATAGGTCTTCTACTTAATGTATCTGCTACTTTATTTGCTTTGCCAGGATGGTATTGCAGTTCCATATCAAAGTCTTTAAGTAGCTCTAACCACCTTCTTTGTCTCATATTCAACTCTTTCTGAGTGAATATATATTTCAAACTTTTGTGGTCAGTATAAACTTTAACGCTTTCACTATATAGGTAGTGCCTCCATAATTTAAGTGCAAACACTACTGCTGCAAGCTCTAGATCATGTGTTGGATAATTTCTTTCATGCTGCTTCAACTGACGAGAGGCATAAGCTATCACCCTTCCATGTTGCATTAGTACACAACCTAGGCCTTTACCAGAAGCATCACTATAAATTTCATAACCTCCAGAACCATTTGGTAAAGCTAGAACAGGTGATGTAATAAGTCTTTCTTTCAACTCTTCAAATGCTGCCTGACATTTGTCTGTCCAGATAAATTTTTCATCCTTCCGTGTCAAACGGGATATAGGTTCAGAAATCCTTGAAAAGTTTTCTACAAATCTTCTGTAATATCCTGCTAACCCCAAAAAGCTTCGGATTTCTGCTACAGATTTTGGTATAGGCCATGATTTTACTGCTTCTACTTTCATTGGATCAACTGAAATTCCTTCACCGCTGATGATATGGCCAAGAAAAGATATACGGTCTAGCCAAAATTCATATTTGCTAAGCTTCCCGTATAATTGTTTCTGTCTCAAAGTTTGAAGTACTATCCGTTGATGTTCTTCATGTTCTTCCTCATTCTTAGAATATATCAAAATATCATCGATGAATACTATAACAAATTTGTCCAAGTATTGGTAGAATATGCGATTCATAAGATCCATGAATATTGCAGGAGCATTAGTTAATCCAAATGGCATAACTAAGAATTCGTAATGCCCATACCGGGTTCGAAAAGTAGTTTTAAATACATCTTCTTTCTTTACTTTTATTTGATGATAACCCGATCTCAGATCAATCTTTAAAAATACCTGTGCTCCTCCAAGTTGATCAAATAACCCATCAATTCTTGGCAATGGATATTTGTTCTTGATAGTCACCTCATTCAATGCTCTATAATCAATGACTAGTCGTAATGTACCATCTTTCTTCTTTACGAACAAGACGGGTGCTCCCCAAGGTGAAACACTTGGTTGAATAAATCCTTTATTCAACAGTTCTTTAATTTGTTTATTCAACTCAGCGAATTCTTCTTTATTCATCGGGTACATTTTCTTTGCTTCTGGTGGTGTTCCAGGAACCAAATCTATAGTAAACTCTACTATTCTGTCTGGTGGTAATCCCGGTAATTCATCAGGAAATACATCCTTAAATTCAGATACTATCCTCGGAAATCGTTCTTCTTCAATATTTTGGAATACTCCTCGAATTGGCAGTCTAAGTTCTTCAATCTTCTCTGTTGGAACTTCCTTATGATCACGAACAAATTCACATACTTCTCTTCCTGGAAGTTGAAATGTAACCCTTCCTTGACCACAATCTATGTTAGCTACTGTTAATGTCAACTAGTCCATTCCGAAGACTATATCATAATTGATCATTGGAAACACCAAAAGTCTTACTCGAAATGATTCACCTCCAATTCTGATTTGACAGGCTTTACAGATACAGTTGACTTCCACCAATCCATTTCCTGTTAAAATTCTCAATTTCTTAGGTAATGGTTCAGTTTCAATCTCATGTAAACATATAAATGCAGTAGATATAAAGGAATGTGTAGCGCCTGAATCAAATAATACTGTTGCTGGATAAGATGAAACTAATATAGTACCTGTCACAACTTCTCCAGGTAATTCTGCCTCACTAGTATCCATCAAGAAGGCCTGGCCATGCTTCTGCTTCTTGCTAGTATAAGTTTGTTGAGGTCTTTGTACTTGTTGAAATTGTTTCATTTGAGAAGGTAGTGGAGGCCTATACTGAACTCCTGCAGGTACCATAGTCTGCATCACCGGTGCTGCCTGCTGCCTTGGCCTTGGTGCATTTAACATTTGCCTTGGTATATTTCCCTGAACTACCTGCCTTGGGTTAAACCCGACATTCATTGGCCTTGGTACAATTTGTTGATATGGTGCCATAGGCCTTATCATAGACATTTGGGGACACTGAGTAATTTGATGATCAGCTGCACCACATCTTAAACACCATCCATTATATTTTCTGCATTGATTCCTCAAATGACCTGGCTTCTTACAGAAATTACATATGGGCACACCTTTTGCTGTTGTCTGTTGTAGTCGCTTTGCCTGACCTTGCCATTGGTTCTTTGAAGAAGATGAACCCAGTTCAAAATTTCTCTTCTGACCTCCAGCCTTTGTTAATTGCTTATCTTTTTGTATCCTTTCTTGATCTCGGGCAGCTTCAGTTATCTCGGAATATGTTTGGCATTTATAAGGTGCAACTTTGCTTTTAAGTTTAATTATTTTCTAATCCTTCTTGGAACCTGGACACTTTAGCCTTTTCTGTAGCTACCATATAAGAAGCAAATCTACTTAGTCTGGTGAACTCCGCAGCATATTCATCCACAGTATATTTATCCTGTTTTAGTTCGATAAATCTCCTTTCTAATTCCATTTGAGCCGACTCAGGAAAAAATCTTGCTTCAAACTTTCTTTTGAATTCTTCCCATGTCAATACTCTATCAGACTCCTCTGGGTGCTCTGTACTCCACCAGCTTTCTGCTACATCTTCCAGCTGGATTCTAATGATTGATACCATATCTTCTGGTGCAATCTTTGCTCCCTTAAGCAATCCTTCTGTAGTCCTCAACCACTGCCCTGCTTCTAGTGGACTTTCAGTTCCACAGAATTTCTTTGGAATTAGTGTTCTAAAGTCAGCAATGGTTCCAATTTTTCGTTGAGGAGGTTCCCTAAGTTGTTCTAGTACAGCTGCTGTGGTAGCTTGTGCAGCATTAGCCTGCTGACTATTCATTTGTAATAGTTGTTGGACGATTCGGAGTATATCTGTGGCACTTGTCTCGGCTTGGTTGTTACGGGGGGACTGGGATTCAGAATCACCCATTCTCTAGAAAGAAACAAGTAAGGTCAAAATTTTTTAATAACTATCTCAAGTATCTACAATATCATTATTAATAGTAAATAAAATCAAATGAACAATATATAAAGGTAGAACAAGTTAAATAAGGAAACTACATATTTTATGTACATATACGATAAATTATACAAAGTTACATAGATACACAACCACTATTTACATCTGCTGTTATACCAAAAAGAACTCCAGCAGACAAAATAACCTTATATCTATCTTACATACAAACTAGTCTTATATACATACACATTACATACTAAGTTGTCTTATTTACATAACCATCCACTCCCTCGGTCAGATCTGTATCATCCTCATCCTGTAACCTAAAATCTCCACATAAGGATGTCTAGCCCTCCATTCTGGTAAAGTACCATCATAGCCATTTATTCGTGGATTTGAGTCTTGAGATTGTTGGGCTCATATGACTTGAAAATATGTCCTCTTCTCAAATACCACTTCGGCCCCATCTTCTACGTCTTGAACGACAGGTTTCATAACTCCGTAGAGAATACCATAAACAGTTATTACTTGCCTTCTCCTCATTTTTGACAAGCGCCTACAGTGGTAATAATACCCATAAGTGGTCCGGTTACTCCCGTCGAATCGTAAATGAGGTAGGAAACGACGAACCATCCTACAGACACATAAAGAAAACCAATCAGTACTTAAAATTAGCAACTTAAACACAACTATAGGTAATTAAGGGTAAATAATCTTGAATCATGTTTCCTTATAGTATAAATACAGGCTATGAAAATATAAAACAAACATACTAAACTTAATTTCCTTAACCTTAGAATACCCAATACTCATATCCTAAGGTTCTTGTTAAACTTTTCCTAGAATCAATCTTAGGGTCTTATAGATATAACTAACAAATTTACTACCTAGCTAGAAGTAGATTGCTATATATCTATAACGCAGACCTGCATGGGCCACCACTAAAAGACGTGTCACGCCCCGCTCCTATTTACGGTGAGTCGAGTACGTAAACAACATCCCCAAGCTACGTACTTTACGAATAAATCGGTATTCGTAACCACGATTATTGCCTGTAAGTTCTAGGATAAAGTATAGGGTAAAGCTAAACCATCAACAAATAACAACTAAGCACAATCACATTACCATTCTTCTTTAATTTATATCTCACAAATTTGAGTTCTGTCTTCAAAACAATAGTACACAAACTACTCACTAATTATACAACCATATGTGTATCTCCCATAAGGATTAATATACATATAACTATACAAGAACACAAAATAAATTTATTCTACAAGCATCCTCCCTTACTCTTCTGATTCATCCACATTATATAAGGGAAGTACCTCGTCTTCAGCCTGGCCTTCATCTAGTGAACAAAACTAGGTCATCAAAGACATGCAAGTCCTCGATTCAAGGAAGGCAAAATAAATAATATGATACTGAAAATCAAATATAACAGAAATGTAAACCGAATAAACTCTAAGTACAAGATTAATTATAAATTTGAACTAATTTCTAAAGTGATCTTAATTAATTAAAATAATTGTATCCAAAACTCCCCTTTAAGTCCTAAAGTCACTAGCACAGTCATAAGACAATTTTTGTTTCTTATACGATGATGCAAAGTTTAGAGAACATGTTTGGATCTCACATTCGTAGTGACACGAGCACTATCTAGGCAATAATTCCGTTACCAGGGATCAGGTGGTGGCATGTAGGCACGGTGCTTAGTAGTCCGGCCACTCCTCTTCGGGAGCTAAATCATAATATCAATTAACCAAATTCGACTTTTTATCGAATTAGGTACACATTTACAAATAACACGAGCATCAGGTAGGTAGGTGATCTAAGCATTAACCCAGTCTCAACGCAAGGCCTTGCGAAGGACCTACAAGTACTGATCAGTTTAGTTAATTATATTGCCCAGATTTCATACGATGTGATCCAAACTGTTCTCCCCCGCCCAATGCTCTATTCTACATTTACAATCAATCCTAAGCCTTTTCTAATAATTGAAACTTCGTTTTCTGGATTAAGTATACATGTTAATTTGTGTTTCTCGAATATATATATATCTAGGTTTAGGGTTCGGTACGATACCACGACGTTTAAATTTCGAAATTAGGCTATCTTTCGAAATCCTTAGATTTTCGGCAGAGTCTCCTTTATATTTCGAGCTCCAAACACAGTAATATAATCGACCCGGAGCAAATCTCCGTAGAATTGACATGGGTCAAATCCCCTGCGGTGGAACAACTCTACACCGGTCACACACAGTAAATATAGTTGATAAGAATTGTATAAAAACACAAAACTAAGTTCACCCAAAATTCTAAACATGTATCCCCTACTTGTAAATAGTATAACTTTTATCATATAAATCTGAATACCATCATATTATATACCGTCGGAAAACTTATCGAATTTCCTATGAAACACATTTTGGATTTGATAGAGTTTAATAGGTCAAAACTGAGGTACAAGCTTCTGTGTCAGAAATATTTCCAGGTCTCGACCACGATATTTCACGGTTAATAAATCCTAATATATACATCGAGATACTATCATATTATATACCGTTGGAAAGCTTATTGAATTATCTTCGACTTCTGTTCATACATATTCTCATTTTGACAGGGTTTAATAGGTCAAATCTGCCGTACAAAATTATGTGTACACTGAATTCCTGGTTCAATTCCAGAATTGTACACCTATGTTGTACGACCCATAACTTCCACCATATTAACTCAAACCCTATCGTATCATATATCATCGGAAAGCTTATCGAGTTCTCTTCGATTCTCGTTCAGAGATATTTTTATTTTGATAAAGTTTGATAGATCAAAATCACCTCAGAAAAATATTGTGCAGGGTGAACGAATTCAGCACCTATATTTTCTAATTTTAATTCATGTACAATCTTAAATGGGAGTGACACCTTAATGAAAAACTCTTAGAATCATGTTCCAAGCCACATATATTACTCTCAGAATTTATCTAAAATAAACCTTTTACTTGAATTAATAGAATAACAAAAAAAAACAATATGAAAAATTTCATAAAAATGATATTTGTGTAGAGAAAGGAAGGACTTGCCTTGATTCTATAGGGTTCATATATTATGGAGGGATGGAAAGATGGTTTGGGAGGAGTAGAAGAGTTGTAGAATGGGGTTGAGAAGAAAGAGTTAGAATTTACATGAGGAAGGAAGGAAAATGACTAGGTTTATGTATATATATATACACACAATATGGTAACCTCCTTACTTCACTAGATATTTAGCTATTAACCAATCACAACTAGCTAACCATCCACCCCCATGACATGAACGTTCACTTTGCTACCAATTGAAGCTAAACTTTGAGTTGGTCAAAGGTTATTTTAGTAATTAGTTAAGTAAATTTGATTAGGACTTAAATAATCCAAATTAGCACTATATTAAATTTAACCCCTTTTTTTACTAATTATAACTTAAACCAATGATGACTAAGCATGATGACAAGCTAGCACCTCAAATATAATAATAATAAAACTTGTACGCCAAACTTTTTATTATTATTATATTAAAATTTATTCAGTTCAAAAAAAATTATATTATTAAAATAATTAAAATTTTCTCGTAAAGATATTTTCTCGTAAAACTCGTATTTTCAAATAAATAATAATAATAAAATAAAATTTGAAACCAACTATGACATCTATACCGCGAACCAACTTACTCCCGTAGAAGGTGCTTGCTTTATAGTCCCGGGAGAGGACCATCCAATCATCTTTGGTCGAAAGAATGGTCAACTGTCCTTCAGGCCAGAAGAAGTCGATCTCGAACCCGACACTGGAAGACTGCCCCTTTATCTGTATAGTTCCCAATCCAAGTATCTCATGCAAAAATAGGGGTATGATATGGAGACTACATCAGGCTTGAACTACGACATCGACCAGCGATTACCTTTGCAAATGCCAGTCCCGACTGGAAAACTACGGGATTATTACAACAAGATCAGACGTGGTCTAGGCTATGTTACACCTACAACAACTCCTGAAAGCTCGGATGAGGAATGCGAATGGCATTCACATTCAACCGGATCGCCCACTTCTGATTCAGATGTCAGCATCGGAGATGTATTCAGGCATGCTTGGTCTGTCAATATGGCATTTGCTGACGCCTATGAAGAAGACGAAGACATACCTGAACTTCTCGAGTTTGAGCCTTGGGTACAATAGCTAGATGCGCAGTGGAAGAAGCGTTTCGAACGAAGAGATCCTCCTACCGAAGATAAGGTCATGCAAGTTGACCTCGACGATGAATCCTCTCCAAATCCAATCTTCGTCAGTAAAAGCTTGACAGACGAAGAGCGAGAGTCGCTTTTGCAACTCGTCAGAGAGTACATTGACGTGTTCCCCTGGAGCTATGAAGACATGCCAGGGCTAAACCCCGAGGTTGCTCTCCATAAGCCCAACATTTATCTGGACGCAAAGCCGGTCAAGTAACACCAACGACGGTTCTGCCCGCACATCATGAATTCTATTGAAGCCGAGGTCAACAAACTAATAGCCAGCGACTTCATCTGCGAGGAACAACATCGAGACTGGGGTCGCTAACATAGCACCGGTCCTCAAGAAGAATGAGAAGATCCGAATTTGCATCGACTTTCGAAATTTGAACGAAGCATGTCCTAAGGATGAGTTCCCTCTTCCTATTACGGACATAATGATTGACAACACGTGGATTCGAGCGCATGTCGTTCATGGATAGCTTCTCAGGATACAACCAAATCAAGATAATTTCTGACGATAAAAAGTATACATCATTCCGAACGCCAATTTGTGTGTACTGCTACACAGTCATGCCCTTTGGTTTAAAGAATGCCGGCGCCACATATCAACGAGCTATGAGCGTCATCTTCAGAGATCACTTGCGTAAGACCGTGGAGTGTTACGTCGACGACATCGCCGTTAAAAGCCGCTCTAAAGGAGATCATCTCCACGATCTGAGGACAATATTCGACCTGATGTAAGCACACAACCTGAAGATAAATCCCACCAAATCCTTCTTGGGCGTATCTAGTAGAAAATTCTTGAGTTTTGTCATTACCATCCAGGGAATCCATATAGACCCTGAGACAATGAAGGCAATCATGGAGATGGGTCCCCCGAGAAATCTTCGAGAACTCAGAGGCCTTCAAGGGAGGCTAGCTTACATCAGAAGGTTTATTTCTAACCTCTCTGGACGATGTCAACCATTTGCACATCTCATGAAGAAATGCGTCTCCTTCGTATGGGATAAGGAGTGCCAACGTGCCTTCGACAATATTAAAGAATATCTGTCAAACCCTCCAGTTCTGGTAGCCCCGGTTGCTCGAAAGCCATTTTTGCTCTATGTGCGAGCGATTGAGCATTCCTTCGGTGCTCTACTAGAACAAAATAATAATGCAGGGCATGGACAAGCTATCTATTATCTCAGTCGAATGATGATAGGACCTGAGCATATATATACTGCTGTCGAGAAGGAGTGTCTCGCTTTGGTGTTCGCCATTCAGAAGACACGATACTATGTTACAGGATAAACCATCTATGTCATATCACGAGTCAACCCTCTCAGGGTCCTCATAACCAAACCAAGTCACTCAGCTCTCTCCTTACTACATGGGCGATATTATTATTCCCCTACCATATGATCTTTATCCCGCAAAAGACTGTTAAAGGTCAAGCTCTGGCAGACTTTTTAGCGGCCCATCCAGGTTCGGAGTCAACGAGAATATATAAAGAGATCCCAGATGAGGACGCCAATGCAAACATGGCTTTCCATGATACCGTCTGGCGAATGTTCTTCGACGGTGCTTCAAGAATCGGACCCAAGGGCAATATCGTCGTTGGGGTCGGAGTGGTACTGATTTCTCCCTCGGGCTTGGTGATCAACCGGGCATATTTCTTTACAGAACCTTGCTCAAACAATACAGCCGAGTACAACGCCTTGGTTATCAGCCTCCGACTTGCAAAGGAACTGGGGATAGAGTACCTGGAAGCATATGGCGATTCACAATTAATCGTCGACCAGATCCGGGGTTCATATGAAGTTTGCCATAAAGACATGATCCTCTATCTTCAAATCGCAATCGCCATTATTACGTCCCTAAAAGGATTCTTTATAGAACATGTTTCCAGACTCCGAAACATTAAACCCGATGCCTTAGCAGGATTGGCCGCTTCTCTGGCGGTCCCAAATCATACCCATCACTTGGTTGACGTAATAGGCCATGAATTGGTTTGTCCTAAGAACAACGTCCAATTTGCTGAGAGCTATCCTGCCCTGACGGTCGACGAGACACAAGATTGTAGGCTCCCATTTATCGACTTCGTAGTCTATGGCATCTTGTCGAAAAACCCGAAAGAAGCCACTTCTATTAGAAGACGTTCTCTCAGATTCTTCTATGATACTGAGACAAAAATATTGTATCGACGATCCTATGATGGATTAATGCTCCGGTGTTTGTCAAATAAATAAGCCAAAGAAGATGTATGCGAAGCTCACGATGGCGTTTGTGGGGCCTATCAACCTGGCACGAAATTACAAGACCGTATTTGCCGAATGGGCTATTACTGGCCTACGATGGTGGCAGATGCGATAGACTATACTAGAAAGTGTAAATCTTGTCAGGTCCACGCAGATTTCATAAACCAACCATCCGAATTGCTACATCCGACGGTGGCATCCTGACCATTTGAGGTGTGGGGAATGGATATTATCGGTCCAATCACCCCACCTTTATCCAGAGGACACCATTTTATACTGGCGATTACGGACTACTTCTCCAAATGGGCAGAAGCTGTTCCCCATGCAGAAAGTGAAGACATCAAACGTGGTCAGCTTCCTCAAGCATTATGTCATCTATCGCTTTGGACTGCCTCGAAGGATTATCCGCGACAATGGTCCGTAGTTCGCAAGCCACGCCTCTATTAGTTTTACGACAAACATTGGATCCAGAATGTTGCGTCAATACCATACAACCCAGCGGCTAATGGTTTGGCTGAAGCAATCAACAAAACTATAATCAATCTCCTTAAGAAGTTCATGTCCTCAAACAAACGCGACTGGAATAAAAAGCTTGGCGAATGCTTATGGGCGTACCGTACTACAGTTCGGACAGCCACTGGAAACACGCCATTTTCTTTGGTATACGGAAGTGAGGCAGTTCTCCCACTAGAGACTCAAATCCCCTCGCTCTGTGTCGCCCTCACTTACCGATTAACGACGGATGATAATTACCATCGCTAGCTACAGGTGTTAGAGTCCTTAGACGAGAAGCGTCTGTTAGCTCAACAACGAATTAAGCTTATCAAGCACGCATCTCTGGAGCCTTCAATAAAAAGGTTAAACTCAGAACATTCTAAGTGGCGATCTCGTTTTGGCAGTTCAGAGGCCGATGGTTATGACTCACAAAACTGTCGGCAAATTCCAGCCAAAGTGGGAAGGCCCATTTATCATCGAGGTTGTATTTTCCAATGGTGCATACCATCTCGCAAAGCAAAACGGAGACTTGCTCATGATGCCCATCAATGGTAAGTTCCTGAAGAAATATTATGTCTAAACGACACCCTCCAAATCAACCGGATTGTTGAGTTATGTACCCTTAAGTACCACTGAACTTACACTCTGGTTACTCAAAATGAATCTATATCACGTCTTCTGGGTAGTAAGTCATGTATGATCATACTTCTGAACTTCTTCCTTAAAAGAGTATCTTCCTCATAATTTATTACCCGTGCTTTCAGTACATAAAAAAGGGTAACAGGTCCACAAAATTCCCAAAACAACCACGTCGATGTCACCTCTGAGTTGTTTCTCTTCCATCACATACAAATCACCCCTTACGTAGAACTTCTACGTCCACATTACCTCTGAGTTATTCTATGTACCCTTCATGGATTCCACTCTTGCCACGCCCTCATTACCACTGAGTAGGAAGACTCCATTGTAAAGCCCCCACATTTACCACGTTCTCATTACCTCTGAGTAAGTATGTCGGTTTTCTCTTGACTTATTATTCGTACCGAAAATTAGGGTACGCTAAGGATAATAGGCCCACAAATGTCCATAGTTGACCTCAAATGTCCACAGTTGACCACAAATGTCCGCAGTTGACCACAAATTCTGTACTAGGTTCTCTAGTATACGCGTCTCTTTTCTCATAATCTCATGCCTCTGGAACCCGGCTGTTCCATGGCATTCTTTCGCCCAATACCAGAAAATTTCATGTCCACCTTACCACAGAGTCGTTCTAGGTATCTCTATCGAGCTTATTATACATACCTAATACCATGGTATGCCAAGGGTAATAGGTCCACTGAAAGTCCCCCAGTAGGGCAAACATCATAATCCTAAAGATACGGTATAAGCACAACAAATAATGGATGATATAAACATAGTCATTCAATGAAAATCAAAAGTACTACATTTTCTGGGACCACATCCCTGTCAAAAAGATAAAGAAACATAATGAAAGAAAGAAAAAGCTGATTATGGTTTGGCAACACACAGCTCTCTGAGATGGTCCTTCAGCTTAGACGTCGGTCGCTCAATTCTCAGGGTAGCCCGGCACTCAGCCTCTTGCGTCAACTTCTCTACATCCTCCAGATATGCATGTGCCTGCTAACCATCTTCAAGTTTCTTCAGTGCACACTCCAAGGCATCTGAGGTTCGAGTGACCTTGTCGGTCTCCCAAAAAATTAGCTCCTTGTCTTCGCGCGAGGCCTGGAGCTCAGATTCCAAAGAAACTAATTTTTTGAAGCTAAAGAATTTGCTCCATGGTATCGGCTATCCCATGAGAGGCGGCCTCTTCCCGAGCGATACAGTCCTCTCTGCTACGGCTTAGTTGATTGTACTTCAGAGACAAATCTCAGAGGTCCTCCACCAGAGTAGGCTTGGACGTCTCCTGTACCGTCCTTACCTTTTCCATGGCTGTTATAAGGAAGGCACGCTCCTGATCTATTACTAAAGACAGATCGACTTATCGCAGTCCTTGAAATTGAGCCACCAGGTTATCAGCTTCAAGTAACTTGGGCTCCAAAAGCTCGACCATTCCTGCCCCACCGGGGAGGGTTCTGAGGAGTTCAATCTGGCCGCGGGCACATTGACAGGCCAATGCAAAAGATGTCCCCCTCTCTACGGCAACCCCTCGCTTTAGATGGCGGTAGAAACTATCAACCACATCCTTCGATGATTCATCCAGAACTTCCGAAGAAGATGACGTCAAAGAGTAGCTGGCAGAGTTGAAGAAGATGTACCGGAACTTGACGCCCCTGCCACTAGGAAAACAAGTTTCGAGCGATAGGATGCCTGAATAGCAGCCATCTCCTCCTCCGCAGCTCGAAGGATCCGAAGACTGGGCATGACAGAAAGGTTGACCTCCGGTGTTGGAGCCACATGAACCAAGGAGGGTGCAGGGACCATTTCTTCCTGTTTCGGCCGTTCTACTGCTTGTTCTCCTGAACTCGATCCGGCAGGAGGTCCCTCGATATAAGTTGGAGGAGGAGGAGGCATACTTTCTTCCATCAGATCCCCTTTGGTGACTTCTCCCCCGATGATGTCCGTCGTTGGCAGCGAAGGAGCAGGACCTGTGCGTCCGGATCAACCATCGATCAGCTTAACCCGAAGAATGTAAAGATATAGCAAATGAACCTCCTCACTAGTCAAGACATGACTTAGCTTACCAGGGGAGGGTTGCTGAAGCTGAGGCTCACCCACAACCACCGTATCCTCTTCACCAGCGATATTTGAGCCGAATGCACCTGGTTCTTCTGCCCAATCGCCTCGAAGGTGGACACAACTGGGTCAACATCACCCGGATGAAGTTCAGCAACCTCGAGGATCCGCTCAGTAGAGCCCACATCGCCTTGGGTTGAGATGTCACCAACGGAAGGAACCTCAACCGTCGCCGGAAGAACCCTGGCGGAAATAAGCTCAGCACTCGTAGCACTAATTAAAGTGGCTAGAGCCGGGTTGACCTCAGATACAGTAGCCGGCTCTAGAGAGTCCACTTCTCATGAGGCCTACAAAGAAAAGGAGAATGATCAGATCATAGTTCAGAAAAGAAGAGCTAAAAGATGGTTATAATTCGATTTACCTCCAAAATGGCATCAACATCCCCGCTTCTCTCCCTAATGATTGGCCCGCAAGGCTTAACCACAGCCCGTTTCCAAGAGTAAGTTATGCTGCCAACAACGGACCCATGTCTGCTTCACTTTCGTGAAGGACTAGGCGCAACAGGGGCTGATCTGCCACCAAATCATCTGCAGGAGAAAGAGACAAGTTATCGGGGTCATCCTCTTCATCCATATTGGTAGACTCCGAGTTTGACATATCAACTGTATTCCCCTTCTTTGTCCTCATCTTGGACCCTTTTGGTTTCTCCTCCAAACCAGTACCGATAATAAAACTGGTACTTGGGTCAAAATCATTAGGGGGCTTGTTCACCATAATATGGTATAGAGTTGCTAGGTACAAAATTTGTCTTGACTCCCTAGCATCAGGCACAGAGAAGCTGGTGCGGGTGTGAAGCATGTTATAGTAATGCAAGGCCCGGATGCCGTTAAGGATGCTACCCTCAAAACCCAGGCAGGAGCTGGGATTGTCCAAGAACAGCTGACTGTACCCAAACTGTCGGGAGAACCGACTGGGCAAGTAAGGCTTCAAGTAGACGGAGTTACGGTTGCGGTATACCAAATGTACAGGACAGATGTTCTGCAACCAGAGAAGCATCTTATCACACAAGAGGTGGGGATGCCAGTACCATCAAGATGTACGCCCCTCACTTCTTCATCAGTAAAATGAGAAACAAACACGAAATAGGTGTATCTGTCCACTCTCGCCAGCGCCATCCGACAGGCTGGCATGGTACTGCACTCCCAGGGCATACGGTGATACTGGAAGATGAAGGCATCATCAGCAATTACGTCGTCTTCTGGGCCAGGCCTCATCAAAGACTGGTAATGCATCAATAGCCACCCCATCAGATAATAATAGGGCAGCTCATTTCGTTCAAAGTCCTTCGCCATATCACGGGCAATGACCTTGGACGAAAGAGTGCGGAGGCCACGATGTATGCTGTATACCATGGCAGGGAGAAGTGCTAGTCTGGCCCCAAAGACTAGCTTTACCGCAGGAAGGATAAAGTTACGGCTGATTCTCTCAATAGAACCAGCCCCTCCCAAAACTACGCAGTTCTACAGCCATACCATCAGAAATCCTGCCAAGAGAGCCTTATCAAACATCTGCTAGGTATCCTGATAAAAATAATAAAAAGAGTCAGTTTGACTCCCAAATCTGTCATCCGTGGTTTTCACCCTCTTGGCAGTCGATACCTGGTTCTGCACCTCCTCCCTGGGTCGAGGACTTCGGTATGAAACCCGGCCTCAGGTGCCTAGCTTAAAAAGGTAGCTGAGCCAGGCCTTCGTATGAGGAAGGTTCCCTTCCGAGCTATCATTCTTCTTCTTCGACATCTGCTGGCACATGCTGTGGTGACCCAACAATTCCCGATAGACAGCCACAAAGCCCAAGAACCATTGCTCCAACTCCTCGAACTCTTCATTCGTAGGGGTATACGCTTCAAAGACTTCGTATCCCCAGAGAAACTTAGAGACTTCACGCATCTCGTGGAGGGTGAGACCCATCTCCCCTCCAGGTGTAAAGAAGGTCCCCGTACGATGATTGTACATCTCGAAAAGGGCCATAAACAACTTCTTGTTTATGGGTAAACCATAACAAGTCCTCCGAATGGCATAATAGAGGCCAATTTCGAGCAGAAGATTCTCATATGTCCATAAAATCCACGTGGTCAAGTTGATCCATGAAGGGATGGGGTTCATCCAGTTCAGCAGCACCAACCGACCAGTGGGGTAGGACCCTTTCTGAGCAAGCTGGTTCATAAAAGTATCAGCTTAAGAGAACCGGAAGTTAGGACCCTGCACATTTAAGAAACTACCCGGGGCCAACCCCATTACATAGCAGCTGACCGGTGTCCTGCTCGCGACCACCGACCTCAAGTTTCTGTTATAGTGAATATCACCCACGAACTTCCCATGCTGGGTCGGAGTCAAGGAGTCCACCATTTTTCTGTCAGTTGGCAGCATGTTGAACAACGACAGCAGGAAGTGATGCTCCACCTGAGGAATATGGATCGCCATCCCGTTAGAAGAAAAACTCCAACTTTCAGATATATCTAGAACGTTGGAGTTCTTTACAGTCAGGACATACCCAAAGAGGAACGCAGGTTTCAGGTGTTTGCCCCCTAATTTTTCCGAGTTCATCATGCCCAAAAGAAAGAAGAAGGATTGGTTTTCCCTCGGCCGCTCCTCAGGTTGATCTTTAGGAAACTGGTCTGACACATAATCAACTAAATGGTCGAACCTTACACCCACAGCAGATTGGGCTCGACCTACCAAGAGTTCTCCCGCAGGATTGACTGGCAACTTCACTGAAAAAAGATAAAAGAAAGAAGTCAGAAGATAGCCAGAGAAAAACCACTTAATGTCTTCTGAGCTTTTGCGACTCTGTTAGGTGGGTCATTATGCGGTCCAATTCATAAGGAGCTTATACGGCTCTGTTAGATGGGTCTTCATGTAGCCCAGTTCATAAGGAGCTTATGCGACTCTGTTTGGTGGGTCTTCATGCGGCCCGGATTATAAGGTGTTTATGCGGCCATGAGACGTTTCTTATGCGGCTCGGACATGAAGCAACTCTCATGCTGCTCGGACAAAAAGCATACTCTCATGCGGCTCAGTCATGAAAAAACTCTCATGCGGCTCAGACATGAGGCATACCCCATGCGGCTTGGACATAAGGAGTTCATACGGCCCATACGACACAGCTTATGCGAATCCGTCACGCTGAACTTGAATAGTTCAGTAAAGACGAAAAGAGCATTATATGCTAAAAAAAGGCCCGCACATAAAACATACGACATAGCCATTATGGTTAGGATTTGAATCCATGCAGTTTCTTCCCAACACTCTTACCGTCAATAGCAGGATGAACGTCGGGGTGAACTGAGATCGCCGTTGTCGACGAGGAGGCAACTCCTTTGTCCTTTGCTGCAGTACTGGAGGAAGCTTTAGGAGCCATTAATGATCGAAAGAGGAGAAGAGACGACGACTACGACAAGAAAGCTTGAATAAAGAAGAGAGTAAAGAATCTCTCTCTTCAAAAATTAATTATACTTATAGGCTGGCGCGGCGTGTGAACTGATAGACACTTTGAATTTCGTACTGCCTAGAAGATAAAGTCGACCCTTGGGATTCTATCCTCTCTCATGCAAAAGACTGCTCAGAATCATCAAAGCAAATCTAAATATTTACTGCCGACTCTCGGGATCCTATACAAAAGATGACTTTATAATCAAAACAAATCAAAAGCAATTAATAGGACACCTACATGGCACAAAGAACACTATGCGTCCAGAGAAGCCTATGCGGCCAGAGAAGCCTATGCGGCATGAAGAGCTTATGCGGACATGCCCATGCTTCTTATTCAAAGTATTTCAATTTTATAAATTAAAAACTTTGAAGGTGGTCTATCGTGTTTGCCATTGATTATCTAAGAACAAAATAGTTTTATGGGAGGACTGAACTTTGATCCACAATTACAAACTCGCTTATAAAAAAGAGAGTCCAGGAACAAAACCTAGGAAAAGCAATCTAAGTACAAATATTTAATTTAGATTCTGGGGGGTGACGGTAGAGGCTCGGGAAAGTGCTATCAACTCTACCTTACTCCTTGGACGATCGAACGCAACCTCGGCTCCAGCGAAAAAATGCTCTTTATTTGTATATGTCTGTCCCTCTGTGTGTTTGCAAGGGAATAACACCATGCTATTTATAGGAATTTGTGATAAGTGGGGTGTACCGTCACATGGCTAATTTTAGGCCACATCCTCGTAACTGTGCCTTGAGAAATGGGCAGTTGGGGATTGGTTATGATTAATCTTGATCTGTTTGTTGCAAAAAATCTGAACTGTTATGATCTATTGCTTGTAATAAATCCAAATTGTTAAGACTTGGTCAACTTCTACCACGTGTCCCAACTGCCACTCTGTGGCAAGCCTCATAAATGATGCATCCTGGCTGAGCCGCATGAATAAATGTCCCATAGCCGAGCCGCATGAGGAGTGTCTTATGGCTGGGCCGCATAAGAGTGGCCTTATGACTGAGCCGCATGAGAGTGGTCCCCATGACTGAGTCGCATGAGAGTGGTCTCCTGATTGAGCCGCATGAGAGTGGTCTCCTGATTGAGCCGCATGAGAGTGGTCTCATGACCGAGCCGCATGAGAGTGGTCTCATGATCGAGCCGCATGAGGGTGACTTCATGTCTGAGCCGCATGAGAGTGGTCCCATGGCTGAGCAGCTTGAGAGTGGTCTCATGACAGAGCCGCATGAAGGCCACACAGGCGATCCACATAAAGAACTTTCTTTGGAATTTGTGAACTGTGCCAGCTGTCATGAAGATTTTCTCGTCTTTTTAGGAGCATGTCACGTCTCGTCTTTATGTCAGAGCCATTATTTCTGTCAGAGCTGTCACTTTTATGTCAGAGCTGTTGCCTTTATGCCAGAGTTATTATAGCCAGCTATATAGGCCAATTTCGAATCGCATAAGGCCGCGTGGCTCTTTCTGAGCCGCATGAAGCTTTCTGAGCCGTATTAAGCTTTCTGAGCCGTATTTAGCTTTCTGAGCTGCATGAAGTTCTCAGGGATTTTTGAGCCGCATGAAACCCCCTGAGTTTTGAGGCGCATGGAGTTTCATGTTGATTCTAGGCCTCAGAAAAATTATTGTTCTTTTCCATGCTTCTACACTTCCAAGTTCATGAAGGTGGACTTGTCTACTTCCAAGCTCATGAAGGACGTTCAAAAATATTGACATTATTTGTGCTTCAAAAATTTAAAGCTACAAAAAATTACATCTATAATCATAATTAAAGATAAAATAGAATCTAATAGATAAAAATCATATAAAATAAATAAAAAATAATTTTGAAAAATTAGTGTGCTTACAATCTACCCACCTTAAAAGAATTTCATCCTCAAAATTTAGGAAGATGGCCAATAATGAAATATTGCACTCTAAGCTAACTAGTAACTCTATTAGAACACGAATCCTTGAATATACTATTTTATTCTATGACTTGCAACCAATCATCTAGTAGCCAATATAATGCTACCTACCCTTACTACTACCAATATCCATACTAACTATAACATGCTTCTTCTTTATTTGGTGATACTGTATCTTCTATAGTTATAGAAATCTAAATTAAATAAAACAAATCTCCTAGTACTGCACAAATATATAACTTCACTATTTTGATCAAAATTAATGATGATCGACTTAAAAAGTCTCGATATTAATCTCGAATACACTTTTCTCTTCCAAAATGTCTAACTTCTAGTATACTATCACCTTCTCATTCACATTCATAATTATTCAATACATCTATGACCCAAGTCAAATTCTCGACAAAATTTATGATCACATATTCCGCTTGAAGTTAAATATAAAATAAATCCACTCATATCTTGTATTCAAGTCTACAAAAACCTTTAATTTTTTTTATTTTTTACCAAAAATAATAAACTTCATCAATATTCTTCATAATCAACTAACCACCAAAAATAAATTCACCAGAATCTCTACCCGCCTTTGGTTACACTACCCCTTCAAACACATGCTGCCATAATATTTTATAACTCTTGCACACTAGTTACAAAAATTATTACCACTAGATATCTATGACATATGGCATCCCTCCTATCTATGAAGCAACCAAAATTCAATAAGTAAACCAATTTATACTATAACTTAAGAATTTTTAAAAAATTCTATAAATCATGATCATTTGTCACTCCGAAATAGGAAGGGATGAGAAGCAATGGCACGAGAAAGCACAAAATGAATAGTCGAGATTAATTACGAAGTTCAAGGACGGAAGAAAATTTTCTAAAAGAATTGTCAAGGCTGTGTTAATTGAGATTTCTAAGGGTTTAATTATATTCGCAGGCCCGCTTGGTACAGTAACGTAACCGAAACGGCTAATTCGACCTGCATGGACCACCAAAAAAACATGTAACTATTTGCGAGAACAAATGTTTCACAAGAAAACTTGTTTACAAACTAAGAAAAAGAAAGTATAAGAGTACAATTTGATTCTAGGGAAGTATAATTGTAGGAATTTGATCTAAAGACGATCACTTTATCCCTTGGACGATGTGATATCGAAGACACGAGCCTTTGGAGAATGCGACAGCACCTTGTCAGGAGATTATGATCATTAGTGATCCCTTAGAATTGATTTGGAACTCTATTTATAGAGTTTTGAAATAACTGTCAAGTAGTGATCTTGAGTGGCGTGCACTGCATTTGGTGCGCCATTCACTCATTTGTGCGAACGGTTACTTGAACTGCTAGGAATGCATGACATTCTGTGAGAGATATACGCGTGGTTGTGGGCAGTGTAGTAGACACGTTTTTCGAGATTAGTGGCATACGTGCCACGTTATCTGACTTCTGGATGAAAATTGACTAAGTGGTGCCCATTTGATAGGTGGTGCTAGGCGCAACTTGATAACTGGCGCCTCTTACTCAGTCTTTAAGTTGTGATCATTAATTACCTCACGCCAAATGACAAATGGCACGAGCTAGCTGTCAGCATTTATTGCAAAGGCTGACACAATCTTCTCGAGTTCCATGACGTTTTTTGGGATTCGAAGGGATTTTCTAACGGGTTGTCAGTAATCATGATGGCTGTTCCAGCTTCTTGAGGAAGCTTTCCACGTGTGCTTGCGCACCATAATGGTTGGCGCCACCTGTGTCTTCCTGTAAGCTAATAGCCATCGCCTTTCTGAATCCTGCCACCATTTTATGAGTGGTGCCTAATTATTTTTGAGCTTCTACAAGAATGGCGCGTGAAAGTATTATAACCGACCCCAAATTTTTTGTGCGTAGGTCGTGCCAACTGTTACAGAAGCTTTAGGCTATAAATAGCCGCCAAGAGAGAAAAAATTACTTTTTACTGGAAAGTTTTTTCTTCAAAACCCTTTGTCTTCTTCTTCCGGACTTTAAGAAATTCTCCGACCACCATCAATGGCACCGAAGAAATCAGCCACCGACAAGGCAAGGAGGTCGCCGGGACCTCGTCACATGCGTCACCGCTAAGGGTGCCTCATTATGCGCCACCGTCGACGAGAGTCGAGAGTGCAAACCCACCACTCGAAGGTGATTGCTAGAGAATGAACTGGAATGATCGGCTTTGGCGCTATCACCGCAACGTGCCAGTATCGACCATCTCTTTTTAGATCTCTGGTTAACCCTGCGCACTCTTCAACCAGCGCCACCTCTTTTTAGAGTGTTGGCCAAATCATATCACACACTTTCTATTGTTACAAATTGTGTTGTGTGAAAAAAGCAAGTTCGTACAAAAAATATAACTCGCGCAATTTGACTTCGTACAATTTTGAACTCACGCAAGTTGAACTCGCACAATGTTGTATCAGTTGCTCAATTTAGAGATTTCTTTGTGTAGATTATGTAATATTTCCTTGAAAATAAACTTTCCTTCTTTTTTTATAGTCGATCTCAGAGAAGACCAAAATATTGAGATACTAGCTTCGGCCTTTCGAGTACCAGAATATCAAGAGGGTTTGTCCCATGTCTCATTTTCCCAATATGATCTTCCCGACTCCAGAAGGGCAATGCTAACGTCTCAAGAGATAAGCACTTTACTAAGCTTGATGAATGGTGAACCCCTTGTAAGTCTGGACCAGGTCTCCATAAGAAACCACCTTTCTTGTTTGGTGACACTATCAAAGAAATGGCTCAGCCCAAATCAAAGCGAGAGAGTAGAATTTATCAGAGTGGAGACAGATTGATATATCTTAGAGAGATATCGAGACACATATCTATATCTCAATATTCCCATTACAGTTATCCTCGACCGATGGCATGAGACTTGACTCCAATCCAACATGCCAGAGTTGGAAGAGTATGCCATAAATTGGGTCCTCAGAATAAGCATATGTTCTGCAGTTCTTCGGAGATATATAGTTCCCACTTGAGAGGCTTAAAACCCAGTTGCGTGCCTCCTGAGGATTCATCCTTACTGATTCCCGTCAGAATACCTTTTTTTTGCTAATATATTTGCTAAGGCTGAGGGAAAATATCCAGATCAGAGCAAGGGGTTGACAGGCTTGATCAATCCATTGATGAAACACTGGAACTGTGTTGTAGTCTGGGCTTTAGATAACTTTAGAAAGAAGCTTCTTGAATTAGAACTTTATGATCCAATCTGGACTACTTCGTCTGGAATTCGACCCAATTCTAATTTATTTTTGGCCTTGGCAGAACGGTATAACGATAGAACCGACACTTGCATGACTCCTCATGGAGAGATTGGCTTCGCGCTTCATGAAATGCAATATCTTTCTCATCTGCCAAAGGGTGAAAACTCGTACGAGGAATATGTACCGACAAATGAGGAGCTGAATGCTTTAGCTTAAGAGAACCCAAATATGGTAGCCGTCTTCGAAGAGCTTTTATGCACTTTATGATTTGTACCCTCTATTATCAGAGTTTCGCAAAAGGGACATGTTACATGACTAAATGGTTGTCGTATTTATTTTTGGGCCACATTCACGAAGAAAAGATAAATAAGAATTAAGCTTGTGAACCTTGTTTTTTCAAACTACTTGATCGTAGCACTGTCGAAAAGTTGATAGAAAAATCCAAACATGTTGATAATATACAGAATGAAGATTGTCATCCATTTACTGCCGGTGCTTCCGTAGAGAGTTACCTCAGGCAAGGTAGTAGACCAATATCTTGAGAAGCTACCTTAGAAGGTTTTTTCTCCTTATGGATACGACAATTTGTGGTTCCCGGAGCTAGTACCGTTGATAGATTCCACCGATGCGTACTATTCGCTGTTGTACGTCTAGTATTTGGTTATAAGATGGACATTCTTTCGACGATAACTTGCCGAATGAACGCAGGTCTACGTTCTTTTGTAGACAACATCATGAATGATCCCAGTACTCGAGACACCTTCCCTTATACTGAGATGCCGTATACTTATCTGTTCGGGTGGCTACTATTACATCATCCCAGTCTGTTGGATCCGGCTTTGGGTACTATAGAAGGAGACTTCATCAGGCGTTACGCTACCACTAGATGGAACATAAACAACCTTTCAGAGTGTAGAAGGGCTTTGAACATGGGTTCCGGATGGAGATTTCACTGTGTCCCTCCTCCTTCGGGATGCAAAATCCTTCCAGCTCAACTCATGGACTTGGAACCTATGGCCCTCCGTCTAACTCCACCTGCTTTTACGTGGCTAAAGATGATCTGGCCCTTCCATCTAGTACATTAGTTTGAGGGTGAATGCTATATTGAGCCATATTTACTAAGCCTATTCGCTTGACAGTTTTGCTATGATCAGATGCATGTTGGCATTGCCACCACCTGCTTAAAATCCAAGGGTTATTTGATAGATGGCGCCAGAGCCTAGAGGTACTACAATACAAGGTGTACCAAGGCTATATTCACAATGCCCTTTGCCACCCTTGCAGCAGGTCGCGTATGTTGTATACATTCTCAAATTTCTATACTTCAACCAATACTTTCTTCGAAGGTTTCAACTTGGATGATAGTTTTGTAAGCGCCAAAGGGCAAGAACAGGGACAACATTATACGAGAATTCAGAGATGCAGAGGATCCTGTCACTACTAATGAGCCTTTAGAGGCTACTATTATTGGCTTTCTCGATGAAGTGAACGATCCACTGAATATCTCACTTAAGAAACGGAAGAAGAAGTCTCCCGCGAAGGGGCCTGGTAAAAGACAGAAGACTGGAGAATCATCTACTCAATCACACCCATATGAGCTCCCTTCCCCTCCTAAGGCTCGAAGGAGGAAGAAGAAAACAACAATAGTTCTTGCTGAGCAGCCTACGGCTAAGACGACAAGGTCTCAAACAAGGTAAATGAACGCGGCACTCTCTCCAGCAGGAGGAGAGGCAACTCCTTCTTCGATTCTAAAAGACAGTAGAGTTGTTGATGAAGAGACTAGTAGGGGCTGATTGTGCAAGGTAATCATGTTGAAACGAAAGAATTACCTCTGGTACCTCATCAACGCACGACAAGAAGAAAATTATTGGTGACTCGAGTGGTGCAACAAGAAACTGCAACTTCACCAATTCTTTCAATGCTGGAGGAGCCTTCAAGTTAGCCCGATCCATCGCTACCATCACAGGATCTGCTGCCTTCACAAGGTAAAATTTATACTCTTTTAGTGTGGTCACGATTTAGTAAAATATTGATGTTGAACTTTTTTCATTAATTAATATTCCAGCTCCAGTCTTCACAGCGAATACACCTCTCGTTCCTCCCTCAGAGCCATCGGCCGTAAAGATCACCATTCCCGTACTGTACTAGCTTCATCAGGAGTGATGCTACCATCCCCAACTACTGAGGTTCCGGAGACCACAATTCCTGAGGAGGTATTGCCTTCAACCGACTTGATTTCCGATGTTGCAGCACCTTTTGCAGTCCAGACTCCTACCCTCTCTCGGGAAGATCAAGAAATGATAAAGGCCCTTGATGGCTGTGATCTCGATGATGATTTGATCGAAGAAGACCCTACATATGCTGCTTCCGATCTCGATAAAGCTAGAGTTAATCAAGATCCCACAAAGGTCTTAAATGATCAAGACTTAATAGCCAAAGAGGGCCACACCACTGGTGTGGGTGAAGAGCACCCTGCTGATGATGAAGGGCATGAAAGCCCAAAAGATGGCAATCAGAGTCTCATTGACCCACATGGTGATGAGAACTCAAATGTTGATATTGAGGGCGATGAAAGCCCAGGTGATGAAAATGATAATAAAGGCCTTGATGATAACAAAGAAGATGGTGAAAATCAGGCTAAAAACCTTAAAAATATTGGGATTGATGAGAATCCCAGAACTAATGATGAGGGGATTCAGACTCCGATTGAACATGTTTTTGAGACATGGGGAACAGAAGTGGCAGCCCCAATTGGTTAGGCAGAATCAGGGGTTGGAAGCAGCCATTTTCGATTAGGAGGCTCAGAGGCTGGAACAGTTAGGTGGCCGTATTCGAGAATACCATGACGAGACATTTCACAGACCAAGATCTAACTCATGAGACCCCATATGTGCCATCGGGGTCAGATAAATTGTTAAATTTTATTCATTATTATTACTTGATATGATATAACGATTATGCTTTTTTAATTACAGGGGGGCCTGTAGGGACTATCGTTGTAGCCCCATTGACTTCTGCAGCTTTCAATCTTAGCTCAACAATGGCTCCCTTGGACACAGGAACGATGGAAGGGAGTTCTTCACAGATGACTGCACCTAAATCCTTCGGTGCATAATCTATAATTCTACTTTCTTCTACAGAAAGGGAAGTCCTCGCTGAAGTAGAGACTCCTGGTCTTTTGGCAATGAATAACAGCCTCGTCGAAACATATACAAATGCCTTTATACTTTTTGGGCACTCTTGTACAAATGGTTATGGAGAGAGGTCAGCCTTTCAACTTATTGAAGAGAAATACTCATTTTGCGATTGAAGCCATACGCAATGTTGGCGACCTGGAAAGAGCCATCTTCTTGGAGCATATCTTGAATTATCTTGAAGATCCGATAAAATCTTATTAAGACTTGACGAAAGGCAACATCCAGAGGCTAGTAGATGCTGAGTGGCCTTAGACAGCTCTGTAGTGGCCTTCACATTACAGTCTAAAAAAATAGAGTCAATCATTGCTGAGATTACCTCCTCTATCAGCCTCTACAATGTTGAAGCTGAGGAAAAAAATAGTTGAGAATCAAGTTCGTCTTCAAGAGCTAGATCTTGAAATGGCCAAGCTGCGGGAGATTATCGCGGTAGATAGGAAACTTGAAGAGGAAGTGCTTGAGCTATCTCAAGTTGCCTCAAGTCGCTTAGATGATCTAATCAGGCAACAAAATGATTTTGTCTGTATTCGAGGTTAGGTGATAGAACATCAAGTTACATTGTTGCAACCTTTGTAGCCAGAGAATAGGAAAGACCTAGCCAGAAAAAGGGTTTTTGACTCCAGTGTGGAGTGAGCTGAAGCTCTGAAGAAGCTAATCATTGACCTTAGCACCCAGCCTTAAAGATGAAGTTATTTTAATATAATAACTTTCCGCTTTGAACATTTTGATGAAGTATGATTTTTTTAATGGCATGATATATTGGATGAAAAATGATGATGTTTTGTGGTTCTATTACTTATCATGTATCTGTTTGAGATACAAGCAATAGATAAGATTAGGAAATATGTTCAGAGGTACATGATGTGACATATCTATTGAAAACAACAATACTCATTATATCTGTTCAGAGGTAATGTGGACGTGACAAAATATAATTTTGAGATATCATTTCTGGGATGACATTATCAGAGGTAATGTGGACATGACAAGTCATTAATATAGATAGTAGAATTCAGAGGTAATGTGGATGTGAATTCGTATATCTATTGATTATCCCTGGGCCAATTGGAACCCGAAAATAGGATATCTTTTAAAACAACTGGGTTCCAAAGGACGATGTTTGTGATAATGTGATATGATCTGGATAGACTCCACTGGTGATTTTTTTTGAGGATTTATTATCTGTGGCTTTATTAACAAAAGTGTAAATAAAAGATAATAACTCTAAGATTTGAGGCATGTACAATATTCAGACAACGTAGTATACACTCTTCAAAAATTATATTTTTTACGAATTTGCCATTGATAGGCATCATAGAGACTCGGCCGTCCATCCCGATCAGTTAATAAGCTCCGTTTGAGAAAACTTTGCTTAAAATGTAGGGACCTTCCCACTTTGGTTTGAACTTGCCATTTCTCATGTGTGTCATAGTCATAAGACGTCTGACAGTAAGGACCAGTTCACCTTTCTAAAATGCTCGTACTCTGACTTTACGGTTGAAGGCTTTTGAGATACGTGCTTGATATAGCTCGATATGGTGTTGAGCTAATAGCCGCATCTCGTCAAGTGCTTCAAGCTCTTGAAGTCAAAGTCAATCATTATTTTATGTTGTGAGTTCATTGGCAATTGTAATCCTTAGTGAGGGGATTTGTATTTCCAACGGCAGTACAACTTCACATCCGTACACCAAGGAGAATGATGTACAGCCTGTCGGAGTGCATACAGTAGTACGGTAGGCCCATAGACATTCTACAAGTTTTTTACTCCAGTTACATTAGTTGGCAGAATCGAACTTCTTAAGAAGCTTGATGATTGTTTTATTGAATGCTTCCGCCAAACTGTTAGCTGCGGGATTGTAGGCTGTAGAAGCGACATTATTGATCCTGATGTCTTCACAGAATCGAGTAAACTTCTGATTGATGAATTGAGGCCCATTATCATGGATGATTCGCCGGGGGATGCCGAATCGATAGATCACATTATTTTGATGTCGCTGATCATATTATTGGTTTTGGCTTCAGCCAAAGGTATAGCTTCAGCCAACTTTGAGAAATAGTCGGTTATAGCTAATATAAATCGATGTCCTATAGATGATGGTGGATTGATAGGACCTATGACATCTATGCCCCAAGCTTCAAAGGGCCATGATGTTACGGTTAGATGAAGGAATTTTGATGGTTGGTGGATGAAGTCTGCATGGATTTGACATGCTCGGTATTTTCTTGCATATTCAATTGCATCTAATACCATAGTAGGCCAGTAATAACCCATACGTCAGATACGATCCTGTAGCTTGGGACCAGGCTGATGTGCACCACAAACACCATCGTGAGCTTCACATAGTGTTTGTTTTGCTTTATCTCCCGTAAGACAATGTAGGAGCAAACAGTCAAATGTTCGCCGATAGAGTGTTCTGGAAGTAAGATTGTAATAAACCGAAGTGATCGCCGAAAGATCGTCGTATCTTTGTTAGAATCATCGGGTAAGATGTCATATGCTACGAAGTCGATGAAAGGAGCCCTCCAATCTTTACTAATGGTACAAACTTTGGTTGAATTATTGAATTCAATTCGAGTTATTTTTGATGCAAAATAATTCTCTGTTAGTGATGACGATCATCTATTGTCTTCTTGGAATTGCTAATACTGTCGCAAGATTAGCAAGTGCAACAGCCTCTGTATTGCATCCTCGACGTACATGTTCAATGAAGAAGCCTTTGAATGATGTAGCCAGTCTGACTGCTGCTTCATGATATCGAACGAGGTCTTGATGCCGAACTTCATACGTGTCTCTAACCTGATTGACGATCAGCTTAGAGTCTTCGTATACTTCAAGATATTTGATATCCAACTCTTTAGCCAATTGGAGACCAATAAGTAAAGCATTATATTCAACCACATTATTGGAGAATGGCTCATCTAAGGAATAAGCTCTTTGAATGGATAATCCCTTCGGTAATACAAGGACAACCCAACTCCCGCGACAATAGTACTGTTAGGTCCAATTCTAGGTGCACCGTTGAATAATAGACGTAAGGCAAGAAATTCTTCTGAAATCATGTTAGATTCAAGAGTTTCGTCTGGGATTTCGTCATAAAGTTTAGAAGTCTCAGGTATTGGATGAGCAGCTAAGAAGTCAGCTAAAGCTTGACCCTTAACAGACTTTTGCGGGATGTAGACCATGTCATATTGTGCCAACAAGATAGCCCAGGTAGCAAGTCTGGAATTGAGTGTACTAGACTTCTTCATCAATACCCGTAGAGGGTTAACTCTGGAGAAGACATCAATGATCTGGCCCATGATGTAATTGTAAGGGTTATATACTAAAAACATCACTTTTGTAGTAACCTTATTTCATTAAATTTTAAATGAGAATCATATAGGCAAATTGTTTGCATATTGTATTTGTTGCAAGTGTTATTGCAAATGTCTGATATTCTATATTGTAGATAATATGGTGTGTGGTGTCACACAGAAGATCATATTATCACTTCCCTATGGAGTATATAAATAGTTCACACCCTAGATGGACTTGGACAATCTATTGGAACGGTTGTAGTATAATTTGGTATTAGTCTATCTTGACTATAGGTTTACACTAGTACATTTTGTGTGTATTGAACAGGACTACTTGAGGTTGTTCTTTTTATACTGACTACATAAGAGAACAAACACCTCTGTTATTATGGATGCTTGTGCTCTTAATCCGGATATAATAACAGACATATATATATGAAGTGTGCATTACTTTACTCATGAAAGAGTGAGATTCATTATGGATCAACAATCTCTATGAATTGGGTAATACTATTGTATGTATGATGGGCTATTGATTATAAATAGAATCCATGTCCCGATACATCGGGTTGATGATATCCCCTTAAGGAGCTCATAAGGATTTTCATGTAAACCCTGCAGGTGGATTATATCTGACATGACAAATAAAGTTGAGCGGTACTACTTAAGGATAAATTATGTCGAATCAATATAGTTGTCAGTAACTTAATTTGATCGACGGACATACGATATTTTTAACATGGGAAGCCAAACGAGCATATAATAAAAGGAGCCCACAAACATAATTTAGGATTAGGGAGGTAGTGCAATAATAGCTCACTACTGGACCGAGCTATTTTTAATGGGCCTAGATTGTGTGTTCAGGCTGAACACGGGATATCCAGATCTGTTAGGAGGCCTAACCCTAATTTATTCTCATGGTCCCTGCCATAGCCTATATATATCCTCTATTCTCTGGTCGCCAAATTACTGATCAGAAATCTGAAGCTTTTTCTAAATTCGTGATTCACATAAGGAGAGAAAGAGAGGGCTGCCAAGGAGAAGAAAAAGGTTGGGAGATCGTCGCCCACACGACGTCCAACTCAAGGAAGGAATACGTGCAGAAGATCTTGGTGTCGTCCGTTCGAGATTGACATGAATTACTTGTCTTCTTTCCGCCGTAGGTATAATTCATGAATCCTAGTTTCTGCCTATGAAGGGTTAGAACACGTATTAGATCTGTTTAAATTTCTATCGATCAATACGCACACCAAAGTAATTGTCCTGGGAATCCCCCAGTTCCATCAGTAATGTCGTGTCTTCTGGACGGTAAACATTAAGGCTAGACATTCTTTTTCTATCGGGCTATATCGATGCTCAGTACCGATTATTATGCGACTGAGATAATAGATAGCTTGCTCATGACCTTCTTTATTTTTCTGAGCTATGAGAGCACCTAAATAATGGTCCATTGCTCGGACATACATCAAGAAGGATATTCCTGTGACTGGCGGCACTAGAACTAAAGGGTTCATCAAGTATCACTTTCTGTCTTCGAATGCTCGCTGACATTCTTCAGTCCAAACAAAAGACACTCCTTTCTTCATTACATGAGTGAATGGTCTGCAACATCTATAGAGGTTTGAGATGAATCTCCTGATGTACACAAGCTGACCTAAGAATCCTCATAGCTCCTTTAAGTTATTTGGAGGACTCATCTCTTAAATGGCTTTGACTTTCTCGGGGTCAACGTGTATACCCTTAAAGGTAATAACGAATCCGAAGAATTTACCACTAGAGACTCCCATGAATGACTTGGTGGGACTCAACTTGAGTTGATGCTGGCGCATTAGATCGAAGATAGTTCTGAAGTCTTGGATGTGATCTTTCTTTAGACGACTTTTGACAGCAATATCGTCGACATAGCATTCGATTGTCTTTCGCAGATGTTCACAAAAAATATTACTTATAGCCCGCTGATAGGTGGCACCAGCGTTCTTGAGGCCAAATGGCATAACTGTATAACAGTAGACTTCTGGAGGAGTACAAAAAGAGGTATGCTTTTTCTCTTCTGGATTCATCTTGATTTGATTGTATCCAGAGAATCCATCCATGAAAGACATTCGCTCAAACCCGCAGATGTTGTCAATCATGACGTCAGTGATCGGAAGAGGGAACTCATCCATAGGACAAGCTTTATTAAGGTCTTAAAAATTAATGCAGACCCGTACCTTCCCTATTTTCTTCATAATTGGGACGATGTTAGCCACCCAATCAGGATGTTGTTCTTCTCTGACAAAGCAGCAAGCAATGAGCTTTTTCACTTCATCTTCTATGGTGTCCATCATGTCTGGTTGGAATAGTTGTTGTTGTTGTTTGACTGTCCTTGCATTTGGCAGTATATTGAGTTTGTGGGTAGCGATCTAAGGATCAAATCTTGACATATCTTTATAGCTTCAGGCTAATATGTCAATGTATTCCCGAATAAGCTGAATCAACTCTTGTTTGTCCGCTTTTGGGAGGCTTTTGATAATGGAGATTAGTCTTGGAGAAGCTTCTTCTCTGACATCGACCTGAACTAATTGATCTCTAGTAGGTTGTTTGCGTTGGTCGAAGCGAAGTTCCCATTGATTATACGTCCTTTGTGCACAAGGATATGATTCAGGAGCTTCGACAAAATCATCGTCGCCTTCGAAGAACTCGACGATCATCATATTGGAAGATAGAGTCACTTGTTGGACGTGCCCTATACTGGTGTCTGAATTCCAAGAAACAGAGTTAGAAGAATTAGATCGTTCTTCTCTATCAAATTCAGACACGTCTGGGATTGTGACCGGCGAGGTATAGCCCAACCCATAATTTGTTTTGTTGCAATATTGTACCAACTTTTCTTTTAGAGTAGGGATACGAATAGGAGTATGTAGAAGCATGGAAAAGAATAAAGAAAAATTCATGCGGCCAGGGAGCCCCATGCGGCTCAGAGAGTTCATGCGGCTCAAGTATCCATGCGGCTCGAGCGTCTATGCGGCTCAAATAAGTTCCATGTGGCTCAGAGAGGAGCCACGTGGCCTGCAAACAGCTCTCCCGTTTGTCCTTTACTGCTTTAAATGCCTTGACAGCTGACAGCTCTGACAAGGTGACAGTTCTGACACAAAGACACCATTATGACTCCCTCATAATGACGGACTCCTAGAGAAACGAAGAAAATCTCTGACACGATCCCCCGAGATCCAGAATCTGTCATACGGCTATGACACGAGGACATCCCCATGCGGCCCATGAAGACTAGCTCCATGCGGCTCACGAAGACTAGCCCCATGCGGCTCACAAAGACTAGTCCCATGCGGCCCACGAAGACTAGCCCCATGCGGCTCACAAAGACTAGCCCCATGAGGCTCACAAAGACTAGCCCCATGTGGCTCACGAAGACTAGCTCCATGCGGCTCACGAAGACTATCCCCATGCGGCTCATGAAAACTATCCTCATGCAGTTCAGATCATTACCATACGGTTCAAATGTTCAGGGGGCCACCCTCAAGCAGCCTTGACACGTGGCCAGCCTTATGCGGGCCAATGAGGTGCAACCTTCCTGCGGCTCAAATTTCTGCAGTGGCTTGCGATTAAGACACGTGGCATGATAGCGGGTCACGTGGCATCAAATTGATCGAAATCCCTCAACAAATCCCAATAAAATATTAGGATCAAATTTAGATCATTTGCAATCAAGCAAATTAATGACACGTGTAGAGAAATCTGAGGTTGGCATGACAAATCAGGAAGATTTATGTCAATCATCATTAATTATACACAAAAGATTTGATGCAATCATATTTATTGCTCAAATCTCGTATATTCAAGAGGAACGACCCAGATCCGGTGATCCTTAGCTGCTGACTTTTAAGAATGGGCAATCATTGTAAACCCTAATGATGCCCCCCACTCTTATAAATAGCAGGGTGCCTTTCCCTTACGAGGGATATACATACAGAGACATAGAGAGAGACATATAGAGAGAAAAAAAGAGATCGGAGATAAAAAAGAGAGAGAGAGAGAGAGCTAGAGAGAGAATATACAGAGATCAAAAGGAGAGCATTTCTTCGTCAACGCCAAGCAGTTCTTCTACAGAGCCAAGGCTGCACCCGATCGTCCAAGGAGTAAGGCAGAGCTGTCGTCGCTTTCCCGAGCCACTACCATCACCCCCCAGAATCTAAAATAAATTATTGTACTTAAATTGCTGTACCTAGGTTTTCGTCCCTAGACTTTTTTTGTACAAGCGAGTTTGTATTGTGAGTCTAAGTTCAGTCCTCCGATAATTGTTCTGTTCTTCAACAATCAATGGCAAACACGATGACGACTCTGCTGGGGACAAACTTCTCCATGGTTGAGGAGTTGGTGACGCAATCGGATGCAGCCAAACTTGGCTCCACGCAACAGAAGATGGTCGTCCGCTTCGACCAACAGGCGTTTGAAGAAATGCCCTCTGAGGGAAGCACTGGCCTGGTCCAGAAGCAAACCCGCACAAAGAAAGCTTACAGCGAGTGGAGGCCAAAATCATTTGCTCCTCCCCAAGCTTTGGACGGAGTACTCTCTGCTATCCAAGACGGCGAAGGCGATTCTCATACGGCTCCACTTCAAGCCATTGAGGACTCTGCTGTCCCCAAGTCCGACAGAGGAAAGTACTACGATGCTGGACTTGTAGGGACAAAGAGTGATTCTATGCGCCCCAAGAAGAAGCCGAACACTCATGCGGCCAATTCTGCCAACCACATGCAGGATGCTCATGCGACTAAATCTGCTAGCCGCATGAAGGAGGTCTATACGGCCAGATCATCCAGCCGCATGAAGAAAACTCATGCGACCGAGATTCCCAACCGTATGAAGAAAGCTTATGAGACTACGTCTGCCAGCCGCATGAAGATTATTGATGCCAGCCGCATGACGCCTAATCCACGCGGCTCCGTCTTCGACCGTCTCTCCTATGGTCCTTATCTATTGTACTCCCAAGAAGATATGTCTGACTATCTCCAGTACTACTTAGACTCTTCCTACTATATGCCCTCACGCACTAGAGTGAAGAAGTCTAAGGCAGCACGAGCTTGGCAAGTTCGGTCCGCTGATCCGATCTCTGACCATTCGAGCGTCCCACATACTGTTATACGGGCCTCAGATGGGAAGTTGTACAGAACCACTCGAGTGCAGCCCCCGGCGGCAAACGGACAGAGAGGTTCGCAAAAGTTTTCCAAAATCCAGGGAGCGAACATGGTCGATCCAGACCCATCTGACTTGCGTGAGGCCATCCTCCACAAACGCAAGGAAAAAGAAGATGCATCAGGGTACGAAGAGTCCTCCCATGGACGTCACTGTACCCAAGTCATCGTCAACTACTGTTACAATAACACGATGGTACGAAAAGACCGGCAATCCGTCTTTCAAAGACTGCAATAGCAGTCTTCAGAAGATGAGGCACTTCCCGTCGTCTCCTGCAACTCTGCTCAGAAAATCCTCGCTGACGGGAGAGGGAAGAAGACAAATATTCCCAGCCCGAAGATTTCAACCACTATGACTAAGAGACTGTCGTCTAAGCGGGTGCCCACCACCGGAGTTTTCTAAGGTACCCATTCTAAGACGAAATCTGCTACAATGGGAGATTCGTCGTCCACACTACTGGGGGTTGCTAGGACTGGGGTAGCACTCCTCCGAACCTCTACGACAATCCGATGTTCCAAGAAGACGAGCCGGAGGAAATAACTCTCCCATCAGATGCAGCAAACTCCGACGCCCCCGAGGACGTCCACAACTCCCAAGACGAGGCGAACACAAAAACTGGGGGTACTGTTCCTTCTGAGTTCGAACCAGAGGAAGACATTCCCACATATCCCGATGACTTCTCACTACAGGGGTATGACTCGGAAGACACGTCCTCCACTGTGCCATCTATCTCTCCTCACATAAGGACGGTATTCATGACGGACAGCAACCAAGGTGGTTCCAGTGATCGCCAACGCATCGACACTCTGGAGGCCAGACTGCTTGCCCTGGTCAAGTTTGTGGACGAGATCAAAGCGGCCCTTCCAACCCTGCAAGGATGGACGCTTGGCCAAACAAGCGCGGGTCCCGCGATCAATGCGGACTCGAATTCAGCGGCACCGAATCCGAGCAACAATCCTCCTGAAGTAACGGCCCCCACCGCTATGGATGAGGCCCGAGAAGCGAGAAGAGAGGTCCAGGAGCTCTGAGCCATATTTTATACTAGAGAAAACTCTCAAGACCTCAGAATACGGAAACCATACCCTGCTGCATGGAGGGATGTCACCTTCCCACAAGATATAAGTCGTTCAACATCAAACGATGGCAAGATCGCCGCAAGTCGGTACATTACTTACTTCGAGGTCACCACCGACCATCTGCCCCATGACGATGCCATCCTCATACGATTATTCATTGGGGCATTGGAAGGAGTCGCCTTCGACTGGTATCGCAACCTGCCAGACAACTGCATCCACTCCTTCGCCGGCTTCGAGCGCATGTTTTTGGAGAGATTCTAAGAAGTAGGACAGGACGTCACGAGGTCCACCTTCATAGATGTCGTTCAAGGAAAGAAAGAGCTGACGAAGAACTATATTGAGCGGTTTTGCCAAACTACAATGAAGCTGCCATCTGAAAACCCGAATTCCTCCTTAATTGAAATCTGCCAAAAGAGACTTCTTCCAACAATCAGCCTCTGGATGGGCGAAAGTTAATTCAAGGACTGGAAGACGTTTATCATCAGTGCCATAAGCGCCGAAGACGATTGAAGAAGGCTCGCCAACTTAAATTGCACATCTCAGAAGGAGAGGACAATGGCAGACATCCCAACGCCAATACCAATAATGGGGGTAGCTCCACCAACAATCGAGACAACAAGGGCAAGCAGGCTATGGTGGCCGACACAGCACAAAAACCTGAGCCAAAACCGGCAGACAAACAATGGCCACAAATCACCTACTCCTTCGAAGACGGCCACGTCAAGCCCATCTTGGACATGCTCATACAAGGAGACAGAATTCAGCTTCCTCCACTAAGATGGGAACATCGGCCGGCAGAAATGGAGAACCCAAAGTACTGCCATTACCACCGCTACGTCCACCATGCTACACACGACTGCTACCAGCTAAAACTGTACATCCAAAATCTCATCGATTCGAACGCTCTGGCCATCGATTTCGAAGAGGTAACCGTGGCAGCCAATGTGGTATCAGTACAATTCGGCAGCTTTTCTCCAACCGAAACTCAAGACGGTGTGGTACCCATCCCTCTAGCGACAATGGAGATTGCTAATCTCCCACCTCCCCGAGATCATGCTGTTGGTCTAGTGCCCCTTACCACATCACGAGGAGAGGTCATGTGGGTCCATCCAGACTTGGTATCAGAGGTGACTCAGCCCACACCGTCTTCCATTTGCAAAAAGAAGAGTAAAAAAGTCAGGTCCTGTCGCACAATCTCGGTAGATATCGAAGAAGCCACAGCCGTCGTCACTCGGTCTGGGGCACAATCCCAACCTGTGGCTGATAACTCGGCTGAAGATTATCAGCCCTCTACAACTGACGCTCCGGGACCGGCTCAGCCTCCGACGACCGACAAGCCTAGGCCGAAGGAGACTCGATTTGACAAATCCCTTCGAAAAGAGGCACCGTAGGGGCTGGAGAAGCCCTACAACTTTGACATCTTGGCACAATTGGCCAACACACCGGCCAAGTTGTCATTATACGAGCTTCTGAGACTCTCAAAGGACGTTCGCGCGGCTTTGAGCGATGCACTCCAAAATGCCGACGCATACCTGGCTCAGGTCAACCTCACGGGAGAGAACCCGCCTGTAGATCTCCAAGACAGCGCTTGTATGGGAGCGATGCCCAACATTGTCTTTACTCCACAGGAACATGCTCATCAAAACCAACCTGCACGATCGCCCATTATACTACTCTGGATACATCGGCGACGTAAAAGTGGATCGGATGTATATTGATCCTGGCTCTTCCGTAAGCATTATCCCGAAGGGTCTGTTACATCATCTCCGCATCCCTATGCATCGCCTGACTCCTACAAGCACTGCCATCAGTGATTTCAATTCGGACAGGAGCTACCCAATTGGGAAGATTCGGCTGAAGTATCAGATTGGCGATCTCCAATCGGAAGTTACCTGTTACGTCATAGATGTAGATACTTTTTACAACATCCTCTTGGGGTGCCCTTGGATACACGATTATATGATCGTGCCTTCCACGCTGCACCAATGCTTCAAGTATGTCGATAAATATGACTTCATAAGGACATAATTTGCCGACATCGATCCCTTCAAAGGGGTCGAATCCTACTACTCAGACTCCTGCCTGTACAAAAAATAGAAGAGGCACCTTGGTGAAGGAGATGCGCAAGTTCGTACCGAGATAACCATAGGATCAGAAGAACCTCTGACAGTCCACCTCCAAGCTCCCAAACCTGGCAAGTCTGCACCCCTTACCGCCACTCTGCGTTAGGACGCAATCAGCCTCTCGGCACAAGAAGAGCAAATGATAATCCGGCTGCCAAGGTCCGGCCAAGTGCCAAGACCCACAACGGAGCCATTGACAATCAGGCTGCCGAGAGTCGGCCAGCCGCAAACGGAGAAGCTCAATCCCTCTGATAAGCCAATGACGATATGCCTTCCCAAGAAGAGTCGTCACCCCGATGTAAGGTCTGGGACTTCTAGCGAACCAACCACTCCCCGCCCAACATTAAGTACCAAACTGGGGGTCGCTAGTCTGCCAACAACCCCACGCTCGGCTCCACCAGCTGAACCTCTAACGATCAAGCTGCCCAGGTCGTCCTAACAGTCTTCATTTATACAGGGGGTAGCCGAAGAGGAACCGGAGCTAGCCAAGTATGTGGCTGCCCACACTGATGTTCCCTCCGTAGATGATATAATCCCCCTAGAAAAGATACCTTACTTCATTAATAAAGGGCTATCTTTGAACTACCTTGAGCTTAATAAGCTTTGTACAATGTATGCTATGGAACACGGTATAGGCACTCACCTACACACACAGGTGACAAATGTGTACACCGTAATCCAGCTTACTCCAGTGGAAGACGCTTACCGCATAATCGAGGGAGGGGACCATCCAATCATCTTCGGCCGGAAGGACGATCCGTAACCCTTTACCATAGAAGAAGTCGACCTTGAATCAGATGCCGGGAGACTGCCACTGTATCTTTATAGCCCCCAATCCAAATATCTCATGCAAAAATAGGAGTTTGATCTGGAGACCACGCCAGGCTTGAACTACGGTACTGGACGACGGTTATCTTTGAAGCCACCAGTCCCGGCTGGCAAACTACGGGACTACTATAGCAAGACTCGATGTAGATTAGGGTATGTTACACCCACAACGACCCCTAAAAGTTTAGACGAAGAATGTGACTGGCATTCACATTCAACCGGGTCACCAATTTCTGACTCAGATACCAGCATCGAAGATGCATTCAGACAAGTCCTATCAGTCAATATGGCATTCGGCGATGCTTATGAAGAAGATGAAGACATTCTAGAAATCCTCGAGTTAGAACCGTAGGCCCAACAGTTGGATGCACAAGGGGAAAAGCGGTTCGAACAGAGAGAACCTCCTACTGAAGATGAGGTCATACAAGTTGATCTTGGCAGCGAATCTTCTCCAAAACCAATATTCGTCAGTAAAAGCCTAACAGACGAAGAGCGATAATCGCTGCTGGAACTTGTCAAAGAATATATTGATATATTTGTATGGAGCTATGAAGACATGCCGGGGTTAAATCCCGATATTGCTCTTCACAAACTCAACATTTGGCCAGATACAAAGCCAGTCAAGCAACAACAGCGACGCTTTCGCCCAGGCATCATGGATGCGATCGAAGTCGAAGTCAACAAACTAATAGCCAGCGACTTCATCCATGAGGAACAACATCCGGATTGGGTCGCCAACATAGTACCAGTCCTCAAGAAGAATGGGAAGATTCGAATCTGCATCGACTTCCGCAATCTGAACGAGGCATGTCATAAAGATGAATTCTACCTCCCTATCACAGACATCATGATTGACAACACCTGCGGCTTTGAACGTATATCATTCATGGATGGCTTCTCGGGGTACAACTAAATCAAGATGTCTCCTGAGGATGAAAAGCATACATCATTCCGAACACTGATTGGCATATATTGCTACACAGTAATGCCTTTCGGTTTGAAGAATGCCAGCGCCACATATCAAAGAGCCATGAGTATCATCTTCAGAGACCACTTACGCAAGACGGTGGAGTGCTATGTTGATGACTTCGCCATCAAGAGTCGCCGTAAGGGAGACCATTTACAGGATCTGAGGACGGTATTCGATCTGATGCGAGCGCATAATTTAAAAATAAATCCCACGAAGTCCTTCCTGGGCGTATCCAGCGGTAAGTTCTTGGGTTTCATTATCACTGCCCAGGGTATTCATGTAGACCTGAGAAGACGAAGGCAATTATGGAGATGGGTCCGCCGAGAAATCTCCGCAAACTCAGAGGCCTTCAAGGGAGGCTAGCTTACATCAGGAGGTTCATTTCTAACCTCTCCGAGCGATGTCGACCATTCACCCATCTCATGAAGAAAGGCATCTCATTCGTATGGGACAAAGAATATCAGCGGGCCTTCGACAGTATCAAAGAATATTTGTCGAACCCTCCAGTACTGGTGGCCCCAGTCGCTGAAAAACCATTCCTGCTCTATGTACGAGTAATGGAGCATTCCCTCGGTACCCTGCTAGCACAAAACAACGATGCAGGTCATGAACAAGCCCTATATTACCTCAGTCGAATGACGATTGGGCCAGAATATCGATACACCGCCGTAGAGAAGGAATGTCTTGCCTTGGTGTTCGCCATTCAGAAGACACGGTACTATGTCACTAGACTAACCATACATGTGATCTCATGAGCCAACTCTCTCAGGGTCCTCATGACTAAACCAGGGGCACTCAGCTCTCGCCTCGCTACATGGGTAATATTACTGTCCTCTTATCATATGATCTTCGTCCCATAAAAGGCTGTTAAAGGTCAAGCCCTGGCAGACTTTTTGGCAGCCCACCCAGGCTCAGAGTCGTCCAGAATATATGAAGAAATCCCAGATGAGGTCACCGACTCGCATGCAACCTCTCACGATGATATATGGCGAATGTTCTTCGACGGTGCCTCAAGGACCGGAACTAAAGGCAACATCATCGTCGGAGTCGGGGTGGTGCTGGTCTCCCTTTCTGGATTGGTGATTAACCGCGCTTACTCTCTCACCGAGCCCGGCTCTAACAATGTTGCCGAGTACAACGCTTTGGTCATTGGCCTCCAACTTGCAAGAGAGCTGGGGGTAGAATATCTTGAAGCATACGGCGATTCTCAGTTAATCGTCAATCAGATTCGGGGATCTTACGAGGTTCGCCACGAAGACATGATCCCCTATTACCAAATAGTGATCAACATCATCTCATCGTTCGAGGGGTTCTTCATCGAACATGTCCCCATGCTCCGAAATATCGAAGCCGATGCCTTAGCAGGCCTGGACGCTTCCCTAGCAGTGCCAAATCATATTCATCAATCGGTAGATGTGATAGGCCACGAACTGGTCTGCCCCAAGAAGAACGTTCAATTTGTGGCGAGTTATTTCACTCAAACGATCGACGAAGTCCCAGATTGGAGACAACCATTCATTGACTTCGTAGTCTACGACATCCTGCCCGAGAACCCAAAGGAAGCCACTTCCATCAGACGACATTCTCTTAGATTCTTCTACGATACAGAGATGAAAATGCTGTATCGGCGATCCTACGATGGGTTATTGCTTCGGTGTCTGTCAAATACAGAAGCTAAAGAAGCCGTACGAGAAGCTCATGATGGTGTCTGCGGGGCCCATCAGCCTGGCCCTAAGTTGTAAGACCGTCTTCGTCGAATGGGCTACTACTAGCCTACGATGGTAGCAGATGCGATAGACTATGCTAGAAAGTGCAAAGCTTGCCAAGTCTATGCAGACTTCATCCACCAACTATTCGAATTTCTACATCCGACAGTGGCATCCTGGCCGTTCGAAGCATAAGGAATGGATATCATCGGTCCGATTACTCCACCTTCCTTCCGAGGACATCGCTTCATACTCGCAATCACAGATTACTTCTCCAAATGGACAGAAGCTGTCTCGCTCACAGAAGTAAAGACTTTAAATGTGATCAGCTTCCTTAAGCATCACGTCATATACTGCTTTGGACTGCCTGAAGGATTATCCACGATAATAGTCTACAGTTTGCAAGCCATGCCTTCTATCGGTTATACGACAAGCACCGCATCCAGAATATTGCTTCGATGCCATACAATCCAGCAGTGAATGGGTTGGCAGAAGCATTCAACAAAACCATCATCAAGTTACTCAAGAAGTTTGTGTCGTCCAACAAACACGACTAGAACGAGAAGCTTGGTGAATGCTTATGGGCGTACCGTACCACAGTCCGAACAGCCACAAGAAACACACCATTCTCCTTGGTATACGGGAGTGAGGCAGTTCTCCCATTGGAGACTCAAATACCCTCACTTCGCGCCGCCCTTACTTACCAATTGACGACGAACGATAACTACCGTCGTCGGCTACAAGAGTTGGAGGCCTTAGATGAAAAGCGCCTCCTGGCTCAACAACGGATTGAGCTTTACCAAGCACGTGTCTCTGGAGCCATAAACAAAATGTTTAAAATCAGAACATTCCAGGTGGGCAATCTAGTTATGGCAGTCCGGAGGCCGATGGTCATGACTCACAAGACCGCCGACAAGTTCCAGCCAAAATGGGAAGGTCCATTTATCATCGAGCCTGTATTCCCCAACGGTGCCTACCGCCTCGTAAAACAAAATAGAGACTTGCACATGTTGCCCGTCAATGGCAAGTTCATGAAGAAATATTATGTCTAAACGACACATTCTAGATGATTGAGTCATGTACCCGTCGGTGCCGCTGAACTCACTTCCACCACATTCCAGATTATCGAGTCATGTACCCACTGGTGCTGCTGAACTCACATCTACAACATTCCAGATTATCGAGTCATGTACCCGCTGGTGCCGCAGAACTCACATCCACAACATTCCAGATTACCGAGTCATGTACCCGTTGGTGCCGCTGAACTCACATTTCCAAATTCTAGATTATTGAGTTATGTACCCGCATGTGCCTCTGAACTCACATTTCGGTCACTCTTTCAGATAGTAAGTCATGTATGACCATACCTCTGAACTTTCTACCGGGAAGAGATCCTTCCTCATGATCCACTACCCGCACTCCCAGTGCACAAAAAGGGTAACAGATCCACAAATTTCCAAAACGGCCATGTCCTTATTACCTTTGAGTCGTTTCACTTCCGCCAAAAACAAATCACCCCTTTACATAGAACTTCCATGTCCTCATTACCTCTGAGTCTATAAAACCCCTAAATTTCTACTAATTATTTTTTTATTAATATTTGTACGGATTTAAAAATTTTTATTGTACGTCGCGTAGTCGTATTTTACGCCGCACACGAAATTTTATTTTTTCTCGACGAGTACGAATATGTGCGAGCGTACATATTTTATAAAAATATTTTATTTATTATTTTATAGTTTCAAAATAATATAGGTAATAATTATTTCAAGCTATCATTTCAATTTTATGGTTTTAATTATGAAGAGCTTTTTATTTATGCAGTTATAATTATAAAGTATTTTTCCATAAAATGGTATATTAGAAGGTATATTTATATAAAGAATATTTGTGCATACATATAGCTCATAAATATTTATTAGTTTATTTTAAATGCAATTTTCGAAATTAATATTATTAGTATTTTTGGAAAGCATATTTTGAATTTATTGTGGAGATTTAAATATTGATTTGAATCTGTGTATTTATTTAAATAGTTAAATAATGGAAATTTAATTTTTTGATTTGATTTTAAACTAAGGGAATTAAATTAGATTTAATTGGATTTGGATTTGGATTTGATTTGATTGGTTTTAAATTAATAGATGAATTATCTATTTTGGGTTTAAATATTCCTAATCCTATCCAATTAGGAATTTCCACATCCTATAAATAGGCAGGTACTCCTCCAACTTTTCATTATTCTTCCACAAATTTTCACAAAGTCTACGTGCCTCGTGTCGGTGTCCATCTCTTCCGTGTCAGCCGTGACGGCCTCGGGTCCGACCCCGGGTGTCTATCCAATAAGTTATTTGTTTACATGTACATTACCTCCTTCCCGTGTCGACAACCCCGACACCATATATGTCACTCCCCGTTCCCGGAATACGTATTTTTATATACATGTACAACTCACGTGTATTTATTTAGTATTTATCATGTAGTATCCTGTATTTAAATTCCTCTAGTTCATGTTAATTAATTATCTGCTCTTTAAATTTTCATGTTAATTTTATTTCTGCAATTTTATTTCTGCAATTATATTTCGGCAATTTTATTACCTACATTTTATTTGCTGCTTTAGTGTATTGGGTTTCGGTCTGTCCCCTTAAACCCGGCCCAACACCCCACCTACCACCACCCTTCCTATTTAAAGCTTCCATCTCTTTCTCTTTCCTCATTATTTCATTCTCACCATTACTTCTTCTTCTTCCTTTCATTACTCCCCACCACCTACCAGCAGCAAGAGAAGGCAAGTGCAATCTTGCTTCTTGCTTGGAGAACCATTTTTGTGGTTCATTTCCCTTCCTCTCATGATTCTGAGAGAGATTAGTTCTTAACGTTTTTGATTTCTGTGGCTGATTTCTCCTAGATCTAATTTGTTATATTCTCGGTTGTCATGGGTTTTTGATCTCCCAACTTTGCGTGTATTTTCTCTGGCACTGGATCAAGGCTCCATGGGACTTGGAGTTTGGGAGATGTTTCGCGCACACGTTCTTACGTGCTCGCGTAAACATCAGCCCAGTCACGCACACGTCTTTACGTGTTTGCGTGTATTTTTAGTCACGCTCATGTCTTTACATGCGTTCGTAACTTTTGAGTTACGTTGACACTGTGCGTGTCTGCATGACTTTTGAGTTACGTTCACACTGTGTGTGCGTGCGTGTATTTTAGTTACGCTCACTCTGTGCGTGCGTGTATTTTTAGTCACGCACACATCCACGAGTCTGCGTGTATTTTTAGTCACGCACACTTCCATGAGTGCGTGGATTTTTAGTCACGCTCTCTTGTGCATGCGTGGATTTTCCCTTCACGCTCACGCTGTGCTTGCTTGCGTGACTTTTTACGCTCACGCTCGCCAGCGTGTATCACTTTTCATGCTCACTGTTCACGCCCATTTTCCACGCTCACCCCAGCTAGACTTAGCGTGACTTGTTGGTCTTAAGCATAGACTTCTTGCGTGACTTTTGGCCTTAGCATAGATTTGTTGGCGTGACTTCGTGACCTGGGTGTTTTATTTATTCCTCAACATATTCATTTAATGATGGCATGATAATTCTTCTATTATATCCTTACGCCTTTTTGCGTGAATTTCTTGATAAATCATGATATGTTAAATTTGTTAAAATAGATTGTTATGTAAAATGCGCCTTGTGTCCTGATTGATCCATGGATATCCAGTATGACTAGAACTTGACCTCGAGAGTTATGGACTCGACCCTATTTGATGATAAATAACTTTCATGCCTTGTCACCATTAATGACGATGGTTATTTGACTAATTGATCATGCGTTCCTAGTTGGAACTAAGAGACTGGCTAGTCGTCTTATTAAAATGAATGAATGAGACACGTTCATGTTATGAACTATTGTAAATCGACTGGCTGATCCCGAAATATTGACATACATGCACATGCAGGCTTCAATCTATTTATTTATTTATTTATTTTCTACAAAAGAAGCATGTGTATCTTATGGTCAAGGCATGATTACCGTGGTTAGATTTGATTGTTGCATTACGCTATGTAAGACCTGCAACCTAACCGCACTGGTATCGTTGTAGAGTTGTGCATATCGTATCCCGTACAAAAGTACTCATTTGAATGACCATGATCTACGACATGGGATTTCACTCAACGTAGGGACTATTAAGTTAAATAAAATAATGATTGCATGGAGAGAATGGATTCCCGAGTTCTTACATGGCAGCCCCCTTGGGACGAGTAGTACCCGACGGGCCGGCTAGTTCCCATAGATACTGTAAATCTGCCACACGGGCAGGAAACAGTATCTGCTTTTATTATTATTGTATATTGTATATTGACGGGCGTCCTGCTAGGACTCGTCTAATTCATGTATGGCGCACATGATTGACTGATAGACTAGCCTTGCTCGCACATGGTAAGAACTGAGGAACCTTTATTACATAATTCCAGGATAACTTGGGACTCATAATAGTAAGTCGTAGGAATTGATTGGCCGTTCAAGATGATTTGTTTGTGTACTGTACTACTCTATTACCTAACTGGGATGATCAGAATGTCAGGACATGACGGGCCAACTTCTGTCCTTGTTTGGTTGGGAGGTTGGTTCGAAGTGTCGTGATATGATGTGAATCCTAGTAGCAAGCAGAGATCTATTATTATATATTTTTACTTACTGGTTTATGTCCTTCATATCGTCCTTCCTTGTGGTACTTGCTATTAGAGGTCTAACCTCTCTGGTTTTGCATGGCCAGATTTAGAGCCGGTTCTCGAGGATCCAGCGTACTTCTACCTCCAAGATGGTCAATACTAGGAGAATGATCGCAGGAGGACTCGAGTGGGTTCCTTACTTCACCGCTCGTTTTGTTATTTATCTTTATACTTAGCCGTTTGGCACCGACATGTTAGTCGGATTGTCTTGTACTTACTTTTACTTAATTATAATTAAGTCAGACTGCAGCTGATAACAATTGTGGATACTTGCTATACCATCTGGCTATGTTTTGTAAAGCCAGATCTCAAGGACATTTTGACTAAGCATTTGGGACGCCTTACTGCTTTATCTTACATGTTCTCTATTTATGCTTCTTGATTGAATGATTGAGACAATAGATGTGAAATCACCATAGTAAGACCTTTATGTAGTATGCACCCCCTCGTCTGGTTAGACAGCATTGATCGTATTATACGGTATTCATCTACCCGTAATACGTAGCTGGCTGAGTCATTCCCCCGCTCTCCAGTATTCTGGTTCTGGGGCGTGACAATATATATAAAATTTCTACCTAATCTAAATCGCCGTCGTCCCAACAAAAAACCCGTCTCCTCCATCCCTTTCAACCTCGCAGCAACTGTTCTCTTTTTTTCGACCACCCGCCGAATCCTTTGACCCCGGCAGCACCTACAACACGACCAGAACCACCACCCTTATTGCCATGGCCATCCTGCCACTCCACGGCGGCAGCCATCTCCCAACAACCCCCTACCAGCCATCTACCACGCCTGCCGCCGTGGCCACCCCGACTGCGCCACCACCGACCAAATTCCGTCCAACTCCAGCAAACTTCCAGCCTTGCCACAACCAACCACCGCCACCGACACCAAAATCACCGCCACCACCACCGCACAAAATTATCCAACCGCCACCGCGGCCACTACCGCGGCAGCCCACGCCCGCCACCACCATCCGAAGAAATAGAAAAAGGAAACCAAACCCTAATCCTAAAGCTTACCCCGCCGGCAAACGACAGCCTCCATGAGTCCTCGGACCACCACGCAGCGATCGACCCCCTCCTCAGTTGCCAGCACCCCACGTCGGCGCCTTAGCCACCGACCATCACAGAGCAACCGCCCAGCCTCTACATAGAACCTCGTCCGCCACCTTTGAGAGCCCCTAACCGCCGCACAAGCCTGCGGCACCTCTCGCCGTGTCGGGGCCGGCGCTGCCCCCACGTGTCGTCGTGCCATCTGAACTCTCGTCGCCCACGTGCGCGAAACCCAGCGCCCGATCTCCCCCAGATCCGTCCGCTCGACACAAAACCCTCCTCGCCGTGAGCTCCATCGCGTCCGGCGAACCCCCAAAACCCCTCTCGCCCGCCTCCACCTCTTCGCGCGCGCGACGTGACGCGCCGCAACCCTCCGCCCTTGTCCGCCAGACCGAACACCCCTCCGCCGAGCCGAGCCTCCCCGCTCAGCAGCCCATGGCTGACCCGCCCTCTCTGATCTCCCTCTTCCGCCGAACCCGAACTACCGCCGGCCGACGCCGCTTAACTCTCTCCAGCCTCTCTCTCCCGCTCTCCTCTCAGCTTCCTCCCCTCTCTAATCTTTCAATTCAATTTTCAAGGATTGTTTACGCATATTCTTCGATTTTCCTTTTATGGAGTGTAGTTTTTATTTATTTATTCGACGACACAAAACTCTCTCCGACGCCGCTTAACTCTCTCCAGCCTCTCTCTCCCGCCGACCGAACACCCCTCCGCAGGCCGACAAAATTAGGATTTTCAAGGATCTATCTAAAGGTATACTTGATAAAGATATAGTTTTTATTTATTTATTAATATTTTGAATATTTTCTTAAATGTGTTTCCTTTTATGGAGTGTAGTTTTTATCTAGAAGCATATTTTTACAAACTAGAGAAATTTAGCGTAGAACGATTTTTAATATTTTATGTAATTTTCTAGGAATATTTCAACTCATAAAAATCTAGTTTTCGCGTATTATAAATATTTTTTTCTAAAAATATTATAAGTATTGTTTACGCATATTTTTCGATTTTCCTTCTGTTCGTGACTAATCCCATTATTCTTACTCCCTCGCCAATTCTAAACTACCTTATGTCCACCCTAACTATTTTGACCCTTCTGGACTCAATGACACGATCCGTGCCACCATCAGAGGTCCCCTTCTGTAGTTGTTACACGAAAGTCGCAGTTCTTACCACCTTGATCATCGCAGCACACCAGGCGTACTACCAGGCAAGACACCTTGCCATTTGCTGTTTATTTATTTTAGCTCATATTTCATGCATTATTTATTTTTTTATGCAAAATAAACTGTGATACATGGCATAACTGTTAGAACTTACTTTTCATTATATTTTCTGCTGTGTATTATTTTCTTACAAATTAAACCTAGATTTACAGGACAACCTTGTGTGTTGCATTCATTGGCCTTGATATATTGTAAACACGAAGTTGTGTGTCGCATGTAGAACACAGAAGTGCGTGATTGGCTGGCCACCAGTACGTACAAGCCGTGTATTAGGAATAACCGCTAATAGAGATTGCATGCTAGTTTGACTTAGCGGTTATAGTGGTTTTGTGTTGTGGATACAACACAGTAGGCATTGGGCGGGGAGGACAATTCCTTAGCGTATTGGCTTCGATGCACTTTCCTTTTGTAACCCGTGAGCTCCGTCGGAGACGCGAGTCAGATTACCCATGATTACTGACGGCCACTGACGATTCTGCGGAACGTCATACTCTTACTGCTAGGGCCTCTGGTGCCCAAGGGGGACTACGCCGATCCTATTTAGCCAGGGCCCATGCGTAGGATGGATTGTTCTTAACTACATTTCACTAGAACGGTTAGGCTACCTTATCCGTTAGGTACGAGTACTTTTGATTTGGGTACTTGTATCTGACCGTGGCTTGGAACAATAACTTGTCGCAGATTAGTTCGTCACATCTTGTCCTTGTTTGGTTGTAGGTGTGACTTACTACTTCGATGCGAAGGTATTGTACCTTGTTGGGGTCCGGATACCATATTGGATTCATAGCATGGGAAGATACGTTACCGTTAATTAGTTTACCATCTCCTGTCCTTGTTTGGTTGGGGGGATGGTACGCTCGTTTAGTAGGTGCGTATTGGACCATGTTATAATTTGATTTACATATTTATTGAGTAATATTTATTCAGTTCATATGGCATGATATTATGTGTCTTGTTACGTCCCTCTGAGGACCTGGTTATCTCCCCAGGTGTGTGCTATTGTCTTTCGTAGGTGTTCTAGCTCTAGCCGTGATCTTCGCTATTTCTTCGAGGATGATTGCATTTGGGTCGTCTTCGCTTCGCTCGCCACTCATTTCATTTTCTATGTACTTTTCTTTATTTGTTGGTAGTGGATTTGTCTCCGCCCAACATATTGTATCAAGACAATTCATTATCATTATATGATATTTTTATTCATTTATTTTGTGTGGATGAGATTAGTTATGGTTCTACTGTATTTTACAGCTTATGTATTTATACGAGGCTTCTGTAGGAACCCTAGAGGGGGGGTGAATAGGGTCAAGCTAACTAATCAAGCACTTAGCACAAGCTAATTGGCAATTTAAAAATATAAGTGCAAGAGAAAAAGCAAACACAATACCGACACCCGATATATCCTGGTATCCTCCTAAGAGGCAGTCCAGTCCCGGAACTCTCTCCGGCTTTAATTCACTATTTGAGCAAATAGTTACACACGAGTTTGGATCCGAAGAACTCGCCAACTTCTTACATAAGAGCTTTAATCCGAAGGGCTCTCCGACTTCAACTGAGAGTTTGGATACGAAGACTCCCCAACTTCAACCGAGAGTTTGGATACGAAGACTCTCCAACTTCAACCTTTCACAATAGGTTTTGATCTCCTTATACAATAGGATGAAGATCTCACTTTTCAACTCAATAACTCTAACACAATTTGTGAATGGCAAATGAAAGCTTTGTAGAGTTGTTTGTGGATAGGCTTTGGTGATTTAGAAATTTTTAGGCTGAAAGCATCAACCTTGAATGAAGGGGTTCAAGGCTATTTATAACCAAAGCTTGAAAAGAAGCCAAAGGCAACTTTTCAGCCACGAACCGGCATACCGCCGGTATGATCCGGCATACCGACGGTATACCGGTCTGGGATTGCAACGGCTAGAAATATAGCCGTTGGGATCATTTATTGCTCAGAATTCGACCGTAGGAATTTGAACATTACTGAATCGGTATACCGTCGGTATGGACCGGTATGCCGTCGGTATGCCGGTTTTGTAGACAAAAACTTTCTGTGAACAAAAATCGGTATACCGACGGTATACACCGGTATACCGTCGGTATGCCGTTTTTCAGTAGAAAACGATCCTAGGCTTATTTCTACCCTAGCTTTCGATTTTGCCATCCATTTCTTGTGTTTACAATTATTCCTAAGACTCATTACAGACTCCAGATATACTTAGGCAGGTGCAGGCTTCTTCAGAGTCTTGAAATGATGATGGCACGGCTTGGCTTCTTCCTTTGATAGGTGCTGGCTTTTTCCCTTGGCGGCAGCTGTCCAAAGATATCCAGTTTGTAAAAATCTTGTGGGATCTATCGTCTTTGGCCCACCATAATTTCTTCATTGCATTGCATATGTCCACATTGATCTTGCTAATTGCTTTTCTGCAAATATATGTTAGACGAACAAAGCAATATACATGTAGCAAGAATGATAAAATAAAAGCACATTAGGACTATGCGAAGTTTAAGTATAAGTGCTAAGGTGATGGCATAAATGTTAGTGATATCATAATGATTAAACTTAATTGAATGACCACAATCAAAAACATAGTTTTGATTTTGGCAACCCAATTAAATTTAAGATAGATAAGCTCATATCACTAAGATGTAAACCAATGGGCACATATCACCAAAGATATAAGTATAAGTGGAAATGCTATAGTGATAGTATGAAGATTAGTGATAATGAAATGCTAAACTTAACATATTAACCATATTCAAAAATATAATACAATCATTGGGCTAACAGCTTCCATATATTGGAGTATACTTCGTATGAATACAGCTGGCATGTCTACGTTCCTAGTCCTAAGTATTTTTGGACTAGGGCATTACATATTTTTGTGGTGGCCCATGCAGGTCAAGATAAATTGTTTGGTTACTTTACCGTACCAAGCAAGCCTGCGTATAGGATTAGAAGTCTAGGATCTCATCCACATATTTGACATCTTTCCTTGATTTTATCTACCGTTTGACTCATCAATTGCATCTTGCTTGCTTCCTTCCATCCTTATTCTTATCTTTCCTTCATGCTTGCTAGAGATTGACCCTACTAGTTAGTTGTCCCAAAACACCATTAGTTTAATTTTTTAAGTTGGGTAGAATACCTTATGAACTAGCAACCCCTTTGACCTAGTGACCTATATTAGCAAGCTTATTTAGATCCTAGAATCTAGAGGACCTAACCCGCCTAGCCAACCAAGGACTTGGACTAGAAGACTATAGGACGACTGTATAAAGACCATCACAGGACATGACTTATATCAACCAAGTCCTAACATATATGTGTAGGGTATCAGCCAGGCCCATAACTGTAACAATTTGTGTCGCAACCCAACTCAGACATCAAAACCCAAGCCAATGTGGCCAAGAGTGAATGTGAGCATGAAAGCATTGTGTGTACTGCCAATGTGTGGGTGATGTATGAAATCTGAACTCAGTGGTGTTTGTGTGGTGTTCTCAAGAATCTCAGTGTGTAACATGACAGTAGGAATGTAAAATCTCAGGAAATTGAAACTCTGTGTGTGTGTGTGTGTGTAAGCAATAGGAATCTTATGATTTAGCTAACAGTGTATGGCAGTCCAAGAAGTCCTAACCCAATTCCCTTGATAATATCAACCCACATGCATAAATGAACAAATTCTGATTATTAATCATCCACAAATCAATTCTCAGAAAATGTGGCAATAACAGATCACATACAACAGCTAACTCATAGTTCAAAACCAAATCGAATCCTTGAATCCCTAGCTAATCTTTGAACCCAAAATCTAAGTAATCTAATATATATGTGTAGGTCCTAAAAAATTAAGTTGCACCCATCAACAAAGCCATAAAATCAAGAAATACAACTTTCAAATGAACTCGCAGACATTAGATTGCGTATTAATCAGATTGCCCACACTAGACTGCGTACACTTTCAACTGTGCAAGCTGACGTGGCCATATCATCATTATCTGACACAATCAAATCTTCTAAAGCTGACAGTACGAAGAACGAGGAGACTGTTCGTTTATTGTGCCGTACAGCGCTCGAGGACAGCTGTACATGCAGCGCAATACAGTGCCTGCGCAATCCAGCCCGGCACAATCCATCTCAGCGCAATATGAAGTCAGCGCAATCCACGTTACGCATTTCATCATGATAATTGACAAAAGTACACGTGGCATTCATGCCATCAATTTCTTACTACGTGGCAACCGTCTATGCACTATCATGCACATTTCAATCAAATGATGCCATGTGTCCAAGACAGTTGGCCCACGACCAGACAACTGCCTGCGTAGTCTGATACTGCGCAATCCAATCCATGCGTAATCCAGCATGCGCCATTTAGAATAACTAAAAGTTAGTTATTTCCAGAACTCTATAAATAGAGTTTCAAGTCTTCATTCATGCAGATCAGACATAAAGTTCAGAAATATCAGAGAGTTCAGGAGTTCTTGTCCAAGTGCTGCTGCATTCTTCCGAGGCTTTTGCCTTCAACTTCAGAGGCTACCGTCTTCAAAGTTCACATCGTCCAAGGGATAAAGTAATCGTCTTCTAGATTGGATTCCTACAGTAGTACTATCCTAAAATTCTTGTAATTTTTACAAAGTTTGTATTAATAAAGTTCCATACTTTTGTTTTTGCAAACAAAATGGCGACTCTGCTGGGACGACTTTCTCCTTTGATGAGGAAGTGACAACTCAATGTGACGTTGCGTCTATCGGGAAGACGCAGAAGACTCTGGTTGTGAAGGTCAACCATACGGCCTACGAAGCCATGATCAACTCCAGGACCGCCCCTCGCACTGCAATAACTTCTGCCACAAGCAAAGTGCACCCAGTGTGGGTCCCTAAGAATGCTGCGTAGTCTGTTCCTTCTGCTAAGAAGAGTGTTGCTCAATCTGCTGATTCTGCCTCTAAGATAGCTGCACATTCTAATGTTTCTGCTGTCAAGGATGCTGCACAATCTGCTGTTGCCAGTGCACAAGAGACTTCATATGCTGCCCTATCAAGGTGCAAGACTCCTCTGCCTCTGGCGCAGTTGGCTGCCAATCTTCCTGCGCAAACCAACACTCCAGCAATTAGAGTGCACCCCAAATACTCTGTGGCCAGAACTCCTGATGCGCAAACCACAGTGTCTGTGGCCAGAACCAGAAAGTCATCTGCCAAAGACTCTTCTGCACAACTTGCCAGTGCGCCATCAATTCATGCGAAAACTGTGCCTGCGCAATCTAAGTAAGAGAGCCCTTTGGCTAATCTTTCTTCTTCTCACAACAAGGAGAAGAGTGCTGCTCATCTCCAACACCCTGCTGCTCCTGCGCAATCCACTGGAGGTAGTCTTTTGGCTATTCCTCCTCTTTCTCAGAACAATTGAAAAGGCCCTTTGGTCTTTTCTCAAACTTCCTCGTCTCTTGACTTGGAAAACAACAGAGGGAAACACTCTTTAGCTAACCCTTCTTTACAAAACAAAGGAAAAGGCCCTTTGGTCTTTTCTCAGTCTTCTTCGATCTTTACCGTAGAATATCATACTGAACGTGCCTCGGCATCAATCAGTACAAAAACTCTTTCAAACAAGGATTCTTCTCTCCATGTTAAAAGAACTTGTACTGATCAGAGAGGTATTCTGCCTACTCCGGTAGCAGAATTCCAAGATCTCCCAACCATCAAGATCTCCCGTTCAAGACAGGGAAAATTACTGGTGTCTCAAACAGAAACCCCTGGGGGTGAGTTTACAGATCTAAGAACTTATCTCAACATGCCAACTTCGGCAAAACACAAACAGCCAATGCCAAAGACCAAACATCATCAAAAGCAAACTTCCAGGATCAAGAATTCGGACACCTATGCCAATGAAACGAGCACTTCCCTGTACACTCAAGGGATAAAACATTTGAAGAACCGAAACCATGTTCCGAATGTTATTAAAGAACATATCCCTCAAACTTATTTTTGTCCCATTGTTGTTCCCGATCTTCGAGAATACCTCAAGCAATGGTGGGACAACACTTCAACACTTCCAATACAACCAAGTGATCATCATCATTGTAATCACAAAGTTGTCATCAAGTGTTGTTGTCAAACAACAAGACGATCTGTCTTTGATTGTCTGAACTTTTCTAACTCTGAACCTATGTCGGAAGATGAAGATGAGGTTCTGTACGCTTCCGTCAACATGACTTCCAGAGACACTGGGGGTAGGAAGTGCTCTAAGCACGAGAAGTCTCACAAACCAAGCCAACGGTATTTGGATTTACTTCAAGAATCTTCTGAAGGAGTATTCCGACATACCCGATCCCGAAGCCGAGACACAATCGGTCAAAGGAATCTTCAAAATCCTTCTGAACGTCTCTTTCCTTCTCATTCAGGAGATAATTCTTTCTCCGACTATGATGCATACAGCGAAAGCTCAGAGCAGACAGTGTCCTCCACTGTACCCAGAGAAGTGACAGCTTACGTTGTCAATGAAGATCCCGATACTTCCAGTTCAGCTAGTCAAGAACAAAGAATAGCTGCACTAGAAGATAAGCTGAAGACAATGGCAAAAATGGTCGCAAGTATGCATTCTATTATTGTGGCCCAGCACACAGAACCATCGACCGTACCTCCTACAAATCCTGAAATCATAGCATCGTCGGTGCCTGTTAATGCAGGACTGGGGGTAGCATCTCTTCCAGTCCCTCCTGTATAAGTCCAACCTACACCCAGTCAGTCAGGTGCTTGGGGTAGTACTTATCATGATGTTCCTCCTCCTAAAATCGTGGTTCAGCCTGCTCCTTCTACATCAGTAGAAGATGCCAATGAAGCTGTGAAGCTCCAGCGGACTCAGTTCGAAGCTTTCAAGGAGAAGGATAACTTGCAAAGATTGGGGATCAAGCAACCTTACCCAGTTGAATGGAAGGAAGTCCCGTTTCCTCCGAAGTATAAAATCCCAACCATTTTGCTGTTTGATGACAGCACATCTTCTAGTCAGTTTATTAACCACTTTGAGGTTATGACTGTCCAACTTCAACCAAATGACGCTATTCTTACCAGAGTATTCGTCGGCTGTTTAGCCGGCGTAGCATACGATTGGTATAGAAGCTTGCCCGATGGTTGTATCACTTCCTTCTCTGGTTTAAAGCAAATTTTCTTGGAACGATTTTATGAGGGGATCAATGACATGACTATGTGAGCCCTCAATAAAATCAAACAAAGACATAATGAAACTGCTGAGAGTTTCATTGAAAGGTTCCGCCGAGAAGCTTTGAAAATGCCTCCTGGAACTCTGGCTGCTGTCACCATAGACACCTGCAAGGCAAATCTATTGTCCATCATCAGCATGTGGATGGGGTCTACTCAATTCCACGATTGGCCATCCTTCATTGTCAATGCTAAAGCAGCTGAAGTTAGCGTCGACAAATTTAAGCAGCTAGGGGTACAAATGTCTAACCCCGGCCGGGATGAACATCAAACATCAGGTGGTGGCAATCGTCAGAACAACCGTAAAGGGAAAGAAACTTTGAACATTAATTTGAACAAAAACAAAGAATCTCTAGCGGTTAACGTAGTTCCTCCTATATCTACTTCTACTCCTTCAGCACCTCCACCGAGAGAACCTCGTCCTAAAGTAGAATATTCTTTTGACGAGAATGACAAAGCGAGCATCTTCGATTGCTTAATCAAAAGCAATAAAATCTAACTTCCAGATCCAAAGAAGCCCGATGAAGTCGGTAAGACTGATCATCCCAAGTACTGTGTCTATCACAGGTTCATCGGACATCCCACTCGAGCATGTTATGTGCTCAAAGGCAAAATCCAGGAGCTGGTTAACGCTGGCATCGTCACTCTGCAACAAGAAGAAAAGACTGTTATCGCAAACAAGGTCTCAGTTCAATTCGGTGACTTCCTGCCCCAGATGGTGCAAAATGGTGTCATTCCTATCCCCAAAGCTACTCTTGAGATTGAAAATCTCCCTCTTTTGCAAAATGAAGGTCTCATCCCCTTATCTCTTGACAATGGCGAGATTATGTGGATTCATCCAGATCTTGCTTCAGAGTTTGAACTTACCTCTTTCTCCAAAAAGAAAGACCGTTCCAAGGGCAAGACAAAGATTTGCAATATGGTGTCTTTTCACCCCATAGTTGATGAAGAAATCCTGTTGGGCACCAGATCAGGGAAAGCTTATCTAAAGGATTACCCCGAAGCCTCAGAGAATCCTGCTTCTTCCTCTGAGCTTGCTCCAGTGCAGCCTGATTCTTCTGAGGATATTCCTACTGCTTCCTCACCGGTTGTGATATCTATTCCTCCCAAGCCGACGGTCACTGACAAAGACAAACAGCAAGTCCGCTTCGATAAACCTTTGAAGAAGACATCTCCTTCTGGACTTGAAAAGCCTTACAACTTTGATATTTTTGCTCAGTTAGCCAATACACGAGCCAGGCTATCCATCTTTGAGCTCTTACGCCTCTCCAAAGAAACTCGGGAAACTCTGAGCGAAGCTCTCATGCAAGCTGAAACCTGTTTATCTCTTCTAAAGAAGCCGAAAGCAGAACCAGTCTCTTGCCTCCATTGTCATAGTGTGTTGGAGTTAATTCCAAACATAACTTTCACACAAGACGACATGTTGATGGAAGACAACAGGCATGACCGTCCTTTGTACTATACAAGATATGTTGACTCGATGATGGTCGATCGTATTCTGATAGACCCAGGATCTGCTTTTAGCATCATACCAAAGACAATGTTAGATGCATTAAAAATCCTAGTGCATAGTCTCTCCAGTACAATTACCACCATCCTTGGGTTCAATCAGGGAAGAAGTGAACCTCTGGGCAAGATTCGTCTAAAACTCCAAATAGGCAATCTTCGCACAAAGGTTACCTTCTATATCATTGACAATCATGGTTGTTCCTACAATACTTTGCTGGGAAGGCCATTTATGCACGAGCATAACATTGTCCCTTCGACTCTCCATCAATGTTTTAAATATGTGGATGACAATGGAGAGGTACAAAAGGAGGTTGCTGATCTCTATCCTTTCAATGGCATCGAAGCATACTGCAACGATGCTCGTATGTATAAGGACGAATTCATGAAGGTTGTCTTGTCTCTGGATACTGAAGAAGAGCAAGAAACAGTGCCTAATGACACCCTTATCATTCCGGTCAGAGGGTGCATTTCTCGTCCTCAATCCTCCAAGCCACTGGCTATTCACTTGCCAGTTCAGAAGCAATTAATTGATGATCAAAATCAAAGGGAGCTCACCTCTTCTGAGCAGCTTGTTATCGACTTACGTCATAACAAGGATAAAAAGTAGCTCACTTCTTCTGAGACACTTGTTATTGATTTATCTCATAACAAGGAGAAAAGGGAGTTTGCCTCCTCTAAGCCGTATGTTATCGACCTCCGTCGTAACAAAGCCAATCCTCCTCCGCATTCTTTTTCTCCCCCTCTTGTAATCAATCTGACCAAGCCTGCTAAGGCTAAAGGTCCTGCTGTAAATACAAATGTACAAATCAATGAAAAAGCATCTACTTTCCAGTATACTGATGTCATTTATCATGCTAAATGCTATTTGGATATCTTAGATAGCTTTCAATCATTTATAATGGAAGTTGTACAATCTCTTCAAACTGAAGTTTCATTTGAACACCCAAAGGATTCATATCGTATTTTTCCCGCTCGTAAGAAAGGCGAGAGTCCAATACTTTTTAGTAAAGGACCGGAACAACAATTCAGCTATACGGATGATAGCAAAGTTAACGACATGGGACATCTTCAACTCCGTCGTTACAGTCAACAATCAAAAGACATCATCCGAAAGATGGGTTACGACTTCAAGAGTGGCCTCAACTACGGTAAAGGACGAAGAACTCCTCTCCGTACAACTATTTCGAAAGGAAAGTCAAAGATGTACTACAGCAGGACCAAAAGAGGTCTCGGATATACTTCACCTCCAGTGTTATCCCCAGCAGGATCTGAATCCGATAGTGAAGAGCGTTCTAACTCTTCTGATTCCAGATCATGGGATTCTGATACCAGTATCGGTCAAATTTATCGATTGACTGTATCTTCTAACATGGTCTCCGTCGAACTTCCAGAAGGCTATGACGAGGATATTGAAGAAAGTCCTGAAACAGATCCTTGGGCCCAACGAATGGATGCCCAATGGAAACTCCGATTCGAACAAAAGGAACCTCCTACCGAAGATCAATTAGTTCAAATTAATACAGGAGAGAACGGATCACCTCGTCCAATATTCATCAGCAAGAACCTTCCAGAGGCGGATAAACAAGAATAAATTCTTCTGATTAAAGAATACATTGATGTCTTTGCCTGAAGCTATGAAGACATGCCAGGACTGGATCCTAAAGTTGCTACTCACAAATTAAACATTCTGCCAAATGCAAAACCAGTCAAACAACAACAACGGCGCTTCAAGCCAGAAATGATGGACGTAATTGACGATAAAGTCAAGAAGCTCATAGCTTGTGGCTTTATCAGAGAAGAGCAGCATCCTAATTGGGTAGCTAATGTTGTCCCAGTTCTAAAGAAAATCGGCAAAGTTCGAGTCTGTATCGACTTTCGGGATCTTAATGAAGCATGTCCAAAAGATAAATTTCCTCTCCCTATCACAGACGTTATGATCGACAACACTTGTGGATTTGAAAGAATATCTTTCATGGACGGATTCTTCGGATATAATCAGATTCGGATGAATCCTGAAGATAAAAAACATACTTCTTTCCGCACTCCTCGTGGAGTCTATTGATATACAATAATGCCGTTTGGTCTTAAGAACGCTGGTGCAACATACCAACGAGCCATGAGTACCATCTTTCGAGATCATCTGTGCAAGACTGTCGAATGCTATGTTGACGATATTGCTGTCAAGAGTCGTCTGAAGGAAGATCACATTCAAGACTTGAGAACTATCTTCAATCTCATGCGCCAACATCAACTCAAAATGAATCCCACCAAGTCATTCTTGGGTGTCTCTAGTGGCAAATTTCTCGGCTTCGTCATTACCTCTAAGGGTATACACGTGGATCCCGAGAAGATCAAAGCCATTCAAGAGATGCGTCCTCCACGTAACCTAAAGGAGCTACAAGGATTCCAAGGTCGACTTGCGTACATTAGGAGGTTCATTTCGAATCTGTCTGGACGCTGCAGACCATTCACTCAACTCATGAAGAAGGGTATTTCTTTCGTTTGGAATGAAGAATGTCAACGAGCATTTGACGACATCAAGCGGTATCTCATGAATCCACCAGTTTTGGTGCCACCAATCTCTGGCATACCATTCTTAATGTATGTCCATGCTATGGACCATTCATTGGGTGCTTTACTTGCCTAAAAGAACAAAGAAGGCCACGACCAAGCTATCTATTATCTCAGTCGTACTATGATTGGTGCTGAACACCGTTATAGTCCGGTCGAAAAAGAATGCCTAGCTCTTATATTTGCTGTTCAAAAGACTCGGCATTATATCATTGGCCAAACTATTCATATTATATCCCGAATTAATCCTCTTCGTGTACTCATGAAGAAGCCTATCACACTCAATTCTCGGCTGGCTACATGGACCATTCTGTTAGCCCAATATGACATGGTATATGTTCCTCAAAAGTCTGTTAAAGGTCAAGCACTGGCGGATTTCTTAGCAGCTCACCCTATTCCAGAGACGTCCAAACTCTACGATGAAATTCCAGACGAGACTTTGGAATCTAATGCAATCTCCAAAGAATATCCTACTTGGCGCCTATTCTTTGACGGTGCATCCAGGATTGGACCCAATGGTGCCATCGTCGTAAGAGTCGGAGTTGTTCTTGTTTCTCCAGACGGATCAACTATCCAAAGAGCCTATTCCTTAAATGAGCCTTGCTCCAACAATGTGGCAGAGTACAATGCTCTACTCATTGGCCTCCAACTAGCCAAACAACTTGACGTCGAGTATCTTGAAGTCTATGGCGATTCCAAGTTGGTTGTTAACCAGGTTAGAGGATCCTATGAAGTTTGCCATCAAGATCTGGTGCCTTACTTTGAAGCGGCAATCAAAATGGCTACATCATTCAAAGCCTTCTTCATTGAATATGTATGCCGAGCTTCCAATACTGAGGCAGATGCTTTGGCTAATCTTGCAGCAGTCTTAGCCATTCCTATCAAAAGACAACAGGTGGTGGTCATCTCTAATCGAGAATTGTTCTACATCGAAAATAATCGTAATATTGAGTTCAGTAATCTTACTGAAGCCAATGTTATCAGTGAAGATTGGAGAAATCCTTTCATCGACTTTGTAGTTCATGACATACTCCCTAAAGATCCCAAAGAAGCTACGAGTATTCGTCGAAGGTCTCTACGATTTTACTACAATCAGACCACTAAGACTCTCTATCGACGAACTTATGATGGCCTACTCTTGCGCTGTCTTGCTGGTGATGAAGCAAAGCAAGTATTGTGGGAGGCTCACGACGGTGTCTGCGAAGCACATCAACCTGGTCCTAAGCTACAGGATCGTATCCGACGTATGGGTTACTACTGGCCCTCTATGGTATCTGATGCCATCGAATATGCGAGAAAATATCGAGCTTGTCAAATTCATGCAGATTTTATTCATCAACCTTTAGAATTTTTACATCCGACGGCTGCTTCCAGGCCTTTTGAAGCTTGGTGCATGGACATCATCGGTCCCATCAATCCTCCTTCTTTTAGAGGACATCGGTTCATACTGACAATAATCGATTACTTCTCCAAACGGGCTGAAGCCATACCTTTGGCTGAAGTCAAGACCAGCAGTATTATCAACTTCGTCAAACACCATGTCATCTATCGATTTGGTGTACCTCGACGAATCATCCATGACAACGGACCCCAATTTATCAGCCAGAAGTTTACAAGATTCTGCGATGATCATCGGATTGACAATGTTGCTTTGACATCCTACAATCCTGCTGCTAATGGCTTAGCTGAAGCTTTCAACAAAACTATCATCAAGCTCCTCAAAAAGTTTTTGTCTACTAACAAACAAAATTGGAGTAAAAAGCTTGGTGAATGTCTTTGGGCCTATCGAACTACGGTCCGCAATCCCACCGGCTTTACACCTTCCTCTTTGGTGTATGGTTGTGAAGCAGTTCTTCCACTGGAACTTCAAATTCCTTCTTTAAGGATTGCCATTGCTAATGAACTCACTACAGAGAACAATGATCTTCTTCGACTTCAAGAATTAGAAGTGCTCGACGAAAGGCGGCTATTGGCTCAACAACATATTGAGTTATATCAAGCCCGTATATCGAAGACTTTCAACCGCAAAGTTAAAGTCAGAGCCTTTCAACAAGGAGAACTTGTTCTAACAGTAAGACGTCCTATGACTATGACTCACTCGAGCAAAGGCAAGTTCGATGCGAAGTGGGAAGGACCTTACGTTGTCATCAAAGTCTTTTCAAATTGAGCTTATCAACTTTCAGAGTTGGATGGTCGAGTTGCAATGATGCCTATCAATGGCAAATTCCTCAAGAAATATTATGTTTTAATGTAACAAAGATTTTATGTAAATAAGATCAGACAGTTCATAAATAAAGTTTGATTTTTATTTTATCATAAATGATGTTACATGATATCAAGGAAGATCACTGTCATCCTTCTCAACATTGGGACGCGGACCACTACCGTCCTTATCAAAGACATAAGCAGCAAAAGAACTAAGAACATCTTTGCTGGAACCTACTAAGAACTTGCAGGCAGCCATCCTCATGACCTCTTCCTCTTCAGTCTTTCCTGGTTCAAGCAAGAAATCTAGGATATTCCGTGGTGGTTTGGGTGCGGACGAACCTTCGCCTGCTTCCGCCTGCTTTGGCTGGACTGGTTCGGTAAGACGTTCTTCAATGCCCTCTTCAACCTTTGGGGTGACTTCTGCCTTCTTGGATGCATCTCCGGACGACATCTTTATGTTGAAAAGTGGAAATGATCATTTCTTTCAGATTTCTGTTCTATTTATAGGCGAAGATTCTCAAAATAACGAAATGACACATTCACCTGACGATTCATCCGTTCATCATCATCCGACGGTTCGTACGTTCATTAATTCATCCAATGGTTTATCCGTTCATCATTATTTGACGGTTCACCCGTTCATTAATATCTGAAGGTTCGCCCGTTCATTCATATTCATTTGACGGTTCACCCGTTCATTAATATCAGACGGTTCATCCGTTCATTCATATTCATCCGACGGTTCGCCCGTTTATTTATTATCATTTGACGGTTCATCCGTTCATCATCACCTGACAGTTCATCCGTTCATCATCATCCGACGGTTTGCCCGTTCATTAATTCATCCAACGGTTTATCCGTTCATCATTATTTGACGGTTCACCCGTTCATTAATATCTGACGGTTCGCCCGTTCATTCACATTCATTTGACGGTTCACCCGTTCATTAATATCAGATGGTTCATCCGTTCATTCACATTCATCCGATGGTTCGCCCGTTCATTCATTATCATTTGACGGTTCATCCATTCATCATCACCTGACGGTTTATCCGTTCATCATCATCCGATGGTTCGCTCGTTCATTAATTCATCCAACGATTTATCCGTTTATCATTATTTGACGGTTCACCCGTTCATTAATATCTGACGGTTCACCCGTTCATTTAATTCATCTTACGGTTCACCCGTTCGTTTCACCATCATATTCACCCGACGGTTCGTCCGTTCATTATATTCATCCGACGGTTCATCCGTTCATTATATTCACCCGACGGTTCATCCGTTCATTACATTCGCCTGATGGTTTGTCCGTTCATTACATTCAACCGACGGTTCGTTCGTTCATTACATTCATTTGACGATTCATCCGTTCATCATCACCTGACGGTTCATCCGTTCATTACATTTATTTGATGGTTCACCCGTTTATTCAATTCATTTGACGGTCCATCCGTTCATCCTGACGATTCATTTCGTTCATTTATTTCGTTCACACCTTTTTGACGATTCATTTTCGTAAAATCAAGAAATATATCATGTCCTGCACCTCTAAATATATTTTCTATTGCTATTATTTATATCTGAATAAGATATGCAAGAAATAATAGAGCCATAACAAAATGTCTTTTATTGATCAAAATTTAAGACATTACATACATAGCATAAAAGAAAGACAAGAAGATACAAGATGTTCTTTCTACTGAGACGGAGGTGTCATCAGATTAGTAATCTGTTGTTTCAGAATCTGCAATCGTTCTTCGCGAGATGCCATCACTCTCTTCCTGGCCTCTTCCATCCCAGATTTTTTATTAAAAGCGGGCATGGTTACCATTCGACGAGTGATTTCAGCATCATGAGCTGCTACATACTCGTCTCTATCCTGAGTTAGAGCACAAAGTTGTTGGACTGCAATCTGATGCTCGGTAACTTCATTTTCCAGTTCCTCTTGGAGACGAGCAATCTCCACTCTCAGCTCGGTAATTCTTCTATCTTTTCTCTCAGCAGTTGAGGTCACCGATTCCAACTTGGAATTATACTCAGGAGATTTAGTAGAATAGGCATCCAAGAGATTCTGGAAGTTCACTCTTTCAACTGCAGCTGCCTGAGCCATCTGTTCAAACGCTGCTTGCACTAAAGGTTCTACTTCCCCCTTATTGAGCTCTTTACAGTTCTTTATTGAAGCTTCCAGGTCATTTAATATGTGGTCAAGGAAAGTGGCCTGGGGCTCGTCACCTTGCACCCGGATGGCCTTTACTAAGAAAGAGGTCGGACCTCTAACCATGTAAAAATTAGCGTCTTCTTTGTCCATTATTCTATTGATCAAAGGCCCCAAGGACTCGAAGAAGCATTTGGTGAATGATTGGATGATAAGCTGATTAATCGCCAGAGCACCAGGAGTCGCACCTACTCCTGTTGATGACGAGGCAGTAGGACGTTCAATTTCTCGTATCTGAACGGAAGGCTCTTTGAATAAGGGAACTAGAGTGGAGCTAGTTGCTCCTCCTGGTTGTTCTTCTGCAAAATTAAATATTGTCATTCTGCCTGTCATTTGCTATTGTCCAAGATAATCAAAAGTAAAAACAGTCTTACCATGATTCGATCCGACAACAGGCCTATCATCTGTTAGAACAGATTCTAGCTGAGTAGAAGTAGCTTCAGATACTATTGCCTGACTACTTCCTGCTTCGGAGCTACAGGATAAATGGCGACTGCTACTAGCAATTGTCGTCGCAAGTACTATGCCCATGCATGCTGGAGGAGCAGGAGAAGATTCAGGTTCTGTATGGATAAGAATAAAGATGTTAGCTATCAAGCTGTTTATTAAAAAGAAGATCGCTAATTTCATTACAATACCTTCGGGAGCAACAACTGGAGTTTCCTCCAAAGCCACGTCTTCATCAGCAATCTTCTCTGGAGATATCGGCACTTCAGCCTCCTTTTCAGGAGTCAGAGTGTCATCAATAGCTCGAGGAGATGTCTTGATCTCAACATCCTCTTCTGGATTTTGTGTCTCATCAACAGCTTCTGATGAGTAGCTCTCCTCGTTCTCACTGTCCTCAGGAGCCTCTTCACTAGCAGCAGCAGTGGCATAATCAGTTTCTTCTTGAAAACCAAAGTCACAGTCATATAAAGCCTCGATCGTCAAACGATCCTCTTCCTCGAGGGTTGCTCCCGGTGTAGCACGAGGTTGAGTAGTATCCATCATCGGTAAAGGAGGTGGCAAAGCTTCATGTTCTGTCTCAGCAACATTTTCTCTAGGCTCTACGGCCTCATTTCTCTCTTCACTCTGCTCGATCTCTTCCCTCCGTTCTGGACTAGGAGTTTTATGCCCAGACTCAGAAACAGCGGTAGGAGATGGTAGGGTGATTCCAGCCACAACGTTCATCACTACCGAAGACAAAATTTGCCTTGGAGGAGAAGCTGTTATCTTCTGTCTTTTGTGAGCCAGCTTCTTCCTTCTATGTAGAGGCCTCTCAGGGCTCTTTATGTTTACTACATCGACCTGTTTCTGAACGGAGGTCGGTGTAGCAGCTTCATCTCGAGTGGACTCGGCCAATTGTCTAGATTACGATCTGGTGGTAACCTTCTCTGAAGAATGTTCCAAGATCAATTTCTTCTTCACAGCTGGAGAAGAAGGCTCTTCTCTCCTTCTCTTCTTCTCCTTGATCGAAGATTTAACAACCTTTATAGAAATTCTTAAAGGCTGGTTAACTTCCTCAGGGAAATTGACTTCCCTGGAAGTTTCTAATGGATCGTCCATTGGCTCATGTTCTTTATCGTTATTTGGAGCTAATGTGTCAGTCGCTTTTCTCTTCAGACGATTTGCTATTGCAAAACTATCAACAAGGCTATAGTTTTCAGCAAAAGTATTTTCAGCTGTATAAAACTGTGAATAAGTATACAGCATTCTTGGACCAGCATCAGTTCTATTGGGCATCGAGAATACAGTCTTTGTGTCTCGAGCATTATAGTAAGCCCAGGCCCGGGCACCATCGATCAAATAACCTTTTCCTTGTAGGGACGTGATGGCGTTACCTACATGAAACTTGTCATATCCAAACTGACGAGCAAAGCGGCTCGGCAGATATGGTTCAAGAAAGCATTCTTCTTCAAATCTATATACTAGATGGGATGGTCTGATTTTCTTCAGCCATTCAAAAGATGCCCGACCTATTGGTTGCCTCCCCAGGTCAATCAGATTTGCTGCCAAATGCTCATAACCAGTTGGAGGGGGAGTGCAAAGAAAATTCTATTCTTTGCCGAGGTTCAGAGTTCGTCAGCTGTCTCTTAAACTAGTATAAATCCACCTGCTCTGTGAGAATCTGCGTAGAAAACTGCCACCAACTGCTCCCATGGTCGGGTTCATCAATGATGGATGATGCAAGAGCAACCATCCGAATAAGTAGGTGTAAGGTAAATCTAGTCTGGGGAAGTTTACCTTATCACCCTTGCACTTAATCATAAGATCAACATACAGATGAAGACCCGCGTTTATACTACAGGTCATCGCAGAAAGTAAGTCCATCCGGTAGCCGAAGACTAACCGGACAGCAGCAAAAAGAACACCGCGATGGAAGCGGTCTACAACACTTGCTCCAGGCACAACGAATCGACGTAGCCAGTACGTCAAGAATCCTGCTAGCTGGACTTGTTTGGACATGGACCTGTAGCCCATTCTAATAAAGCTTTCTACAAATTCACCAGCCTTAAGAGGAGGATATTGATGTTCATCCTCGACTCTGATATCCATCCTCTTATTTTCCTCCATCAGCTTTAGCACTTCACTGTTACTGAGGGGTTAGAAGAAATCAGGATTGCAGGAGTCATGATCTTTTGTCTTTTTCTCAATAATGTGGTTGAGAAAAAGATAAGTCAACCATTTGGATGAATAGCATGTACCAGAAGAGCCGCTTTGGTAATACAAAGAGCATATGTTATAATGGTACAAAATCTCATCAAAGACTTCTACCATCTTTGGATTTTTTCGACGAAGTCTATCTAACTCGTCATTGGTCGGGACGTGCTCCTCGTAAGGCAAATCACCCATTGGTAAATATGAGATGTACTTCATCTCATGAAGGGCCAAGCCCATCTCTCCAAGGGGCGTCGTAAACGTCCCTGTCCTGTAGTTGTACCTCTCTGCCAGAGCCAAGAACAGATGAGGATTTGGAAAGAAGCCGTATACAGTGGCGTGTACCGTATTATACAGCTCAATTTCTCTGAGTTTATCTTCAAACTGGACCAGTATCCAGTTAGCTATACAGCTCCATCCTTCGATGTCTGGGTTTACCAGACCTATCAGCCGGATGTCTTGATCCGGATATTTACCCTCTGCTTTAGCATACTCGTTGGCGAAAATCGGTATCCTTACCGGTAGCAGCAAAGACGAGTTCTCAGGAGGAATGCAACCTGGCTTCAACCTCCTCAATAAAGTGCTGTGACGTTCGGAAGAACTGTAGAACATGTCCTTGTTGTTCAGACCTTTCTTAACACAGATCTTTCCGGTCCGTGCCTGTTACAAAGGAGTGATGTCCCATTCCATCCTCCTTGGATGGCTCGCATGAGCATACCTTGCTAGAGGAAGACATCTTGCTAGGTCTGGTAACATGATCAATTTCTCCTTCTATTGAAAAGTTCTCGACTCAACTCTAGGTCGTGGTTGAGAACTTTTATCAATAGCATCTCCGAAGAGGAACACAGGCTTCCTACGGGTGACAGCGTCAACTGATTGCAAAGGCTGTCCATTTATCAGACTTAGCAAAGTTTCATTATTCCGTGCTATCAAAATAGTCTGACGAGAAGACGGAAGGGCATATTGTGGAAAGTTAATATGAGATAAGCCTTCTTTGAAATTTGGTTCAGCTAAACTTCCAACAAAAGTTTCATATTCAGGATCTTCTCTGGTGTCAACTGCATCAAAAAGAAAAATCATAATTCAGTACAAATCAAAGTCAGAAATTTTGTCATCAGATTGCGCAAACATCAGATTGCGCAAATATCAGATTGCACAAACATTAGATTACGCAAGCATCAAATTACGCAACCATCAGATTGCACAACCATTAGATGGCACAACCATCAGATTGCGCAACCATCAGTTTGCGCCAGCATCATTTTGCGCTGACAAGATTGCGCAAATCAGCCGATTGCGCTGACTTTTGCCAGCGCAATTCAACCGATTGTGCAAGAAGATATTCTTCATAAAAATGAAGAATAACTAGTTCATGCAACCGAAACCCTAAAAAGGGGTGGCGCAGTATGATCGCATCTCTAAAAAAAGATGGATTTTGAAGATCAGTGAAGTCAAAAAGCCCTAAAAAGGGGTTTTTGATTGTGTTGCCTACCGCGCAAAGCAGGGTGTGCAGTCTCATGACGGAAAGGACGAGGCGCAACGCGAGTCGAAGACTCAGCGGGGGCCTTGCCGTTGGCCGCGGCAGAGGAACGCTTAGGAGCCATGAGATCGGCGGAGAAGAAGGCTGAAGTCGGGATGAGCTCAAGAATTTTTCTCTCTCAAACACAAGAAAGCAAGTAAAGAACAAATCGAAGGATCGAGAGAACTATTTATAGTTTTTCAAAAAGAAACGGCCGCCTCAGATTACGCCGAAAAAGTAGGGGCGATTCATTCGATTGTGCAGACAGTTCATGCGCAACTTGATTTAAAATTCAAAATTCAAAGTATTTCGAAATTTTGAATAAATTCAACTTTCGAAAACTTTGAAGTGGGTCTTGTAGGTCCTAAAAAATTAAGTTGCATCCATCAACAAAGACATAAAATCAAGAAATACAACTTTCAAATGAACTGCACAGACATCAGGTTGCGCATCAATCAGATTGCGTACACTAGACTACGCACACTTTCAACTGCACAAGCTGACGTGGCTATATCATCATTATCTGACACAATCAAATCTTCTGACAACTGACAGCACGAAGAACGAGGAGACTGTTCATTTATTACGCCGTACAGCGCTCGAGGATAGCTGTATATGCAGTGCAATCCAGTGCCTGCGCAATCCAGCCTAGCGCAATCCATCTCAGCGCAATCTGAAGTCAGCGCAATCCAGGTTACGTATTTCATTATGATAATTGATAAAAGTACACGTGGCATTCATGGCATCAATTTCTTACTATGTGGCAACCGTCTATGCACGATCATGCACATTTCAATCAAATGATGCCATGTGTCCAAGACAGTTGGCCCACGACCAGACAACTGCCTGCGCAGTTTGACGCTGCACAATCCAATCCATGCGCAATCCAGCATGCGCCATTTAGAATAACTAAAAGTTAGTTATTACCAGAACTCTATAAATAGAGTTTCAAGTCTTCATTCATGGAGGTCAGACATAAAGTTCAGAAATATCAGAGAGTTCAGGAGTTCTTGCCCAAGTGCTGCTGTATTCTTCCGAGGCTTTTGCCTTCAACTTCAGAGGCTACCGTCTTCAAAGTTCACATCGTCCAAGGGATAAAGCAATCGTCTTCTCGATTGGATTCCTACAGTTGTACATTCCCATAATTCTTGTAATCTTTACAAAGTTTGTATCAATAAAGTTCCATACTTTTGTTTTTGCAAACAATATGTATATGAATTAAATAGGGTAATTAAATATCAAAATTTGGCTTAAACAAAAATGAAACTTCAGAATTTCAAACAGTGCATGACAGTACAATTAGCTAGCTACACATCAATCCCAACTCTCAATGAAAATCCTAAACCAATATTTCAGCAAATCTAAAACAAATATATATAATTTTAATATGGCAAATTAAATATTAACAAAAGTTGAAAATATAATTTAACTCAGAATTCACATTAACAAGGAACTGTGTATCAGGATACCTAGGTTCGAATCCTAAATCAGTATAAAATAACTTGGGGATAATACAATCATCAATATAACACTTCCGAACTTCAAGAAAACAATATGGAGATCAAAACCCATTCTCGACAATCTCAGAAATCTCGCTTACCAATCACTGTCAATTTCATCAAAACTGATACTGAAAATCCCCCATTTTTGAACCCATACACCCAACGAAAATCCACACAAAATTGAATTAAAAATAGAAAAACACGTGTACAGCCATAGGGACATGTCCTACGTGTCCAATGGGACACCTACGAGTCCAAGAATCAGGGCACGAGGTGTCCAAAAGAAGAAAATCAAATATCAGAAAATACAGTGTACAGCACTCCTCGTGCAGAGGTGCAGAGCATCCCAGGACACGACACACGGCACTAGAGAGCTCGTGCTCGTGTCCTAAGTTTCGCCTAGGATAGGGGTACGTGTCCCACAGCCTGCACCGTGTCCATGTGAAGCGTGTTACGTGTACGAGACACGTATATGTCGCATTTTCTACGCGCGTACAGCCTCAGTGTATGACCCGTGCGGCCTCGTTTCTGTGTCTGACACGAAACAAGGTATCGTAAAACTTGGGGAGTGACTTGTCAGTCACTGCCCCAATCTCCACACCAAGTTTCGTATGTCGGAATGCTGTGTCCAGCGAGAAACAGGACACGGGTAGTAGGACAGCGCACACGCGTGTCGTGCAGCGTGTCCGCACCCAATTTTGACACGAAAATGACACGAAAATCAAATCAGTCTTCACAAAAGTTAATATAAATATCTAGATCGACAAATTCATGAAATTGGTTTTACAAAAATCAAAAATAAATTCCTAAGTGGCATTTAATCAAACACCTACACAACACTACGACACGTGTCCGATACGGACACCAAACGGACACGAAATCCATCCAAATTTTGGGGACACCTAGGGGACTCCTAGATCTAGCCCTAAATGCAAAGAAAAGCGAAATTTAATTCAATTTAAAGAGTTTTACCTATATGTGCAAAAAGCTTGGAAAAGCTTCAAATGGGGGATTCTTCCTCTTGATGGCAAAAGCTCCAAATTGCTCCAAATTAACTCAATCTAATGCAAGAAACTAGGATTAAAAAGGAATAAAAATAGATTTATGGGAATTTTTGGAAGGGGAAAAAATACCTCTCTTTCTCCAAGTGTTGGAATGAAATAAAAGAGGCAAGCCCTAATGAATAAGTGTTTATATAGGGTGGGGATCCCTATGTCGCTAGTCATAGGCTCAATAATTAGGGTTAGGATTTACTAAAATGGCCCATGGGATTAAGTCATGATCAAACAATCATTAAACCATAAGTTATTTTATGAAACAATAAGCAATGACTTAAATTCACTTAACTAATCCTCCTAATCGTAAATTAGTTTCTAATGGCTAAAAGTAGGTTAACCTAAGTTAGACTAGGGTCACCATGGCTAGGGTTAGCTTCTAGGCTAGTCTACTAGGTCTTAACAAGTCAAACTCAAACTAGAATTCACCAATTCAATAAATCATCTAATAATTCAAATGAGTCAAAATGACCAAATTACCCCTAGGCTAAAAATGATAATTAAATCATCCTAATGACATGGTTCGGCTATAGGTCATGTAGTCTCTAGGATTTCACTGGCAACACATCAAAATTATAAGTCATGACTTAAAGCAGTTTTTAAATAGTTTAAAAATTATTAAAAATCACCAAAAATTATAATATGTAATAATTATCAATAAATAATAATTATAATTATAAAATTTCAAAATTACCCTCATCTGGAAAACTGGGTGTTACAATCCTACCTTCCTTAGAAAAATTTTGTCCTCGAAATTAAGATGATCGCACCCTTCCTAGGTCAAACCCTCAATCAATCAAAATCGAAGCAACACAATCCTATTGGTCATGATTCCACAGTCTCGAACAGGGTAGCTACACTATCTAGCAATCACAAGCAATATCCTGGCAGGTACTAAGGGAAATCACACATGAAAGTGGGGAGGAAGAATAAGAAGGTCAAACCTGCTAATTCATCACCTGCAACGTCAGTCTCCTCGGCTGCCATCGCAAAAGCTCAACCCCTCTAGGCATGGTGCTGCGCTATAGGTGGCCTAGCTCCCTCTCTCTGACCCGGTGCTCCGTTTTATACGGGTACAGTAGGGCAATCCCTGACCTGATGAGCAGCGGATCCACAGAACAGACAAACCTTCCGCCTCCTATAACAAGTCTTCCAAACGTGCCCTGCCCTCTTGCAGTATGCACAAGTCTGCACTGTGCGGTCCTGCCCTCTAGGCTGATGCTGTGCCTGCTGTACTCTTACCGGTGCCTGCATCTGCTGAATCTGTACGTGAGGCCTCTTGGCCTGGCCTCTGCTGCTGCTGCCCCCAACTGGGTCTCGTCCCCTCTTGAGCCTAAGCTCAAGATCATCCTCAACCAATAAGGCTCCCGTCAAAATCTTCTCAAAAGTGGCATCCCTGTTCCCCTGGTCAAGGACTTGACTTCCTTGACCAGACCCTTCCGGAACCTCTGGGCCTTCGCCGTCTCGCTCAAACCCTCTACGAATCTGCCGAGGCGGCCGAACTCCCCAGCGTACTTCTCTACTGACTGGCTCCCCTGAACTAAGCTCTCGAACTGTGACTCCAAGGCTCAAAGCGCTGAATCTGGAAAGAACTTCTTCTTGAAGAAGCCCTTGAACTCCTCCCAGGACTGTCCAGCTACCTCCACCCTGGGGTCTGACTGATACCAGGTGCGAGCTAGATCTCGTATCCAGCTAGCTGCTGCCTCTATCTGGAGATCTGCCGGTATCCGGGCCAGACGGAAGATCTCCTCTATATGCTCGATCCACTCATCAGCATATAGAATCCCCTCCGTCCCCAGGAAGTCTCTGGGGCTCATCTTCTGGAACTGCTCTATCCCCGGTATCCTCGGCTGCTGAACCACTGGTCGAGCTGCGATTGTCGTAAGGGTCAACTCCATGCTCCTGTCCTGTCGGGCCTGTTGCAGGTCCATAAACTGCTGGAAGTAAGCGAACATCTGTGCCACATCCATGTGTCCTGTAGGCGGCGGCTGCTGGAAAGGCATCTCTGGGATGACCGTGCTATATCTGTGCACTGGTGAAAGGGCTCCTCCAAAGGCAGCTGAAACACCTACCCCTGCTGGCTGAACTAGTGCCACGGTATCGGGGGCTGGCAGCTCAAGACGAGAGGTGGCAGACCTCTCAGCAGTGTCCCTCGGTCCGGAGCGATGGGATCTAGTCTCGACCATCCTGGAGACAGATCAAACATGGAATCAATACTAAGATAGAAGCGATAAATCAAGGGAGGACAGTAAATTTTCAAGAAAGACAAATCAGCAAGATGTATAGATGGCATGAATTGAAGTAGAATTTTTCCTAACTGTGATTGAGTACCTCTCCGTTAAAGCTGTCTCTCAATCCTATAGCAGGCTCGCAGTACTACAACTAAGTCGCCGTACTACCACGATATCGCACTAATGCGACTCTCAACCTGCGTGGGCCACCACTAAAAACGTGTCACGACCCGCACCCTGTGTAGGGGCACGTGAGGTGGGTACGTCCAGCCTACGCCATAGTGTCGGTGGTAGAACGCTGTCCTAGGTTACTATCTATTCAACAACGCACACAATTATATAATATACTTGTCAAATCTCAACTCCGAACGGAGGACAAGTATAGATATAATGAAATCTCAATCACAGTCTAAGCACGATAAGATAACACATAAGTTATAACTAAAGACTAAAAAACAACATTTATAAACTACTAAATAATAATATCTCAAACAAACTCAAATACAAACTCGTATCTCAGTTATTACAATTCAAGTTCTAAAACATGAAAACTAAACCAAGTCTACTAGCTAGTCTCCTGATCACTCCTGAGTGTCGGGGCCATAGGTAGCTAAGCCATCTCCTACTCCAAGACAAGTAGGGCAAACATCCTCAGGGCAAGCATCTGAAATATTTTCAACAGGTCCAGTCAGGACAGGAATGAGTAAAATTCATCAAGAAATCCCAAGTAAATGACAGAGAACTATAAAACAGTTATAGACAGTTGTATTGATGAATATGGCAGTTTGTACGAGTAATATTGTAGAGAGCAGTTAAGGTACAAGGAAAGTAAGGTAGCTAAACAAGAAGAGAAACATAGCAATAAAGACTGAAAAATAAGATCTAGCTGAACTAGAGTAACATAATGAGTTCAGACCGTACAATATAAGTCGAGTGTAATCCCAATGTGAGTCTAATACAAGATGAGTCGAATGTGATTCTAATCATTGTTTTAATAAGGTGATTCGAATAAGGTGATACGAATAAGGTGATACGAATAGTGATTCACATGATGTTCTAATAATGATTCGAATAAATTCTCCAAGTGTGTTTTAAAATACTTAGTTAGACATGTAAACGGCTAAGGGTAAATCCGGCATATCACACACCTGGCCGGGTGTGGAATGGCTATCGTTCGAATATCATTCACAGGGGGTGGTTCGAATAGTGGGAATGTTCACATGTCTAATCAAGTATTTTCCCGCCCATCTAATACAAATGAATCCAAAATCCAACACATCAATCGAATAAAAGTCCAACCAGCATATGAAGATGCGAATAGGTGGTTCGAATAGTGATTCGTGTGATGATTCGAATAATAGAGGTAAGACGAGTAAGTATGTGTGTCGTATACATGGATTCAGAAATAACAATACGTATTTGTAACAGAGAATCACATACAGCTAACTAAAACTGAAGTACAGTAATTGACAAATAAATGAGAGAACTATCAGAGAATGTACTCACCTGCTACTCTGAAAAGAGTAGTATAATATCAGATGCCTGCACCGGAGTCACAATGTCCTAAACAGAGTAATACATGATATAATTTGCTTAAAAATAAGACAAATGAAGTTTATGATACAATCTACATGATTTTAGGCCAATTTAGGTCAAAGTCAACTCTAAGTCAAACCTGGTTAACTGTCTAGGTCAAACTAGATCCAAGTCAACTCTGGTCAATCCCAATCCAGTCAAGTCTTACTAGGCCTAACCAAGCCTATACTAGCAACCAAGCAACATCACAAGTCACAAATCAACACATATTATATACATTATATATATATTTACATTCATAGCCTACACTACATTTCTTATACATACATGGATCCATGCTCATTTACCTACATTCATACATACATTGTCTCAATAGCTAATAGGTAACCCTCAATCTTAGATAAGTTACCATATCTCCATAGATTGGTAATACCTTAACCCTATATTTATATATATATTATTATACATACCCCTTTCTAAACTCCTCTCAAACTTAGGATGTGAACCAAGGTTTCACATTAAGGCTAACAATGGCCTAAGGCCAACTCATCACTAATCCTAATTCACACATAACAAACCAACCTTAGATACTAGCACTTGCCACCTACAACACTCCAATTTACCCATAGGTCTATGGTCAAGTGATAACCCAATGGCCAAACCCAAATGGCCATACCCTTTCCTTGATACAAGTCCATAATGGAAATGGACTCACTCACTAACTGAATACTAAGCCAACATCCCACACATCTCATACATATCACTCACTGCCAAACAGTTAAACACACACAAATACCCTCACTCTTAGTCTATGGTCTCACCCTTCCTAATATATATCAAATATATATAGACAATATCTATATTAAATTAGGAAAAACTGAACCAATAGGACCCTCTACTGAACTCCAAACTTCAAAAATTGATGCTTATGAAGGCCAACTGCTAATACACCTACTTCTACTGCAAAATACAGAGCCAAGGAATGCCCCTCCTGCTAATACAGGTGCTGCTCCTATGCTAGCTACTGCTCTGCAAGCCAAGGCATGGCAAGCATTGCCTGCTGGTTGCTAAGGCATTGCTGCTGCTACTCTTCAACTGCACTGGCAAAGCAGCTGCTGCAATGCAAGGCCAGGCCAAGCCAAGGCTACCCAAAGCTTCCTACCTACTGCTACTGACATCTACTTCCCAACTCCTACTCAACCTAAACACACTAAGAAACTGGAAACAACTAAGACTAATATTTAACACTATATCCTAGATAACCATTATCTATACTATATCAACAAAGTCCTAACATGTATGTGTATGGTATCAGCCAGGCCCATAACTGTAACAATTTGTGTCCCAACCCAACTCAGACATCAAAACCCAAGCCAATGTGACCATGAGTGAATGTGAGCATGAGAGCATTGTGTGTACTACCAATATGTGGGTGATGTAGGAAATCTGAACTCAGTGTTGTGTGTGTGGTATTCTCAAGAATCTCAGTGTGTAACATGATAGTAGGAATATGAAATCTCAGGAAATTGAAACTGTGTGTGTGTGTATGAAAGCAATAGGAATCGCAGGATTTAGCTAACAGTGTATGGCAGTCCAAGCAGTCCTAACCCAATTCCCTTGATAACATCAACCCACATGCATAAATGAACAAATTCTGATTATTAATCATCCACAAATCAATTCTCAGGAAATATGGCAATAACAGATCACATACAACAGCTAACTCATAGTTCAAAACCAAATCGAATCCTTGAATCCCTAGCTAATCTTTGAACCCAAAATCTAGGTAATCTAATATATATGTATATGAATTAAACAGGGTAATTAAATATCAAAATTTGGCTTAAACAGAAATGAAACTTCAGAATTTCAAACAGTGCATGATAGTATAATTAGCTAGCTACACATCAATCCTAACTCTCCAATGCAAATCCTAAACCAACATTTCAGCAAATCTAATACACATATATATATAATTTTAATATGGCAAATTAAACATTAACAAAAGTTGAAAATATAATTTAACTCAGAATTCACATTAACAAGGAACTGTGTATCAGGATACCTCGGTTCGAATCCCAAATCAGTATAAAATAACTTGGGGATAATACAATCATCACTCTAACACTTCCAAACCTCAGGAAAATAATATGGAGATCAAATCCCATTCTTGACAATCTCAGAAATCTCGCTTACCAATTACTGTCAGTTTCATCGAAACTGATACTGAAAATCCCCCATTTTTGAACCCATAAACCTAATGAAAACTCGCACAAAATTGAATTAAAAATATCAAAAAATACAGTGCACAACACTCTTCGTGCAGAGGTGTAGAGCATCCCAAGACACGACACACGACACTAGAGAGCTCGTGCTCATGTCCTAGGGTTCCCCAAGAATAGGAGTATATGTCCTATAGCCTGCACCGTGTCCACGTGAAGTGTGTCGCGTGTACGAGACACGTATCGGTCGTATTTTTTGCGTACGTACAGCCTCAGTGTATGACCCGTGCGGCCTCGTTTCTGTGTCCGACACAAAACGAGGTGTCATGAAACTTGGGGAGTGACTTGTCAGTCACTTCCCCAATCTCCACACCAAGTTTCGTATGTCGAAACGCTGTGTCCAGCGAGAAACATGACACGAGTAGCAGGACAGCGCACACGCGTGTCGTGCAGCGTGTCCGCACCAAATTTCGACACGAAAATGATACAAAAATCACATCAATCTTCACAAAAGTTAATATAAATATCTAGATCTACAAATTCACGAAATTGGTTTTACAAAAATCAAAAATAAATTCCTAAGTGGCATTTAATCAAACACCTACACAACACTATGACACGTGTCTGATACGGACACCAAACGGACACGAAATCCACCAAATTTTGGGGACTCCTAGATCTAGCCCTAAATGCAAAGAAAACTAAAATTTAAATCAATTTAAAGGGTTTTACCTATATGTGCAAAAAGCTTGAAAAAGCTTCAAATGGGGCATTCTTCCTCTTGATGGCAAAAGCTCCAAATTGATCCAAAGCTGGGATTAAACCCCACAATCAGAAAATAGGATAGTATTAGGTTCTAATGCAAGAAAGTAGGATTAAAAAGGAATACAAATATATTTATGGGAATTTTTGGAAGAGGAAAAATACCTCTCTTTCTCCAAGTGTTGGAATAAAATAAAAGAGGCAAGCCCTAATGAATAAGTGTTTATATAGGGTGGGGATCCCTATGTGGCTAGTCATAGGCTCACTAATTAGGGTTAGGGTTTACTAAAATGGCCCATGGGCTTAAGTCATGATCAAACAATCATTAAACCATAAGTCATTTCATGATACCATAAGCCATGACTTAAATTCACTTAACTAATCCTCCTAATCCTAAATTAGTTTCTAATGGCTAAAAGTAGGTTAACCTAAGTTAGACTAGGGTCACCATGGCTAGGGTTAGCTTCTAGGCTAGTTTACTAGGTATCAACAAGTCAAAGTCAAACTAGAATTCACCAATTCAATAAATCATCTAATAATTCAAATAAGTCAAAATGACCAAATTAACCCTAGGCTAAAAATGATAATTAAATCATCCTAATGACATGGTTAGGCTCTAGGTCATACAGTCTCTAGGATTTCACTGGCAGCACATCAAAATCACAAGTCATGACTTAAAGCAGTTTTTAAATAGTTTAAAAATTATTAAAAATCACCAAAAATTATAATGTGTAATTATTATCAATAAATAATAATTATAATTATAAAATTTTAAAATTACCCTCATCTGGAAAACTGGGTGTTACACTTAGTGGGGCTTGTAATCAGTAAAATACAGAAGTTTTGTTCTTGAAATTAATCTAAACAAGGTTCTATAATAGAACGAAATTTGAGAAATCGAGATTGTGGTCTTAATGGGTTCTCTATTTGGGCATCAGTCGTTGGTTAGATGAACATTGGGTTTCAATCTATATGGACTAGCCAAGATTCCAATGATAAAACTATTCCTACTAGATTAGGGTATCCTAGAATAGGTTCCTACCCAAGGGAGTGAGCTAGTTGCTAGTCAAGTTGGTTAGCTAGGTCCACAAAGCTCAAAATGTGCCTTCAGTGACTTTGGTGTTTAAGGAGCACATGAGGCCTCAATTGGGTGGCACACTCATGGTATGTGTGTAGTGGGCTTCGAGTAGGTCACAATCGTATATTGGGTCGCAGGAATTGAGTCAGAGTTAAGGTTCTAATGGAAGTCGAAAAGTATACCGGTGTGTATGGTAAGGGTTATGGCTAATCAGTTTAACCTGAAAGTCGTATCATAAAAATAGAGTACAAGGGGACGGATTGAGTGGGACATGATATACCTAGATGTGGATAGACTTGTCTAGATCTTGCATATGAAATTTGTTAGAAGGTAACAGCCAGTCTCGTGCTCCAAATATTAATGCCACGGCCGGGGATACAAAATGATCTAAATGCAAAAGTGGGAGTCCATGAGGCACTAACTATCATTCTAATGGAAAAATTATTCTAATCAATCGGTAATCCTCGTATATTTCAAGAAAGCTTATCGTCTACCCACATTAGAAGTTAGGATATGGTTTTAGGAATGATGAGGTCGAAAGGATTCTAAAGTCCGGATACTGTACCTCAACTCTTGTTAATAAAGAATAAGGCACGACGTACGAGATACGGTAGATATAAGTCAAGTCAAGGATCTTTCCTCAAATTCAGATGGCTAGAAGGTCTCAATAGTAGCTTGAAGGTCGAGAGGAGAACGAGTAACTCTAGGCAAAGTTCCTATCACAAGGCTGGCCGATGGTAGCTACACTTGCGTATACAACCATCATGGTCATGGGGATACTATGTATCTGACAATTATGGGCTTTCGTCTTTCCAAATCAGCGAAAGACAAAAAATAATAAATAGTTCAAGAGAGATGTCACTGAAATACAATTACGCGATTCAAAGGCGAATGTATAATTCAAGGGGAATTATCAAGGCAATCGCGGATGAGATCCTAGAGACATCTACATCTCAATCCACGTAGGGTAATTAGATGAAGAGCGAATCAAATGCATCATGGTTGATCAGACCGTAATACAATGATTCTGATTAGACAATATGTTAGCGGGCGTCCCCAATAAACATATGTTTGAATCAATCTCGATAAAAGAGGAAGCTTGCAAAAACTAGGCTATAATATCAGCGTTGGCCAAGATAGTCAAAATATAAGTGTACAAGATTTTTGGAAAGGAGGCACTAGTAATTCGAGTTTTGTGAGAATCAAAATCTAATTCGAGATTCGTACACGAATAACAGAATCAAAAATTATAAACTAGTTCCTTACAGCAAAATAGAATTTAAAATAGGCAATTCTAATTTATGATATAAGATTTCTATCTAATAAAGCAAAAGAAACTTAAACGGTTCATCAAGGTTAAAGCCTTAATTCTAGGTAAGCCTAACATAGCAAGCAAATAGTATATCTACGCTGGATCACATTGTCATATCAAAAATAATAGTGTACCTATAAGGATCTAGCAAGCTATCTAAATTGTATGGCCTATCTAGTAACCTTAACTATACCCAACGGTCATTTTGAACAAGGGACTCCTAGTCCTAGTCATTATCTTAAATTATTTTAATCCTAGTTCGTGAATGAGCATTTCCTGGTCACAGGCTCGTAATAGTACGACTAATGTACCATCACGAGTTTGCAACCTTTATAAAATCTGACCTCCATAGGCCACCACAAAAACTTGTCACGAGCCGTACCCATTTTTTCGGATACGAGACGTGTCCAAGCCAGCCTACTCCGCAGAGTCGGCGGTAGAACGCTGTCAAGCCCGTAAGAAATAAATGCTCAAAATATCACATTTGTTGCTCATTCATATTTCTAAATTTATTACAACATTTACAAGATTTATATTTGAAGAAAATACAAGATTTTACAATTACTGAAATTGATACAATTAATTTCTATTTCTAGGTTGACCTCAGCATACCCAAGCCTTCCCAGTGCTAAGAGTGATCGCGGCTAACCTAAAATACGTTAGTTTCCAGTCAGGAATGGAACAAGTACAAAAACTGACGATAATGCAAAAACATAATAGAATTAACAAGACATGAAAATAACATATGAGAGAAAAAACTGGAAGATAACTGATGACATGGCACGATGGAGAAGTAAAAGAAAAATAAAAAGACATCTACCTAGGTGGTGTGAAATATTCGTTTTGACATGTGAACGGCTAGGGGGTAAATAAGGCACCCTCCACGTGTCATGTGCAGCTGCTAGCATTCACGAAAGACACGGAGATAGTTCTGGGTAGTCCATATGAATACTAAGATATTTTCCCTTCCGACTACTCCGTGTGACGAGCGTGTCAACAAGAAGCAAGATATATGTATATACATAAAATGAAAAGACTACTATGAATCGAAAGCAATCAGAAAGTGCACTTGCATGAGGTCCTTAGCTGGTGAAACTAATAATACCATACCACTCAATGAGCCACAATCAGTCAACACATGCAGAAGTCTCCAGATGCTGAAATAAATAGTACCAATATTCTCAGAATAGTCAAATTAGCTAGAATTGCCTGTCCTTAAGTCCAATTCTGGACACAGGGGCAAAACAATAATTTTTGGCAAAAACGATGTCCGCCATTGTACCCGCTTTGCACCAAAAAGCGCACCAAAGTCTATTGTCTCTAAAGTCATCAAACTACATGTCTACGAATTCATTTTTTCGATAGAACATAACCGTATGTCCAAAGTTGGATTCCGGCGGGCCGTACACAAAATCAACCGTTGAGTCGGACCGTGGGGCCTACAAAACGACAATTTTATCAACTGTCTCAGAATCGGACCAAACATGGCACATAGGACCAGAAAAATAATACAGTCCTTTTGGCACAGGTTTCGTCTCAACCTGACGAGCGTGTACAAAGTAATTGAGAAATTTGTAAAGTGCACTATACGGTGAATTTCGACAGATACGCATCAAATTCGTCGAGCACACGCGACCAATTCTAATTCCGTCAAAGCCCACACGACCACGAAGCCGTTATGCACCTTTCGTTGCCTTCGGTTCGCGGCCACGTCGCCCGGATTGGCGGAACGCACATCGTATGGAGGCATTTTTCAATATTTTAAGACAGGTTTTTGTCAAACTTTGGGATTTGATTTCTCGACGCTGAGTCGAAGAAATCCGATTATACAAAAAAGGAATCGAAGCCCTACAGGTTGTCTAAAATACTTTTAATTAGATTTTTAAATTGCTCGATGGTTCGACCGAAATCGGTCTTCCAAATCAAGGTGTTGGGATTGAAAATACGCTCTGTGTTGGTAGTTTTTCGTCGATCTTGGGATCGATTTCTCGACAGGTATATTATGTATCCTTGTAAACTAATTTATGTACTTGGAAGAGGGTTATATCGTGAGGGTACCAGAGTTGACGGATCGCAAAATGATCGAGTGATCGTCGAGAGATCACATCGCGAACTCAGCGCCTTCACCCGCTACTGCTGTTGCTGTTTGCTGTACGGCCTGGTTTGCCTCGCGCGTGCGCTGGTCCGACGGCCGACGGCGGCCTGTGGCGGCGGCGGGCGGCGCACCTAGGAGCCCAGGGGTCATCGGGGTGTCTGTGTGGGTTCGGGATTAGGGTTTTTGAGCGGGTTCAAAACTTTTCTTCCTTCGCTGTATCTATATATATATAGCTATATATGGACAGTTGTGTTTAAGAGGTCGGGGCTTTTGGGCTGGATGGATGGGACCGAGTTTGCTCGGGTTGGAGGAAAATGTATTCGGGTTTGGGCTAGCTGCTAATTTCCTCCTATCTATACATGTATATATTGTGAATATATATCTAGCTCTATCTCTTTATCTATATAACCATTTTTTTTACACACACATATATATTTATTCTTTTTCTATTTATATATTAGCAAACATATATACATCTATATATATAATCACTTATGTATATATATATATACATATATACACATATTTATACACAAATAATTTATATATATATATATACACACACACATATACCTATGTATATACGTATACATATACATAAATACCTATATTTATACATATATCTATATATAGTAAAATAATATCTATATACGCATACCTATGTCTATATATTTACACATATACACCCATGTAAATATATTCATATATAAATATATATTATTATGTATACGTACACATACACAATACACAATATTTATTTATATATTCATACACATATATAATATATTTTTATATATTCATATTCACATACACTAACACACATGTATCTTTACGTCTAAATAATTCTATAATACCGATGACCCACTAAAATAACCAAAAGAGTTTTGGTGCACATATCTAGCCCTAGAAAAAAACTGTGCCAATATTCTAAAACTATATTTAAATATTAATAATACCCATTTTTTATAAATAACAAAATATTTAGAAACGATCATCAAGTCCACCCAAAAATCTAGGAAATATTTGTACGTACCTAAAAGTATGTCCTCATAGGCTTAGGCTTGGTTTGGGTTCAATCTGGACTAGTTTGTACAACCGGGTTCCCTAAAACTCAATAATTTAATTAATAAATAAATAATCTTTGGTAAGGGTTAAGTCGCAACTTGGCCTAGTTTTTCTAGTTAGGACATCACTATGGCTCGGCCTTCCCTACCAGGGCTAATACACTAGTCAAAGCATGCCACTGCACTATCCGTGCCACGATTTCTAGTCACCTTGTACTCCAAATTTAATCATGATTAAGATCATCTACGGTAATAATAACTAATTAATTATTTACAAAATTTTAAAATTACCAGTTCAGTCAAATAAATAAATAAATAAAATATTTTAAAATTTCAGGAAGGGAAGCTACATCTGGTAACAGGATGTACGTACCCGAAAAAGGTCTTTCGGGTCGAATGATGGATTCAATCCAGGATAGAAGGGTGCGAACTAACCCAATGGGTATTGGATAGGTTCAAGGAGGATCTGTATGGTACAGGCTTACGTCGTGCCATCAGAGCTACCGAACATGGTATAGAGATCAATCAGCCCCTGTTCATGGCCATGTTGGAGATGTATAACCATACTACTGGGACTTTCTTAACTCCGTGCGGAGAGATGGGGTTGGCCCTCCATGAGATACGAGATATCTCGAAGCTGTCGTGGTGCGATAAGGTATATGAGAAATATACTCCTTGTAAGGAAGAGGTTTTATTACTGGAGAACAAATATCCCAAAATGATGGCCGTGTACAATAAATTGCTTTGCCATCATCAAGTGTGCGTGCGCCAGGACGCGATGAAGACTCAGCTATATATCAACGCCTGGATGAACTATATCTTTGAAAAGCATCCATCGAAGCCGGGGATGGTTCATTTTACCACGTGCAGGGTGTATACCGCTAACGTTGTGGAAGATCTGATGGCCGTAGCGGGGGTATCTGCTCCTTCAGTAGATGTCGAGGAAAAACCCACCTCTATTGTGCATAATTATTTTTGCTAGAACCTAACAGCTTTGAGTCTGAAAGCGGCACTGGCCGCTTTTTTTATTGCGGAAAGCCATAGTTCCTAGAGGCTCTGGATCCGTGTGGCGGGTCAGTCAGGAGCTTATTCTATCTATCGTAAAACTGGCCTTCAAACAGTCATTGGCTTTGCTCCCGGCTATGGTATGTGATATCGTGCGAGGCCTGCGGGAGCTCTCAAGAAGAATAATAGAGTGTCGCGGGGAAAATGATGAATTCCCTTGGGTTGAGTTTCCTTATCATTACTTGATGTGTTGGTTAGAATTACATCATCCCGGTTTGATAGTCCCCATCACTATCGATGGTTGTGAGGAAGAGGATGCGACGCTGCGTAACTACCACCGAGCAAAATGGCTCCATCAGGGCGTCCCCATCTGTAGGTGGATGTTGGGTTGTTTAGACGTCTATGATTTCAATAGGGTTTCGCTTTCGTTCAAGGGATACCTCACAGACGACGTGTTAGTGGATAGTGATCTAACTCTCGATGCTTTCCATCAGCTGCAGTCTATCCGCCCTTCCCATTTGGTGTGCCGAAATCAGAACTGGGTATATTTAGAACCAAATTTGTCAAGTCGGTTTGCACGATAGTTAGGCTATAGTCAGACGATGATGGATAACCTATGATCCTGTCTTGGTTATGGAGAAAGCCTATTGGATGGAGCCCGAGCATGGTGCTATTACAATGCCGGATGTACTGGAACGAAGTTTACTATACCAGCAATGCACGAAGAGGCTCGTATTTTATACTCTGCTGTGAAGTTTTATTGCATTGCCAACAACTTTTTATCGAATTATGATCGAAAACAAACTTGCTCGAGGGGACAAAGTTTGAGGCACCTCGGATAGCCCTCGAGCGTATCTGGGGCTTGCGTCGTTGGAGAGTAGATCGATAGATGGCTCTAGTTCATCATGGGAGGGAAGAGAGGAGGAAGCACCCCTGAGTAACCAGCTGAAGCGTTGAGCTCCTTCAGTGGTGAGCTCTCCTCCCATCAAAAGAACCAAAAAGGCTATACATTTACGGTATGGACCCTCTCGACGGTCCTTGCTGAAACAGAGCGCTCTGCCTGTTGGACCTCCTTTGTAGGTACTCTTCGGTGCTTTCTCTTCGGAATTTTTTCCCATGCTTTCTGCTTATATCTACTTTGCATGTTTAGTCGAAGAAAAAGAAAAAGTCTACATGGTCGGAGATACTCAGGTAACTTTCTGACAAACCTGCTCCGGAGGTGCCTCCGATTGCGAGGACCGAGGACGCTATTACAGTTGTTGAAGCTATTGAATCGGAGGACGTTTCTCCTTTTGAGACTCGGGGCTTTTCGGAGCCATTAGCTTCGCCCCAACGGAAAACTTTTATGGGGTCGACTATGGACGAGCCTGTGGATATACCTGGGATCGGCATGGCGGTAGCCGAGGGCTTGACTCCGGAGTCTGTACCCATGACGGGCCCAGTGGCGGGGGATACCGAAGGCATTACTCAAGATCCCTCAATTATAACTCCTCATTATGCTGAAAAAAAGGCTGAGGATAATCCAGATGTGCCGGGAGATGAGAAAGATCATACGGCCGAGAAGCTGTCCTTAGCGAACATCAGGGATTCATTCCAATGGCTGGTTGAAGAGACCATAGAAGGGTTGACAGCAGAAGTTGTCGACGCATTAACCAGCCGAGTTATTGACGGGCCAGTCAAAATGACTATCAAATAGTTGGTGGATGAGGTCATTCTGAAAGCGGCCCAGGAGACGATTGAGGGGTTGGATGATATGGTCCTCGGAAAGACGACCGAGGAGACCAATATAGAATAAGTTGATGCGACCGCTGACGAGTCGATTACTGAGGCTCCTGTCGAGGTGGTCACGGAGATGGAGACCGATGAGGCTGCTGATGAACATATTAAAGATACCAATGACAGCATGGTTAAGGAGAATATGGATGAATCAGTCGAGAGGACCACAGAGGAAATGGTTGATGAAGAGCCCTATAATGCAGTCACTACAGAACTTCTTGAAGAGGTTAACATCGAGCCAGCTATTACGGACTTGGTCAAAGAGATCGTGGACAAGCTGGTTGCTGAGCAATCGACTAAGAGCACCGCTAAGGAGTTGGTCACGACGACCGTCAAAAAGTTGGTCATTGAGATTGATCAAGCGCCAGTCCATGCAGCTTCAGTTGCAGAAATTATTGAAGAACAGACGAGGGGGCGTATTGAAGAGTCGGTCATGCATCAGACAGCATTAGCTCGTACCATCCCTGTCCTGTCAACGGTCTCAGTTCCAGCTATGGCCCCACCTACTCCAGCTGCCATACCTAGTCATGTATTAGTCGTTGTTGCTGCTCTGGTACCTTCTATCGCGGCATCTCTGATGACCCAGATGGGGTTGGCTGATAATGCGTACTATGCCAACCTCATCTGGGGCACCATTCGTTATGCCTTGAAGCATGGCATAGAGGGTGTCTTGCGAGACAACCAATTGCTCAAATGGGCTAGGTCAGTAGTGAGGGTCCAGCTGGTGGCGTTATGCGAATATCCAGAGTATGAGGTGAAGGCGGACACAATATAGGATCTCATGACACAATTGAAAGCCACTGTCTCAGAGCTTCAAGATCTTGAGCGCGGTCTTTCATCGTTGGTGGCCGCTGAGCTAGAGAAAATGGCTACCGATCTTTACCAGCAAGAGAAAAGGCATCAGGTTCTAACTTGTAGACTCGCCGTGGTCGAAGCCAAAATTGAAGAGGTGACCGATGCCGAAGAGGTTCAGGTCTGCCGTCGAACAAGCTTGGAGGAACAGTGTGAGACCCTCTGGAAGCAGATTCGACAGCTAGAAGAGGCGTTGGCTTTCGCCGAGTATAAGTTGGAAAAGTCTAGGGACCATCAGGAGGTACTTCACCAACGTTCCGAAACCCTAGCTCGGAAGAAGAAAAGTATTGGCGTTCGCAGGCAGAGCTGGACCTTGCATGACAGAACTTGTCCCATCTTGATGATGAGGCCGTCTGACGACAAGAGGTGGAGCACCGAGCCAAAGAGCTGGTCGGGCCCCAAGTTACACTTTTAAGGAGTCGATTGGAGGAACTCATGTATTGGTCATCTCAATGCTGATGTCCTTTGTCTTTTTTCCCCCTTTTTCGAGAGACCCTTTTGTAGCAAAGAAGAACTTTTTCATTTTATGAATGAATTTTTTTTAATTTTGTTTCTTTGCTTGTCCATTTATTGTGAATATTCTTGTACAATAATGAGAATTCTCTCAAAGGTAGTATAACATGAGGGGATGTAGGTAACTCCACTGGGGATAGGGTGTTTACTCAGAGATAATATTGATAGGGTAAATGTGATATCTTTGTGGTAGAATTTTCCTTACACAGAGGTTATATGGACATCGTAAGAATAGATTCTGGGTGTATAGAACAACTCAGAGGTAATATGGACATGAAATATTCTATATATAATTATGACAACACGGGATTTGTCATAGAAGAAATGTCGACTCAGAGGTAATATGGACATGGTAGGCATGAACTTCGTTCGGGGATAGAAAAATAACTCAAAGGTAATATGGGCATGGAATGTTTTCTATTGGAGAAATAGGAAAGGGGTGAACTTGTTAATAAAATTCATCAACCTTCATAAGGACTGTGGGAATTTATGCTAATTTTTTGCTTCAGACATAAAATTTCTTTAGGAATTTACCAATGATTGACATCATTAGCAAATCATCGTTAGGTTTGGTCAGCCGATAAGTACCATTGGAATATACTATCTCTATGATGAATGGTACTTCCCACTTGGGCTCTAACTTCCCAGCTGTCTTATGGGTCATCCCCAACGGTCTCCGAACTGATAAGACGAGGTCACCCACTTGGAATGTTCTTTTCTGGAGCTTTTTGTTGAAGGCCCCGAAAATCTGAGCTTGATAGAGTTCGATACGTTATTGAGCCAGCAGGAGTCTTTCGTCCAACGGTTCCAACAGCCCGTTGGTGACGGCATCACACCCAATGTATCGTGCATCCGTCCATGTCGTCTTTCGTTTCAACTACAGTTCTATTTGTACAAATACATTGTTTCTTCGTGTTCGACAGTCCCTGACATCCACCCCAAACACCGATCAACCCCGTGCCTCGTAGGACACGAACGCCATCCGTGTCGGACATTTTCGACACTAAACCAAATGCAGCCAGACCCAATCCCTGTCCCGCAATGACCTTCCTCACCCGTCACCACTCTAGTCCATCACCACTACCGCGACATCATCACCATCACCACCACCTGAACCCCGACCGCCCCCAACTCCGAACAAACCCTAGATATCTCACCACCACCATGAAAAATTTGACAAAACAAAAACTCACCTCCACCACTGTTGATATCCAGATCCCGCCCGCACCTTCTACTGACGGAGCCGCCATAAATCTTAGAAAGTGCCAGCCAATCCTCGACACGCCAACACTCGCGCGTAGCCACTCCGCCTCCGCCGCTGTGGCGTCTCGGCTCCTCCAGCGCCGCTTGTGCATTCCTTAGAGCTGGCTGTGCCAAGATGAGACCCCCGCGCCCTCCGCCAACCTCCGGTGTCGCTTGGCCTCCTGGTGAGCACCTACTCTCCCGCTCTTCCTTCTTCTCATTTGCGTTCTCTCTCTTACTTCCTTTTTCCTTCATTTTCCACTCCATTAAATTCTATGTGAACCAATTTATTACTCTGATGACTCTCACGAAAGAAGAGTAATGACTTGAGTTTGTGAATACATATATTATATTTATTACAAATTATTATAATTATTATTAATGTTGCTTTGTTGTTGTTTCATTTGTTGTGTATAAGTTTATTATTATAGTATTAAATGACTCATTGATATAATTGATAGCAGTAGAAAATATATATATACTATTTTTACTATCATATTTATTATTATGGATTTTATTAAAATGGTTATTACTAGCTCATATTATTAGTAATTGTTTTGTCATGGTTACCGTTAGATATAAGGATATTTTCAAAATTCTTGTATAAATATATATATACACAATTATATATCGATATTATATTTGAAAAATATGGTTTCAGAACCATATAAAACTAAATTATCTTTGCTAATAAGATATGGTTTTATATCCATAAAATCTATGTTAACAAACTTAGAGTTAGTATAAAATGATTTTTACCAAAAACATATTTTTTACCAATAAAACCTAGTCTTAAAATATTATATTTTTTAAAGTGGTATAGATATCTTTCTCCACAAATTCTCCTTCGATTATCCCTATTGCTCATGACTAATCGTGCGTCCTACTTTTTCATGACTCCACCCCTAAACATGGAACATGGCTTTTGGACAAATCATAATATAACAAACCATCGTACCACACTAGACGACACACCAGGCATGATACCTTGCCATTATTTACTTTTTATAATTAGTCTGTATTTTATTTAGTTATTGCATATTCCTGTCTTTATTTCTAGATTTTCTAGTGTATCATTGTGATAGTTCCTGATTTATTTATTTTCTTTCACAATATACTTCCTGCTTGTCCTTGAAGTTGCATGTGGACCTAGAGTTAGAAGACTACCATTAGTTTAGCACATCTACATAAACTTTGACACGGAGGTGGCATGAGATGTGTGAGTAGCATATAGCCTCCATACTTGCGTATTGGTTGATCACTGATGCGTATGGGATGTGCGTTAGATCTAACTATCAAAAGATGAATGTTAGAAGACTTGACGGTTAGTAGTATTACATGGTCGTAGATGCGACTTGGATAGGTGCATCGGGTGGGAAGAGCATTTCCTTGTCGTATGGACTTCTATTACACATTCCCTTGTAACCCGGAAGGTCCATTGGAGATATGGATATGCTTACCCCCTCAGGTTGGCTACTGACGTTTTTGAACATTATGTACTTGGTCACTAGTGCCCAAGAGGGGACTATACAAGATCATATTATTAGCCAAGGCTCATGCGACTAAAGGGTTGTTCTTAATTACATGTACACTATATAACGGTTACGCGACCCTACTTGGTGTCATGTCACTTTTCTTTACTTTGTGACTTTATGGCATATTTTATTTTCAGTATTTATGGCATATTCTTCCTGCATCTTGTTACGTCCCTCCGAGGACCTAGTGATCTCTCCATGTGTGTGCCTTTGTGATGTCTCGCAGGTACTCAAGCCAAAGCCATGTTTTACTATATTCTTCTGAGGTGATTGCACTTGGATCACCTTCGCATCGCTCAACAAATTTATTTGTTATGTATTTCTTCTCTTTTAGTTGATAGTGGATTTGTCTTCATCCAACGATTTATAAATGACAATTCATGAGTTGATTTATAAATACTTTATTCATTATTTGTGGATGAGATTAGTATCATGGTTTACTATATTTCACAGCTTATATATACATACGATGGTTCCATATATTGGAGTATACTTCGTATATATGCAGCAGCTGGCATGTCGACGTACTTAGTCCTAAGTATTTTGGGACTGGGCGTTATATGTTTTTGTGGTGGCCCATGCAGGTGGAATTTGCCGTTTCGGTTACATGGTTGTACTGAGCGGAACTACATACAGGATTATAGTCTAGGATCTCATCCACATACTTGACCTCCTTTCTTGACTCCAAATTTCGAACTCTCGTTTACCTTCCTTGATTTGCATCTTGCTTGATACCTTTCTACCATGAATGCTTATTTCTTGTGCTTAGTGACAGTTAGGAAGATTACTCCACTAGTTATGCCCCACAAGTCAATTACATTGTTAGAAGCATTACATTGAAAATTAGTATGCATTAAGGTCATATTTGAGTTATAAAGGCATTTTATTTTTCCTTAAATTATGATCTTAAGGATTAGTTAATTCCAAGTTGGGTAGTAGCAATATTACTAACTTCGAAGGATTGCTAGGATTTTATACTACTAGGTGGTATTCACGAGAGGACCAATAGTTTTTATAAAAGATTGAGAAAACAAATTAGTCTTTGATTTTGAAGGTTTTAGAAAATATTTAAGAATTATTGGCTTATAGCTATTCATATTTTTTTGGATATAAAATTGATTTGAGAAAAATTTTAAATTTCCACCTGTGTCATATGATATATGATTGATAAATTTATTTAGATTTTGAGTTTAATATTTCGATTGTGGAAAAAAATGGAAAAAAAAGTTTGTCTTATGATTCACGATTGATAAGATCATTTAAATTTTGAGTTTAAAGTTTGGATTGATTTTTGGGGAAAACGTTATTAAGCAATATGATAAAGGTTTATTTTGTGATTGGTTAGAGGAATTTAAATTTAATGTATGATTATGCTTGACGACTCAGAATGGTAAAGGAACTTTGGTAGGTAATTTTGATAATTATATTGAGAAACTTTTGAGGAACTTGGAATTATAGATTATATCTTATATTGATAGGCAACCAAGATAGACACGAGGTCACCCTAAAGAGATAGAAGTATTCCATATTAAGTTGCCATATCACCAATGACCATGATAGTTGTATGTACACAAGTGTAGTTAAGTCATCAACCAAACCATGTGATTATATCTTCACCTCGAGTTGCTCATTCTTTCCCTCAAACTCTTAATTCTACCATCATTATCTTCTAATCGTTTGAAAATTGAAAATGATTAGAATCATTCTTTGACCATACCCTTACTATCTTTCCTCTAGGAACCATGCCTCACAGAGTCTCTAAACTATTTTATATTGATCTACTTAATTCCTTAAACGTTTAACTTGTGTTTTATCTTGATTGCTTAACCCTTGTTCTTTTATTTTTGTGCCTTACCTTGATTTACTTAGACCCATAACACCTTTTACTCTTCATGCAATATTAGCAACCCTTACTTTTCTCCCTCCCAATTAAATTGCTACACTCATCTTTTACTACGATTCCTCCGTAGCTTATGCAAACCTTGTTCTTATATGATTCCCTTGTGCGAATTCGAATATGGAATTGAACCATGACACCCCCGGTTATACATGATTAGATGAGAAAGCCCCCTAGAGGAGACTAGTAGTACCATTACATAAAATAATGGTGTGACATGAGTTGAAAGTGATATTAGATGGAATTAAGAAAGGTGATATTATGTTTTGATAAGAAGAGATTGTCAAAAAGGCTAGAGATTAATTAAAGGTTGAAAATGGATTTTGATCTTTGGTAATTAAAGGAAAAAAATTCTTACGTCGATAAATTAGTACAAAATTCTACTAGAAGATTTTGACTTTGACTTTGACCAAAAAAATTTAATGAAGGATTTGAAATTCAATTTCGAGGAAATTATAACTTGAGGAAATATATGTGTATCTTGAAATAGAATGTCAACAAATTATAGAATTCAAAAGTTTTGGACTTATCGAGTTCCACTACAAAATATAGAAAAAGGGGGGAAGGGAATATGTTTTAAGGAAATGAATTTTTATGGGATATAAATTTTGTAGATAGATGACGGGTCAAGCGTAGAAAAGACATTGATAATTAGAAATACAACTTCAGGAATTATGATAGATTTTGTCAATATCCAGTGCGAGTTTAAAAAAATGGAAGTTATAGATCAAACCTTCAAGAAATTTCCTCGAGTTACATAGACTGGTGGTAGCATGATTGAAATTAGATACTGAATGGGGGTCATATATGTGATCAAATTCTATTCTATACCCATGATTTATTTCTTCTCGTCCTCTATGCAATTATTCCAAGTTGATTGTTTTTTTTTGCGTATGACTTTTTCTTCCTCGTTGAAAAATTTCAACAAATTCTTATCGATAAACGCTTTCTATATCTTCAACCCTACCTACCCTAGTAATTCCTAAATTTAGAGGACCAAATTCTTGTAAATTGGGTAGGATGTAAACCTCCTAAACATTTAGTACCACTACCAAAATATGTCCATTTAGCGACGGCCACATCCGTCGCTCATCCGTCGGCAATCAGTATTAGCGACCGATAACTGACGGATCTTGGTCAAAATAATCAGTCGGCAATCAGCTCGTCGCTAATAATGATCCGTCGCTAAGTAGTAGAAGAGCGACGGAATAGCGACGGCTTTTCGTCTTCACAATACGATCCATTAGCGACTACTTTCCGACGGGCATTCGTCCATTTCAAGTATTAAATACTTAAGTGTGTTGACGCTAGCGACGGATAGTCCGTCGATAAACCGTCGTAACAGTGTATCAGAGGGTATCATTCCGTCGCTAGTCCGTCGATAGCCGTCGCTAACAAAGGACGGATTAGCGACGGAATACTAACGGATTATCTGTCGACCATGTTCTGGAAATGCTTGACATTTCCAGAACCTTGGCGATGGATAAATCGTCGCTACTCGTCGCTACGTCGTTGACAGAGCGACTGATTAGTGGCTGATTATCTATCACAATGTTTCTGGAAGTGTCAAGCATTTCCAGAACATTGTCAACGGATTTTTCGTCGCTACGCCATCGAGAGAGCGACTGATTATCCGTCGCCTTGTCGACGGATTTTTGTCGCTATTTCGTCGAACTATATACCACCAAAACGTTGCCGACGGATATTCCGCCGACCACCCGTCGCTACCTGGAAATAGTTTAAAATCGCCAGTTAGCGACGAAAATTTTGTCGAAAATTAGTTGGACATAGGAAATATCCGTCGCTAAACGGTCACTAGTCCGTCGCTAAATGAGATTTTTTTTGAAAAAAATTGCAACACTTTTCCTGTTTACAAAAATATGCATAAACCAAACCAATATATAATGCACACCAATTATCCAACAATCACATAGATCAAATATATAATGCACACCAATTATCCAAGAATCACATAGACCAAATATGCATATACGAATTTAATGCACACCAATTATCCAAGAATCATATAGACCAGACCAAATTAATATAAAATAGACATCAATTATCCTGAAAAGTAACCTAATATCCGTCGTTATAATCCGATCATAGCACAAATATTCCAAAATTCCCACAAATATTCTAAATTTTCTTAATTACAATACTTTAAGGAGGATGAGAAGTTCGATTGCCCGGTGGTGGTAATCCCTACTGCGACCGACGAATATACTCCTCTACTAGGTACGGCGGTGGAGGAAGGAAAGTGGCTGCATGCCTTTGGATCACTCGAGCGGTATTTGTGCGTCAGATAAAATAGCAAAAATTCGATTTATCCCCAAGTGTGAGAACGGATGGCTTAGAAGCCAACCCAAAATTCATTCTAGCATACATTAGTGTGAATTATCTATGTTTTGTACATATGGTGTAGTATATGTTCTTATCGTATCTAGTATCTGAAGGATATAACAGAATCAAGATGAACTCACATAATGTAATACTAAAATATCATCTACTACTATATAAGATATAGTGATAGGTTGTCGTATCATCATTTGCCGGAGGATGAGGGTCGAAGGACAGTCAACTTTAGCTACGGCTACATAGTTTCTGCCTCGCCAGTCGAATGGCTGCAGGGACTATGTCCTGATCACCATGTCATACCGTAGATTAATGCAAATAGAGCTGGTGCTTGAGCCAAAATACAGTACTAATTCACCATGTCGTACCATTTTACTCTCTCACTCTCTCTCCTCCCCCCTCCGGTGCTCTCACTATCTTCGGCGCTCTCACACTACTAATTCCTATGTGTTTTAAGTGTGAGAACGGGTGGCTCAGAACACAACCCAAAATTCATTCTAGCATACATTAGTGTGAATCAGCTATGTTCTGTACATATGGTGTAGTATATGTTCTTGTCGTATCTAGTATCTGAAGGATATAACAGAATCAAGATAAAAACACATAATGTAATACTAAAACGTCATCTACTACTATTAAAGATATAGTGATTATTTTCGTATCATCATTGCCGAGGGATGAGGGTCGGAGGACAGTCAACTTTATCTACGGCTACATAGTTTTTGCCTCGCCAGTCGAATGGCTGCAGGGACTATGTCCTGATCACCATGTCGTACCATAGATTAATACAAATGGAGCTGGTGCTGGAGCCAAAAATACAAAATCCAAAATACAAAGTACAGATTTCAAACCCTGGGTTCGTCGACCCCCTCGGTGGAACACTCAACTCCGGCACGCACAATACATTCCATAATATAAAAAAATATAAAGAAAAAATACTATTTGCAACGAACAATGTCAATATTTAATATCCTCAACAAACCAAATCAATATCCGCAAATATGTAAAAACTCAGTATCCTCAACGAAAAAACTGAATATCCCCAAATACGTACAAAGTCAAAAATATAGTACAGTCCAAAAATGTAAAAACAAAACTACTGATCGCCTGGAGCTGGACACGGAGTTGGAGGAGCGCCACCAGATGAAGCACAAATACCGCTCGAGTGAGCCAAGGGCATGCAGCCAATTCCCTCCCTCCATTCACACTCTCCCTCTCATGCTATCAACGTCATGACTTTTCCAGTGCTGCTCCCTCTAATGATGATGAACGCAAAAATCAAAGACCCTTCTCTCCTTTCTCACTCTTCACAGTTCTCACAACAGGAAGGATCAGTGCATTCTAGTTCTCTTCCATCCATCAATTCCTCCGTTTTGGTCAAGCATCTTCTTTCTCCTCTCCTCCACCATGGCTCTGGACCCATCTGCTCCTTCCTACTTCCCTTCTTCTTATTTGACTCTCTCAGCCACATATGATATCCACCTCAAGTGTAGAGTCGGAGGAGAAGAAGTGGGTAGGAAGAGGAGGGGGAAGCAGCACAATCGGCGGCATAACAGGAGGAAGTACAGAGGTTTTCTTCAACATCCGTAGGAGAACTATAAGGATATATCTTTTCATAACATGTCACCCTGTCAAAGACCGTTAATGTGACAATCATGTTACCGCGATATCGAAAAACTAACATGTCATAATTTTCTAAGCCGTGTGTTTTGACATAATCCTCCCAACTCTTTCCTCCTATGTAGTAATGCAAGATTACTACATAGAAGGAAAGAGTTGGAAGGATTATGTCAAAACACACGGCTTAAAATTTTTTGACGTGTTAGTCTTCCGATACCTCGGTAACATGATATTCACATAAGGGTCTTTGACAAAGTGACATATTGCGAAAAGATATATCCTTATAGTTCTCCTACGGATGTTGAAGAAAACCTCTGTACTTCCTCCGGGTCATGCCACCGGCTGTGCTGCTTTCCCCTCCTTTTCCTGTCCATTTCTTCTTTCCCGACTCTACACTTGAGGTGGATATTATATGTGGCTGAGAGAGTCAAATAAGAAGAAGGGAAGTATGGAGGAGCAGATGCGTCCAGAGCCATGGTAGAGGAGAGGAGAAGGAAGATGCTTGATCAGAACGGAGGAATTGATGGATGGAAGAGAACTAGAAAGCACTGATCCTTCATGTTGTGAGAACTGTGAAGAGTGAGGAAGGAGAGGTGTTCTTTGATTTTTGTGTTCATCATCATTAGATGGAGCAGCATTGGAAAAGTTGTGACGTTGATAGCATGAAAGAGGAAGAGGGAATGGAGGTAGGGAAGTGGCTGCATGCCTTTGGCTCACTCGAGCGATATTTGTGCATCAGATAAAATAGCAAAAAATTGATTTATCTACAAGTGTTTGAACGGATGGCTCAGAACACAACCCAAAATTAATTCTAGCATACATTAGTGTGAATCATCTATGTTATGTACATATGGTGTAGTATATGTTCTTATCGTATCTAGTATCTGAAGGATATAATAGAATCAAGATGAACTCACATAATGTAATACTAAAACATCATCTACTACTATATAAGATATAGTGATCGATTGTCCTATCATTATTGCCGAGGGATGAGGGTCGGAGGACAGTCAACTTTATCTACGGCTACATAGTTTCTGTCTCGTCAGTCGAATGGCTACAGGGACTATGTCCTTATCACCATGTCGTACTGTAGATTAATGAAAATGGAGCTGGAAATATCCGTCGCTAACCGGTCACTTGTCCGTCGCTAACTGAGATTTTTTTGAAAAAAAATTACAGCACTTTTCCTGTTCACAAAAATATATATAAACCAAACCAATATATAATGCACATCAATTATCCAACAATCACATAGACAAAATATATAATGCACACCCATTATCCAAGAATCACATAGACCAAATATGCACATACGAATTTAATGCACACCAATTATCCAAGAATCATATAGACCAAACCAAATAAATATAAAATAGACATCAATTATCCTGAAGAGTAACCTAATATCCATCGTTATAATCCGATCATAGCACAAATATTCCAAAATTCCCACAAATATTCCAAATTTTCTTAATTACAATACTTTAAGGAGGATGAGGAGTTCGATTGCCCGGTGGTGGTAATCCCTACTGCGACCGACGAATATACTCCTCCCCTAGGTACGGCGGTGGAGGAAGGGAAGTGGCTGCTTGCCTTTGGCTCACTCGAACGGTATTTGTGCGTCAGATAAAATAGCAAAAATTCAATTTATCTCCAAGTGTGAGAACGGATGGCTCAGAACACAACTCAAAATTCATTCTAGCATACATTAGTGTGAATTATCTACGTTCTGTACATATGGTATAGTATATGTTCTTATCGTATCTAGTATCTGAAGGATAAACAGAATCAAGATGAACTCACATAATGTAATACTAAAACATCATCTACTACTATATAAGATATAGTGATAGGTTGTCGTATCATCATTTGCTGAGGGATGAGGGTCGAAGAACAGTCAACTTTATCTACGGCTACATAGTTTCTGTCTCGCCAGTCGAATGGCTGCAGGGACTATGTCCTGATCACTTTGTCGTGCCGTAGATTAATGTAAATGGAGCTGGAGCCAAAATACATAAACCAAAATACAAAATACCGAATCCAATCCCTAGGTTCGCCGAAAATACAAAACACAGTTCTAATTCATATGTATTTTAAGTGTAAGAATGGATGGCTCATAAAACAACCCAACCGGAGAGGATACTCTGAGAGATCCATCTAAGTAGGACGTATACTCTGGGAGATCACCTTTACAAGAATGATATCAGTAGTGGGATTGTGTTGGAGGAGATATTATCAGAGTATACGTCCTACTCAGATGGGTCTCTCACCGTTACTATTTTTTGACAGCATGGTGGATGTGCTCCGTCAACAGATTCTTGCTCCGAGCCAAAACTTTGTCTCGGAGCTCAAGTGGACATCCTTCGTATAGAGCTCGAGTGAGAGGTTCCTGACAACATGGTGCTCTCCTTTGTCAAAGTATCCGTGCTCGTCCCACATCAGAGCAAGAATCTGTTGACGGAGCACATCCACCATTCTGTCAGAAAAAAATAGTAATGGTAAGAGACCCATCTGAGTAGGACGAATACTCTGATAATATCTCCTTCAACACTCAATCCCACTACTGATATCATTCTTGTAAAGGTGATCTCTCAGAGTATACGTCCTATCAGATGGATCTCTCAGAGTATCCTCTCTGGTTGGTTGTCGTATCATCATTGCCGAGGGATGAGTGTCGGAGGACAGTCAACTTCATCTACGGCTACATAGTTTTTGCCTCGCCAGTCGAATGGCTGCAGGGACTATGTCCTGATCACCATGTCATAGTACAATACAATCCAGAGATTGATACAATACTAATTCATATATGTAGTCCAATACAAATAGTCTAATACAAAAATAATCCAATACAAATAGTCTAATACAAAAATAACCCAATACAAATAGTCTAAATACAAATAAGTACTAATAGCTAATGAGAACCACACAGCTCACTCAAACACTCATTGATACGATCACGCAACCACCTCGAATAAGTAGGATCGACGGCATGAGGAGAGATGTAGCCCCTTGTAAGTGCTACATTAATAGAACTCCCGGTCTCACTAGCTACCGGTGCTGGATGAATAGAACTCCCGGTCTCACTAGCTACCGGTGCCACTTCCTCCTTAACAGTAGGAGGAGCCACCTCAGCATTCACTGTTTCCCTCAAATAATGTACTGCTCCTCGGGTCATGCATGCCATCTAGTAAGATTGATATTCACAAATAATATAATTGTAACATAAGCAATATAACTAAAGGAACCATCATATAATTTGAGTAAATTTTTGAAAGCAGATAAAGTACAGAAAATTTGATTTTTTTCCAAGTGTTAGAACGGATGGCTCAGAACACAACCTAAGATTCATTCTAGCATATATTAGTGTGAATCATCTATGTTTTGTACATATGGTGTAGTATATTTGTTCTTATCGTATCTAGTATCTAAAAAATATAATAGAATCAAGATGAACTCACATAATGTAATACTAAGACATCATCTACTACTATATAAGAAATAGTGATAGGTTGTCGTATCAATATTGCCGAGGGATGAGAGACGGAGGACAGTCAACTTTATCTACGGCTATATAGTTTCTGCCTCGCCAGTCGAATGGCTGCAGGGACTATGTCCCGATCACCATGTCGTACCGTAGATTAATGCAAATAGAGCTGGAGCTAGAGCCAAAATACAGTACTACTTCACCATGTCGTACCATTTTACTCTTTCATTCTCTCTCCACCCGCCTCCGACTCTCTCACTCTCTCCGGCGCTCTCACACTACTAATTCCTATGTATTTTAAGTGTGAGAACAGATGGCTCAAAACACTACCCAAAATTCATTCTAGCATACATTAGTGTGAATCATCTATGTTCTGTACATATGGTGTAGTATATGTTCTTATCGTATCTAGTATCTGAAAAATGTAACAGAATCAAGATGAACTCACATAATGTAATACTAAGACATCATCTACTACTATATAAGATATAGTGATAGGTTGTCATATCATCATTCCTGAGCGGCGAGGTTCGGAGGACAGTCAACTTTATCTACGGCTACATAGTTTATGCCTCGTCAGTCGAATGGCTGCAGGGACTATGTCCTGATCACCATGTCGTACCATAGTTTCTGTCTCGCCAGTCGAATGGTTGCAGGGACTATATGTCCCGATGTCCCGATCACCATGTCGTACAATAGTATCTGAAGAATGGCTGCTGGGACTATTGTAGGCTAAGGTATTGGATTTACCTTATTAGGGTAAGGTATTGGGTTACCTTACTAGGGTAAGGTATTGGGTTACCGATATTGTGAACCTAGGTTGAAAGCATAATAAGGTTGTAAAAGCATAATAAGGTATTGGGTTACCGATCCAAAACTGCCGATACTACCGATATCGTCGATATCCTATTTATGAAACTAGGGTTTGTCATATCGCGGATACTACTCATTGTATTTGTACCCCGCGCTGCCCAGTGTGCGCCACCCCTGTTGCCCTGGAGAGCGCTGTCCTCCGCCGCCCCCCGCTGTCCCAGAGCACGCTGGTCCCCGTCGCTCCGCGCAGCCCCGCGCGCGCCAGCACTCCTCCCACCCTCCGCCGCCCCTCCCACCCCCAGCCGCCCCTCCAACCCCGTGCAGCCCCGCGCGCGCCACCCCCGTCGCCCTCCACTGCCCCGGAGCGCGGTGCCCTCCGCCTTCCGCCGCAGCCCTGCGCTGCCACGCGAGCGCCACCCCTGCAGTTTCCGACGCCCCCGCAGCCCATGACGCCCCCGGTAGCCCACGACACCCACGACCACCGAGAGAGAGAGAGATTACCTTTGGAGGAGAGAGAAGAGGTCGTCGATCACCGCCGCGGGAGAGAGAGAGGAGAGTGAGTTCGCCGACCACCGTGGGAGAGAGAGAGGAGAGAGAATAAAATTTAGGGGGAATGAAAAGTTCCCGACGTCGTTTCAATTTAAGCCTCGGCCCTTTATTTAGCGACAGACCAGCGACGGGTTTATCGGTCGCTAGGCCGTCGCTCTTTTTGATACTTGCCGACGGTATATCCGTCGCTACGTAGTCGAAGAATTGTCCCGCCATTACCCTCAATAATTTCTGCCAAATAATCGACTGCATGGCGACGGATACTTATCCGTTGCTATATCTCTGACGCCCTAGGGACGGATGAGCGACATTTTCTCCCCCTTAAAATAAAATAAAAATTGTATCCTCTTGTCGTCGGCACGCCGTCGGTTATTTGCCGCAAATCAGTCACTAACGCCGACGAAAATTTTTCGTCGCTAATTTACTGTATTTTGGTAGTGTATGATTTTTTTTAAAATAAATAAATTTTGGTACTGGTTATATTTTGGTATCATACTCGAGTGCGAATACATATATGCAAGATATATATATTTATAATATGTTCATTTTAGACTTCTCCATTTAATTTAAATATACTTTTCAAAAGTTGTATAAGGTAAATACTCTTATTTACTTAAAATGCGTCGCATTGAGATTTGCCAAAAAAAATTATTTATTAAAATATAGTAGTAATTTAGAAAACTATGTTTATGTAAATAATTGCATACGAGTTACATAAAATGTATTCTTGTATATATATTTGAATTTTCAAAATTAATTATTATCATCATTTTAATATTTCGAACATATATTTGAAACTAAGTTTGATTTAATATTAATTAATTATGATAATATTAGAAAATATTTTATTTTATAGTAGATAGGAATTATCTAGATTTGAATTTGATTTACGGATTATAATTTAAATTAAAGATAAAAATTCGTTTTGTTTTAAATTGTGATTACGATATTATTGAGCTAGTTTTTTTAACTAATTTAAATAAATGGCGAACTATCTAAAGATGGATTTAAACTCTCCCCATCCTTATCTATATAGGAGCTCTACTAACTATATAAGAAGAGGCTCATTACACACTTTTCAATGGACTTCTCCACCATCATCTCTATAAATTTTCCATCATACCTAATGCATCATGTATCGTGTCCGTGTCGTCTTCCGTTTCCACTACAGTTCTATTTGTACAAATACATGGTTTCTCCGTGTCCGATAGTCCCGGAAATCCACGCCAAACACCGATCAACCCCGTGCCTCGTAGGACACGAATGTCGTCCACGTCGGACATTTCCGACACCAAACTAAATATAGCCAGACCCGATCCCTACCCCCCCACGACCTTCCGCACTCGTCGCCACTCCAGTCCATCACCACCACCGCGACATCATCACCATCACCACCACCTAAATCCCGACGTCCCCCAACTCTGACCAAACCCTATAAATCTCACCACCACCATCAAAAATTTGACAAACCAAAAACTTACCTCCACCACCATCGATCTCTAGACCCCGCTCATACCTTCCGCGGACGGAGCCGCCGTAAATCTTGGGAAGTGCCAGCCACTCCTCGACACGCCAGCACTCGTACGTAGCCATTCCGCCTCCATCGCCATGGCGTCTCGGTGCCTTCATCGCCGCTGGTGCGTTCCTCGGAGCTCGTCGCGCCAAGATGAGACCCCCGCGCCATCAGCCGACCTCCGGTGTCGCATGGCCTCCTGGTGAGCACCCACTCCCCCACTCCTCCTTCTTCCCCCTTTGTGTTCTCTCTCTCTTACTTCCTTTTTTCCTTCCTTTTCCCCTCCTTTAAATTCTATGTGAACCAATTTACTACTCTGATGACTCTCACGAAAGAAGAGTAATGACTTGAGTTTGTTAATACATATATTATATTTATTATAAATTACTATAATTATTATTAATGTTGTTTTGTTGTTATTTCAGTTGTTGTGTATAAGTTTATTATTATAGTATTAAATGACTCATTGATATAATTGGTAGATGTAAAAATATATATAAATTATTTTTACTATCATATTTATTATAATGGATTTTACTAAACTGGTTATTACTAGCTCATATTATTAGTAATTGTTCTGTCAAGGTTACAATTAGATATAAGGATCTTCTTAAAATTCTTGTATAAATATATATACACAATTATATATCAATATTATATTTGAAAAATATGGTTTTTGAACCATATAAAACTAAATTATCTTTGCTAATAAGATATTGTTTTCTGTCCAAAAAATGTATTTTGACAAACTTAGAGTTAGTATAAAGTGATTTTGACCAAAAACATATTTTTTTACCAATAAAACCTAGTCTTAAAATATTATATTTTCTAAAGTGTTATTGACATCTTTCTCCACAAATTCTCCTTCGATTAACCCTATTGCTCATGACTAATCATGCATCCTACATTCTCGTGACTCCGCCCCTAAACATGGAACATGGCTTTTGGAAAAATTGAAATATAACAAACCATCACACCACATCAAGCGACACACTAGGCAAGATACCTTGCCATTATTTATTGTTTATAATTAGTTGTATTTTATTTAGTTATTGCATATTCCTGTATTTATTTCCAGTTCTTCTAGTGTATCATTGTGATAGTTCCTGATTTATTTATTTGCCTTCACAATATACTTTTTGCTTGTCCTTGAAGTTGCATATGGACCTAGAGTCCGGAGACTACCATTAGTTTAGCACATCTACATAAACTTTGACACGGAGATGGCACGAGATGTGTGGGTTGTGAGTTACATATAGCCTCTGGACTCGCGTGTTGGCTGATCACTGATACATAGGGGACGTACGTTAGGTCTAACTGTCAATAGATGAATGTTAGAAGACTTGACGGTTAGTAGTATTACATGGTCATGGATGCAATTTGGATAGGTGCATCGGGTGGGAAGAACATTTCCTTGTCGTATGGGCTTCTATTATATATTCTCTTGTAACCCGAAAGCTCCGCAGGAGATACGGGTATGCTTACCTCCTCAGATTGGCCACTGACATTTTTGAACGTTATGCGCTTGGTCACTGGTGCCCAAGAGGGGCTTATACAAGATCCTATTATTAGCCAGGGCTCATGCGACTAAAAGGTTGTTCTTAACTGCATGTACACTATAGAACGGTTAGGTGACCCTACTTGGTGTCATGTCACTTTTCTTTACTTTGTGACTTTATGGCATATTTAATATTCAGTTTTTATGGCATGTTCTTCCTGTATCTTGGTACGTCCTTCTGAGGACCTGGTGATCTCTCCTGGTGTGTGCCTTTGTGATGTCTCGTAGGCACTCAAACTAAGGCCATATTTTACTCTTTTCCTCCAAGGTGATTGTACTTGGATCGCCTTCGCATCGCTCAACAAATTTATTTGTTATGTATTTCTTCTATTTTAGTTGGTAGTGGATCTGTCTCCATCCAACGATTTGTAAATATAATTTATGAGTTGATTTATATGTTCTTCCATATTTATTTGTGGATGAGATTAGTGTCGTGATTTACTGTATTTTATAACTTATGTATACATACGATGATTCCATATATTGGAGTATACATCGTATGTATGCAGCTGGTATGTCGACGTACTTAGTCGTAAGTATTTTAGGACTGGGGCATTATAGCCATCATGTGCCTCTCAGAGTGCTTCTTGTGCTTCGGTCTTGGATAGACATCACAGGAGAAAAATGTCATATGAATGACAATACAGCATTTTGGTAGCTGTGGCATAGAAGAACTTGAGCGAGCATTTCCTGACAAAAGTGGCTTCTTTCGGGTCTTTGGGTAGGATTCTGTAGACTGCGTAGTCTACAAACGAGAATCGCTTTTCCTGAATGTCCACATTAGTGTCCACCTGTACAGTGTAGCGTAGGCACGCATGTAGGTTGTTCTTTGGGCAGACTAGCTCTCGACCCGTCAATGTGATGGGGTACTGAGTTTTGGTAGGAGCTGCCAGAGAAGCTGCGAGACCAGCTAGAGCATTGGCCTCCAAGTTTCATAATCGAGGTTCATGTTTTATAAAGAACCCTGTGAAGGTAAAAATGATATCGATTGCTGCCTGGTGGTAAGAAATCAGATCTTCGTGCTGAACCTCATATTACCCTCGAACATGGTTGATAATCAGCTTCGAGTCACTGTAGGCCTCGATATAGTCGACCCCCAACTATTTAGCGAGATGGAGCCCGATAATGAGAGCGTTGTACACAGCAACGTTATTGGTGCATGACTCTATGAGAGAATATGCATGATGGATGACTAAGTCAACGGGAGTGACGAGAGCGACTCTGACCCCTGCGATGATCTCAGTTTTGGGCCCTATTCTTGAAGCACCGTCGAAGAATATACGCCAAACAGGATTGTCTGAAATTACATTAGACTCCAGGACTCCATCCGGGATATCTTTGTAGAGTTTCGACGTCTCTGGTATAGGTTGTCATGCCAAGAAATTGACTAATGCTTGTCATTTAATCGCCTATTGTGGGACAAAGACCATGTCATAAGGCGTCAAGATGATTGCCCATGTAGCTAGCTGTGAATTGAGTGCCCCTGGCTTGGTCATGAGGACTCTGAGGGAGTTGACTCTGGAGATGACATGAATTATCTGTCCAGCCACGTAATAGGGTGTCTTCTGAATAGCGAAGACTAGAGGAAGACACTCATTTTCAACAGGATTATACCGATGCTCGACACCAATCATGGTTCTACTCAGATAGTAGATTGCTTATTCGTGGCCTTTATTATTTCTCTGAGCTAGTAAAGCACCAAGAGAATGGTCTGTAGCTCGGATGTATAGCAGAAAGGGCCTCCCCACGACCGGTGCTACCAGTATTAGGGACTAGTGAGGTACTTCTTGATGTTGTCGAATGTGCGCTGGCGTTTTTCGGTCCATAGGAGCGTTGCTATGAATCTTCTGATGTATGCCAAGGTCCTTGTAGGCCTCGAAGCTCACGAAGATTTTTCGAGGGAGCTATATCCAAGATTGCCTTAGTCTTTTCAGGGTTAATATGAATACCCTTGGCCATGACGATGAAGCCCAAGAACTTGCCGCTGGAAACCCCCAGGAAAGTCTTGGTTGGGTTCATCTTCAGTCATTGTGTCCGAATCAAGTCGAACATTATCCTCAAGTCATCCAGATGGATGGATTTTTTCTGGCTCTTAACGGCAATGTCGTCAACATAACATTCGACCATTTTTTGGAGGTATTTGCGATATATGGTACTCATAGCCTGCTGGTATGTTGCTCCCGCATTCTTCAAAGCAAAGGGCATCACCGTATAATAGTAGATCCCTTTTGGAGTTTGGAACGAAGTATGTTTTTTGTCTTCATAGAATATCTTAATCTGGTTGTTGCCTAAGAACCCGTCCATGAAAGATATACGCTCGAAGCCACAATTATTGTCGATCATTACGTCAGTGATTAGGAGGTAAAACTCGTCTTTTGGGCAGCCCGAGTTGAGATACCGGAAGTCTTTGCAGACTCGAATTTTTCTATTTTTTTAGTGACTGGGACAATGTTGGCCTCCGAATCTGGATGTTGCTATTTACGAATGAAGTCACTCTCTATGAGTTTGTCTACTTTTTTCTCGATAGCATCCATAATATTAGGGCAAAAGCGACACTATTGCTGTTTGACAGGTTTAGCATCGGGCAGGATGTTGAGTCATTGATTCGTGACTTGCGGGTCTAAACACAGCATGTCTTCATAGCTCATAGAAAATACCTCGATGTATTCTCAGATTAGCTGTATCAGAGATTCTCTGTCTTCTCCAGTCAAGCTTTTGCTAATAAAGATGGGTTTAGGGGAAGCCTCATCTCCTAGGTTGACTTGGATGACTTTATCTTCAATGAGAGGTTCTCAGTGTTCGAAGCACCATTCCCATTGGGATCCTAGGTGTTGAGCCAAGGGTTCATCTTCGTAGAATTCGAGCATCTAGTCTTCATCCACGACTGGGGGTCTGCAGAGACCATATTGACAGAAAGTATCTATTTGAAGGCTTGGCCGATAATAGTATCAGAGTCCCAGGTTGAAGAATCGGAGGGTGAGAATGCACCATGACCTCTGATTCTGAACTCTCCGAAGTTGTTGTAGGTGTAACATAACCCAACCCCCAGTAAGTTCGCTGGTAGTAGTTCTGAGACTTCCCCTTTGGAGCACGAAGCCGAAAAGGAAGGCGTCGGCCTTTGCCGTAGTTCAGTCCTCTGTCACTATTCAAGTTGTATCCCATCTTCTGAATAAGGTGTTTGGCTTGAGTAGTGCAACGGTAAAGCTGCAACTTACTGTTATCGGGCTCTGGCACTGCGGGGGTAAGTCTTTGAGGATGCTCTACCCGACCGAAGATAATGGGTTCATCATCTTTCTTTCTTGCTGGAACTAGGAAGTAAGTACCTCGGAAAGGGGCAACTCGACTTACAAGATTAGCGGTTGTCACTTATGTTTCCATTATATATAGAGCATTGTCAAAGAAGTACATATTGTTCTATTGTGCACAAGAGTAATTCAAAGACAACTTTCTTTAATAAAATACGAAATTTTTTCCCGAAGGATTACATCATCTAAAGAATGCGTCTCAGCATTGGCACATATGTAGTCTCGTAACTCCTTATCAGTGAGAACCAGGGCTGCCATGGGAGAAGATGGAGGAGGCTTCCCCTTTAATTTGACTACCAAGGGGACTGGAGTCGGAAGTTCTTGTGACCTTTTTGAGGTCTTTCGGGGGAGATTTATTTGTATAGGCTCATGGCTAGTTGCTGATACCGTCAGGGGCGAATGATCAAGAGCCTTTCTTCGAAGTTTAATGACAAGAGGTGCTGATATTTTCGGGAGGCTTCCCCCTCAATCGAACCCTCAGTGGTTCTTCGGCCATAGCTGTGCTTTCTGATGTCGTATCTGCCTCGTCTTCGATATCATTAGCATCGTCATCCCATGGGAATGACTTATACAGATCAGCATCCATATAGTATGCTTCGAGTCCTCGGAATGGGTCAATGTCAGCGAACTCAGTCTTGATAGTCCCATCGCTGGCTACATATTTATGCATTGATGGAGAGTAGAAAGTAGGATCATGTACTCATGAATCTATGGCCATCCCAATAACATATTATAATTTATGTCTGCATCAATGACATAGCAAGTTACATCCGTCTGGAGGTCACATATCTCGTATTTCAGAGGGATCTTGCCCAAGGGCTCGCTCTTTCTATTAATGAAATTGATGATTATAGTGTTCGACGTGGTCAGCCGTTGCATCAAAATCACTAAGGTTTGGAGAAGACTCTGAAGGATAATGCTGAGTGAGGAGCCATGGTCGATGTTGATGTGATCGACCTTGATGTCACCAATATACCCTGTATAGTACAGGGGTCTATTATGCCGATTGTTCTTCAGCAACATATTCAGCTGGGTAAATATGATATTGGGAATCACCTCGACCACACTATGATATTGTGGGCACGTGGCAGGATATTCCTTTGGCGATTTCACCAGGGTGAGGAAGGAATCAGCATTTTGTGAAGCTTTGCTAATGGCATCCCGAGTCTCTTTGGAGAGACGGAGGAGCTCAAAGAGCGATAGCCTGGCTGGAGTATTGGCAAGCTGTGCCAATATATCGAAGTTGTAGGGCTTGATTGACTCTACTATCGAGTCTTTTCTTAGAGGTTTGTCAAAGCAAACCTCCTTCTGTCTTTGCTTATCTATTGCAGAGGCTTGAGATAAGCCTGCTTCCGATGTATCAGGTGTAGTGGATACCGCAGGTGAGGTATTTCTACCTCTGGAACCTGGTTATCTTATCACTAATAAGCTTAGCGAGTGGTAACCAGAGTGTCGTCAGTCGATATAGAAACCATATGCACGACTTGACCTTCTTTCCCTTGACGGAGTGTACTACAGGCAACATCATGTTCAGGGTGAGATCGGGATGTATCCATATAACTTCGTCTTGCGGCTTCATAAATGGGATGAGACCTTCAACGTTATCATGGGCCGGTAGAAGGTTGACTACTTCCATTGTCGCCCTTAGGATGGGGACGACACCTTCTTGGGCCTCTATCCTCGAAATTTTTTTGAATTGGAGGGTGACCATATTGGTAGACTCATAGTCGAGTGAGATGACCTCGGCGTCAAAGAGGCGTTGGATCTATCTCTTCAATACGTAGCAATCGCACGTTGAATGGTAAACATACTAGTGATAGTTGCAGTATTTTGGATTATCTACCTTTCCTACTTCATTTGGATGCTTTGGAGGCAGGAGTCGAAGTTTGCCACCCTTCATCAGCATATCGAACAGTTCTAGTATATCTTCGTCGTCGAAGGAGTAGGTTTCTTTCGATCTCGGTGCTTCAGTCGGCTTCTAGTTCATTAACAGTGAACCTTTAGAGATATTGAAGGTCATGGCTTGCTTCCCGTTGTCGTCCTTAGGGGCGAGGTTATTGCTAGATGAACACTTCCTTTTGACTTCGAGTGAAGAAAAACTAAATCCCAACAGTTGCGCATCCCGAGCCTTTCTTTCGGCTACGTCTGCCTCGACGATGAATGGTGTCTATTCTACGTACTGAGCACTGTGCCACAACTTGATTGTGGGGAGCACGTTCTTGTGACACGAATCCATGAGCATGGGCTCGGGTATAGCAGGTGGTAGCCTCAGAGCTGCCTGGTGGAAGCGCTCAATGTAAGCACATATAGGTTCCTTCTCCTGCTAGAAAATATCCATGAGAGTGGACATCATCATGTCTATTCCACCTTCATAGAACTGAGCCAGTAAAAGATGCTTCAAATTGTTGAACGACGAGATACAATTGTCGAGGAGACTATAAAACCATTTATAGGCTACCCCTACAACGCTCCTATAAATATATTCGTGAGCAGAGCGTCGTCGTTTGGTAGATGCCCAGTTACCGAGGTGAAGTATCTCAAGTATCAACGAGGAGACTCCTTTACATCAAATGGTACGAGCATCTACGACATGTACTTGGGTGGGTATATCACATTATCCCACTCAGCAGGATATGGTTGTCGAATTCCCATCTTTTGGAGTGATTCTCGCTTTTCTCTGGCATCATAGCGAGCATACAATTCTTTGAGGGCCTGCTGTATGTCATTTGACATTGTGGGTCCAGTTGTTGATGGGGTGGATGACAGCGGCATTGCTTGACTCAAGATAGGAGGTGTATGAGACCCGTCGTTTATACCCGGGTTTTGGTTGGCAGGAGCAGGGACGTTGGATGTTAATTTCTCCTTGATCTCCAGAACTACAGAAGTCAAGGCCTACACAGTTTCATTTAACGTATTCAGGCCCGTCTCCAATGCCTCGATACATTTTTGATGACTGGACCCCTTGCTGCTTTTCGTATTGTTACCTTCAGCTATAAAAATGGACATAGGATGTGCACAGATAGAATGGATAGTGGATCTCAAACTCTCTGGTTTAGATACCTGAGTCTTGTCATCCTTAGGGTAGACATGTAGATTGCTATCATCTTTCAATTCGTTGTAGTTACTACCACCAGCCTGCTGGTTGCTTGTGCCAATAGAGGCATCTGTGTCAGTTCCAAACAATGTCTCATCGGGTTGGAATGAGGGATTATTATAGATGGTGGGGGATTGGCTACCCCAGCCTACGACAAGAGTTTGACCTGAGTGTGGGTATGTTGGAACACACCTGTGCTGGGCACTACCGGTTTATTGCCTCCCAGTTGGCCCTTGGATTTGTTGGCCGAGGTGGGAGGGTTCTTGGCAAGCTTCATGAGAGATGGAGAACCTCGCACCGTGTTGTACGAAGCAGTGAGGAGTTTATCTTCTTTTTACTCGACGATTTTTTGTCGCATCTCGGATGTACAGATGCCAGCGGCGCAGTCTTTGTAAGACGGACTGCCTCTTCGGTAGCGATGCTGCTGTTTGGCAATAACAACAGTTGATGGTGATCCGGGTATACCTTGGGCCAGACATGTTGTGCGCGGTGGAGTCCTCCTTCGTCTTGCGCTTCCATGAGATCGCCTTGTGCAGATCAGAGGGTAACACTTCTACATTCCTCTCGAACGTACAGGGAAGCTGCTCGCATGAATGCAGACATGAAGGTGGCTTCCCTCTTCTCAGTTTCTGTACGTGAGATACGCTTAGGTCCAGATAAGAGAGTCGCTGGTGAGGCAAACTCACTCTATGCCTACAGCAACGCTGCTTGTACGAGTCTACCTCTACAATATGTACCCACTGGCTTGAATCATGCACAAAAACACTCAAGTGACAGCGGGGTTCTACTGGTCGGGGCATCAAAGCGCTCGAACCAGTTTTGTATAGCTTTCCATCGGCTGTGTGCGTGACTGTCAACGCGGGCCTTTGGTTAACTGTTGGTGTTGTATGTTGATCGCTTGAAGCGCGTACAGCCCTTGACTTCTTCTAAATACCCCTAGAAGGTGCTAAGTATTCATAATCCAACTGAGTGTTTGGCATAGAACTTTCCTCGCGCACGACGTGTGCTGTCTTAGATTTTTTTGCGCCATCCCTAGAAGGTGCATGGCCTTCAGAATCCAACATAATGGTCAGTGTAGCACATTGGTCGCACAAGGAGCGTGCTGCCTTGGATCTCTTCATGCTACCCATAAAAGGTCGTAGTATTCAGAATCTAACTGAGTGGATGCTATAGCACTTTGGTCGTGCAGGGCGTGTGCTGCCTTGGATTTCTTCGTGCCATCCCTAGAAGGTGTATGGCGTTCAGAATCCAACATAATGGTCGACGTAGCACGTTGGTCGCACAAGACGTGTGCTGCCTTGGATCCCTTTATGCTAGACCTAAAAGGTGCGTAATGTTCAGAGTCCAACATAGCCTTACCTGATGGGTAGGCAATTCTTTCAAAGATAGACCTTCTTGCCTACGCAGCTGCCTTCTTACACGGGTGTAAAACCCCTAAATTTCTATTATTTTTATTTATTAAATTTAGTACTGATTTAAAATTTTTGTAATATACGTCGCGTAGACGTATTATACGTCGTGCACGACCTTTTGTTTTCTTTTTCGAATTTGCTCGACGAGTGCGATTATGTGCGAGCGTACATATTTTTAAAAAATACTTTTCTTCTATTTTTATGGTTTCAAAATATTATACATAATAATTATTTAGCTATCGTACCAAAATTTTTAAGTTCATTATTTATTTATGTTATTTACACAAAGACTTTCGTTTATACAGTTATTAATTATAAATAATATTTTTAGTGCGTACATGTATTGCATAAATATTTTATTAGTGTAATTTTCGAAATTATTAATATTAATATTTTATTATTCAAAAAGATTTATTTTCGAAATTATTATTATTAGTATTTTGGAAAATATATTTCAAAATTATTGTGGCGATTTAAAATCTTAATTTGAACCTATGGATTTATTTATATGGTTAAATATTTGAAATTTGAATTTTTCCATTGATTTTAAACCAATAATTTAATTAGATTCAAATTTGATTTGCATTTGGAATTGGATTTATATTTAGATTTGGATTTAAATTGATTTAAATTAAATTGCAAGCTATCTATTTTTGGGTTTAAACTACTCCTAATGCTTATTTAATTGGGAATTCCCACATCCTATAAATAGGCAGGTACTCCTCCAATTTATTATTCATCCACAACAATTTCCACAAAGTGTACGTACCTCGTGTCGGTGTCCATCTCTTCCGTGTCAGCCGTGACGGCCTCGGGTCCGACCCCGGGTGTCAATCCAATCTTATTCCAATCTACTTATTTACAATTACATGGTTATCTTCTTCGTGTCCACACACGGACACATGTTCTCATCAACCCCTTCGTGTCCGACATGCCGGACACGAACCCCCGACGAGAACCAAAATCCCTAACCTAACCCACTGTCACCGTCCCCGCCACCGTCACTCCGGCCACCTTGGCCGAGTGCAACCACCATCACAACCATTACCAAGCCCTCACTAGCGACACAGCGCCCCCGATCTCTCCCGACCAAGCGCAGCCTCCAGCCCGTCCACCGCTACTGCCATCACCACACCGCAGTCCGGCCAAACCTCGGCCACCACTCCAGCCTAATTCCGGCCACACCGACCTTTACACCATCACCTTCACCACCATCACCAGCACCTCACCCAAAACCTTCGCCACCACCATAACCAGGACCACCGTCCTTCCATCGTACGACCACCACCAAACAAGGAGAAAAAAATAAAATTACAGAAATCCAAACCCTGACCTTCTCCGTCGAGCGCCGCGCGTCTGGATCGAGCGCCGACCAAACGCCGTGCATCGCCGACGGAGAGCTCGTGCCTCACCGGGATCCGCCGCACGCGCCCGACTTGTCCTCGCCTCCACCGTCTGAGACCGCCCAACCCTTGTCGCCGACCGCTGCCGCCGTTCCCTCTAGCCCGCTCCGTCGTTTGCCGCCTTCAGCCGCTTGCCTCCGCCCCTGTCCGCCCTGGCCTTCCTCCGCCTCCGTCCGACTCCGACCTCTCCTCCTCTTCTGACCCGCGCCCAAAGCCCGCCGGAAAACCCCCTCCGACGAACTCCGATCTCTCCGCCACCGCGAGCCCAGCCCTCGCTCCGGTGCTGAAACCCTAGCCGCCTGCCGACCTAAGCCCAGTCTCCCGCTACCTTTCCTCCAGCCGACCGCCGTCCGCCGGAGGAACCCCTCCCCTGTCGTCGCCGCTTCCTCTCCCCCTCGTCACCTCATTCCCTCTTGTTCACTCCTCATCGCCCCCTTCTTCCTTCTTCTTCGGTCGCCGTTCGCCCACCGGTGTCGGACCACCCACTCCGGCCGCCCTCCGCTCACCGCCTCTCTCTCCGCCCCTCTCTCCTTGGGCCACCCTCTCGAAACCCCCAAAACCCCTATCGTGAGGAATAAAGAACGGCAGCAGAGCAGCTGCTAGCTGCTGTAGTTGGGTCCTTATAAATTTTTATTTATTTATTTATTTTTTGTTTAGTTTTATTGTTATTGGTTTTCTTTTTAGTAATTATCAGTATTATTATTATTATTATTATTACTATTGTTATTATTATTACTATTATTATTATTATTATTTAACATCATTATTATTATTATTATTATTATTATTATTATTGTTATTAGTGTTTTTATTAAGATTATTATTACTGTTAGTATCTATTATTATTATCAAAAATTTTATCATTATTATTATTATTAATATTATTGTTGTTTTTCCTAATTGGGTTATTTCTTTACCAAGATTTTTGTTATACAATATATAATAGTTGATAAATAATTTAAAATATTATTGCTATGCCTTTGTTATTGTACTATTAGTACCAATTATTATCTTTTCTTTACTAGCCAAAATAGATAAGTTCATAAAAACTATTTTTATTATTGGTAACAACAATATTATAGACAAAGATATTGTTGTAAATGTTCTATTTTTTTAAAGTAAATTATTTGACAAAATTATAGTTTTACAAATACGGATTTTAGCATTATAAATAACTTCCTATAATTTATATATATTTTCCATTCTTCTTTGATTTTCTCCTTTCCATGATCAATCCCGTTATTCCTATTCTTTCGCCAATTCAAGTCTACCTTGTGTCCACCATAACCAATTTAACCGTCCTGGACCCGATAGAACTGTCCGTGCCACCATCTGAGGTCACCTTGTATAATTGTTGCATCGAAGTCGCAGTTCGTGCCACATTGATTATCGCAGCACAGCAGGCGCTCTACCAGGCAAGACACCTTGCCATTTGTTGTTTAATTATTTTAGCTCATATTTCATGCATGTCTATTATTTTCTTTATGCAAAATAAACTGTGATACATAGCATAACTGTTAGAACTTACTGTTCATTTATTTTTCCTGCTATGTATTATTTTTCTCACATTAAACCTAGATTTAAGGGACCACCTTTGTGTGTTGCATTCATGGCCTTGACACGTTGTATCACAAAGTTGTGTGTCGCATGTAGAATACGGAAGTGCGTGATTGGCTGGCCACCAGTACGTACAAGCCGTGCGATAGGAATAACCGCTAATAGAGATTGTATGCTAGTTTGACTTAGCGGTTATAGTAGTTTGTGTTGTGGATACAACACAGTAGGCATTGGGCGGGGAGGACAATTCCTTAGCGTATGGGCTTCGATGCACTTCCTTTGTGACCCGGACTCTCCGCTGGAGATACGGGGTTGATGACCCATGCTCTTCCTGCTGGGGCCTCTGGTGCCCAAGAGGGGACTATGCCGATCCTATTCAGCCAGGGTCCATGCGTAGGAAGGATTGTTCTTAACTACATTTCACATAGAACGGTAGGCTACCCTATCCGTTAGATACGAGTACTTTTGGTTTGGGTACTTGTATCTGACCGTGGCTTGGAACAATAACTTGTCGCGGATTAGTTCGTCACATCCTGTCCTTGTTTGGTTGGAGGGATGGTACGCTCGTTCAGTAGGTGCGTATTGGAACATGTTATAATTCGATTTCCTTATTTATTTGAGCAATATTTATTCAGTTTATATGGCATGCTATTATGTGTCTTGTTACGTCCCTCTGAGGACCTGGTTGTCTTGTGTAATGCCCCAGCCCCAAAATACGTAGGACTAGGAACGTAGACATGCCAGCTGTATTTATACGAAGTATACTCCAATATATGGAAGCCTCGTATAAATACAAGAGCTGTAAAATGCAGTAAAACCATAACTAATCTCATCCACAAGAATAAAAGAATAAAAGATACCATATAATGAGAATGAATTTGTCTTGATACAATATGTTGGGCGGAGACAAATCCACTACCAACAAAATAAAGAAAAGTACATAGAAAATGAAATGAGTGGCGAGCGAAGCGAAGACGATCCAAATGCAATCATCTTCGAAGAAATAGCGAAGATCACTACTAAAGCTAGAACATCTCCGAAAGACAATAGCACACACCTGGCAAGACAACCAGGTCCTCAGAGGGATGTAACAAGACACATAATAGCATGCCATATAAACTGAATAAATATTGCTCAAATAAATAAGTAAATCGAATTATAACATGTTCCAATATGCACCTACTGAATGAGCGTACCATCCCCCCAACCAAACAAGGACAGGAGATGGTAAACTAATTCACGGTGACGTATCTTCCCATGCTATGAATCTAATATGGTATCCGGACCCCAACAAGGTTCAATACCTTCTCATCGAAGTAGTAAGTCACACCTACAACCAAACAAGGACAAGATGTGACAAACTAATTCGCGACAAGTTATTGTTCCAAGCCACGGTCAGATACAAGTACCCAAACCGAAAGTACTCGTACCTAACGGATAAGGTAGCCTACCATTCTAAGTGAAATGTTGTTAAGAACAATCCTTCCTAAGCATGGACCCTGGCTGAATAGGATCGGCATAGTCCCCTCTTGGGCACCAGAGGCCCCAGCAGGAAGAGCATGGGTCATCAACCCCGTATCTCCAGCGGAGAGTCCGGGTCACAATGGAAGTGCATCGAAGCCCATATGCTAAGGAATTGTCCTCCCCGCCCAATGCCTACTGTGTTGTATCCACAACACAAACCACTATAACCACTAAGTCAAACTAGCATGCAATCTCTATTAGCGGTTATTCCTATCGCATGGCTTGTACGTACTGGTGGCCAGCCAATCACGCACTTCCGTATTCTACATGCGACATATTTACAACGTGTCAAGGCCAATGAATGCAACACACAAGGTGGTCCCTTAAATCTAGGTTTAATTTGTAAGAAAAATAATACACAGCAGGAAACTGAACAGTAAATTCTAACAGTTATGCTATGTATCACAGTTTATTTTGCATAAAAAAATAATGAACATGCATGAAATATGAGCTAAAATAATTAAACAGCAAATGGCAAGGTGTCTTGCCTGGTATGACGCCTGGTGTGCTGCGATGATCAAGATGGCACGAACTGCGACTTCGGTGCAACAACTATATATGGTGACCTCTGATGGGGGCACGGACAGTTCCATTAAGTCCAGAAGGGTCAAATTAGTTAGGGTAGGCATATGGGAGTACGAAATTGGGCAAAGGAATACGAATAATAGGGCTAATCGCGAAAGTGGAAGATAATCGAAGAGGAATCTAGAGTAACAATATATATACGGTTTGTAGAAAGCTATTTATAATCCAAATATATATATTGTTATTTGAAATAGTTTTTAAGTAATCCTTGAATATATATTAAAACCATTTTATGGAAAACCAAATTTTTGTCAAAAATAAAATTTGTAGGAAAAAGGCTACAGATAAAGTACCATAAAAAGGATAACATAATTATGCCTTGAAATCAAATTTTTAGTGTACGTATAAGGTCAACCCTTAATAATATATTTTATTACGAAATAGTTTAGAAATTTTAATATCAATAATATAGTAATAAAAGAATAATACCGCTGACTAATTACATAAAAATCTGCACACATATTATATTTTACAATAGAAAATATCTACAAGATATAGTACTAGTACTATGTTATTGTATATATGCTTTGCATTAATAAGTAGATACAAGTAAAAGATAATGAAATAAATAGCTAACATTAATATTAATACCTATAACAATAATAGTAATAATAATAATAATAATAATAATAATAAAAGTAGTAATAATAATAATGATGATAATGATGAAGATAATAATAATAATAATAATAATAATAATAATAATAAAAAACACCAGTATTAATCAGAACAAAAAAATAATAATCATAATAACAACGAACAAATAAATAATAAAAAAAATAACCAAAAAGGAAGGGCAGCGGTCTCTGCTGCTGTTCCCAAAATTGGGGAAGGGAGAGAGAATAGAGGTCGGGGGAAGAGGAAGAATGTCGGGAGAGAGAGGGAGAAGAGACTGGGAGAAGAGAGCGGATGAGAGAGAGGAGATCGGGAGAAGCGGAGGAATCGGGGTTCCTGTCGTGGCGAGAGAGGAAGAGGGGAGAGGCGGACGGCAGTGGTTTTTGATCGGCGGCGGAGGCGAAGGGTGTAGGAGAGGGTCTTTGGCCGGGCTCTGGCGGCGCTCCGGCGGGGCGGTTTGATTCGATCGGCGGGACTCTCCGCTCCGGCGTGCGGTGGAGACGCGCGCGGCGGAGGGCGCTCAAAGCTGGGGGTCGGCGACATGCGGCGGAGGCAGATGGAGATCTGGGCAGCGCCGCGGGTTCGTCGGATGAGGCTTGGCCGGGACTCGCCGGGATGAGCGGACGGTGCTAGGGTCTCGGTGGACTGGGGTTCCGGAGTGCGGAAGGAGCGGGGTTTCAGGCGCGGCGGAGCGCCTTCACCGGCGGAGGAGGACGGAAAAAGGGCGGCGGATCAGGTGGCAGAATCGTGGCGGAGGAAGGTCGGCGTTGATGGGCTCAGGTGACCTGCGGGTTCGCGGCGAGGTCACGTGGCACGGAGGCTGGGTCGGCCGGCCAGCGGTGGTTGGGCTACAGACGGTAGAGGAGCTCCGGCGAGACTCTGGGTGAAGGTGAGTTTAGATTTTTGGTTATTTTTGGTTTTCTTGTGGATGTTGGTGGTGGCATATGTGTTGACGGCGGTGGCGATGGCGGCTGGGGCGAGGGTGCTGTGACGGTGTTGGTTCGCCATAAATTTGGCCGGAGTTTGGGCCGGGTTTTGAGGTAACGATGGTGATGGCGGTCGGGACAGGGGTCTGGCGGTCGAGGCGGTTGAGTAAGGGAGGTGACGGGACTGGTTGTGTGTGGTGGTGGAGTGGTTGTGGTGCGTCGGTGTTTTGGGCAGGACGGTAGCAGCGGTTGGGGAAGGGTTGACCTACGTCGAGAGGAGGGGTGAGTCGGGACAGAAGACCGGGCTTAGAGTTTCGGGATAGGGTTAGATATTTTTATTGTGTCGGAGAAGTGTCCGACACGAGAACATAAATGTATATGTAAAAATATCATGGAATAAGAATGGAAAGCGGACACGGACACGAACACGGACACGAGGCACTGCACTTGTGGATGGTAGAATTTTGTGGAAGAATAAAAAGTTGGAGGAGTACCTGCCTATTTATATAGGATGTGGGAATTCCCAATTAGATAATGATTAGGATTGTTTAAACCCAAATTAGATAAATCATCTATTTAAATTAAATCAATCAATCAAATCCAATCCAATCCAAATCCAATTAAATCTAATTAAATCAAATTAAATTTTTAGTTTAAAATCAATAGGATAAATCAAATTCCAAATATGGATACTAATTAAATCTATTTAAATGTATCCATGGGATCAAATCAAAATTTAAATTGTCACAAACATTTCAAAAATATGTTGTCCAAAAATACTATAATAATTAATTTCGAAAATACATTATTATTTAAAATAAACAAATAAATAATTACGAAAATATATGTTTGTACAAATAGATATACTTTTCTAATTTACCATTTTATAGAAAAAAATTTATTTATTATATAAATGAAAGGCTTTTCATAAAAGTCATAAACTTGAAAATATTAGCTAGAAATAATTTTTTATCTACATTAAAAATAATAAAAATAATATTTTTTTCAAAAATATGTACGTTCGTCCATATTCGCACTCGACGAGCAAGAAAAATAATTTCGTGCGCGACGTACAATACGAGTACGCGACGTACAATACAAATTTTAAATCCGTACAAATATAAAAAAAATAATTAGTAGAAATTTAGGGGTTTTACATCCTACCCAACTTAAAAGAATTTTGTCCTCGAAATTAAGAATTAGTAGGGGGTGAGAGGACACAAGGGAGAAGAAGGCACAATGGTAGATAGAAGGGTTTAAGAAGTTGATATGGTCGTAGTCTAGGTTAAGGATACGACTAAGAGACGATTGTAATCACTCTTAAATTCAAGTGATTAGAAAGTCAAAATGGTAGAATTAGGGTCGAGGGAAAGGTCGAGTGGTTCTAGACAAAGATATGGCAACATAGAGTGATAATGGTCATTAGGTGATAGGATAGCTAGAGGAATTTTTAGCACAACGCTTCCGTCCTTCTAAAATAGGTGAAGACGAAAGCAATATAGAGTTCGAAGGAGGCGTTATCGAATACGAATACGTGGTTCAAAGGCGACCGAACAATTTCAAAAAAAATTTTCAAGGCAGTCGTCGATGGGATTCTAAAGGACGAGTTCAACTACACCCCATCCACGTAGATTGATATATGAAAAGGCAAACCAAAGTGCACTTGGTTGATCAGACCATCATGCACCGGTTCTGATTAGACAAAATGTTAGTGAGCGGCCGCTCAATAGCATAAGTCATGAACAAACTCGATAAATAGATGAGTTTGTAAAACTAGATTATAGTTGCAACATTAGTCAAAGTGGTAACAACATAGGCACGAGAGATTTAAGATTAAAAGAAGGCAGAATGATACTAAGTCATACAGTCGTCCTATAGTCTTCTTGTCCAAGTCCTTGGTTGGTTAGACGGGTTAGGTGCTCTAGATTCTAGGATCTAATAAGCTTGCTAATATAGGTCACTAGGTCAAAGGGGTTGCTAGTTCATAAGGTATTCTACCCAACTTAAAGAATTAAACTAATGGTGTTTTGGGACGACTAACTAGTAGGGTCAATCTTTAGCAAGCACGAAGGGAAGATAAGAATAGGGATGGAAGGAAGGAAGCAAGATGCAATTGATGAGTCAAACGGTAGATAAAATCAAGGAAAGAGGTCAAGTATGTGGATGAGATCCTAGACTTCTAATCCTATACGCAGGCTTGCTTGGTACGATAAAGTAACCAAAAAAATTATCTGACCTGCATGGGCCACCACAAAAACATGTAACGCCCCAGCCCCAAAATACGTAGAACTAGGAACGTAGACATGCCAGCTGTATTTATACGAAGTATACTCTAATATATGGAAGCCTCGTATAAATACATGAGCTGTAAAATGCAGTAGAACCATAACTAATCTCATCCACAAGAATAAAAGAATAAAAGATACCATATAATGAGAATAAATTTGTCTTGATACAATATATTGGACGGAGACAAATCCACTACCAACAAAATAAAGAAAAGTACATAGAAAATGAAATGAGTGGCGAGCGAAGCGAAGACGATCCAAATGCAATCATCCTCGAAGAAATAGCGAAGATCACTACTAAAGCTAGAACACCTCCGAAAGACAATAGCACACACCTGGCAAGACAACCAGGTCCTCAGAGGGACGTAACAAGACACATAAAGCATGCCATATAAACTGAATAAATATTGCTCAAATAAATAAGTAAATCGAATTATAACATGTTCCAATATGCACCTACTGAACGAGCGTACCATCCCCGCAACCAAACAAGGACAGGAGATGGTAAACTAATTCACGGTGACGTATCTTCCGATGCTATGAATCCAATATGGTATCCGGACCCCAACAAGGTTCAATACCTTCTCATCGAAGTAGTAAGTCACACCTACAACCAAACAAGGACAAGATGTGCCGAACTAATTCGCGACAAGTTATTGTTCCAAGCCACGGTCAAATACAAGTACCCAAACCGAAAGTACTCGTACCTAACGGATAAGGTAGCCTACCATTCTAAGTGAAATGTTGTTAAGAAGAATCCTTCCTACGCATGGACCCTGGCTGAATAGGATCGGCATAGTCCCCTCTTGGGCACCAGAGGCCCCAGCAGGAAGAGCATGGGTCATCAACCCCGTATCTCCAACGGAGAGTCCGGGTCACAAAGGAAGTGCATCGAAGCCCATACGCTAAGGAATTGTCCTCTCCGCCCAATGCCTACTGTGTTGTATCCACAACACAAACCACTATAACCGCTAAGTCAAACTAGCATGCAATCTCTATTAGCGGTTATTCCTATCGCACGGCTTGTACGTACTGGAGGCCAGCCAATCACGCACTTCCGTGTTCTACATACGACATACAACCTCGTATTACAACGTGTCAAGGCCAATGAATGCAACACATAAGGTGGTCCCTTAAATCTAGGTTTAATTTGTAAGAAAAATAATACACAGCAGGAAACTGAACAGTAAATTCTAACAGTTATGCTATGTATCACAGTTTATTTTGCATAAAAAAATAATAAACATGCATGAAATATGAGCTAAAATAATTAAACAGCAAATGGCAAGGTGTCTTGCCTGGTAGGACGCCTGGTGTGCTGCGATGATCAAGATGGCACGAACTGCGACTTCGGTGCAACAACTATATATGGTGACCTCTGATGGGGGCACGGACAGTTCCCTTAAGTCCAGAAGGGTCAAATTAGTTAGGGTAGGCATATGGGAGTACGAAATTGGGCAAAGGAATAGGAATAATAGGGCTAATCGCGAAAGTGGAAGATAATCGAAGAGGAATCTAGAGTAACAATATATATATGGTTTGTAGAAAGCTATTTATAATCCAAATATATATATTGCTATTTGAAATAGTTTTTAAGTAATCCTTGAATATATATTAAAACCATTTTAAGGAAAACCAAATTTTTGTCAAAAATAAAATTTGTAGGAAAAGGCTACAGATAAAGTACCATAAAAAGGATAATATAATTATGCCTTGAAATCAAATTTTTAGTGTACGTATAAGGTCAACCCTTAATAATATATTTTATTACAAAATAGTTTAGAAATTTTAATATCAATAATATAGTAATAAAAGAATAATACCGCTGACTAATTACATAAAAATCTGCACACATATTATATTTTACAATAGAAAATATCTACAAGATATAGTACTAGTACTATGTTATTGTATATATGCTTTGCATTAATAAGTAGATACAAGTAAAAGAGAATGAAATAAATAGCTAACATTAATATTAATACCTATAATAATAATAGTAATAATAATAATAATAATAATAATAATAATAATAATAATAATAAAAGTAGTAATAATAATAATGATGATAATGATGAAGATAATAATAATAATAATAATAATAATAATAATAATAATAATAATAATATTAATAATAAAAAGAAAACACCAGTATTAATCAGAACAACAAAAATAATAATAATAACAACGAACAAATAAATAATAAAAAAACAACCAAAAAGGAAGGGCAGCGGTCTCTGCTGCTGTTCCCAAAATTGGGGAAGGGAGAGAGAATAGAGGTCGGAGGAAGGGGAAGAATGTCGGGAGCGAGAGAGAGCGAAGACTGGGAGAAGAGAGCGGAGGAGAGAGAGGAGATCGGGAGAAGCGGAGGAATCGGGGTTCCTGTCGTAGCGAGAGAGGAAGAGGGGAGAGGTGGACGGCGGTGGTTTTTGATCGGCGGCGGAGGCAAAGGGTGTAGGAGAGGGTTTTTGGCCGGGCTCAGGCGGCGCTCCGGCGGGGCGATTTGATTCGATCGGCGTGACTCTCCGCTCCGGCGTGCGGTGGAGACGCACGCGGCAGAGGGCGATCAGAGCTGGGGGTCGGCGACATACAGCGGAGGCTGATGGAGATCTGGGCGGCGCCACGGGTTCGTCGGATGAGGCTTAGCCGGGACTCGTCTGGATGAGCGGACGGTGCTAGGGTCTCGGTGGACGGGGATTCCGGAGTGCGAAAGGAGCAGGGTTTCAGGCGCGGCGGAGCGCCTTCAGCGGCGGAGGACGACGGAAAAAGGGCGGCGGATCAGGTGGCGGAATCGTGGCGGAGGAAGGTCGACGTTGATGGGCTCAGGTGACGTGCGGGTTCGCGGCGAGGTCACGCGGCATGGAGGCTGGGTCGGCCGGCCAGCGGTGGTTGGGCTACGGACGGTGGCGGAGCTCCGGCGAGACTCTGGGTGAAGGTGAGTTTAGGTTTTTGGTTATTTTTGGTTTTCTTGTGGATGTTGGTGGTGGCATATGTGGCGGTGGCGGTGGCGGCTGGGGCGAGGGTGCTGTGACGGTGTTGGTTCGCCATAAATTTGGCCGGAGTTTGGGCCAGGTTTTGAGGGAACGATGGTGATGGCGGTCGGGACAGGGGTCTGGCGGTCGAGGCGGTTGAGTAAGGGAGGTGACGGGGCTGGTTGTGTGTGGTGGTGGAGTGGTTGTGGTGCGTCGGTGTTTTGGGCACGACGGTGGCAGCGGTTGGGCTTGGTCTCTGATGGTGTGGTGTCGGGGAAGGGTTGACCTACGTCGAGAGGAGGGGTGAGTCGGGGCAGGAGACCGAGCTTAGAGTTTAGGGATAGGGTTAGATATTTTTATTGTGTCGGGGAAGTGTCCGACACGAGAACATAAATGTATATGTAAAAATATCATGGAATAAGAATGGGAAGCAGACACGGACACGAACACGGACACGAGGCACTGCACTTGTGGATGGTGGAATTTTGTGGAAGAATAAAAAGTTAGAGGAGTACCTGCCTATTTATATAGGATGTGAGAATTCCCAATTAGATAATGATTAGGATTGTTTAAACCCAAATTAGATAAATCATCTATTTAAATTAAATCAATCAATCAAATCCAATCCAATCCAAATCCAATTAAATCTAATTAAATCAAATTAAATTTTTAGTTTAAAATCAATAGGATAAATCAAATTCCAAATATGGATACTAATTAAATCTATTTAAATGTATCCATGGGATCAAATCAAAATTTAAATTGTCACAAACATTTCAAAAATATGTTGTCCAAAAATACTATAATAATTAATTTCGAAAATACATTATTATTTAAAATAAACAAATAAATAATTACAAAAATATATGTTTGTACAAATAGATATACTTTTCCAATTTACCATTTTATAGGAAAAAATTATTTATTATATAAATGAAAGGCTTTTCATAAAAGTCATAAACTTGAAAATATTAGCTAGAAATAATTTTTTATCTACATTAAAAATAATAAAAATAATGTTTTTTTAAAACTATGTACGTTCGTCCATATTCGCACTCGACGAGCAAGAAAAATAATTTCGTGCGCGATGTACAATACGAGTACGCGACGTACAATACAAAATTTTAAATCCGTACAAATATAAAAAAAATAATTAGTAGAAATTTAGGGGTTTTACATCTTGCCAGGTGTGTGCTATTGTCTTTCGCAGGTACTTTAGCTTTAGTCGTGATCTTCGCTATTTCTTCGAGGATGATTGCATTTGGATCGTCTTCGCTTCGCTCGCCACTCATTTCATTTTTCTATGTACTTTTCCTTATTTTGTTGGTAGTGGATTTGTCTCCGCCCAACATATTGTATCAAGACAAATTCATTATCTTTATATGATGTCTTTTATTCATTTATTTTGCGTGGATGAGATTAGTTATGGTTCTACTGCATTTTACAGCTTATGTATTCATACGAGGTTTCCATATATTGGAGTGTACTTCGTATAAATACAGCTGGCATGTCTACGTTCCTAGTCCTACGTATTTTGGGACTGGGGCGTTATATGTTTTTGTGGTGGCCCATGCAGATCAAGATAAATTGTTTGGTTACTTTACAGTACCAAGCAAGCCTGCGTATAGGATTAGAAGTCTAGGATCTTATCCACAAACTTGGCCTATTTTCTTGATTTTATCTACCGTTTGACTCATCAATTGCATCTTGCTTGCTTCCTTCCATCCCTATTCTTATCTTCCCTTCGTGCTTGCTAGAGATTGACCATACTAGTTAGTTGACCCAAAACACCATTAGTTAAATTCTTTAAGTAGGGTAGAATACCTTATGAACTAGCAACCCCTTTGACCTAGTGACCTATATTAGCAAGCTTATTTAGATCCTAGAATCTAGTGGACCTAACCCGTCTAGCCAACCAATGACTTGGACAAGAAGACTATAGGACAACTGTATGACTTAGAATCATTCTGCCTTCTTTTAATCTTAAATCTCTCGTGCCTATGTATTTACCACTTGACTAATGATGCTAATATAGCTTAGTTTTTGCAAGCTTATTCTTTTATCAAGCTTGTTTCAAGACATATGTTATGTGGGCATGTCCACTAACATATGGTCTAATCAGAACCGGTGCATGATGGTCTGATCAACCGAGTGCACTTTGGTTCGCTTTTGTCTATTACTCTACGTAGATGGGGACATAATTAAACTTTGCCCTTACAATCCCATCCACGTCTGCCTTGACAATTCTTTTGAAATTATTCGATCGTCTTTGAATCACGTATTCGTATTCGATAAGCGCCTCCTTCAAACTCTATATTGCTTTTGTCTTCACCTATTTTAGGAGGACGGAAGCGTTATGCTAGAAATTTCTCTAGCTATCCTATCACCTAATGACCATTATCACTCGATGTTGCCATATCTTTGTCTTGAACTACTCGACCTTTCCCTCGACCCTAATTCTACCATTTTGACTTTCTAAATCACTTGAAATTTAAGAGTGATTACAATGGTCTCTTAATCATATCCTCAACCTAGACTACGACCATATAAACTTCGAACCCTTCTATCTACCGTTGTGCCTTCTCACCCCCTACGAATTCTTAATTTCGAGGACGAAATTCTTTTAAGTTGGGTTGGATGTAAAACCCCTAAATTTCTACTATTTTTATTTATTAAATTTAGTACTGATTTAAAATTTTTGTAATATACGTCGCGTAGACGTATTATACGTCATGCACGACCTTTTGTTTTCTTTTTCGAATTTGCTCGACGAGTACGATTATGTGCGAGCGTACATATTTTTGAAAAATACTTTTCTTCTATTTTTATGGTTTCAAAATATTATACATAATAATTATTTTGCTATCGTACCAAAATTTTTAAGTTCATTATTTACTTATGTTATTTACACAAAGACTTTCGTTTATATAGTTATTAATTATAAATAATATTTTTAGTGCGTACATGTATTGCATAAATATTTTATTAGTGTAATTTTCAAAATTATTAATATTAATATTTTATTATTCAAAAAGATTTATTTTCAAAATTATTATTATTAGTATTTTGGAAAATATATTTCGAAATTATTATGGCGATTAAACATCTTAATTTGAACCTATGGATTTATTTATATGGTTAAATATTTGAAATTTGAATTTTTCCATTGATTTTAAACCAATAATTTAATTAGATTCAAATTTGATTTGCATTTGGAATTGGATTTATATTTAGATTTGGATTTAAATTGATTTAAATTAAATTGCAAGCTATCTATTTTTGGGTTTAAACTACTCCTAATGCTTAACTAATTGGGAATTTCCACATCCTATAAATAGGCAGGTACTCCTCCAATTTATTATTCATCCACAATAATTTCTACAAAGTGTACGTGCCTCGTGTCGGTGTCCATCTCTTCCGTGTCAGCCGTGACGGCCTCGGGTCCGACCTCGGGTGTCAATCTAATCTTATTCCAATCTATTTATTTATAATTACATGGTTATCTTCTTCGTGTCCACACACGGACACATGTTCTCATCAACCCCTTCGTGTCCGACATACCGGACACGAACCCCCGACGAGAACAAAAATCCCAAACCTAACCCACTGTCACCATCCCCGCCACCTTCACTCCGGCTACCTTGGTCGAGTGCAACCACCATCACAACCATTACTAAGCCCTAACTAGCGACACAGCGCCCCCGATCTCTCCCGACCAAGCCCAGCCTCCAGCCCGTCCACCGCTACTGCCATCACCACACCGCAGTCCGGCCAAACCTCGGCCACCACTCCAGCCTAATTCCGGCCACCCCGACCTTTACACCATCACCTTCACCACCATCACCAGCACCTCACCCAAAACCTTCACCACCACCATAACCAGGACCACCGTCCTTCCATCGCACGACCACCACCAAACAAGGAGAAAAAAAATAAAATTACAGAAATCCAAACCCTGACCATCTCCGTCGAGCGCCGTGCCTCTGGATCGAGCGCCGACCAAATGTCGTACGCCGCCGACGGAGAGCTCGTGCCTCACCGGGATCCGCCGCACGCGCCCGACTTGTCCTCGCCTCCACCGCCTGAGACCACCCAACCCTTGTCGTCGACTGCTGCCGCCGTTCCCTCTCGCCCGCTCCGCCGTTTGCCGCCTTCAGCCGCTCGCCTCCGCCCCTGTCCGTCCTGGCCTTCCTCCGCCTCCGCCCGACTCCGATCTCTCCTCCTCTTCTGACCCGCGCCCAAAGCCCGCCGAAAAACCCCCTCCGACGAACTCCGATCTCTCCGCCACCGCAAGCCCAGCCCTCGCTCCGGTGCTGAAACCCTAGCCTCCTGCCGACCTAAGCCCAGTCTTCCGCTACCTTTTCTCCAGCCGACCGCCGTCCGCCGAATGAACCCCTCCCCTGTCGCCGCCGCTTCCTCTCCCCCTCGTCGCCTCCTTCCCTCTTGTTCACTCCTCATCGCTCCTTTCTTCCTTCTTCTTCGGTCGCCGTTCGCGCACCGGTGTCGGACCACCCACTCCGGCCGCCCTCCGCTCACCGCCTCTCTCTCCGCCCCTCTCTCCTTTGGCCACCCTCTCGAAACCTCCAAAACCCCTATCGTGAGGAATAAAGAACGGCAGCAGAGCAGCTGCTAGCTGCTGTAGTTGGGTCCTTGTAAATTTTTTTTTTATTTATTTTTTGTTTAGTTTTATTGTTATTGGTTTTCTTTTTAGTAATTATCAATATTATTATTATTATTATTATTATTATTGTTATTATTATTACTATTATTATTATTATTATTTAACATCATTATTATTATTATTATTATTATTATTATTATTATTATTGTTATTAGTATTATTATTAAGATTATTATTACTGTTAGTATCTATTATTATTATCAAAATTTTTATCATTATTATTATTATTAATATTATTGTTGTTTTTCCTAATTGGGTTATTTCTTTACCAAGATTTTTGTTATACAATATATAATAGATGATAAATAATTTAAAATATTATTTCTATACCTTTGTTATTGTACTATTAGTACCAATTATTATTTTTTTTTACTAGCCAAAATAGATAAGTTCATAAAAACTATTTTTATTATTGGTAACAACAATATTATAGACTAAGATATTGTTGTAAATGTTCTATTTATTTAAAGTAAATTATTTGACAAAATTATAGTTTTACAAATACGGATTTTAGCATTATAAATAACTTCCTATAATTTATATATATTTTCCATTCTTCTTTGATTTTCTTCTTTCCATGATCAATCCCGTTATTCCTATTCCTTCGCCAATTCAAGTCTACCTTGTGTCCACCCTAACCAATTTAACCGTCCTAGACCCGATGGAACTGTCCGTGCCACCATCCGAGGTCACCTTGTATAATTCTTGCACCGAAGTCGTAGTTTGTGCCACATTGATTATCGCAGCACACCAAGCGCTCTACCAGGCAAGACACCTTGCCATTTGCTGTTTAATTATTTTGGCTCATATTTCATGCATGTCTATTATTTTCTTTATGCAAAATAAACTGTGATACATGGCATAACTGTTAGAACTTACTGTTCATTTATTTTTCCTGCTATGTATTATTTTTCTCACATTAAACCTAGATTTAAGGGACCACCTTTGTGTGTTGCATTCATGTCCTTGACACGTTGTATCACGAAGTTGTGTGTCGTATGTAGAACACGGAAGTGCATGATTGGCTGGCCATCAGTACGTACAAGCCGTACGATAGGAATAACCGCTAATAGAAGTTGCATGCTAGTTTGACTTAGCGGTTGTAGAGGTTACTGTTGTGGATACAACAAAGTAGGCATTGGGTGGGGAGGAAAATTCCTTAGCGTATGGGCTTCGATGCACTTCCCTTGTGACCCGGACTCTCCGATGGAGATACGGGGTTGATGACCCATGATTACTACTGGGGCCTCTGGTGCCCAAGAGGGGACTATGTCGATCCTATTTAGCCAGGGCCCATGCGTAGGAAGGATTGTTTTTAACTATATTTCACATAGAACGGTAGGCTACCCTATTCGTTAGGTACGAGTACTTTTAGTTGGGGTACTTGTATCTGACCGGGCCTTGGAATAATAACTTATCGCGGATTAGTTCGTCACATCTTGTCCTTGTTTGGTTGTAGGTGTGACTTACTACTTCGATGAGAAGGCATTGAACCTTGTTGGGGTCCGGATACCATATCGGATTCTTAGCATGGAAAGATACGTCGCCGTGAATTAGTTTACCATCTCCTGTCCTTGTTTGGTTGGGGGGATGGTACGCTCGTTCAGTAGGTGCGTATTGGAACATGTTATAATTCGATTTACTTATTTATTTGAGCAATATTTATTCAGTTTATATGGCATACTATTATGTGTCTTGTTACGTCCCTCTGAGGACCTGGTTGTCTTGCCAGGTGTGTGCTATTGTCTTTCGCAGGTGCTTTAGCTTTAGTCGTGATCTTCGCTATTTCTTCGAGGATGATTGCATTTGGATCGTCTTCGCTTCGTTCGCCACTTATTTCATTTTTCTATGTACTTTTCCTTATTTTGTTGGTAGTGGATTTGTCTCCGCCCAACATATTGTATCAAGACAAATTCATTATCTTTATATGATGTCTTTTATTCATTTATTTTGTGTGGATGAGATTAGTTATGGTTCTACTGCATTTTACAGCTTATGTATTCATACGAGGTTTCCATATATTGGAGTGTACTTCGTATAAATACAGCTGGCATGTCTACGTTCCTATTCCTACGTATTTTGGGACTGGAGTGTTACAACGGGTGGGTAACTATGCGCTTACTCTGTCGCTGTACTTTCATCATACCTACAGTAGGTGAGCTGCACTCCTACTGCACTTTTTAGAAACGAGGACTGAATGAAACGATACGGCTACATCAGTTATAGTCATCTTTGGTGCTTCGTCGTTCAGGGGTTTCTGGAGCGCAGTCCCCTCCGCCTTACTGCTCATCGCAGCGGCCTTCGACACCCAGATACGTTGAGTCTTCTTCTGTTTTATGAATCGCTTCGATGGACTTAACTTTTCTTCAGAAAGGATATCTTCAAAAGCTTGCTGGTCGAAACGTATGACCAACATCTTTTAAGAAGATCCCAACAAGTTGTCGTCTGATTGCGTCACTACCTTCTCGTTGGAGGAGAAAGTATCCCCAAAAGAGTCGCCATCTTGTTCCCCACGACAAAAGGTTATACGAACTTTTTATATATTAGACGTATAAAAGAGTACAAGTGATACCTAAACAGGAGATCTAAGTACAAAATTTTTGAGAAAGTGTGACGGTGGAGATCGAGCACTGTCGTGGCTCCTTTACTCCGTTGACGATCTAACGACGAGTTGAACTTGCTCTAAATTTTTGGTACTTGTGAGTGGAACTCTGGGTTGCCAATCAAGAAGACGCTAAAGTTGCTGAAATCTCCTGATTGAAGGAAGACTCCTTCTATTTATAGGCAGGTACATATGCGATGTGTATAAGGTTTTTTTTTATGTGCAGGAACAATGCACGTAGAGATATGAGACAATCTGTTGTGATTTACATGGTGAGGGCTGCTGCTGAGCTAACACGTGGCAAACATTGTAATTCTCCTCCATCAAGATCTCGGGTAGATATCAACATAACTGAATAAACGACACATATCGTACGTTCGTTGCTCGATAACCTTGAATGGATGAACACGGTTTGATTTTGCTCCTATCTATAAAGTCAGATTTTGTCCTTATCTTAGGGGCCACAGTTCAAACAAACCGATTAGATATTGCCCTTGTCCACGGGAACGTACTCCGTCCTTGGAGTGATGGTTTAAACAAACCAATAAGATATTACCCCTATCACCAAAACCAAACTCTGTTCTTATCTTAGGAGCGGTAGTTTAAACAAACCAATAGGATATTGCCCCTATCAACAGAAACTTTATTCTTAACGTAGGAGCGACAGTTTAAACAAACCAATTGGACTATATCTGAAAAGACATAAATATTAGAGTGGCCACGTAGAGCGGTGCCAACTCACAAAGCTGCACGTCTATACGAGCTGCACTTTCGATAAGGTTTTAATGTAACTATGCTTTTGGGCGGCGAGGAGACTGTTGCTTCGAAGGCTACGGAGTCACTGCCCTTTAGGGCGACGGGTAGATTGTGCTGAGGGAACAGATTTACTATACTTTCGGGCGATGAATTGACTGTGCTTTGGCAATAAAGTCACTGCACTTTAGGGTGACGAGTTGACTGTACTGAGGCAACGGAGTTACTGTGCTTTAGGGCGACGAGTTGACTGTACTGAGGCAACAAGGTGTTAGATAGAGCCATTGAATGGGCTGCACTTCTGGATCAGATGGAAGGAGTTGAGCTTCCGATGGGGTTGCGCTTATAGGTTGAAGCGAGGAAGCTACACTTCTATTTGAACCGAAGGGGTTGCGCTTCTGGGTTGAAGCGAGGGAGCTGCACTTCTGGTTGAACCGAAGGGGCTACGTTTTTGGGTTGAACCAAAGTAGCTGCGCTTCTGAGTTGAAGGAGCTAGTTTTGTCGAAGTTATTTTTTATGAGAATAATTAATGACTGCTCTTGAATAGATGAGTCAAAATTATCACTCTTAATTACCGCCATTTGGGGGGCTCGAGAAGCCGTAACTAAAACTTAGTCAAATGAATCTATTTAATTAGATTCATTGTGCCGAGTCCTAAGTTCACCCCCATTACTCCAGAGTCTTTTGACTGACTGCCACGTGGCACGTGGGTTGGACCACACGACCGATATATAAAGAGGGGCATATCGGTTAACACTTTGCTCACAAGTTCTTTACCATTTTTGTGTCATGCTCAACCCCGACTTAGCTTTGAACGGCTATTGGCCTTGTATATGTTGACTGTTAGTTGTAGATTTCTTCGTTCAAAGAAGCTGTGGCTTTGTAGAAGGACAGCTGAGTTTTGAGATGTTCTTTAGCGTTTGGCATTAGGAGTTCGAACCTGAACAACATCTTGGAGGTCTTCGAGAGCCAAGCTACCGAGTTTGGATTGATTGCCAATATGAAGAGCCACAGGTTGTGCTCTGCCCCCATTTATAATGGCTTCATTAGCCATATTGGGGTGGGGCTGTGTACCCTGTTATGCTGGAAGAGTTGCAGGCAGTGTTGCGAGCAGGAGCTATGTTCTTCGTTTGGGCCAATAGCTGCTTCATTAGCCCTATTGTAGTTCCTCTGCGTCTGACTAGGAAGTGGCTCGCTCTGTCACTGCTACACGTTGGGGGAGGGGCTGCACACTTTCTGAATATTGCACACTTATAGACTTTAGGTGTTTTACTCTTTATATGTAATCATGAAGAGTTTGTAACAGATCTTTGTAGTCATGATTTTAGTAAAGAACTTCTTTTTATGCATCATATCTGTAAGTCTTCTGCGGCTTGTTATTGTCTGTGCTTTTGAACATGTGTTATCTTTTGCGTTTTTGTGGACTACATGCAGTGAGTGTTGTCATCTGCGCTTCTATGCATCTACGCTTATTTTTATTCTTCTACAGCCCCAGCCCCATAATACGTTGGACTAGAATATGTATATATGCCAGCTACGTATCAAGTAGACTCCAGTCCATCTCGAATACATATAAGCTGTATCGGTTTCTAAATCAATCTATCAAATTAACTAATATCCATCTCAATCCATTGAAGATAAACTCTTGTATAAACCATGTATACTAATGCTGGTCAGGCATTAACATACTGGTTCCTACAAGTAACAAGAAAAGACAATATACAATAAAGTGGACCAACTTTATTGCAATTATCATGAACAAGCTTCTGAAGAAGAAATAAGCTTGTAAAACTAGGCTATACAACATCATGGTCAAGGTAAAATTAAATATAAAATTTGACGAATATGAAAATGTATGAACAAAATTTATATACCTAAAATCCTGGAGAAACAATCATCAATTCTCTAATGTATTCTACCTTGGTAACTTCAGCTAATACCTGGAGAGATCACCAGGTCTCAGAGGACTAGCAAGATACGTATAAACATGCCACTAATAACAGTATATAACATGTAGTAGAAGGATAATGAAATAAAGATAGAGTGCTAACTATCTATATAAATGCAGCACGGTACGTGCTAACGATCGAGAGTGGTCAATAGCTATGTACTAAATAACATCGATAAGGATCTAGGGAGTAAGTCCTATATAGAATCTTTATCGCAGCATTGCACGTACTAACGATCGAGAGGGAAAACAAGTCATCTAAAGGCTCTATCGTAGCACGGTATGTACTAACGATTGAGTGGGAAGAACTAGTCATGGTACATACAAGGTATTGACTCGAACAACTATGAAAGTGTATAAAAAATGACAGGCATGTGACATGATAAAACATAGAAATAAAGCATGACAAGGCATCTAGTATATAACAAAAAAAGAGACATATATAAATAGAAATAAAGGAGAGTATGCATGTAAAATAAACTGTATAGACGGCAAGGTATACTTGTCTGGTGGTAGCACATAAACCAACATTATCCTACCATTCAGAGAGCCACAAAAGTCAAACTCCTGCAACTATCTCCGAATACTGAAATAGACTTCACTAACGTATTTTGCATAAGAAAAATATCTAAGTTTGACTGCTCATAAGTCCAATTCTGGACATAGGAGTAAAACGGTAATTTTGGATCAAAATAGTGGCCGCCGTTGGACCTGCTTTACACCAAAAAATGTGCTAGAGCCTATGATCTCTAAAGTCGACAAATTATGTACCTATTGTTTGCCATGAAGAAAAGTTACACAACTTTAAGTATTTCAAACGTGTAAAAGAGTACAAAAGATTCATAAACGGGAGATTTAGGTACAAAAATTTCTGGGAAAGTGTGACGGTAGAGATCGAGCACTGCAGTGGCTCCTCTACTCCGTTAACGGTCTGACGATAAACTGAACTTGCTCTGACTTTCTGATGCTTGTGAGTGGTACTCGGGGTTGCCAATGAAGAAGACGTCGAAGATCTCTTGAACGAAGGAAAACTTCTTCTATTTATAGGCAAGTAATTACACGATATGTATAAGGGTTTTGGAACGCAGGAGAACTGTACGCGCTAGACTTCGGGAGGATATGTTGTAACTGCTTTGTGAAGGCTGTTGTTGAGCTGACACATGGCAGTTTTGGGGGATTACTCGTGATCGGGATCTTGGATAGTTTTTATCCTTTATCATCATGGCTGAGCAACTGACACGTGGCGTATGCTCATTTGTCGACTATCCTGTACGAATGAAATCGAATAGGTTTTGCCTTTATCGAAAGAACAGTTGTTTAAACAAACTAAAATTCGATCTCACCTTAGGAGCGATGGGATTAAACAAAACCATATTTGATTATTTCAAAAAAGATAATAATATTTAAACTAAATCCGATTCTATCTCAGGACAACGGCTTAAACAAACCGGATTTGATTATATCTAAGAAGATTTACCAAACTGAACCCAATTATATCTGAAAAGATATAGCTACCATACTGTCCACGTAGCATGATGCCATGTTGTAGGGGAATCGTACGCTTTGCGAGTTGCACTTTTGGGAGTATTTGAGCTACTGCACTTTTGGAAAAAGAGAAGGCTGTTGTGGAGGCGACGAAGTCATTGCGCTTTTGGAGGACGAGGAGAATGTGCTCTTGAGGCAACGTGATTACTATACTTTCGAGCAACGTGGAAACTGTGCTCTGGAGGAAATGAGGTCACTGCACTTTCAGGCGACGAGAAGACTGTGCTCTTGAGGTAGCGAGGTCACTACGCTTTCGGGCAGCGAGGAGACTGTGCTCTTGAGGCAAAAAAGTCACTATACTTTCGGGTGACGAGGAGACTGTGCTATTGAGGCAACGAGATCACTGCACTTTTGGGCGACGAGGAGAATGTGCTCTTGAGGTAACGAGGTTACTACGCTTTCAGACGACGAAGAAATAGTGCTCTTGAGGTAACGAAGTCACTCCACTTTCAGGCGACGAGGAGATTGTGCCCTTGTAGCAAGGAGGTCACTGCATTTTCAGGCAATAAGGAAACTGTGCTTTTGAGGCAATGAATTTACTGCACTTTTGGGTGACCAGGAGATTGTGCTCTTAAGGCAACGAAGTCACTGCGCTTTCGGGCGATGAAGAGATTGCGCTCTTGAGAAGCTCTGAGGGGTTAATGAAGGAGCCATGAAAGGGCTGCGCTTCTATGAAGTTTTTGATAAGTCAATGAAGGAGCCGTTTGAAGGGGCTGCACTTCTGGGCTGGACCGAAGGAGCTGCACTTCTGGATTAGACTGAAGGAGCCGTACTTTTTACGAAGCATCGAAGTCACTTTTGTTTCTAAGAAAATTAATGACTTTGAGCGGCTGATTTAACACCCATTTAACTGCTGCCACTTTGGGGGGGCTCAAGAAGCGGTGACTAAAAAGCTTAGTAAAATGAATCTATTAAATGAGATTCATTGTGCTGAGTCCTAGGTTCATCCCATTACTTCGGAGTCCTTTGACTGACTGCCACGTGTCACTTGGATTGGACCAAACAGCCTATATAAAGAGGAGCTTTTGGATGAGACCTTGCTTACATTTTCTATTCATTTGCCTGTCATGCTCGACCCCGACTTAGCTTTGGACGGCCATGGGCCTTGCATAAGTTGACTATTGGTTGTATATCTCTTCGTTCAAAGAAGCTGTGGCTTTGTAAAAGGATAACTATGGAGTTTCGAGATGCTCTTGAGCATTTGGCATAAGAAGTTCGAACCTGAACAATATTTTGGAGGTCTTCGAGGTTCGAGATACCTAGTTTGGATTGATTGCCAACCCGAAGAGCCACAAGTTGTGCTTTGTCATGCTCAATAATGGCTTTATTAGCCATATTGGAGTGGGGGGGCTGCGTGCCATGTTATGCTGGAAGAGTCACAGGTAGTGCTGTGAGCTTCCCGCAGGAGCTGCATTCTTGCTCGGGATAGCTGCTTCATTAGTCATATTAGAGTTCCTCCATATCTGACTAGAAAGTGGCTCGCTCTGACACTGCTGTACTTTTTGGGGTCTGCACACTGCTGAAGACTGCCCGTTTCTGAAGACCGTACATTTTGTAGTATGTGCGTTAGTCTTTCGTCTTAATATGTAACCATGAAGAGTCTATAATAGAACTTTTGTAAACATGATTTTAATAAAGAATATTCCTTTATGTACTATCTTTTTATAGCATGAGTTTTGAAGTGCACAAAAACTTATATGCCTCATGCGCGTCTGTGAAGTATGTGAAGCAACTGTTGTCTTCTGTGCTTCTATTCCTGTTGTGCTATTTCCATGCTTCTACAAGACCCCCTTCAAAGTTTTCAAACTTGAACAAGTTTGGAATACTTTGAACAGAAGCATGAAATGACACGTGTCTTTGAGAATGCATAGCAGGTTGCTGACAGGCTGGTGTCATGTTTAGCCGTTAGCATTAAATACTTTCGAAACGTCGTTTCAAAAAAATAATAATGACTCCTCATTTTTAGGACTTAAAAGCCATCATGATCTTGCTTTATCTCCCACGACGTTCGAAGTGTTTCTTCGAATATGAAGACTCATGTCTTCATTCGCTTACGTGGCCTCGCCCTATAAGTAGGGTTTTGTTTAGAGAGGAAGAACTTTTTCTGCCATTGTGTTCCCTTTTGAACAAAGCTTTTCTTTCCAGAGTCTTCTTCTTCCTCATAAAACCACCCTAATCTTCCCGCCATGGCTCCAAAGAGATCGAGAGCCCCGAATGCTTCGAGAGGGGCTGCGACGAGCACTAGAAAGACTAGAGGTGCAGCGACGAGCACGAGACATGCGAGAGGGAAGCAGCTAGCCTCGGAAGTTGTCGGCGTCGACACCGCTCCGATCGTGGGCGCTGAAGTGCATGAAGACGTGCGGCCGCCTATTGCAAGTGGGTGTCCGATTAACATCGATACCCTGGTTTGCTGATGCACATGAGCGTTCACACTTCGGAGTAGCATCTCGAAGATGTGCTAAAGTTCTTTCCGCTAATGCGCATGGCAAATTTCCTTAGAGTGGCATCCCGAAAGATGTGCTAAAGCACCATCAACCGATGTACATGGTCGTTACTTTTATGAAGTAACAACTATAAGATGTGCTGATGTTTCTGCCAATGTGTCGAGTTACTAATCGTGTCTACACACGGTACGATTTTATGAAGTGCCGGCACAGACGCTTGTTTGCTGACGTGTAGTACAAATTCTGTAGTGCCTGCACGGATGCTTGCGTAGTGACTTCGAAGATGCTTACTTACTGAGGTGCACTGCTACTAGGCAATGCCTGCGTACTTTATTTTTTCATAAAATAGTTGTATTTTCCTGACACATTTTGTTTATGTGCAGTTTCTGTGTCCATGCCACTTTTAAGGGATATCCTTTTTGACTCAACGGTCTGTGCCCTAGGCATAAATATCGATGAGGTGCTCACTAATCCTGCCAAGAAGTTGATCGCCTAAGGTCAATCGAAAGAGTTACTGGCTATGATACGGGATCAAAATCACATATACTTCCATCGTATGATGGATCGAGCCAAATTGTCTCTCCCTTCTGATGCCGTCGAGATGCTAAAACCTCGGTTCCTTTTTGGTGATCAGCTAATTCTAAAAGAGACTGAACTCCTGGAGATAAATAAGGATCGGTACTTCGAGAATGACCGTCTCTCTTTGTATGTTCCGTCAATCAACTGGCACCTCCCACTCTCAGTTTTCTTCTGCTTTGCCGAGGAACGTCACATAAAATGGGAACTGACCCCATAGTAAGGGGGTTTAACTACATGCCATTTTCAGGTGGATAGACATTCTAGGAGAACGGATACTTTTAAGAGTGCAAGCGATGGTCCATCGTACACTTTGTGCATGTTGCATCCTGGTCATCTGCTCAGTGATTTTACTCCGGATGTTCATAGGTTCCGGGCTTCTCTTTTCGCCAATCGGCTTCTGGCGATGGGATGCACGTATCCGAAAAGAGCCTTTCTGGTCGAAGGCTAGATCCATCCTAGGACTGAATGGCACGAACTAACCCAGTGGGTATTGGGTAGGGTCAAGGAAGATCTGCAAGGTCCGGGTTTGCGTCGTGCCATCAGGGCTACTGAATATGGTATAGACATCAATCAGCCACTTTTTTCGTGTTTGTTTTAGATGTTTAATCATCACACTAGGACCTTCTATACTCCGTACAGAGAGATTGGGCTGGCTCTTCATGAGATGCACGCCATCTCGAAGCTGTCCTGGGGCGAAGAATCAGGAATATACTCCTAGCAAAGAGGATTTTTTGGTACTGAAGAACAAATATCCTGAAATAATGGCAGTGTACAAAGAACTACTTTGTCATCATCAAGTGTGCATACGCCAGGACTCAGCGAAGTCTCATCCCCACATTAGAGCTTGGAAGGACTATATCTTCGATAAACAACCGTCAGAGCCGGGGACTGTCCACTTTACCATACGTAGGGAATATTCTACTGACGAAGTAGATGCTATGATGGACAAAGAGGGGGTATCCGCTCCTTCACTAGATGTCTAAGAAAATCCCACTTCTACCATTCATAACTATTTTTGTCAGAACTTGACTGCTCTGAGCCCGAAAGTGGTACTGGCTGCTTTTCTGATGATATGGCTACGGAAAGCCGTAGTTCCTAGAGGCTCTAGATCCGTTGGGCGGATCAATCGGGAACTCATTCTGCCAGCTATGATACAGGCCTTTAAACGTTAGCTCGTTTTGCTCTCGGCTATGGTATGTAATAGCATGCGAGGCCTGCGGGAACTCTCGAGGAAAATAATAGAGTATCGTGGGGGGAGATGATGAATTCCCTCGGGTTGAGCTCCCTTATCATTATTTGATGGCATGATTGGCATTATACTGCCCCGGTTTGATAGTCCCCAACACCATTGATGGTTATAAGGAAGGGGATGCGATGTCGCGTAACTATCACCAAGCAAAATGGCTCTACCAAGGCATTCCCATCTGTAGGTGTATGTTAGGCTGCTTGTACAGCTATGATTTCAACCGGGTTTCTCCCTCTTACAAGGGTTACCTTGCAGACGACGTGTTAATAGACCAAGGCAATGTGGATAGTGATCTGACTCTCGGTGCCTTCTATTGGCTGTAGTCCATCCGTCCTTCACACTTAGAGTACCGGAATCAGAATCGGGTATATCTGAAACCCTATTAGCCGAGTCGGTATCGCGATAATTCGAATATTGCCAGATGACGATGGACAAGCCAAGCTTTTTCCATAGTTATGAGAGAAGTTTGCGGGACGGTGCTTGGGTATGGTGCTAGTACAATGCTTGGTGCACTGGAACAAAGTTTACGATCCCCACGATGCACGGAGAGACTCGTATCTTGTACTCTGCCGTGAAGTTTCACTGTATTGTTAATAACTTCTTATCGGACTACGATCAAGAACGAAGATTGATTGATGGGTCAAATTTTGAGGTACCTCAGTCGGTCCTTCTGCGCCTTCGAGAGCTCACGTCATCAGATGATAGATCCTCGAACGATTTTAGTTCATCTCGAGAGAGAAGAGATGATGAAGCGCCGCTGAGTAACCCTTTGAAACGTCAGGCTCCTTCGGGGACGAGTTCTCCAGCTATCAAAAGAACCAAAAAGGCTATACCTAGGCGGTGCAGACCCTCACGATGGTCTTTACTACGTCAGAGCATTCCACCTGTTGAACCCTCTTCATAGGTACATTTTAGTTTTTTTCATTCGAGTTTTTTCGGACCTTCCGCTTGTCACTGTCTTGCTTGTACAGGTGTAGAAGAAAAAGAAGCATTTATGGTCGGAGATACTCAGGGAAATTCTTGAGGAACATGCCCCGGAGGTGCCCCAGAGGGAGCCACTGCGTCCGGTGGTTAGAGTCACCATCGCTTTACCTGTCGAAGTTCTTTCTTCGAGAAGGAAAGAAAGAATCACCTTTGTCGTAAGTCTTTCAAATCATGGGACGCCTACGACAACGAGGATCGATTAGTATTTCGGATGAGAACTCGGCGACCTCAGCTGCTAAGGCTGCGGACTCGGAAGATGTTTCTTCTTCTACTCCTTTCGAGTACGAGACTCAGGGTTTCTCGGAGCCAGCGGCTTCACCTCAGTGCGAAGCTTGCTTGGAGCCAATTGTGGACTAGCCCATGGAGATACCCGGGATCGATCTTGCGGTGGCGGAAGGCATGAATCCAGAATCCATATCCGTGATGGACTGAACAACTGAGGATACTAAAGGGATTGCTCGGGACCCCTCAACAATACCACCTCCCTATACTGAAGAAGAGGCTGAAGACAACCCATATGTACTGGAAGGTGAGGAGGATCACGTGGCCGACGAATTAATTTTGGCAGGCATCAGGAATTCACCCCAAAGGCTGGTCGAAGAGACCGTTGAAAGGTTGACGGTGGAGGTTGTTGAAGAGTTAGTCGGCCGAGCTATTAAAGAGCCGGTCAAGATGACCATCGAGCAGTTAGTCGATAAGATCATTCTGAAAGTGGACCAGGAGGCTATTGAAGAGTTGGTTGACATGGTAATAGGAGAGGCAACAGAGGAGACCACGAAAGAGCAGGTCAAGGAGACTACAGATGATTTGGTCGCTGAGGAGCCGATCGATGTAGCGGCTGAGATGGCGATCGAAGAGGCTGTTGAGGAGCCTATTGACAGCCCGGCCAAGGAAATCGAGAAGACTGCTGACAAGCCAGCTGTTGAGGATTCTGTTGACGTAATCACTACCGAGCTGATCGAAGAGATTACTGACGAGCTAGCTGCATGAGAGTTGGTATAATGCTCCAGTCCAAAAATACATAGGACTAAGTACGTAGACATGCCAGCTGTATATATACGAAGTATACTCCAATATATGGAACCCTCATATATATACATAAGCTGTGAAATACAGTAAACAATCATAACTAAATCTCATACAAAATATGAGAATAAATATATGATAAAAATCAACATTGAATTTGTTATTTATATAATTTTTGGGCGGAGACAGATCCACTACCAATCATTTAAATGAGAAAAAAAGTGCATAGAAATGTTGGATAAAAATGGTAAAGGAAGATCCAAGAGAAGTCCTCCTCGATGTAGAAGGGATGACCACGATCTTGGCTAGAGCACCTACGAAGCATCACGAAATGCACACACCTGGGGAGATCACCAGGTCCTCAGAGGGACGTAACAAGATACAGGAAAAATATGCCATAATAAACTGAATATATATAATATGTCACAGGCCACAAGTAAGGTAAAATAGTCCCAATCGTAACAAGATCCAATATCTCATCATCGAAACAGTGGACTACCCTAACAACCAAACAAGGACAAGGGGTAGCACACTATTCTGTAATACGATATTGTCCCGTGCTACTAATGGAACGAGGTGACATGGCATCGACTAGGATTACCTAACCATTCTAATGTGTTTATGCAGTTAAGAACAAATAATTAGTTGTATGAGCCCTGGCTATAAATAAGATCTAGTATAGTCTCCACTTGTGCACCAGTGACCTAAGCGCATAACGTTCAAAAATATTAGTGGCCAACCTGAGTGGGTAAGCATACCCTTATCTCAAGTGGAGCTTTCGGGTTACAAGGGAATGTGTAATAGAAGCCCATACGACAAAGAAATATTCTCCCCATCCAATGCACCTATCTAAGTCGCATCCGCGATCATGTACCTCTACTAACTGCTAAGTGTCCTAACATGCCTCTATTAGCAGTTAGACCTAACGCATGCGTACGGGTGATCAGCCAACACGCTAGTACCTCTACATGCTACTCATCTCACACATATGTCATAGTACAATTGTGTCAAGGTTTATGCAATATACTACAGATGGTAGTCCCTTAACTCTGGGTCCATATGTATAATTTAAAGACAAGAAAAAAGTAAGACTAGTACTGACATGATGTATCACGACAAGCAAGAAAGTAAATCAACCGAAGAACTATAAATAAATAGACAGGAATATGCAATAACTAAAGAAAAATGCAACTAAATATAATATATAAATATGGCAAGGTATCTTGTCTGAGGTTATGTGCAAAGTGCAGGATCCAATAGCTCAAACCAGCAAATCGATGAAGCAAGAAAGCCAAAATCCACTAACGGCTTTGGATGCTGAAATAAACATCAAGAACATTTCCGATGTAAAAGATATATCTAGAAAGCGCCTGTCTAAAAGTCTAATTCTGGAATAAGGGTAAAATTGTAATTTCGGATCAAAACGATATCCGCCGTTGGACCCGTTTTACACCGAAACATGTGCCAATATCTATTGTCTCTAAAGTCATCAAACTACATGTCTACGGGTCCAGTTTGTGGAGATGAACCAAACCGTATATCCAAAGTTAGATTCTGGTGGGCCGTGCACAATTTTGCCCATTAGAGCGGATTGCGAGCTCGCCAAATAGGTGTTTCGGTCGACATCCTCAGAATTGGACCAACCTTGACACACAGGACCAGACAAATGATTCGGTCCTGCTGGCGCAAGTTTCATCTCGATTTGGCGAACATGCACAAAGTAATTAGAGAATTTACAAAGAGGCCGATACGGTGAATTTCGACGGATACACATCAAATTCGTCGCACACACGCAACGAATTTGAATATCGTCAAAGCCTATATGTCCGCGAAGTCGATATGAACCTTTCGATACTTTTGTTTTGCGACCACGTCGCCCGGATTGTCGGGACGGACTCCGTATCGGGGTTCTTCTATGTTTTGAAAACAGATTTTTTGCCAACTTTAAACGAGTTTTAAACAGATTATAGGAATCTATAAGTAAAAGTTAAAATAGGGTTTTGATCATTTATAGGTTGTCTAAAAGTCTATTCAGGTAGATTTCTAAAATTTACAACATCCTGGTCATAATTTGACTGTAAACAGGGGTTGTTGGGACAGTTATAAATCGAGAAAATCAAGAATTTTTCTCGATTTCGGAAAGCGATTCTTGTCACACACAAAGAAAAATAAAATAATCTAATTAAAGTAAGTTGTACTCGTTTGGGTTTGGTTCATACCTAAGAAAACGGTTCGTGAAACAAGCGAAGGAGAAAGGAGAAGACATCTCGCAAAGTGGCCCGAAATCCTGTTACTGCTGTTGTTGTTTGTGACCATGGCCTCTGCCATCGCTGGCGCGCGACGCTGTTGCGGCAGCCTGCCGGTGGTCCGCCGGCGCATGGGGGAGGGTGGCGTGCGCAAGCACGTGCTTGGGATTGCTGGGGATAGGTGCGACTCTTAGGGTTTTGAATTTTTTTTTTTACATATAATCTAAGATTTCAATCCAAATTTAAGTCAAATTTGGATGGAATTCAAACCTGATTTGATGCGATCTAATAGAGAATCTGGTTGGGGTTGAGTAGGAAAAAGTTTGGATAAAATAGATCAAGGTTTGATCAATTTCAAAGTATCCAAATTTTCGGAAAATTCTGTAGGCTACAGTCGGGTTTTACTAGTATAGGTATATCACGAGATTTTGAAAATCTCGCGATATATATATATATATATATATATATATATATATATATATATATATATATATATATATATATATATATTATATATATATATATATATATATTTGAGAATCTCGCGATATATATATATATGTGTGTGTGTCTGTGTGTATGTGTGTGTGTGTATAACCCTCCAATTAATTCCTATAAAATCCTAAAAAATCTTAAAAAGTTTAAAAAAATCAAAGATACTTTTTATGTATTTGAATGGAAAATTATGCACAAGTTATTAGCATTTCTTGCTACTTGTGCTATAAATAAAATCACCAGCAAATTATAATTTATATAAAATTTCCAAGTATATTTTAATAAAATATAGATAAAATTTCCCAAAAGTTTCTAAACTTCAAGAATACTCTCTAGTAAATTTTAGTACAGAATTGTGTACCACTTATCCATAATGTAGCAATACTTGCTACTTTCAATCTTAATAAAATCTTAAATTTAAAATCAATCTTATATAAATTAAATAAAATCCAGTAAAATATATTTTAGTAAAAAATAATCAGAAAATAAAAATCTAAAATTTAGGGAGTTTACATCCTACCCGACTTATAAAAATTTTATCCTCGAAATTAAAAATAATCTTACTATTCATAAATGTGAAAAATAATGAAAATGAATACAAGGAAAGGTATGTACATTAAATCGTAATTCGGTTTTCGAAAAGATGGAGGAGGTATTAGAAATCCAAACTGACACCATATTCTTTAAGATTGGATATTCTTAGTCTTGTATGAATCATGGGTATCCAGTTGTTTTGAGGGAATGGTCCGACGTTGCATGGAAAAGAACTCACATGGGATGAGAATTGACATCAGTGGTTTGTTCTAAGGGAAAATAGGTCATATGTGTAGTATAATTGAAATGGAGTACAAGATGGTCTTTTAAGTGGGACAGGCATGTCAAATGTGTAGCTTGACTAGTGTAGTTCATGAGTGTCAAATTTGTTGGAAATGAAACATTAGTGTTGTATATCAAACATCAAGGTCGCCGTAGGGGGTACTAATGGCACGGATATGAGTGGACATTTATGAACCATTATTTTATTAGTTCAATTGGAACTAGTCTATCCCAATCATGTGCGACATCTTAGGGGGGTTGCATGTACCTTTTAGCAAGTCCTGTTCTCAAAATTAAAACTAAATACGTTTCTGTGAGAGTATGGTCTTGAAGAATTAAGGTTGTAATCTTTTACCGTAGTTTTCTAAACACACGAGCCAGTGATAAAAATGCAATACGGTGATCGTATCGCAATTTTCAAACAGTTGAAAGAACGATTATGAACATAATCTAGTTTGGCATCTCATCTTAAAGGGTTGAGCTTACTAGTTCAAGGTTCTTATATAAATTGTTTAATCATGGGAAGCACAGTGGACGGGTTTTTAAGGAGGTCAAATTTAAGAAGTTGTTGCGGATATGAGTTGCTTCTGATCATAGTCATGGACTCTATGGGAAGCCTAGGTATTACTCATTTAACATAGCCCATGTATTGACCATGTTTCATCAAGGTAATAGGAAGAGTCTTGGTCAAGCATAACCACTAACAAGCTGGTACAGCGGGATTCAATTCTTCGTATAATCATAGTCTCTGAAGAGAAACAATTAGAGGATTTATGGAATGAGAATTAGTGGGCCATGAGATGGGGTCTATATAATATGTATAAGGTATAAGGATCTATTTCATCATGTTTGGTTTTTATAGTCCACATACGGTGATATGCATGCATGGATGGGTTTAACAGGGTTTAATGAGTTCCCTGTTTGGACATCGATCTTTTATTGAATAAGTCTTTGGTTTTAATCCATATTGACTGGGCGAGATCCTACGAAATCAATCTGAGTCATTCCTAGTAGGTTAGGGTAATCTTATATAGGTTCCATTTCAAGTGGTTCGGCAAATTTCTCATCGGGTTGGTAGAATAAGTTCTGTAAGTCAAAAAGATGCGCCTTTCGTGACTTTTTTGTTTAAGTAGCACAAGGGGACTCTATTGAGTGGCACACTAGTGGCACATGCATAGAGGGATTCGAGTAGATCATAACCATATATTGGGCCAAGATATTTGAGTCGAGGTTGGATCTATAACTGAAGTCAAAAAGGGAAATGGTATTATGGTAGGGGTTATAGCTAGCCTTTTTTTACTCGAAAGTCGCATCATAAAAATAGGTATAAGGGGACATATTTTAGTGGGACATGATATGTCTACATGAAGGTGGAGTCGTCTATGTCTTGTATGTGAAATTGGTTGGAAGGTAACAACTGGTCTCATGCTCCGAATATGAATGACACGGCCGGGGACACAAAATGATCTAAATGGAAAGTGGGAGTCCATGGGACACTAATTATCATCCTAATGGAAATTATTCTAATCAATCTGTACTACTAGTAACTCATAAAATTAGAAGGCTTAGAATCTATTCACTCCAAGATTTCTTGCTCTGAATTAAAACTAAGGCAGTCTTAGAATCTACTCACTATAAAATTTCTTGCTCTGAATTAAAACTAAGGCACTCGTAGATGGAAATTTTCAAAGTTGTGATATCGTGCTTGGGCTTTGAGTTTAATGGAATGCTACACAATGTGATAGATAACGTGATATGGTAGATATAAATCAATTGGAAGGTGGTTCTCTAATTTTTAATAGTTAGAACGACTATGTATATATAACTTTTGTGGCCATAGGTGGTATGGCGAGATTAGAGGGACATTCTGGGTATACCTTCCCTCAAATGTGATCATTTGGTTTTTCACAGTAAGTAAAAGCGTAAAATAATAAAGAGTTGAAGGGAGAGGGAATCAATACTAATACGGGGTTCCATGAGCGATTGAATAATTCCAACTGAGTTGTCAAGGTAGTCGTAGATGAGTTCATAGGGACACCTATACCTCAATCTACGTGGGATAATCATATAAAGTGCAAACCAATTGCACTAAGGTTGATCAGACCATAATACACTGATTCTGATTAGACTGTATGTTTGTGGGCGTCCCCAGTATACATGTCCTGAACAAGCTCGATAAAGAATAAGCTTACAAAACTGGGCTATAAATAGCGACATCATTCATGGTAGTACAAAGTATAAGTAAGGAAGATAATGATGAAAGCAGTTATAAATAGTTCAAGTTTCATAAGGATCTAAGTCTTGTCCGATGTTCCTGCTTATACAGTCATCCTACTGTCTCTTGTATTAGGTTGTGGTTGACCAATGGAGTATGAAAAACACAGTATTCTAGGTATACATATCTTCCTTCACTAGCATATATTCAGTGCGACACAGTTATACTTCATTAAGGGGTTATAAGAACACGTGGTGATAGGCCGTGAGACATACTACCCAACTTAGAAAAATTAACTAATAGAGTAATTGAGAAATAAAACACATGTAACTAGCATGAGTTATCCTCATAACCTCTCTATCAGGCACGAAGGGAAAGGTTAAGCTTTATGGTAGAAAGGAAATCAAGCAGAAGGAATTCAAGGTAGTCGGATGAGAGTTAAAAATAGGAATCAAAGGAGGAGGTCAAGCATGTGAATTAGATTCTAGCCTCTAATCCTATCTGCAGGCGCACATCGGTATAATAACATAATCGAAGTGATAAACTCGACCTGCATGGGCCACCACAAAAATATGTAACATCCCAATCCCAAAATACTTAGGACTAAGTATGTAGACATGCCAGCTATATATATATGAAGTATACTCCAATATGGAACCCTCATATATATACATAAGCTGTGAAATGTAGTAAACCATCATAACTAATTCTCATCCAAAATAAGAGAAGAAACATATGATAAAAATCAATACTAAATTTGTTATTTATACAAATGTTGGACAGAGACAGATCCACTACCAATCATTTAAATGAGAAGAAAAGTACAAGAAAATAATGGATAAAAATGGTAAGGGAAGATCCAAGAGTAGTCCTCCTTGATATAGAAGGGATGAGCACGATCTTGGCTAGAGCACCTACGAAGCATCATAAAAAGCATACACCTAGGAAGATCACCAGGTCCTTAGAGGGACACACTACAAGAAAAATGATGATTCTTGACGGTTTATAAGTTGACGGTCGTCGAAAATCGTCAACAATAGTGTTTATCTCTTACGTCAGGAGATGACATTTTTTTGTTGCTTTAGCAATTTTATAGCATATATGTTGACGGTTTCGAAGGATCCGTCAAGAAATAGCATCTTTCATATTGACGTTTTGATAATAGTCGTTAACTATTGTATATGCGGGAAAGTTGTCACAGTATTTTCGTCTGCCATTATGGTAATTATGTAAAAGTTATTAAAATTAATAACGGTCTACCTCAAATAATTTTGAGGCCCATAAGAACGAAACACTCTTCTTTTCGCCGCTCTCTCTCTTCTTTCCCCCGCTCTCTTCGAAACTCTCGACTTCTCTCCCCTGCTATCTCAAAAACCCTCGACTCTCTCCCGCTCAGAAACCCCTCTCTCCCCCTCTTAGAAATTGCTTTAAAGAAAATCCTAACCGCTCTGGAGAAAACCCCTCCACTTCGAAACCGCTCTAGAGAAAACCCTAGGCTTCAACAACTTCGTGCTGGAGAAAACCCTAACCGTTATTCACAATGTGGCAACTTCGATCTTCACCGTGTGGTGTAATGCCTTTATTTTTTTTCTCTGAAATTCAATTTTATGCCTAGGTTTTTTTGTGCCAACTTCGTTCTTTCTTCACGTTAGGGTTTTCTGGTGGCAACTTCGTTCGTGAACTTTGGGTTTGTCTATGTGCATTGTAACTAAGGGTTCACTTAGGGGTTTTCTCTCGCTACAAACTCTTTTTTGGATGTGTTTGTATTCTTTTTGTTATCTGCTGTTGTTTCAGCTTTCTTCAATGTAGGGGGTTTGTATTGGAAGAGAGCTTCATGTGGCTTTTGTTTGTTTTTTTTTATTATGATGGGCCAAAATGAGTCCCTCTTTTTTGGATGCTATGTTATGTGTTGATACATTCAATTTGGGTTTGATTATAGTCAAAGAAATAGAGAAGTGATTTTGTTTCGTTGTGGCAAAATAAGTCCTTCTACCACTGGATTTTTGGATGTTTTGATTTGTATTCGTACATTCAATGTGGTTTTTGTAGTTGAACAAGTAATAGAGTGGGCTTGTTTCATTTGTACCCAAGATGAGTTCTTTTTTTGAATGCTAATGGTCTTTTGGATGGTATTGATATTGTGAATGTCACAAACGCATATCGGACACGGCACAAACACTCGAAAATACATATTGTATACGACATAGACACTACAAAATACACAACATTATTATATGGCTTGTGGTGTTTAGATGCTAAGATATATTCAATGTGGTTCATGGTCAAGGAACTGGAGTGAGTTTGTTTTCATTATGGCAAGACTTTGGCATTCCTTGTGGGTTTTTGGATGTTATGCTGTCTATCTTCAATGTAGGAACTGAAATAGGTTTGTTAGTTTTTTTGTTGGATTAATGGCTAGGGTTCACTTAGGGGAGTTCAAGTACTTTTGAACTTTAAAATTTGTAAGCTTTATTGTTTATTTGGAGAATTTGATTCGATGGAGAAGGTTTTGTTCCTGTAGGTTTTGTGAAATTGCCATCTTCTTCTATTTTCTATGCATAAATTTCTTCTTCTTTTTTTCGGGCCTTGTAGTTGGTGTTTGTGTTATGAATGTGCAAGGGTTTTTTGAAATTGCTATCTTCCTGTAGGTGTTTGTGTAAGGGTTAGTTTATTGGTCAAATTCAAATTGAAGGATTATTATTCCTTTTCTATTCTTGTAATGTGTCATCTAATTTTCTTTAAGTGGTCAGTTAAAGTTATAATAATATGCAACTTTGCTATTCATTGTTTAGAGTTACATTATTGATAGGCATTTGTAATTTGGCATTTGTTATTGATGGATTATCATTTCTTTTCTATTCTTGTAATGTGTCATCTAATTTTCTTTATGTGGTCAGTTGAAGTTATAATAACATGCAACTTTCTCATTCATTGTTTAGAGTTACATTATACTACAGTTTCATTCTTGTTGTGTCATGCTTTTATTATACTTGTTGTGTCAATGTTAAGAGTTACATTATTGGTACATTATACTACAGTTTCATTCTTGTTTTCACTATGGCAAGACTTTCGAAAAGGATATGTACCCATGTTCCTTTTGTTTTTTTGTTTCTTCTGCCTCCTTTCTTCCTTTTGTTTTTGGGACTAGCCTTTCGAAAAGGATATGTATCCTTATTAGCATATAGAAAATTTGATTTTGGGCTTTTGGGTGCGTAACAGTAGGTGTATCAGTATACACTGATTTTGGATGTATATCAATTTTTAGATGTATCTCAATTTTTAGTGTATCGTTGGTCCTTAATTTCTAGATGTATAATTTTTTATTTGAAATGCATAAACTCTTAGTTTCTTCCTACTTCAATGTTGCATTAGTTTGCTAATATGTAATGTAACTTAGAATTCAGTCAGAATTGGGCTATATACCTGAGAATTGTCCGTTTCTTTATTTGTATAATAAATGGTTCTTCAATGTGAAGGGTTTAAATACTTGCAAGCATTGTCTTCTACTAGTTTTAGATACCCTTTGAATTTTCATTGCATATTCTTAGATAGTTTTTTCTCAGTCTTGTATTGTATAGGTTTCATTCTCCTTCTTAAAAAATACTGTTGTAGCTTAAAAAAAGCTCAGTCACATTTTGGTTACAGGAAAGGATGAAGCAAAGACCTTAAGGAGTGGACTAAGGTCATCAAAAGTTGAAGCTCAGGTATTCAGACTGTTACAATATTATATATCGCATTTGTATCCTCTATTTTACTCCAAAACTTTCATGTTGTCCTCTGACACCTTATTTGTATACTCTATTTTGTACTTTGTATCTTTCTAAGTAGAGTTACATGTCTAAATCATGGCTAACATGTTATATTAACCTGTGTAGGCACTTCTATTCTAATCCAACCCAAAATGAATAAATCGTAGATGTCAAATGATAGAATGTGTAGGGAATATGATAAAGGAGTAGAAGAGTTTCTTGAGTTTGCAAAATTCCATTCAAGTAATCCTAATTCTATTAGATGTCCATGCGAAAAATATGGAAATCTGACATTTCAAACGTTAGGGGACGTAAGAAAATATTTGTTTAGAAAGGGTATAGAACGAAGTTATATAGTATGGGTTTGGCATGGTGAGAAACACGAGAAGATAGGATCATCAAGCTTTGCAATATATGCTGAAAAAAACACGACTATGAAGATGACTCCTTTGAAGATGTTGCAGATGCTGTAGAAATGGTTAATGCTGCATATGAACATATTTCTGGTGACCGCAAGTCATTTATTTCTCTACTCGAAGATGCTGAAAAGCCTCTGTATCCTGGTTGTTCAAAGTATACAAAACTATCAGGATTGATGAGATTGTATAATATTAAAGGAAGATTTGGGTGGTCTGACAGTAGCTTTTCAGAGTTGTTGAAAACACTTCAAGATATGTTCCCAATACAAAATGAAATACCTTCATCAATGTACGAGGCTAAGAACATGATAAAAGCTCTGGGTTTAGAATATGAGAAGATACATGCATGTCCCAATGATTGCATACTTTATATAAAGGAATATAGCGATTTATCGGATTGTCCCACTTATGGAACATCAAGATGGAAGAAGGCAACTGATGATCCTCACCAAGTTTCAGTAAAAAAGTTCCTGCCAAACTTTTGTGGTTTCCTCCCATTCTCCAGTTTAAACGAATGTTTCAATCCTCAAAGACATCAAAAGACTTAACTTGGCATGCTTATGAAAGAGTAGTTGACGGCAAACTTCATCATACTGTAGAATCTGAATCATGGAAGCTAGTTGACCACAAGTGGCCAGATTTTATGAAAGATCCTAGAAGCCTTCAATTAGATCTTTCAGCTGATGGCATAAATCCACGTAGGTCCCTTAGTAGTAGGTACAGTTGTTGGCCAGTTATATTGGTTACCTATAATCTACCGCCGTAGTTGTGCATGAAAAAGAAAATTCATGATGTTGTCGCTATTGATATCAGGTCCAAACCTGCCGGGCAATGATATTGATGTTTATTTAGCACCATTAGTTGAGGACTTAAAACTTTTATGGGAAGAGGGAGTTGATGCTTATGATGCACAAAAAAGAGAGTTTTTTAATTTAAAGGTCGTATTGTTGTGGACTATCAACGATTTTCCTGAATATGGAAATCTGTCTGGTTGTACTACCAAGGGGTATTATGGTTGCCCCATATGCAGGAAAGACACTTATGCGCCAAGGCTGAAATATAGTAGTAAAAATGTGTATACTGGTAGAAGAAGGTTTCTCCTACGACATCATCTGTATCGCACTCAAAAGAAAGTTTTCAATGGTAAGCAGGAATTTGGCGATCCTCCAACACCATTGAGCAGAAAGGAGATATTAGACAAGGTTGGTGAAATTTCAAACTCATGGGGAAAGAAACATGCAAAGTGCAAAGCATTATAGTTATGTGAAAGAAGATGGATGAAGAAGAAGTCAACCTTCTTTACACTTGACTGTTGGGAACACTTACATATCCGCCACACACTCGACGTTATGCACATCGAAAAAAATGTTTGTGAGAGCATATATGGTACATTGCTTAACCTTCCTTGAAAGACAAAGGATAGAGTCAATGCTCGTCTTGATTTTGTGGACGAGGGTTTAAGGACTGAATTAGAACCTGATTTTGAAAAGAAACGAACATATTTGCCGCGTGCTTGTTATATATTGACGAAGGATGAGAAGAAGATATTTTGTCAAACATTGGTAGACGTAAAGGTTCCTGAAGGTTATTCTTCTAATATCAGAAATATTGTCTCAATGCAAGATTTGAAGCTTTATGGTCTGAAATCCCATGATTGTCATGCACTAATGCAACAACTACTACCCGTGGCAATCCGTTCAATTTTTCCTAAGCCGGTTAGAGTTGCTATTACTCGGTTTTGCTTCTTCATCAATACAATTTGCAAGAAAATGGTGGATGTGAATAGCCTAAACGATATTCAAAATGATCTCGTGGTCACATTATGCATGTTGGAAAAGTATTTTCCACCGTCTTTCTTTGACATTATGGTCCATTTAACTCTCCATCTTGTTGCACAAGTCAGGATATATGGACCTTTTTTTTACTTGGATGTATCCATTTGAAAGGTGCATGAAACCCTTGAAGGGTTATGTGCGCAATCATAACCGTCCCGAAGGATGCATTGTAGAATGTTATATTGTAGAAGAAGTAATAGAATTTTGTAGCGAGTATCTAGCATATGTTGAGGCAGTAGGAAATCCACTTGCAAGGAAGGGTAACGTTAAATATGGCCAACCTTTGCTTGGAGATCACATTGTTGTAGTTTATCGTGAAGAATGGCAACAAGCCCATTTATATGTTTTGGAGAATACAAATGAAATTCAACCTTATATTGAGTAAACATCTTTATTATGAATTTTCTATTTATTCATTGTATAAAAGTTGTTAGAAAATTGTATGATTAAGTTTTTTATGATGTCTTGACAGTGAGCATATGGAGTGGTTACAATCACAACATCCCCTTAAGTCTAAAAATAAAAAGTGGTTGCAGGACAAACACAATCAAACATTTCTCCAATGGTTACATGAGAAGGTAGAAGTTGTTACAATATTATTGTAGTTATATTCTAACTTATTCATATGTTAAGTTTGATTTTAATAAATCTGAAACTTCACAGATTGGCGGTAAATTTAATGAAAGAGAAAACATTTCACAAACTGTGAAGTGGTAACACAAGGGCCTAGCCACCATGTGCTTAAGTGTTCTGGCTATGTTATTACTGTTTGTCGCTATCACACGAAGGGTCGTGACAATGCTCGAGTTACCCAAAATAGTAGAGTTAGTCTTGTAGCTACAATAATGCAGATTGCAAGTTCGAAAGATAAGAACCCTATAGTAGGGGACATGTGTTTCTATGGGGTTATCACAGAAATATGGGAGCTTGATTATCACACTTTCAAAATTCTAGTATTTAAGTGCGACTGGGTTGATAGAAAGGGTGTTAAGGTTGATGAACTTGGTTTCACATTGGTGGACCTTAATCGAGTTGGGTACAAATCAGATTCTTTTGTTTTAGCTTCACAGACGAAGCATGTATTTTATGTAAAAGACCTACTTGATCCTTAATGGTCTGTTGTTTTGTCCATGGGTCAAAAAGATAATATGCACAAAGAAGATGATGAAGACCTGGATAATATAATGGAATATCATCCCTTTGTTAATGCATCAATGAATACTGATATATTATTTGATGCTGGGGATGATGATAATATTTGTTATAAAAGAGTAGGTTGTGAAGTGGACTGGGTTGATAAGTAAATGTTGGCCACAAGTTTCTTATCATATGTGACATTAATGAATTTTATTTTTTGAACTCATACGATTACTTCAGCATATTTTTACTGATACTATCCACTTATTTTGTTAGACATATATTGTAAAATCTCCTCTAATTATTTTTTTGACACATATAGTTTGATCCAACATGTTTGCATATTATTTCATAGCCTTTTTCGGCCACCTTGCAAATATCAAGCATGCCTAATATGACACCTTCCAATAATAACAAAAAGAGAAAATCAAAAGAGGTATGCATCATATTATGTTTTTTCTTTGGTAAGTGTTGTCTATCAAAAGAGGTATGCATCATTTTTTTGTTAAGTGCAGTTCCTGAGACATATATATAAGATTCTGACACAATATGAGATTATGTGTTTGTTTGTTTTGGTAAGTGTTGTCTATGTGTGTTTCAAAGTGTATGTGTTGACTGGTTAAAGGGTTGATGTGTTTGCAAGAGATTCTGACACAATATGAGATTGTGTGCCTTTATTTTGAGTAAAAATTTTAAGATTTGGGAGGCTTTTTCTTGGCTTATGAAAATAAATATTTTTCAGAACCAGTGGTATTATCTTCGGACATAATTTTTAAGATTACTACAGTTCCTGAGATATATATATGAGATTCTGACACAATTTTTATATAAGATTCAGACATATATTTGAGATTCTAGAGTTCCACAGGATTTTTCTTCGGAGGATTTAAGATTACTACAGTTCCTGAGACATATATATGAGATTCTAACACAATTTTAAGATTTGGATTGAAGTTTTAATTATTTTGTTGATGTCATTATCTTCTCCCAGATGAAAATAAATATTTTTATAGCTGAATTTTGAAGATGCAAAGTGTTGGTTTCTCAGGGAAGATACTTGAGTCCTTTTCATTTTGGTCATTTAAGGCTCTTTACTGACTAGTGGCTCACTTATAGCAGCTAAGTGTTGTTTTGGTCAATTAAGGCTCCTTACTGAACCAGTGGCTCACTTATAATAGAAAAGTGTTGTATTTGTCATATGCTTGTTTTTGTCACAGGTTATAGAGATGAACCCTACCCAAGTGGAGGAAGTCCAAAAACAAAAAGCAACAAGAGGTCCTACAAAAATAGAGACAACTATCAAGCGAAGAAGTGACAGAATAAAAAAAATTGTCACATTCAATGAGACCGGACAGCCTAATGGGGAGCCCGGTGCAGAATGTGTTAGCTTGATTAGGGTTATTGCACGTTCTATGATACCCATAACTTATGACGATTTGCGAAAAGTCCCACAAAATATTAAAGACAATGCATGGTCGTTAGTGGAGGTAACTTTTCTTTATGCAGAAAAAAATATTTTGAGTTTATTTATTAGCACTTATTGGTTCTAAACTGTATTAATCTTCATATGCAGCAATCTTTTCTCGTTGATCCAAGAGCTAAAAAAATTTAATGCAAACAATGGGTGTTGCATCAAAATCATTCCGGCATGTATTGACAACTTATGTTCTTGCAAATATGGACAAACTTGCAGTTCTTAGAAAGCCCTCTCCAAACTATGATTTCATCAATCAAAATGAATGGTCCATGTTTATGACAACTCGTCTTTCTAACGACTATCAAGTATCGTAGTGTAATTAAATATGTTTTATCTTGGCAACTTCAGAAATTCTTACTTACTATAAACAAATTACATTATCATTTCAGTCCCGGCGCAAAGAGCAACAAAGCCGGAGAACTAAGCATGTATATAACCATAGGCTAAGCCGGAAAGGCTATGCTGGTTTAAGAGAAGAAATTTTAAGTGATCTCATTTTAAATTTGAAGTTAGTATTTGAGTTTTATATATCTCATTTTGAATTTAAAGTCAGTATTGTGAGTTTTATATAATGACTTTTTTAAATAACATAAGAAAGATGGTACATATATTAAGGACCAAGTGGACCACTGTCTATTTTGGAATCTAGTTCGAAAGAAGCAAAAGCGGGATGTAGGCACCAGTTCAACAAAAAGAATACTAGGGGGTGATAATGAAGATGGTGATGAAGGTGGATAAAATTGTAAATAAGTCTTAACTGTATTTCATTTTCATTCTTCTTGCACAACTTCATATTAAGATGCTAACATAAATTCATTCATTTCATAGGATGAAGTGAAAAAGAAAATAAGTTCTGGAGAGTTGTTGATTCCTCAAATTATAGATGCTTTTGGATATTCAATTGAGAGGCCCGAGCACAGTGGTCGTGTTACGGCAATGGGGAAATATGTCACCCGAAGATCTTTTTTCAACACTCCTAAAACTTCGACTGGTTGGAAGGAGGAGAAAAAGAAGTTGCTTGATGAGATTGAGAGAAAAAATAATATGATAAACAACTTACTTTCACAAGGTCTCTGTGCTACGCCGTTATTCGATACCGGTTCCAACTTTCCAATTCTTCCAATCCCTACCGTGAATGCACCGAGTCATGCCTCAGAAGGTTCGCAGAGGCCAAGGATCATGAACCAGGTTTATTTCTTCCCCTCTTTCAATTTTAGTGTAAAGTAGACACACACATTATCTACTTCAACTTTTCTTTCTATTTGTTTATTTCTAGAAAGTTGGATTTCTCTGTCTACTTGAACTTTATTGTCTACTTGCAGTTTTCTGAACACTATCTACTTGAACACACACTATCTACTTGCATTTTTCTTTCTACTTGAACTTTTCTGGAAAGTTGGACTTTTCTGTCTACTTGAATTAGTATCTACTTTTCTGATACCAATATCTACTTTTCTGAAAATGTTGTAAGTGAAAAATCTCCTCTCCAACCTGATCAAGATATGGATGTCGATGCAACAAAACCTAGTCCGAAGAGTGTCGATAAAACAAAACCTAGTCCAAAGAGTAAAACAAAGGTATTACATGTCAGTTTCTTTATTCTTGAAATCCTAGTAAAATGGAAGTAATAAAGGGACATACAATTTACTATATGCTTTCTTTTAATAAGGTAGAAGATTGCCAATTGGCTGTGGGTTCCGTCGATAATATTGTTGCCAAAGCAGCCATTATGGAATACAAGCCCCCCAATATTATTGTGTCCATCGAATTGTTATTGGACGAGGATGCGTTGCTTCCTATTCCACCTAAAGATATCCTTCTAACTAAGATTAAGGATGCTATTGGATATCACATACTTTGGCCAACTGATTTAGTTCTTCATGGTACTCTAATTAGAGAGGTAGTCAATATTAATTTAGAAGTCTCTTGCATGAATAAATATCATATTATTTTTAAGTCTTATACATTTTTACTCTGAAATTGTGTTGTATTTTTGGCATCCGAGGTGGACAAGGAAGCTCCCAATGAGCAAAGGAAATGCCAACTAAAGTTAAAACTCCAACAAGGGCTTCCACTACAACTCTAAGGTCATTCAAAAATCTGCCCGGAATGGACTTCTTTGCTAAACTGGTACAACGCTTGATCTTTGAAAAAACCGCAATTTCGGTTCCACTTCTTGACGAATTATTTAATACCACAACAGTTGCAATTCTTTTCGAGGAGGACTTCGAAAATTTCATTAAAATGTGCGCCCTATCATCTAATTGCGTCCAAATGTACGTAAGGTAATTGAATACTTGGTTTTTCAAATTTTTGTTGTTACATTAATAAGTTGATCTAAATAATCTGCAAACTACATATATTGGTTGTTGTACATTCGTTTGAAGGAGCTAAACCTTGTCGAGGATGTTTGCTTCATTAATCCGAGACTAGCCTCCGCTTCTGGTTTGAAAGACATTCTTGGAAAGCGGGATGCAAGGGCACGACATATTTGTAATAGTTTGATATCTCAAAAAGAAAGTTGATTTATTTTCTTGCCATAAATCCCTAGGTAATACATTTTCTGACTTATTTTTCTTCTACAAGTTCTCACTAACTCGATAACTGGTATATATCTTGGTGTTATATGGTGTTACAGCTTTCATTGGGTTTTGGTTGTCATTGACCTGTCACTAATGAGAGCATATTATTTGGAGTCTTTGAGGAGTTACGTCCAAGATGATCTTAAGTATATTGTAACAAGTTATGCATCCATATTTATACCGTATTTTAGGAATTTCACAACTACAGTTAAGGTACTAATTAGATGATTCAATAATGACTATTAATATTGTCCAATTTAATTTGCATATAGTAGACTTCGGATGTTTCATGCTCAAATGGAAAAGCAAGTCAAAAAGTTTAAATTGAACTGGATAACAATTAAGGTATAATATATTTCTCTCATGTAAATGTAAATAAAAAATAAATACAAGTTTGTAAGGACTTTGCTTAATTTTCTATGATTAGGTGCCACAACAAGCCGGGTCTGTGGAATGTAGGTACTACGTGATGAGATTTATGAAGGAGGTCACATCTGATCGAACCTTACTTAATCCAAAGGTGATGTTTTTCTTAATCAACACGTATATTTAGAATATAAATATATCATGATAGTAACAGTTTCATTTTTTCTTCCTATTTACAAACAGTACAATCAAAAGGAAGACTACAATTTCGAAGAAATTAATGAAGTTCGTACAGAGTGGATGGAACATGTTTTGCAGTTCCTTAACTAACAAATCGTCAAAGGTAATTTTAGACTATCTACAGTGAATCTATAGTTTTCAATTTCGAAGAAATGTTTTCATTATGGTGTTTTATGATGGCACTCTATTTCCATTTGTTTGCCTACTAGCTATTTTGTTTAATAAGACTATAGTTTAACGAGTTTAAGCTATATTTCTAAATTGCAATGATCTGGAAACTATATTGCTCTTTTAGTTTTAAAAGACTGAACTGGTTGCCGCTGGGCAACTTAAGATGGTGTACCTCGAGGGGCCTAGGGATAAGTCAATGTTTACTAATATTGATGTCAAATGATCAATTTTATAAACAAGCTTATATGCTTCTCTGGATGTTGGCAAGTTTTTGGAGAGTTGTGGGATCCTGAGTCTGAAATTTGTGGAATTGAGATATTGTGTGAAATTTGTGAACAATAATTTAAGGGTGATATTCATCTCAGATTGACATGATAAAGAAAACTGACAAATTTCCTTGCTCAAGTGTTCACAAGTTAAAATTTTTGTGCTATTTGGTCAAAGGAGAACCAATAGTTGGTTGATTCAGTATCGCATCTTTCTGTGGAATATATATGTACACACATACATACAGTCTACATGCATACAAAAATCTGAAGAGTAATGTCAAAATTAATTGAATTAGACTTCGTACTTTCTGACATTCCGAGGTTCGGGTGATATAAAATGGTAGTTGGAAGCTCATAATTCCACTCTAGTATCTTTAAATTTAGTCTACATGTAATATTACCAGGTTAAAGTAGTTGTTTTAGACTAATAGAGCACGTCGATTGAAATTAGGCATCCTTAGATTTAACTTTTTTTTCTCTTCTCATCATATGTTTGTATTGCATGAGATGGTTTTTATTTCCAAAAGGCTTCCATGTTTACTTTAAGGAGATTGCGTTGAGAGATTTTGATGGTGTATGATACCTTTTTATTGTACTTTCGGTTCTTGTGTACATTTTTCTTAAAATAACTATATTCTATTACTCATAGTGCTAATACTAAAATTCAGATTTCATACATGTCCCAAAAACATGCAAATAAGTAGTAGATGTTCTATTGTTACTAGGATCATATAAGCTAAATACTAAGATATGATCTTTTAGTACTCTTAATTTCATCTTTTTAGTTGTAGCCTAAGTTTGTTTCAAGAAGAAACCTATTTGGTTTCCCAACAGACATATTTGAGAACTTTCAATGGCATGTGCTTATGGTAGATTGTAAATAACTTTGTATCTCAGGCTTCTTAAGGTGAAATTTTATTTCAAAAGATTGTCTTAACCTCAATTCTAATGGGAGAAGGTTTGGATCATGATGATTTGGGATGATAGTATTGACTGTATTCTTTTTCATTGTTGCTATTTGGAAAACATTACTAGCAAATTTTACGGTCTTCTTGTCTCGTCCAACAATTGTCTTACATATAGTTGAATAAATTCCTGGATGGTCACAAACAAAAGTTTAAGTTTTGGTTGTTAGGTTAGAACTGCTTGTATGTTTCTTGCTAATAGTCACAAACATATTTTACATTTAGTAAAACTGTATTGATAATTCTGTAATAGTGAGTTGATACTTTATGTTCTTCTTCTCTCAAGAACTAGCTGAAAAATTAAGGTGTTGCATGCTGTGAATAGGAGAATACTGTGGATATTGAGGGATGTGCTCCGATATGGTTTGCTACTTTTTTTGTTTCATTTTGTACTGTTGGTGGATTATGTTTTGTGGTGACAAGTGATGGATGTTTGTGGTTTGGATGTTTAAGTGGTAAGGAAACAATAGATGTGGGATGTGTACTTTATGGTTGAATTATGTTGTGGTTGGACAAGTGAAGAATACTTTATAGATGTGTATTGGAAGTTTTTATCGTATGAACAATACAGTTTGTTAATATAAAATTGAGATTTTATAGTAATTTGACGTGTGTAGCTTCTGGATTGATATAATGTGTGGTTGATTAATAATTCTTGACAGAATTTTCGCATGCTTCTCTTGACGGTACATTGGATAGCTTCTCTTGACGGTTGTCAAACATCAACTTTAATTCATATCATGCTGCACAATATAGCCGTGAAATAGTGCTTTTCATGAAGGATTTTGTCCGTCAAAACAGAATGCTTTTATTGACGGCTAAAGGCCGTCATCTAGGCCGATGTCAAGAAACATTTTTGCCTATGATGACGGTTTCTAAAAACTGCTATCTTGACGGCTAAAAGCAGTCAAGAAAATTTTCTTAATATGACGACCAAAAACCGTCAAGAAAAGCCATGCCAAAGACCGTCAAAAAAGGGGGGTCTTTTCTTGACTCCGGCCTAGTTGACGGATCTGCAACCGTCAAGATACCCATTTCTTGACGGTTTTTCTCCGTCAAGAAAAGCCTTTATTCTTGTAGTGACATAACAAGATACAAGAAGAACATGCCATAATAAACTGAATATATATATAATATGTCACAAGCAACAAGTAAGGTAAAATAGTCCCAGTAACAAGATCCAATATCTCATCATCGAAACAGTGGACTACCTCTACAACCAAACAAGGACAAGGGGTAGCACACTATTCTGTGATGCGATATTGTCTTATGCAACTAATAGAACGAGGTTACATGACATTGAATAGGGTTACCTAACCATTCTAATGTGTTTATGCAGTTAAGAACAAACCTTTAGTCGCATGAGCCCTGGCTGTAAATATGATCTAGTATTATAAAACCCCTAAATTTCTACTATTTTTTTATTATTTAAAATTTGTACCGATTTAAAATTTTGTATTGTACGTCGCATAGTCGTATTGTACATCACGCACGAAATTTTATTTTTCGTAGTTGCTCGTCGAGTGCGAATATGTGCGAGCGTACATATTTTAGAAAAATATTTTTCTCTTTTTTCTTATACACTTACAAAAATATTATATAAATATTCTTGCTATAAAAAGCCTTTTGTTTCTAAAAGTTATTAATAATAAATAATATTTTGTATACTAGAAAAGTCTAATTATGTAAAGAATATTTTTGCATATATATATTTCGTAATTGTTTATTGGTTTATTTTAAATAAAAATGTAATTTTCTAGATTTATTAATATTAATATTTTATTATTCAAAAAGATATTTAAAAATATTTATTATTTTCAAAATTATTATTATTGGTATTTTGAAAAATAATTTTGGAAGTCATTGTGGCCATTTAAATCTTGATTTAATTTTTGGATTAATTTAAATAGGTTAAACTAATATCTATATTTGAAAATGATTTGATTTTAGACCAAAAGAATTTAAATAGATTTAATTGGATTTGGATTGGATTTGGATTGGATTTAGGTTTAAATTGATTTAAATTAAATTACGGATTATCTATTTTAGGTTTAAACTATTTCTAGTTCCTATCTAATTGGGAATTCCCACGTCCTATAAATAGGCAGGTACTCCTCCAATTCATTATTCATCCACAACAATTTCGATAACCAAATGTGTGTGCCTCGTGTCCATGTCCAACATCTTTTCGTGTCAGCCGTGACGGCCTCGGGTCCGACCCCGGGTGTCTTTCCAATAGGGTAATTCCTTTACAATTACATTATCACTTTCTTCGTGTCCACACACGAACACCTGTCATTATCCTTCCTACGACACCAATTCCTAAACCTAAGACCCAATTCCTAGTAAACCCTAACCCTAATCCTAATTTTCCTAACCACCACCCGCAGCCGCCGAGTTTGTCCCTGCTCCGATCCGTCGTCCCGACCTCCTCGCCTCTCCCCGCGGCACCACTGCCAGACATCTCCTGCCACCGCCACACGTCATCACCACCACCGCCAGACATCTCCTGCCACCCGCCACACCAGTCATCACCACCACCGCCAGACATCTCCTGCCACCGCCACACGTTATCACCACCACCGCTAGACATCTCCTGCCACCGCCACACCAGTCATCACCACCACCGCTTCAGCCTTCCAGCCACCCGACCACCCAAATTTACAACCACCGTCACCCCAGTGCCGCCGCCCTGACCCGGCGAGTTCCCAGGCATCACCACCCCCAATTCAAGAGAAAGAAGAAAAAGAAATTTAAATCCTAACCCAAGACTAACCTCATCGGACCTAGCCGCCGCGGTGTGCGCCACCGCGCGCCCCACTTTGCCGCGAACCGCCACCCTCACTAACCTCTCTCCTTCGCCGACCCGCATCCGCGAGCGCCGCCCGACCGGCCGGCTCCTCCGCGTCAACCAGCACGCCGAAACCCTCTCCCGCAGTCGGCGACGGCAGCGCCTCCACGAAACCCTCTTCCTCCGTCGTCCGCCCTCCTCCGCGACGTCCCAGCGGCCAGCGCCCGACTCGCCCCACCGCCGGCGCTCAACACCGCCGTTGACCCGACAAACCCACTTCCTCCAACTCTCGACCACCCCCTCTCTTCCTCTTCTCTCCCTCACTCCGATCTCGCCGCAACCCTTCGACTCCCCGATTCCTCACCGACGTCGCGCCGCCTCCGATCATCTCTCTGGCTCCTTCTCCTCTCTGGCCCTCACCGTCGATTTCCCTTCTCCCTCTTCTTCTTTCGGTTTAGTACTGTTAAGAGACAGCTACTTTTCCTTATGTTGTTTTATTATCATTTTTATTTTATTTTTTTGTTAATTTTTTTTGTCTTGTTTTGTTTTTATTGTGTTCTGGTAATCGAGTTATTAAAATTATAATTATTTTTATTATTATTTTATGTTTTTCATTAAAATAGTATAAGTTATTAATACTTTTAGTTACGATCACTGTATATATTATTTTTGTTATTACTATCATTATTATTATTAATATGTTATTTTTATTCTTCTTACTATTAGGATTTTTTATACAGAATATAGTGGATAAATGATTTATATTATTTTATGTATATTATTATTAGTAATATTTGTTACACTGTTATCAATAATACAATATTTAGTTTATAACTATTATTATTGACATTAGTATTTTTTATACTTATTATTATACTATTATTATTAAGGTTATTACTTTGAGAATTACATAATATTATTTTTCCAACTATATGTGTAGTATAGGGCTTAGAGCTATCTATGTGATTTCAAAATTTAGGTGTAGCCCTGAAAACATTATTTTTATAAACCTAGAGTATTCTTGCCAAAGATGATTTTCTTGATTTTAAATTTTTTTTCCTATGAATATTTTGACCTATGAGAACTAGTTATTAAGTATTATAAATAATTTCCTAAAATCGTATATATTTATTTTTATCCATTATCTTTGATTTTTCCTTCCAACCAAGACCAACCCCATTATTCCTATACTCTCTCAAATTCAAGCCTACCTTATGTCCATCCTAACTAAATTGACCGTCCTGGACCCGATGGCACTGTCCGTGCCACCATCAGAAGTCACCTTGCATAGTTGTTGCACCGAAGTTGTAGTTCGTGCCACATTGATTATCGTAGTACACCAGGCGCTCTACCAGGCAAGACACCTTGCCATTCGCTGTTTACTTATTTTTAGCTCATATTTCATGTATTATTTATTTTCTTTATGCAAAAACTGTGATACATGGCATAACCTGTTAGAACTTACTGTTCAATTATATTTTCTGCTGTGTATTATTTTTACAAATGAAACCAAGATTTAAGGGACCACCTTGTGTGTTGCATTCATTGGCCTTGACACATTGTAACACGAAGTTGTGTGTCGCATGTAGGACACGAAAGTGCGTGATTGGCTGGCCACCAGTACGTACAAGCCGTGCGATAGGAATAACCGCTAATAGAAGTTGCATGCTAGTTTGACTTAGCGGTTATAGTGGTTTGTGTTATGGATACAGCACAGTAGGCATTGGACGGGGAGGACAATTCCATAGCGTATGGGCTTCGATGCACTTTCCTTGTGACCCGGACTCTCCACTGGAGATACGGGGTTGATGACCCATGATTACTGATGGGGCCTCTGGTGCCCATGGGGGGACTATATCGATCCTATTCAGCCAGGGCCCATGCGTAGGAAGGATTGTTCTTAACCATATTTTACTTAGAACGGTAGGCTACCCTATCCGTTAGGTACGAGTACTTTTGGTTTGGGTACTTGTATCTGACCGTGACTTGGAACAATAACTTGTCGCGGATTATTTTGTCACATCTTGTCCTTGTTTGGTTGTAGGTGTGACTTACTACTTCGATGAGGAGGTATTGAACCTTGTTGGGGTCCGGATACCATATTGGATTCATAGCATGGAAAGATACGTTACCGTGAAATAGTTTACCATCTCCTGTCCTTGTTTGGTTGGGGGGATGGTACGCTCGTTCAGTAGGTGCGTATTGGAACATGTTATAATTCGATTTACTTATTTATTTGAGCAATATTTATTCAGTTTATATGGCATGATATTATGTGTCTTGTTACGTCCCTCTGAGGACCTGGTTGTCTTGCCAGGTGTGTGCTATTGTCTTTCACAGGTGTTCTAGCTCTAGTCGTGATCTTCGCTATTTCTTCGAGGATGATTGCATTTGGATCGTCTTCGCTTCGCTCGCCACTTATTTCATTTTCTATGTACTTTTTTTTATTTTGTTGGTAGTGGATTTGTCTCCGCCCAACATATTGTATCAAGACAAATTCATAGTTGATTATATAATATCTTTTATTCTTGTGGATGAGATTAGTTATGGTTCTACTGCATTTTACAGCTTATGTATTTATACGAGGCTTCTATATATTGGAGTATACTTCGTATGAATACAGCTGGCATGTCTACATTCCTAGTCCTATGTATTTTGGGACTGGGGCGTTACAAGTATAGTCCCCACTAACGTTCAAAAATGTCAGTGGCCAACCTGAGTGGGTAAGCATACCCGTATCTCCAGCGGAGCTTCCGGGTTACAAGGGAATGTGTAATAGAAGTCCATACGACAAGGAAATGTTCTCCCCACCCGATGCACCTATCTAAGTCGCATCCACGATCATATACCTCTACTAACTGCTATGTCTCATAACATGCATCTATTAGCAGTTAGACCTAACGCAAGCGCACGGGTGATCAGCCAACATGCAAGTACCTCTACATGCTACTCATCTCACACATATCTCATGGTACAACTGTGTTAAGGTTTATGCAATATGCTACAGATGGTAGTCCCTTAACTCTAGGTCCATATGCATAATTTAAAGATAAGAAGGAAGTAAGACTAGTACTGACATCATGTTTCACGACAAGCAAGCAAGTAAATCAACTGAAAGAACTAGAAATAAACAGACATGAATATGAAATAAATAAATAAAAATGCAACTAAATATAAGCAGTAAATATGGCAAGGTATTTTGCCTGAGGTTGTGTGCAAAGCGCAGGATCCAATAGCTCAAACCAGCAAATCGAAGAAGCAAGAAAGCCAAAATCTACGAACGGCTCCGGATGCTGAAACAAACATCAAGAACGTTCACGATGTAACAGATATATCTGGGAAACGCCTGTCCAAAATTCCAATTCTGGAACAGGGGAAAAATCGTAATTTTGGATCAAAACGATGTCCGTCGTTGAATCCATTTTGTACTGAAACGCGTGCCAATATCTATGGTCTCTAAAGTCGTCAAACTACATGTCTACGGATCCGATTTGAGGAGGCGAACCCAACCGTATGTCTAAAGTTGGATTATGACGGGCCGTGCATAATTTTTCCGATTGGAGCGGATCGCGGCCAGCCAAATTGGCTCTCCGGTTGACCTTCTTAGAATTGGACCAAACTTCACACACAGGACTAGAAAAACGATTCGGTCCTGCTGGAGCAAGTTTCGTCTCGATTTGACGAACGTGCATAAAGTTTTGTCTCGATACGGTGAATTTTGACGGATACACATCAAATTCGTCGTGCACACACAACCAATTTGAATTTCGTCAAAGCCCACACGTCTACGAAGTCGATGCGCACCTTTTGATGCTTTTGGTTCATGACTACGTCGCCCGGATTGTCGGAACTAACTCCCTGTCGGGGTTCTTCTATGTTTTGAAAACAGATTTTTTTGCCAACTTCAAACGATTTTAAACAGATTATAGGAATCTAGAAATAAAACTAAAAATAGGGTTTTGAACATGTATATGTTGTCTAAAAGTATATTTAGGTAGATTTCTAAAATCCACAACATCCTAGTCGTAATTCGACTGTAAACAGGGGTTGTTGGGACAGTTATAAACCCAGAAAATCGAGGGTTTTTCTTGATTTTAGAAAGCGATTCTTGTCACGAACAAAGCAAAATAAAATAATCTAATTGAAGTAAGTTGTAGTCGGTCGGGTTAGGTTCATACCTAAGAAAATGGTTCATGAAATAAGCGAAGGAGGAAGGAGAAAACATCTCGTAAATTGGCCCGAAATCCTATTCCTGCTGCTGTTGCTTGTGACAATGGCCTCTGCCATCGCCGGGGCATGGCACTACTGCGGTGGCCTGCCAGTGGTCCACCGGCGCGCGGGGGAGGGTGGCGCGCGCGCACGTGATCGGGATTGCTGGGGATAGGTGCGGCTATTAGGGTTTCGATTTTTTACATATAATCCGAGATTTCAATCCAAATTTAAGTCAAATTTAGATGGAACTCAAACTTGATTTGATGCGATCTAATGGAGAATCTGGTTGGGGTTTAATAGGAAAAATTTTGGATAAATTGATCAAGATTTGATCAATTTCAAAGAATCCAAAATTTTAAAAAAATTTGTAGGCTACATTGGGTTTTGCTAGTATGGGTATATCTTAAGATTTTGAAATCTCGCGATATATTGAAATATATTTTTGTTATATATATATATATATATATATATATTTATATATATATATATATATATATTTATATATATATATATATATATATATATATATATATATATATATATATTTTATATATATATATATTTTATATATATATATATATATATATATATATATATATATATATATATATATATATATTTTATATATATATATATATATATATATATATATATATATATATATATATATATATATATATATATATTTTATATATATATATATATATATATATATTTTATATATATATATATATATATATATATATATATATATATATATATATATATATATATATATATATGTATGTATGTATAACCCTCCAAAAAAAAAAAATAAAATAAAATAAATATATATATATATATATATATATATATATATATATATATATATATATATATATAAAATAAAAATAAAAACAAATATATATATATATATATATATATATATATAACCCTCCAATTAATTCCTAAAAATTCTGAAAAATTTCTAAATTTTTTAAAAAAATCAAAGATACTTTTTATGTATTTAAATGGGCAATTATGCACAAGTTATGTAGCATTTCTTGCTACTTGTGCTATAAATAAAATCACTAGAAAATTATAATTTATATAAAATTCCCAAGTATATTTTAATAAAATGTAGATAAAATTTTCCAAAAGTTTCTAAACTTAAACAATACTCTCTAGTAAATTTTAGTACAGAATCTTGTACCACTTTTCCATAATGTAGAAATACTTGCTACTTTCAATCTTAATAAAATCTTAAATTTAAAGTCAATCTTATATAAATTAAATAAAATTCCTGTAAAATATATTTTAGTAAAAAATAATCAGAAAAAAATTCTAAAATTTAGGGAGTTTACAGTTGGTCGAGGAGACGACTGACGAACCGGCTGCTGAAGAACCGGTTAAGGAGACTAATGAGGGATCGGTCGAGATGACTATTGAAGGGTTGGTCACAGAGACCATTCCAGAGCCAGTCTATGAGGCTCCCCAGACGTCAACTACAAAAATTATCGAAAAGCCGACAAGGGAGCCCATTGAAGAACCAGCCAACCCAGTCATGGCACCACCTGCCCAGGACGCAATACCTAGTCATGTATTAGCTGCTGCTGCTGCTTCGTGACCTTTCATCGCGGCATATCCGATGACCCCAATGGCTATGGCTGACAATGCTTATTATGCCAACCTCATCCTGGGCACCATTCACCTTGCTTTAAAGTACGGTATAGAGGGTGTCTTGCAGCATAACCAGATGTTTAGGCGGGCTCGGTCCGCAGTAAGAGCCCAGCTAGAGGCATTACACGAATATCAGGGATATGAGGCAAAAATAGATGCGATAGAGGCCCTTCTGACAGAATTAGAAGCCACAATTCTAGAGCTTCATGGTCTTAAGCGCATCCTTTCGTCTCTGGAGGATGCAGAACTAGCAAAAATGGCTGCTGAACTTTTTCAGCATGAACAGAGACGTCAGGCTCTGACTCTCAGGCTTGCCGAGGTTGAAGCAGAGATTGAAGTGGTGACCGATGCTGAAGAAGTTCAAGTTTGTCGTGGAACAACTCTGGAGGAACAGTACGAGACCCTCCGGGAACAGATTCGGCAGTTGGAAGAGACGTTGGCCTTCTCCAAGAGTGAGCTAGAGAAGTCAAAAGACCAGTAGGGGCTCCTTCGTCAACGATCCAAGACCTTTGCTTGGGAGAGGGAAAGTTTCAGTGTTCGTCAGGACGAGTTAGATCTCGCATGCCAGAACCTGTCCCAGCTCGAAGATGAGGCCACTAGACGATGAGAGGCAGAGCACCGAGCCAAGAATTGGTTGGACTCTAGATTACCCTTTTAAGAAGTCGTCTTGAAGAACTTATGCGTCGGTCGTCGTAATGTTGATGTCTTTTTGTTCCTCTCTTTTGGGAGGCACTTTTGTAGTAAAGAATGGAAAACTTTTTCTTTTTATGAATGAAAGAATCTTAGTTTTGTTTCTTTACTTGTGCATTTACTATGAACTTTTTATAGCAGTAAGAATTCCCTTAGAGGTAGGCTTAACATAATGAGATAGAGGTAACTCCGCCGGGGATAGGGTGTTTACTCAGAGATAATATGGACATGGTAACCACGAAACCTTTTGTGGAAGAATTTTTCTTACTTATAGGTTATATGGACATGGTAAGGATAGATTCTACGGATGTATAGAACGACTCAGAGATAGTATGGACGTGAAATGTTCTATACAAAATTATGACAACACAGGGTTTGTCATGGAAGGAATGTCTACTCAAATGTAATATAGATATGGTAGGCATGAACTTCGTTGGGGTATAAAAAAATAACTCAGAGGTAATATGGATGTGAAATATTTTCTACTAGAGAAATGAGGAAGGGGTAGATATGGAAATATATGCCGATTTATACCTCAAACATAGTACTTCTATAGGAATTTATCATTGATCGGCATCATTAGCAAATTATTGTTAGGTTTGGCTAGTCGGTATGCACCATTGGAGTAGACTGTCTCTATGACAAACAGTCCTTCCTACTTGGGCTCGAACTTCCCAGTTGTCTTGTGGGTCATCACCATCGGTCTTCGAACTGATAAGATGAGGTCACCCACTTGGAAGGTCCTTTCCCAGACCTTTTTGTTGAAGGGCCCGAAAATCCAAGTTTGATAGAGTTCGATACGTTGTTCAGCCAGCAGGCACCTCTTGTCCAACGCTTGCAACTCCTGTAGCTGACGATATTGATTGTCTTCGTCTGTCAGTTGGTTGGTGATGGATACTCGTAGAGATAAAATTTGGATCTACAGAGTGAGTACCGCCTCACTCCCATAGATTAGGAAGAATGGTGTGTTGCCCGTGGATGTCTGAATGGTAGTACGGTAAGCCCATAGACATTTGCCGATCTTCTTATTCTAGTCATGCTTATTTGAAGACACGACTTTCTTGAGTAGCTTGACGATCGTCTTGTTGAATGAAGGGTATTGCCATAGCCTGATGGATATGTTGCTCATGCGTTCTTCAAACCGAAAGGCATCACTATATAGCAATAGATTCCCTTAGAGTCCAAAATGAAGTGTGTTTTTCATCTTCAGGGAACATCTTGATCTGGTTGTAGCCCGAGAACCTATCCATAAAAGACATACGCTCGAAGCCACAAGTATTGTCGATCATGCCATCAGTGATCGGGAGGAGAAACTCATCATTTAGACAGGCCGAGTTGAGATCCCTGAATTCTATGCAGATTCGAATCTTTCTCTTCTTCTTAGTGACGGAAACAATGTTGGCAACCCAGTCTGGATGTTGTTCTTCGTGAATGAAGCCACTTCTATGAGTTTGGCGACTTTTTTTTTATAGTATCCATGATGTTGGGGCGAAGTGACGCTGTTATTGTTTGACAGGTTTAGCATTGGACAGGATGTTGAGTCGGTGTATTACGACTTGTGGGTCTAAACCCGACATGTCAACATAACTCCAAGCGAAGACATCAATATACTTTTGGATAAGCTCTATCAGAGATTCTCTCCAGTCAAGCTTTTACTAATGAAGATAGGTTTAGGTGAAGCCTTATCTCCTATTTCGACTTGAACAATTGTCACCTCCGTTTTCCGTATATATATTTTCAGTATACGTGTATGGGATCCTGTCCAGTATTTTTACTTATCTTGTCTTGCTTGCTGATTTTGGTTTAATCTTGTTTAGGTCCATCATGTCACGTCATGATTTGGCTTGGTTCATTATTGGTTTGGCTTGGTTTATTTTTGGTTCAACATGTTAACCCCCCACCTACTTTTCTTTCTCTTCATTACTCTCCATAACTTCTTCTTCTTCTCCTCCATTAAAAACCTCTCCCCCTCTATTGGCAAGTGCACCTTGTTCTCACTCATGAACTCATTTTGATAGTTCCAATGGCTTCCTAGCATGATTCTCTACCACTTTAGAACTTGGAGACTTTTATTTTGATGCATGGGTTTTTGTAGATCTAGGAATGGCTATTTTCGGATTCTTGGAGTTTTGATCTATTAAACTTCTTCTTTCGCATGATTTGATGCTTCCATGTCGTAGAGAATTTTGTTTTACCACAATCGACCTAAGAAAATCCTAAAATGGACACCGCAGTGCTTGGGCGCATAGACATTGTGCAGTGCAGTGCTTGGGCGTATAGATATTTTGTTCTATCAGACGAGTTCTTCTTCTCAGAATTTTCGAGAAGAAGAACTGTGCAGTGCTTGGGCGCATAGACATAGTTATGCGCCCAAAGCAGTTTTTTCCCCCTTATGTTGGTGCATAAGCCACCATGTGGACGCATAGAACCTTCATGTGGGCGCATAGCCTCATGTGGGCGCATAGAACGCATGATTTTCAACACCTTTCTTCACATTTTTGATCCTTAGTCAACTTTTTTGGATTTAAAACATGGAGAACTTCTTTAGTGGGCACATAAGGGGTCTCCCACCCATTCTTTGGGTGAATAGCCACTGGCAGTGGGCACATACTGCCCTTCTTTAGGCGCATAGTGCAGGGAACAAGCCCCCTTTTGAAGATTTTCATGTCTTTTGCCATTTTGCTCTCTACGACTTGTGATTTTGTGATGTTTTCTCATGATTGGTCTTTGTGAAATGACTCAACACATGCGAGCCACGGCCTGGCATGGCACGGCTCGTCACGGCCTGGCCCGTGCTAGCCGTGGCACGGCTTGGCACGACTTAACACGATTTGGCAAGAGTAGTCACGGTGCGACTTTCGCGACACGACTTGACACGACACGACTTGGCATGGCATGGCAAGGCATGCTTGGCACAGTATGGCATGGCATGATTTTTCATGTATGGCATACTAGCACGGATTGATCATTGTTTTATGCTAAGCAAAATTTGTTTCTTTTGATATGCCATTCTTTCGAATTCTTTATAAGTGCCATGTTCTTTTCAGCCTTATTGTACTACATGCGCTATGGCATGCTTTCTTTCTTAAACGGTGGCCCGTTAGGGTGCACTCAGGATCATGTCTATTTTCTGCTTACATAATGATATACTATATGATCACAACCATGATGTGTGAACACGAAATGATGAGTGACATGTAATGAACCATGATGGCGTCCCGTCGTGGCGTGCCCCTAACAAGTAACAAGTACTAGTAAAGAAACACGACAGTGGCCCGTTGTGGCATACTCTTGACAAGAATATGACAAGTAACATGACATGATGGTGACCCATTATGGTGCACCCCTAACAAGCAATCTTGAGATGAAACTCAAGAACGCTGTTGCGACGGCTAACTAGACATGCTAGTAAACTCTCATGACACCGTGGGTGATTATATTGAATGTGCTTGTATAAGCTACCAGTCTTATCTCGCATCATGTCTAGGTCTTGTATCCCTGGTTACCACGGTCAGGGATTCATGTTGAATCTGACTAGGTTAATGACTAGATTGATCAAGTAGTTCATATAGAGAGATATTTCGGCTATAAGCGATCCCGTTATCTGGGCGCGTTCCAGATGGACTTGTAGCCTGCCGATAAGTAGGGTATATTTCCAGCTCACTATTATGTGGGGCACTACATGAAACGATTACTATGCACACTGTCATATGATGCATCAAAGTCACCTAACAAGTCAAGATAACTCTTAACATGAACCTTGCACCTGGATAACCTGGATAGTCTGCAGTGCTTGTGGCCGTAGGAATATCTTATTACATCTTGCTAGTAACTAGGCTGTGATAACCCTAGTTAGTTAACTATCAAGCCGTACTCTTGCTTGGCCGTGAATGATTGAATGGAATTATATCTTGTCTAGTCTTGTCTAGACCCAGTACATGGCTATCTCTGGATATGCTTGTGTATTTTTTACTTATCGATAATTAGTTAGAGACTAAGTTCTGTTCAGATGAAGGATTACAACCCCGGTCCTTGTTTGGTTTACGGGTTGTTACCTGGTTACCGTAATAGTCATTTAGTTATCTTATCATTTATCATCCTGTTTTCTCTAACTCATGTATTATGTTATTTCATCTCTAACTTTATATGCTAATATGCTGGTTTTAGTTATTAAGTGTAGCCTCCTTTGTGGCACTTGCTCTTTCTGGGATCTGACCCAGCTGGTTTTGTATGGCCAGATTTCGAAGCAGCTTCTGAGGATCTTCTAGCCTTTCTGCCGGATGGTGACCACTAGGCGCAATCCTGGCAATGAGTGGGTTTCATTTTGTTCTTCCACTCTATTATAAAATTATTCTTTTGAGACGTTTAGTCACCGAGCAAGTGTTAGCTCATTTGCAACTTTACATACTGTCTGCCTACGGGCTGTAACATGATTGATAAATCCTAGGGTTGATCATGTATGACTTAAACTCTTGCTAGTCTTCACATTTTGTATGACTAGCTTCACGATCATCTGAATATGTAATGTATAGGACGCCTTACTTTGTATGTCTCATGATCTACCATCTTGTTATATTTAATTGCTTGCATGAGATTGAGACTCTAGGCTTGTTCTTGACTTTAAAAGATCGATGGCTTATAGTAAACCCTCATGCATCTAGACAGTCGTGACCGTATTGCGAGCTGGGATTCACTTCAAAGTTCGTAGCTGGCTGTGTCTGTCCCCCGCTCTCCAGTATTCTGGTTCTGGGACGTGATACGGTTTAAGTGGTAGCCCATGCAGGTCTTAAAAATCAGGATGTGTGAGGGTTTAACCGGATAGATGTCTCAATCAGCACTCGCCTTTGATCTCTACTCGTGTCTCCTAATCTTTTTGAAATCTTGATCTGATCACATTTTTATATCCTTGATCTTTCATAGTCCTTTTTTATTGTTCCCAATGTCGTTTCTTCAGGGGCATTGTTCCTGGTCCTACCGATCAGCAAGGCGGAGCACCTCCCGTGAACCAGCAGCAACCTGAAGATCAAGCTCAGCAATTAGGGATAGCCTCCAGAGTTATGCCTACTGGAGGTCAAGAGCCACCAGTTCAACCAGTCCAGTCTGCAGAGCCTGACGATGGAACCCTGTGGGTCTCATCACGGAATTGCTCATATCTCAAGATCGTCGGGGTGATGCCCTGCACCAGGTAGTATAAGATACCATGGGCCGTGTTGGTTATCAAGGGAACAATGCGGTTAGCAGTTTTAAGCACCTTAACCCTCCTTTCTTCGACGGTAGTGAGGACGCTATTGTAGCTGATGCATGGCTCCAGGACATCAAGATTATCTTAGATCCAGCCAAGACTCTAGAAGGAGAGAAGGTAGCTGTGGTGCGCCTGCAGTTATTGGACCTAGCCCGCACCTAGTGGGCGATGAAAGCAGTTGGGTTGGCAACGCCTATTCCTTGGGCGATATTCAGTGACAAGTTTCAGATCAAGTATTTCAATGCTGTAGCTTGGCACGACCTACAGACGAGGTTCACCAATCTCAGGCAGATGAGCAGGACGGTCGATGGATATGCAGCCGAGTTTTTAATACTGAGTCGGTTTTCTCCCACCTTAGTGACAACCGAGTTCGATCGAGCGCAGCGGTTCCAGCAGGGACTCCACCTAGAGATCATTCTAGCAGTGGAGCAGTTTGAGCATCAGACTTTTGATGTCGTCTTGCGAGCAGCGAAGAGGCATGCGTATACTTCGCAGAGGATTATGGACAGAACTGGCGGGCGGAAGCGATCCCATGGTCAGATGACCCAGTCCTCAGCACCAGCCCTGGCAGCTAGGGCCTTGACCATTGGAGCTCCGAGGAGGGCAGCATCAGTCACGTCGGTTCAGCACTCGACTCCGATGTACCCTCAGCAGCAGAAGCAGAGGCAGTCTTCCATAATGGGCTGTACTCATTATGGAAAGTCAGGACATGTAGTATCAGAATGTCGTCGAGCACAAGGATTGTGTTTGGTTTGTGGGGCATCGGACCACATGATAGGGTCCTACCCATAGAGAGCCGGTTCATCCTCATCGGCCCAGACTAGTCCCTCGGTGAGGGGACCAGCACCAGTGTAGCAGCAGCAGTACCAGCCTCCGAGGCTATTGCCGCCTCAGGCCCAAGCATTCCAGCAGTAGAGATCTCAACAGTATGCCCAGTCCCAAGCTCAGATTCAGAACTGCCAGAGAGGTTTCCAGTAGAGGGGACCAGCACCCAGAGGGCAAGGTCAGGTGATGGCTTTGACCGTAGAAGAGGAGTTGGGATCAGGTGAGGTGGTGGCAGGTACCATTCTCGTCAACTCTTTTCCTAACTCAGTATTATTTGATTCGGGTTCATCGCATTCATTTATGTCTGCACGATTCGTGACATGGATAGAACTGGAGCCCGAGTCATTATCAGGAAGGCTCAATATACTTATTGGTAATGATCTTGTGGAAGTAGATTGAGTGTTTTCCTTGTATCGAATCGTAGTTAGCGGTAGAGAGTTTCCCGCTAGGTTGATAGAGTTCCTGATGGTCGATTATGATGTGGTCATAGGAAATGATTGGTTGAGGGACTAGTACGCTAGAATATATTGCCATATCGGCAAGATTATTTTTAGTATTCCTGGTGAGCCAGAGTTTTTATTTTTCTGAGGCAGAGTAGAACCTTCTTCCTCAGCGTTGCGGATGGCAAAAGCAGTTCAGTTTTCCAGAGTTGTAGAAGAGTTTCCTAACGTATTTCTTGAAGAACTTCCAGGCATGCCCCCAGAAAGAGAGATCGAGTTTACCATTGATTTGATTCCCAGATCAGCACCAGTGTCAGAGAGAGTCTATAGGATGGCACCTTCAGAGTTGGAGATATTGTACAAGATGATTAAAGAACTTAGAACCATGGGATTCATTCATGCTAGCGGATCACCTTGGGGAGCCCCGATGCTTCTTGTGAAAAAAAAGGATGGTACATCAAGATTATTTGTTGATTATTATACCTTGAACTCTGTAATAATCAAGAACGGATACCCTCTACCAAGGATAGATGACTTATTTGATCAGCTCAAGGGAGTGGCTGTATTCTTGAAGATTGACTTGCGGTCAGGGTACCATCAGATCAGAGTTATAGAGCAGGACATCCCGAAGATAGCATTCAGATCGAGGTATGGACATTGGGAGTTCCTTGTTATGCCATTTGGAGCGACCAATGCGTCAGCCGTATTCATGGACCTCATGAATCGTATCTTTATGCCCTATTTGGACCAGTTCGTGATAGTGTTTATAGACGACATCTTAGTCTATAGCAAGAGTGAGACAGAGCATGAGCAGCATCTCCGTGTGGTTTTTCAGATTCTCATGGAGCACCAGTTGTATACGAAGTTCAGTAAGTACAATTTTTGGTTGGACCGTATCTCGTACTTGGGTCACATCATCACCAGAGATGGAGTGGAAGTGGACCCCCAGAAGATAATTGCCATGGAGGCATGGCCAGTACCTAGCACTATCGCGAAAGTTCGGAGTTTCCTTAGATTGGTCGGTTATTACCGGCGGTTTGTGTCAGACTTCGCTCGGATTTCAGCGTCATTGACGCAGTTGACCCGCAAGGATGTGCAGTTTGCTTGGACAGCAGAATATCAGAGTTCATTCGAGAAGTTGAAGCAGAGATTGATGATGGCCCCCATTCTCACTCTTTCCGATGGGACTGGAGGATTTTCAGTTTATTATGATGCTTCGGGTAGAGATTAGGATGTGTCTTGATGTAGCACGGTAAGGTGGTCGCTTATGCGTCACGTCAGCTTCGTGACCATGAGAGGAATTATCCTACCCATAACTTGGAGTTAGCAGCAGTAGTTTTTGCATTGAAGTTATAGAGGCATTACCTCTATGGAGATCAGGTGGAAAGTTTTACCGACCACAAGAGTCTTAAGTATGTGTTCACCTAGAAGGATCTCAACATGCGTCAGAGGAGATGGCTAGAGCTACTTATGGATTATAACATCAACTTGCAGTATCATCCTGGGAAGGCAACGTTGTTGCAGATGCGTTGAGCAGGAGAGCCGAAGTTTATTTTCTAAAAGCATAGCCAGAGCTGTTAGCAGATCTTCAGAAGATGGGTATTGAAGTTGTTCTTCCTTCCAATATGGCGTTGATAGCCAGCATACAAGTTCAGTCCAGTATAGTTGAGAGGATCAAGATCGCTCAGTCGACGGATTCTAAGCTTCAGCGGCTTAGGACAGAATGTGTAGCAGGAAGAAGACCAAATTTATGTATTCGTGAAGATGGTACACTCCGACATGGGAGGCATCTTTGGGTACCCAGTAGAGATATCAGACAGGAGATCATGGCAGCAGCTCACAGTTATCAGTATTCGATTCACCCCGGTGGTATGAAGATGTATCATGATATTCGACAACATTTTCGATAGAATGGCATGAAGAGGGAGATAGCCCAGTTTCTCTCGTTGTTTGGTTTGTCAGCAAGTTAAAGTCGAACATCAGAGACCAGCTGGTCTTTTTTAACCTTTATCGATCCCGGAATAGTAATGGGAGCAAATTACCAAGGATTTTGTGACTGGATTACCTAGATCCCCAGTTGGGAGAGATGCTATCTAGGTTATAGTTGACAGACTCACGAAGGTAGCTCGTTTTATTCCTTTCAGAATCGGTCAGTCGACGGATCAGCTTGCAGAGATGTACCTCAGGAAGATAGTCAGATTACATGGAGTACCAGTCAGTATTGTGTCCGACAGAGATTCGAGATTCACCTCATATTTTGGCGGAGTCTTCAGGAAAGTTTGGGGAGTTTTCTCAAGTTCAGTTCAGCCTACCATCCGCAGACAGATGGTCAGTCAGAACACACGATCCAGACTCTTGAAGATATGTTACGGTCATGTATACTCGACTTCGGTAGTTCATGGAAGATCACCTACATCTCGTGGAGTTCTCCTACAATAATAGTTTCCAGGCCAGTATCCAGATGGAACCCTTTGAAGCCTTGTACGGCAGAAAGTGCAGATCTCCTTTAGCTTGGGATGATATCGGTGAGAGGTAAATGCTTGGACCAGAGATAGTGATGCGGACTATTGATGTGGTTAGACATGTCAGAGATCATCTTCGAGTTACTCAAGGTCGCCAGCGTTATTGGGCCGATTCTCATCGACGTCCCCTTGAATTTTCCATCAGCGACCATGTATTCCTTACGATCTCGCCTATCCATGGCGTTATTCATTTCGGCGTACGGAGAAAGCTTAGTCCTAGGTATATAGGGCCTTTCGACATCCTAGAGCGAGTAGGTGATGTGTCCTATTATCTCGCTCTTTCGTCGTCGCTACGTGAGGTATATGTTGTCTTCCATGTATCCCAATTGTGACGGTATATCCCGAATCCGAGTCATGTCCTTGATCATTCGGAATTGGTTGTTGGTACCAACCTTTCTATTGAGGAAAGGCCCGTATCCATATTGGACCAAAGAGAGAAGATACTCAAGAACAAGACTAACAAGTTAGTCCGTGTTTCTTGGGGTCATCACTCTTTGGGTGAGTCAACATAGGAGCATGAGAATGATATCCGATCATGATATCCCGACCTGTTTGGCTCATAAGGTATAATGTTTTCTTGTGTCTTATGCCTTCAACTTCCTTGCTTGCATGAATGATTGCTTGATTGACTGTTTAGTTATAACTTGCCTGTGATTAGTATAGCTTGCTCACATCTCTAGCCTCTTTATTAAATGCCGATGATGAAATTCTTTTAAGGTGTGTAGAGTTGTCACCTTCGTTTTCCATATACGTATTTTCAGTATATGTGTACGGGATCCTGTCCAGTACTTTTACTTGTCCTGTCTTGCTAGCTGATTTTGATTTAATCTTGTTTAGGTTCATCATGGCATGTCATGGTTTGGCATGGTTCATTATTGGTTTGTGTAACGCCCCAGTCCCAATATATGCAAGACTAAGCACGTAGACATGCCAGCTGTATACATACGAAATACATAGACCTCGTATGTATACATAAGCTGTAAAATGTAGTAAAACCATACTAATCTCATCCACACAAAAATATATGAATAAATGATATCATATAATCAAACATAAAAATGTCATTTGGTACATACAGTTGGGCGGAGACAAATCCACTACCAACGATGAAAAGAAATACATAACAAAAGAAAGATTTTGGCGAGTAAAGCGAAGACGATCCAAATGCAATCATCCTCGAAGAATAAAGATGACCACGGCTAAAGCTAGAGCACCTACGAAAAGACAATAGCACACACCTGGCGAGATAACCAAGTCCTCAGAGGGACGTAACAAGACACATAATATCTCAATAACTGAATAATAAGCTCAACAGAAAAGTAAATATGAGTACACAATTAAAGGTCCTTAACCATTCTATGTGTTAATGCAATTTGAAGACAACTTTCCACACAAGGGCTTCCGAAGCTAGAAACACGGCACGTTAGCATTTCAACCAAGGCACTAGTGGCGTCTAGAGAAAAGTAAATGCACGGCCCATTAGCACTCGAGCGAGAACTAATGGGCGTCTAGAGAAAAATAAATGCACGGCTACTAGCTCTTGGGTGAGTCACTAACGGCAGCTAGAGGAAAGTAAATGCACGGCCCATTAGCACTCGACTGAGTCACTAAGGGCATCTAGAGAAAAGTAAATAAGTGAAGCCCCTGCGCCTAATAACTGTCTTCACCCTCCCCATGCACTACTTGTGCTGAATCCACATCACGACATTCCTAGTAACTGCTAAGTCGCTAAGTCTTCTAGACAACCATAACTATTTAGCAGTTATTGCCTATCGCACTGCATGTGCGCACCGATGGCCAGTCGATACGTACGTCCGAGATCTATATGAGACTCATGACTCGTGATACACAAGTGTCGGGCCAATGAATGCGACACGAACAAAGGTGGTCCCTTAACTCTAAGCCATATGCAACTAAACTATAATAATTTGCAAGTAAAATTTATATTTTCTAGAATAAGTAAAAAAAACAAGCATGATATTGAGCAAGGAATTAAACAGTAAAGGCAAGGTGTCTTGCCTGGTGGGACGCCTGGTGTGCTGCGATGATCAAGGTGGCACAAACTGCGACTTCGGTACAACAACTATGCATAGTGACCTCGGGTGGTGGCACAGGCGGTTCCATTGGGTCGAGAAGGGTCAACTTAGTTTTGGTGAACATAAGGTAGTACAGACAATGAAATAGGAATATTGGGACTAGCTACGGACAGGATGATAATTGAAGGAAATTTGGATAATAATATATATAATTTTAGAAAATTTCTATAATCTCTGAAAACTATAATTTACTATCCCAAAATACTTATAAGCAGTAAAATTATTTTAGGTCAAAATATTTACTTGGTAAAATATTTTGTATAATACTTGAAAATATATACGTTAAATTAGTACTAAAATATTTCTGGGTTAAATACTACATTTTGATCCGGAGCTATATTTAAAAATATTATTAAATAGCATAATATGTATTAGGCTAAAACCTCGGTTTTGTCAAAATACAATATGTTTTACTTAGTAAAACAATATATAATACCTAATGGTATTAATATTAATAAATAAATAATTACTAAGGAAATAGCAAAAATAATAATAGTATAATAAACTATTAAATACCCTTTTTTAATAATACTAACAAAATATCATACAATAATAAAACACAATGCATAGTATTAATAAAATAATATTATTAACTGTAGCTACTGTTTTCCTAATATACACACAAAAAGCAACAACAAAAAATATAATAATAATAGATAAATAATAATAATAATAATAATAATAATAATAATAATAATAATAATAATAATAATAATTAATATATAAAAAAAAGAAATGCAAAAACATAATTAACGAAACTAATCCCAAACAGTGGAACTCAAAAGGGGGGTGCTGCTCCCTTTCCATTTTGAGTGAGAGAGAGAGAAATAGAGAGAGCGGAGGAAAAGGGGATCCGAAAGAGAGGGCGGCAGAGGCGGCGCTCCGGCGGGCGCGCGGAGATGAGGGAAAGAGCGGGTTTCGAGGAGAACGCGGCGGCGGAGAGTGGAGGGTGGCCTTGGAGGCTTGGCGCACGCGATGGGGCACGGTGCTCAGCAGAATCCTGGAGGATGGCGGCCAAGGGCGCTGCGGTCGACGGATGCATACGGTCCGGCGAGGTGAGCCATAGGGTTAGGGTTTTATTTCGATTTATTTTTTTGGCATGGTGATGGTCTGGGGTTGTCGAGAGGGTTGTTGCGACAGTGGCCGCGGTGGTACGGGGCGGTTCGGATGTGGCCACGCCGGTGCTGGCTGGGACAGGTGGTGGTGGTTGTGGCCGATGGCTATGTTGGCGGTGGTAGTTTTTGTGACGGTGGTGCTGGTGATTAATTTGGTGGCGGTGGTGGTCAAGCCGAGGACGGGTCGCTGCGGTGGTGCCACGACGTGGTTGGCTGAGAGTGCGGCTTGGCGGAGGGAAGGATGGCTCTCGATCTGGGAAGGGATGAGTCGGGAATTTAGACTAGGATTTGATTGTGTCGGGGGGTGTCCGACACGGAAGAGGTGTATTTGTATGTGTAAAGATTGGAATAAGATTTTGGACACCGACACGATACACGAGGCTTAGGTTGCACGGACACGATGCACCGCACCGTTGAATATTTGTGGAATAATTTGTTGTGGATGGAGAATAATGAATTGGAGGAGTACCTGCCTATTTATAGGATGTGGGAATTTCCAATAAGATAAAGTTTAGGCTTTGTTTAAACCTAAAATGGATATTCGTAATTTAATTTAAATCAATTTAAATCCAATATCCAAATACAAATTAAATTTAAATTTAATTAAATTCTTGGTTTTAAAATCAATGGGATAAATCAAATTTTCAAATATTTAACTATTTAAATAAATCCAAAAATCAAATCAAGATTTAAATGGCCACAATAACTTCCAAATATATTTTTCAAAATACCAATAATAATAATTTCGAAAATAATAATTATTTTTAAATATCTTATTGATTAATAAATATTAATATTAATAAATCTCGTAAATTACATTTTTTATTTAAAATAGACTAATAAATAATTACAAAATATATAAGTAGGTATAAAATAATGTTCTCATAATTATGCTTTTCTAGCATACAATAAAAATATTATTTATTATTAATAATTATGAGAAATGAAAGACTTTATAAATAAAATAACAAATTTGAAAAAAATTTGGAACGATAACAAAATAATTATTATGTATATTATTTTGAAACTATAAAAATAGAAAAATAATATTTTTAAAAATATGTACGCTCGCACATAATCGCACTCGTCGAGCAATTTCGAAAAATAAAATTTCGTGCATGACGTATAATACGACTACGCGACGTACAATACAAAATTTTAAATCAGTACCAAAAATTAAAAAAATAGTAAAATTTTAGGGGTTTTACAGTTTGGCTTGGTTTATTTTTGGTTCAACATATTAACCTCCCACCTACTTTTCTCTCTCCTCATTACTCTCCATAACTTCTTCTTCTTCTTCTCCTCCATTAAAAACCTCTCCCCTCCATATTCAAGTGCACTTTGCTCTCACTCAAGAACCCATTTTGGTGGTTCCAATGGCTTCCTAGCATGATTCTCTACCACTTTAGAACTTGGAGATTTTCATTTTGATGCATGGGTTTTTGTAGATCTAAAAAATAGCTATTTTCGGATTCGTGGAGTTTTGATCATTAAACTTCTTCTTTTGCATGATATGATGCTTCCATATCATAGTGAATTTTGTTCTACCCCAAATCGACCTAAGGAAGTCCGAAAACGGACACCAGATGCAGATTTGGCGGAGTTCGAAAGCCGAGTTCTTCTTCTCGAAATTTTCGAGAAGAACTGTGTAGTGCTTGGGCGCATAGACATTGTTATGCGCCTAAAGCAGTTCTTCCACCTCATGTGGGCGCATAAGCCACCATGTGGACGCATATAACCTTCATGTGGGCTCATTGCCTCATATGGGCGCATAGAACACATGATTTTCAGCAACTTCCTTTACCTTTTTGATCCTTAGTCAATTTTCTTGGATTTAAAACTTGGAGAACTTCTTTAGTGGGCGCATAAGGGGTCCCCCACCCATGCCTTGGGTGCATAGCCACTAGCAGTGGGCGCATACTGCCTCCTTTGGGCGCATAGTGCAGGGGACAGGCCCCCTTTTGAGGATTTTCATGTCTTTTGCCATTTTGCTCTCCACGACTTGTGATTTTGTGATGTTTTCTCATGATTGGTCTTTGTGACATGACCCGACACGTGCGATCCATGGCCTGGCATGGCACGGCTCGTCAAGGCCTGGCCCGTGCTAGCCATGGCACGGCGTGGCACGACTTAGCACGATTTGGTACAACTAGTCACGGTGTGACTTTCGCGGTACGACTTTCGCGGCACGACTTGACACGATACAACTTGGCATGGCATGACATGGCATGTCATGGCATGGCTTGGCACAGTATGGCATGGCACGATTTTTCATGTATGACACACTAGCACGGATTGATCATTATTTTTTGCTAAGCAGTATTTGTTTCTTTTGATATGCCATTCTTTCGGAATCTTTATAAGTGCCATATTCTTTTCAGCCTTTTGGTACTACAAGCTCTATGCCATGCTTTCTTTTTTAAACGGTGGCCCATTAGGGTGCACTCAGGATTATGTCCCTTTTCTGCTTATATAATGATATGCTATATGATCACAACCATGATGCGTGAACACGAAATAATGAGGACATGTAATGAACCATGATGGCGGCTCATCGTGGCACGCCCTAACAAGTAACAAGTACTAGTAACAAAATACGACAGTGGCCTGTTGTGGCACACTCTTGACAAGAATATGACAAGTAATATGACATGATGGTGACCCATTGTGGTGTACCCCTGACAAGCAACCTTGACATGTAACTCATGAACGCTATTGCGACGGCTAACTGGACATGCTAGTAAACTCTCATGACACCGTGAATGATTGTATTGAATGTGCTTGTATAAGCTATCAGTCTTGTCTCGCATCATATCTAGGACTTGTATCCCTGGTTACCATAGTCAGGGATTCATGTTGAATCTGACTAGGTTAATGACTAGATTGATCAATTAGTTCATATAGAGAGATATTTCGGCTACAAACGATCCCATTATATGGGTGCCTTCCTGATGGACTAGTAGCCTGCCGACGATTAAGACACATTTCCATCTCACTGTTATGTGGGGCACTACATGAAATGATTACTATGCACACTATCATGTGTTGCATCCAAGTCATCTAACAAGTCAAGATAACTCTTAACATGAACCTTGTACCTGGATAACCTGGATAGTCTGTAGGGCTTGTGGCCGTAGGAATATCTTATTACATCTTGCTAGTAACTAGGATGTGATAACCCTAGCTTGTTAACTATTAAACCGTACTCTTGCTTGGCCGTGAATGATTGAATGGAATCCTATCTTGTCTAGTCGTATCTAGACCCAGTACATGGCTATCTCTGGACATGCTTGTATATGCTTTACTTATCGATAATTGGTTAGAGACTAAGTTCTGTTCTGGCGAAGGGTTACAACCCTAGTCCTTGTTTGGTTTACGTGTAGTAACCTGGTTACTAGAATTGTCCTTTAGTTATCTTATCGTTTATCATCCTGTTTTCTCTAACTCATGTCTCATGTTATTTCATCTATGACTTTATGAGCTAATATGCTAGTTTTAGTTCTTAAGTGTAGCCTCCTTTGTGGCACTTGCTCTTTCTGGGGTCTGACACAGCTGGTTTTGTATGGCCAGATTTCGAAGCAGCTTTCGAGGATCTTCCAGCCTTCCTGCCAGATGGTGACCACTAAGTACAATTCTGACAACGAGTGGGTTTCATTTTGTTCTTCCACTCTATTGTAAAATTATTCTTTTGAGGCGTTTAGTCGCCGAGCAAGTGTTAGCTCGTTTATAACTTTACTTACTGTCTGTCTACAGGCTGTAACATAATTGACAAATCCTAGGGTTGATCATGTATGACTTAAACTCTTGCTAGTCTTCACATTTTGTATGATTAGCTTCATGATCATCTGAATATGTAATGTATGGGACGCCTTACTTTGTATGCCTGGTGAACTACCATATTGTTATATTTACTTACTTGCTTGAGATTGAGACACTAGGCTTGTTCTTGACCTTAAAAGACTGATGGCTTGTAGTAAACCCTCATGCATCTAGACAACCTCACTTCAAAGTACGTAGCTGGCTGTGTCTTTCCTCCGCTCTCCAGTATTCTAGTTCTGGGGCTTGACAACAACCTCGTCTTCCGTGGGAGATTCGCGTTGTTCGAAATGCCACTTGTAATCCCCCTATTTTTTGTGAATTTATTAATTTATTTTCAATTTTAAAGTAATCTTTTACTTATTTATTAGCAAATGATTTTTTTATTTGATTTTATTAAGTTGTCTAAAGGAGAAATTTTGAAACAAGGATTATAAGATATATATACAAGTGTATATATGTACATTAATGGAGACATATACAAGTATATATGAAATATGAATATATGTGTATATATAAGTGTACATTGCTTGTATTATTTTACATATGTAAATATATAAATGTACGTGGCTTCCATTATTTTTGTAATACATATATTCATAAATACATAGGAGATATATAAGGGTATATATGATTGCACACAGCTAATATTATCTTATAGATATTCTCAAGGATATATGGATTATGCTTGTATCTTAAGATATGTGTATGGGGTACTATACAAACAAAACAAAACAAAAATTAATTACCTTTACTTACTGTTCCAAAGGGAATAGGAAGCCAATGGTACCCGACCCACAGCACATGGAAGCCAAGAGTTCATATCACCTTCCAATACGAATCGAAACTTCCTTCCTTCTGAATCCTAACCTACAAAGAATTTTCGTATAGCCTAAACCTAAATCGATCCAAATCCAACCCTAAATTGATAAGGATATCACTCGAACTCAAAGAAGAACCCGAGTATAAGAGGGAGCAGCAGCAAGGGGGTTTACTCAAAAATAAACTTCCTCAAACATCTCGCAAACCCTAACACCAAGCCCAGTGCCTCCCCGACATCCCATGCCCAACTTTGGTCGCCTGCACGCCACAACCGATGATCGGATCACTGGAGAATCACCCGACCGACCAAAAAATAGACTTTCTCAAACATCCCGTAAACCCTAACACGCAGCCGTAGAGGGAGCAGCCGTAAGGGGGTTTACTCAAAAACAAACTTCCTCAAACTTCTCGTAAACCCTAACACCAAGCCCAGTGCCTCCTCGATATCCCCGTGTGCAATTCCGGCCTCCTGCATGCCGCAGCCGACGATCGGATCGCCGGAGAATCACTCGACCGACCAAAAAATAGAAGAACTCTGTTTTAACCGACTGCAAGGTACCCAACTTCTCGCCTATTTTTCTGTCAATCTGTTTAAATCAATTCTTGAGTTAGCAACTTCTACTAGAAGCCCATATATACCTCTTCGAAACCCTTCAAATGGAATTCGTCATAACCCTTTAGATCGACCATGAACTCGATACAAAGTCAGGCTAAACCATGTTCGAAAACAGAGCAGTGTGACTGTCCAAACCCCCAACTTAGAAGGCAATTATTGAACTAAATAGTAGGGTTTTCGAAAAAATAATTGGAAACAGTTAGAAACAACCTATACGAGATCAATTCCCTTTTGTATATTTATTTTTCAGTTAATGTACTGAAAGTTATTCGTCATTGAAAATCAAGAAAAACTGTTTTTAAAACTGTAAAATTTTAGAAAACTTTTCCGATACGACATGCGCCCTGACAAACCGGGCAACATGGTCGCAACCCATAGGCATTGAAAGATGCGTATGGATGTTTTCAAAGTGTGGGAAACGACGAAACTCTATTTCGTTGTGCGTGCGGGACGAAATAAAAGCGTATCCGTCGAGATACCCCGTATAGGCCAATTTACAAACTAGGCCATAACTTCGTGTACATTCATCGTCTCGAGACGAAACTTGGCCCAACATGACCAAATTATTTTTCTGGTCCTGTTTGCCAAGTTTGGTCCAATTCTGAGGAGGTCGACCGAAACGTCTTTTTGGCGGGCCTACGACCCGATCCAACGGGCAAAATTGTGTACGGCCTACCAAAATCTAAATTTGGACATATAGTTGGATTTGTCTCGTCAAACTAGACCCATAGACATATAGTTTGACGACGTTAGAGACCGTAGGTACTAGCACGCTTTTCGGTGCAAAATGGGTCCAACAACGACATTATGTTGACCCGAAATTATGATTTTGCCCCTGTATCCAGAATTGTACTTTTGGGCAGGCGTTTCAAGACATCTTTTATATCAAAAATGTTCCTGATGTTTGTTTCAGCATCCGAAGCCGTTTGCGGATTTTGACTTTCACTACGGACGATTCTGGCTACTAGACTTGCTACTTCTTGCACCACCCTCAGGCAATATACCTTGCCATCATTTACTGTTTAATTATTGTCATCTTATCATGTTATTTTCTTTCTATTTATTTTGTGGTCTACTTGTGTTCTATAAAAACTGTACGTCCAAGTCATACTTGGGTGCGAGCGATTGCATTAGTCGTTTTACTGCTTTCATTTATTTTCTGCATAATGACTTTGTACTAGATGACTATCCACTATTGTGAGGTATTGGTATATCTCTTTTGGCCATGACACTCGTATTCCACAGGTTGTGAGTCTCATATAGTATTCTGACTTGCGTACTCGACTGGCCACCGGAATGTACAGGTCGTACGTTAGGTTATAACTGCTAATAGAATTACATGGTAGAAAACTTAGCAGTTATTAGTATAAATATGTTGTGGATACAACATGGTTAGGAGCATTGGACAGGGAGGACATATATTATACGCTTGGAAAATGTTGCGTTGAGTCGTGTCGAGTCGTGTCGAGTCGTGTCGGATGGAGTCAATCTTACTAGTGGCTCATTTGAGCACTACCCATGTATTTATTAGGGATTCTCCGGAGCTATACCCGTGTACTATGCTAGCAACTCACGTGAGTGCTACCCGTGTAGTTGTGGTAAGTCGTAGTCAATCAGTCTGTCCTCGAATTAAGTGTTGTCCTAAAATGCATTTAACCGAGAATAGTTAGGCACCCTATTGCACACATATTTGTTTACTTTATTTATAGTTTATATGGCACGCTTTTTTCTTGTATCTTGTTACATCCCGTTAAGGACCTGGTGAATTCCCCAGGCTTAGACGATTTTCTCCAGGAGCACGGCTCGACACTGGATCCATCCTTCGTTGATGATGAGGCACCACCTTCTGATATATAGTTCAATATCTATACTTTGAGACTTTGTAGTGGACATATTTTACACTTCCGCTATTTGAGGAGGTCGGACTCCAGTTTCTTAGACTATTTTTTTCATAGTTGTTTGGTAGCGGATCTGTTTCCACACGTCTACATCTGAGATATTTTGTGTTGTGCTGTAGATGAGATGAAGATATATATTTTGTTGGCCTGTGGTTATTATATTTTACAACTTATGTATATGTACGAGGATTCCATATATTGGGGTATTCTTCGTATGTATGCAGCTAGCATGTCTACGTTAGTCCTACGTATCATGGGACTGAGGTGTTACATGTTTTTGTGGTTGCCTATGCAGGTCCAGAAAATATTATTGGGTTACATGATTGTGCCCAACAAGCATGCATCTAGCAATTGGAGTAGTATCTCATCCACAACTCATTACCTTCTTTGACTTCAAACTCTCTCGAACTCCCTTTTGATTGCTTGAAATGCCTCTTGTTTGAATCTATTCTAACACATCCTTACTTCCATGCCAACAATATGAACCATCGAAGCGGACGTACCTCCACCTTGGCCCTCACATCTGGTGATACGGCTACCCAGGAGGAGCAGAATCCCCCAATGACCTCGGTGACCACATATCAGCCAGGACAGCCGCAGACTACAACGACCCCATCGATAATGCACAAGAAGACCCAAGCACCCCTAGTCAGCCAGGCTGGGCAGACCACTTTAGTGCCACTAGGAGGAAATGTACCACTGCCACCACAACCACCATTCCCTCAGTAGTTCCCACCACAGTCCGGACCGCTAATGCCTCCACCCCTAGCGGTGGAAACCCTACTACCCAGTTCATGTACACTATAATGTATGCTCAGTAGCAACAAGCTGAGTTGATAAGGTAGAGCATGATCGAAGAACAGACTAGACCCTAACCTCTACCTCCGGTACCAGTACCATCACCAGCTCTATACCCTTATGAGGGCTCTATCAAGAACTTTATGGATATGAACCCCAAACCCTTCAGAGGTACCGAAAAACCACTAGAGGTCACCGTGTGGCTTATCAGCATGGAGAAGCTATTGAAGGCATCCAAGTTGCCAACAAATGATTGGATGATAGCAGTGGACTAGCTCTTAGAAGACAATGCCCATCACTGGTGGAAAGCCGAATAAAGACGTTCGGGAACCAATCAGACTTGGGAAGAGTTTTACCAACTCTTCAATGAGAGGTTCTTTTCTATCCATGTACGTGATGCCCTCTATGACCAGTTCCTTCATCTCAAGAAAGGAAACATGACCGTAGACGATTATGATGTAGAATTCAGTCGACTGAGTAGATTCGGTACGGTACTGATTCCTACTGAACCAGAAAGGGCAAAAGGTTTCACCAAGGACTGTCACCAAAGCTCAAGAAGCATACTACAGTACAGTCTAGAGTCTCCTATGCTGCAGTATTAAAAGCAGCTAGAAGTCAGGAGCGCCTTTACAAGGAAAGACAACAAGCACCTAGATCTCTTACTACAGCGGAGGCCCAAGTTCGACCCGTGTCCAAAGGACCTGAGAGGCATCTCATAGTCCACCACCAGTCAAAATTAACACCATACAATATCCCAGAGTGTCACACTTACTATTTTTGTGGCAAGCCGGGCAACATCAAGAGAAATTGGCATAAGATATTAGGCTTGTGTTGGGCATGTGGCTTCGACAAACACCAATCAAAGACTGCCCAAAGAGCAAGGATACAATAGCAAGGAAGCATCAACTCGAGCAGATACCAATTCAGCATACCTATGGACAAGCAGGGGAACAACCATTCACTATGGTAGCAATAGATACCCCTCCTAAGGATAGGGATATAATAGGTACTACTGTACTTATGCCACCTCTATTGAGACATTATATCAGAACCACAACTTCACTATCTTGCACATCATATATAGTACAAATACCTTGTCATTTCCTAAGAATATTAGAATTACTAGTTAGCATCTATATTAGTACTACCTTCAAAATATATAGTATCAACAGACTTGTTACGAATAGGAAATCAAGGACTTAGTCATTAGAGATCTTTCGTATGACGTGCCCTAGAGTTCGCTACCCCTACTGTAGAAGCATGGAAAATACTAAAGAAATTGACTCATGCGGCCAAGAAAGACCCATGCGACTCAGAAAACGCATGCGGCTCAGGGAGTCATGCGGCATAAGGAGCTATGCGGCCGAAGGCATTCCATGCGGCTCAGAAGACATGTGGCATGACAGTGCTCCCCTCCGATCCATGCTGCATTAATTGCTGTGACGGCTGACCCCTCTGAAAAGTTGACAGACCTGACACCAAAGCAGGTAATTATGACTCTGTCATGATGATGAATCTCTAGGGAAGAGAAAGAAATCTCTGACATGATCCCCCGAGAGCAACAAAATGCCACGTGGCCCTGCCACGTGGGTGTGCTTATGCGGCTCGAAACGAAGACTTCTCATGCGGTTCAGAGTGAAGCTGTCCTATGCGGCTCGAGTGGAATCATCCCTATGCGGCTCAAGAAGATCATGCCCATACGGCTCAAGCAGACACACCATTATACGGTCCATACGGCTCATCATATGGTTCAGAAGTCTGAAGGAGGGGGCCACCGCCCAGACAACCCTGACACGTGTCCCAAGTCTTATGCGGCTCAAAATTCATGTGGCCCAAATCTCATGCGGCCCAATCTGCATGCGGTTCCAGTCTCACCATTGGCTCTCAGGACACGTGTCCTCAGCCGATCAATCTCCCAGATTTATGGCAATCCAAGATCGGGTCGAATCCTAATGATCTGGGGCACGTGGCAGGAGAATAAATTTGATTTATTCGCAGATATTAGAGAATCATTATAAGGAAGATTTATGCCAATCAGCATTAATTGCTAATAGGGATTTGGTGTAATCTACCCTTAATGGTTCTGATTCGTCACAATCAGAAACGAACGGCCTTGATTGATCAATCCCCAGGCCGCCGCCATCTCTAAGAGCTAATCATTGGCAACCCTAGCGATCACATCCCGCTATTATAAATAACAAGGTGCCGTTCCCTTGTGAGATATAGAGAGATATACAAAAAAAAAGAAGCCAGAGAAGAATACGTATACACAAAGAGACTTCCCCCATAGTCAGAGAGAGAATATACACAGAGAGAGAGAAGCCCGGAGAGCAATCAGAGAGAGAGCAAGAAGGCATTTCTTTGTCAACGACCAAGCAGATCTTCCCCGAGTCAAGGCTGCGTACCGATCGTCCAAGGAGTAAGGCAGAGCGGCCGTCGCTTTCCCGAGCCTCTATCGTCACCCCCCAGAATCTAAAATAAACAATCGTACTTAGACTGATGTACCTAGGTTTTCGTCCCTAGGCTTTCTTTGTACGAGCGAGTTTGTATTGTGAGTCTAAGTTCAGTCCTCCGATAATTATTCTGTACTTTTACAATCAATGGCAAATACGATGGCGACTCTGCTGGGGACTAACTTCTCCATGGTTGAGGAGTTGGTGACGCAATCGGACGCAGCCAAACTTGGCTCTACACAACAGAAGATGGTCGTACGCTTCGACCAACAGGCGTTCAAAGAGATGCTCTCTGAAGGTAGCACTGGCCCGGTCCAGAAGCACACCCGCGCCATAAAGGCTCGCAAAGAGTGGAGGCCAAAATCATTTGCTCCTCCACAAGCCCTTGATGGGGTGCTCTCTATTGCTCAAGATGGCGAGAAAGACTCCCCTGCGGCCCCACTTCAGACCGTAGACAACTCTGCTATCCCCAAGTCTGGCAAAAGAAAACACTATGATGCTGGACTTGCAGGAGCAAAGAGAAACTCTACGCGATCCAAGCCGCAGAAGAGTATTAACCGCAGGGAGAAAACCCATGCGGCTACAACCGCCGACCGCATAAAGAAAACTCATGCGGCCACATCTGTTAGCCGCATAACTTATGCGGCTACAGTTGCCAACCGCACGGATGAGACTCATGCGGCTATTAAAGTCAATCGCTTGCAGAAAACCCATGCGGCCACAGATGCCAACCGCATGCGGTCAGCCTGCACGGTCGTGACTCCTGATCGCATAAAGACTCATCCTACAACAAAAGACAGCCGCATGCAGACAGCCTGCACGGTACCCAATGCTAGCCGCATAGCATCCGTCCCGCGCTTCTCTCGATCAGTCTTCGACTGGCTCTCATGCGGTCCTGACTCTGATCATTCTCTGGATGATAATCCAGACTCTGTGGTATTCGACTTAGACTCCTCCTATTACGCACCCACAAGTGCTAAAAGGAGGAAGTCTAGGGCAGCGCGGGCTCATCAAGTCCAGATGACTGCCCCAACCTCTGACTATCGGGGCGTCCCACTGATTATCACGCGGGCCTCTGATGGGAAGTTGTATAAAACCACTCAAGTCCAGCCCCCGACGGCAAACAGACAAAGTGGTTCCTCTGACCTGCGTGAGGTTATCCTCCACAAACGCAAGGAAAAATAAGGAGCTTCGGGGTGTAAAGAGCCCTCACACGGACATCAATGTAACCAGATCATCGTCAACTGCTGTTGCAGCAACGCGGCGGTGACGGAAGACCGGCCATCCGTCTTCCAAAGACTACATCACCCGAGCTCAGAAGACGAGGCACCTCCTGTTGTCTCCTGCAAGTCCGCACGGAAAGTTCTTGCCAAGGGAAGAGGGAAGAAAACGAGCATCTCCAGCCCAAAGGTGTCAACTACTGCAGCTAAAAAACCGTCGTCTAAAGGGTTATCCTCCACTGGAGTATTTCAACACACCCGTTCGAAGACGAAAACTGCTGCAGTAGGAAGTTCATCGTCTGCAACATTGGGGGTCGTCGGAACTGGGGGTAGCACTCCTCCAAACATCCACGACAATCCAACATTCCAGGAATACGGACTGGAGGAAGCAAATCCTCCGACGGATACAACAGATATCGACGTCCCCAAGGACATCCTAGACGAAGCAAGCTCCGAAGCCGGGGGTAGTGTTCCATCCAAGTCTGAACCTGAAGAGAACATCCCCACATATCCTGATGATTTCTCGATGCACGGGTACGACTCGGAGGGTACATCCTCCACCACTCCTTCCGTCACTCCTCATATGAAGACGGCGTTCATGACAGACAACAATCAAGGCGGTTCCGGTGATCGCCAGCGCATCGACACTTTGGAGGCCATATTACATGCCTTGGTCAAGTCTGTAGACGAGATCAAAGCGGCGCTTCCTAATCTGCAGGGGGTGACACCTGGCCAGACAAGCACGGGTCCCCCAATTAACGTAGATTCAAATTTGGCGGCACCGAACCTGGGCAATAATCTGCCCGAAGTTACGGCTCCGACTGCGACAGATGAGACCCGAGAAGTAAGGAGAAAAGTTCAAGAGCTCTGAGCCATGTTCCACGCCAGAGAAAACTCTCAAGATTTCAGAATACGGCAACCATATCCTGCTAAATGGAGGGATTTTCCATTCCCACCAAGATATAAGCCGTTCAATATCAACCCCTATGATGGCAAGACCTTAGCAAGTCGGTACATCACTTACTTCGAGGTCACTACCGACCATCTGCCCCATGATGACGCTATCCTCACGCGGTTATTCATTGGGGCATTGGAAGGAGTCGCCTTCGATTGGTACCACAACCTGCCGGACAATTGTATCCATTCCTTCGCTGGCTTCAAATGCCTATTCTTGGAGAGGTTCTATGAGGTAGGGCAGGACGTCACGATGTCTACCCTCATGGACGTCATTCAAGGAGAGAAAGAGCTGACGAGGAATTACATTGAGCGGTTTCGTCAAACCGCAATGAAGTTACCATCTGGCAACCTGGACTCTTCCTTGATCAAAATTTGCCAAAAGAGACTACTCCCAACTATCAATCTTTGGATGGGCGAGAGTCAATTCAAGGACTGGAAGGCTTTTATCATTAGTGCTACAAGTGCCGAAGAACGATTAAAGAAGGCTCGCCAACTGGGATTACATATCTCAGAGGGAGAGAACAAAAGCAAGCGTCCCAGCACCACCAACGACAATGGGGGTAGCCCTTCCAACAACCGGAACAACAGAGGCAAGCATGCTATGGTGGCCGATACAGCCCAGAAGCCTGAGTCGCAACCTGCGGACAAACAATGGCCTTAAATCACTTACTCTTTTGAAGACGGTCACGTCAAGCCTATCTTGGACATGCTCATATAAGGAGATAGGATTCAGCTTCCTCCACCAAGACGGGAGCCTCGGTCGGCTGATCTGGAGAACCCAAAGTTCTGCCATTTCTACCGCTACGTCCACCATGCTACGTACGACTGCTACCAACTGAAACGATATATCCAGAACCTCATCGATTCGAACGCTCTGGCCATCGATTTCGAGGAGGTAACCGTGGCAGCCAACATGGTGTCCGTACAATTCGGCAGCTTCCCTCCAACAGAGACCCAGGACGGGGTTATACCCATCCCTCTGGCAACGATGGAGATTGCTAATCTCCCGCCTGCTCAAGCTGCTGGTCTAGTACCCCTCACCACATCACGAGGGGAAATTATGTGGGTCCATCTGGACCTAGTCCACGAGGTAACTCAGTCCACTCCATCTTCTAAAAAGAAAAGTAGAAAAGTCAGATCCTGCCGTACCACATCAGCAGATGAAGAGGAAGTCACGGCCGTTGTTACTCGATCTGGAGCACAATCTCAACCTGTGGCTGAAAACTCGACTGATGATCATCCGCCCACTACCACGGATGCTCCTGGACCGGCTCAGCCTTCGACGACCGACAAGCCTAGGCCGAAGGAGACTCGCTTCGACAAATCCCTCCGAAAGGAAACATCTCAGGGGCTGGAGAGGCCCTACAACTTTGACATCTTGGCGCAATTGGCCAATACACCGGCCAAATTGTCCTTATATGAACTCCTGAGGCTCTCGAAGGATGTTCGCACAGCCTTAAGCGATGCACTTTAAAATGCCGACGCGTACCTGGCTCAGGTCAACCTCACGGGAGAAAATTAGCCCGCAAACCTCCAAGACAGTGCCTGTACGGGAGCAATGCCCAACATCGTCTTCACTCCACAAGACATGCTCATCAAGACTAATCTACATGATCGCCCATTATACTACACAGGCTACATCGACGATGTAAAGGTAGACCGGATGCACATTGACCCTGGGTCTTCCATAAGCATCATTCCAAAAGGACTACTGCATCATCTTCGCATCCCGATGCATCACCTGACCCCTATAAACACCGCCATCAGCGGGTTCAATTCGGGCAGGAGCTACCCAATGGGGAAGATCCGTCTGAAATGTCAGATTGGCGATCTCCAATCAGAAGTCACTTGCTACGTCATAGATGCCGACACTTCATACAACATCCTTTTGGGGCACCCTTGGATACACGATTACATGATCGTGCCTTCCACGCTACACCAATGCTTCAAATATGTCGACAAGCACCGCTCCGTGAGGACAGAATTTGCTGACATCGATTCCTTCAAAGGGGTCGAATCTTATTACTCGGACTCCTGCCTATACGAAAAGTCGAAGAGGCACCTTGAAGAAGGAAATAAACAAACTGATGTTGAAGCAACCACGGGATCAGAAGAACCTCTGACAATCCACCTCCAGGCTCGCAAACCAGGCAATTCCGCACCCCTTACGGCCACGCTGCGTAAGGACGCGATCAGCCTCTCGGCACAGGAAGAGCAGTTGAGAATCCGGCTGCCAAGGTCCGGCCAGGTACCGAGACCCACGACAGGGCCACTTACCATCAGATTGCCGAGAGTCGGTCAATCCCAAACAGAGAAGCTCAATCCCTTCGATAGACCTCTGACGCCTGCCTAAAAAAGGTCGTTACCCCGATGCGAGGTCTGACACTTCAAGCGAACCAGCCACCCCTCGCTCCACATCAAGTGCCAGACTGGGGGTTGCTAGTCTACCGACAACCCCGCTCCGCTCCGTCAGTTGAACCTCTGAAGATCAAGCTGACTAGGATGCCCTCTCAATCTTCATTCATACAGGGGGTAGCCGAAGAAAAACCAGAGCTAGCCAAGTATGTGGCTGCCCACACTGACGCTCCCTCCTCAGATGATGTAATCCCTCAAGAAAAGATACCTTACTTCATCAATAAAGGGTTATCTTTGAACTACACCGAGCTCGATAAGCTATGTACAATGTATGCTATGGAACACGGTATAGGCACTCACCTACACACACAGGTAACAAATGTGTACACCGCGATCCAGCTTACTCCAGTAGAAGACGCTTACTGAATAATCGAGGGAGGGGACCACCCAATCATCTTCGGCCGGACGAACAACCCGTATCCCCTCGCCACAGAAGAAGTCGACTTCGGGTCAGATGCTGGAAGACTGCCTCTGTATCTCTATAGCCCTTAATCCAAATATCTCATGCAGAAACAGGGGTATGATCTAGAGACAACGCCAGGACTGAACTACGGCACTGGACGACGATTACCTTTAAAGACACCAGCCCCGGCGGGCAAACCACGAAACTACTATAACAAAACCCGATGCGGTTTAGGGTATGTAATGCCTACTACGACCCCTGAAAGCTCAGATGAAGAATGCGACTGGCAGTCACATTCAACCGGATCACCGACTTCTGACTCAGATACCAGCATCGGAGATGTGTTCAGACAAGTCATGTCAGTCAACATGGCATTCACCGACGCTTACGAGGAAGACGAAGACATCCCCGAAATCCTTGAGATAGAGCCATGGGCCCAGCAATTAGACGCACAATGGGAAAAGCGGTTCGAACTGAGAGAACCTCCTACTGAAGATGAGGTCATACAAGTGGATCTCGGCAGCAAATCTTCTCCAAAACCGATCTTTATCAGTAAAAGCCTAACTGACGAAGAACGAGAGTCGCTGTTAGAACTTGTCAGAGAATACATTGATGTGTTCGCCTGGAGCTATGAAGACATGCCGGGGTTAAATCCTAACATCGCTCTCCACAAACTCAATATACGGCCAGATGTAAAGCCAGTCAAGCAGCAACAACGACGCTTCCGCCCAGGCGTCATGGACGCGATCGAAGCCGAAGTCAACAAGCTAATAGCCAGCAGCTTCATTCGTGAAGAACAACATCCTGATTGGGTCACCAATATAGTACCCGTCCTCAAGAAGAATGGGAAGATTCGAATCTGTATCGACTTTCGCAACCTGAACGAGGCATGCCCCAAAGATGAATTCCCCCTTCCTATCACAGACATCATGATCGACAATACATGCGGCTTTGAACGTATGTCATTCATGGATGGATTCTCGGGGTACAATCAAATCAAGATGTCTCCCGACGACGAAAAGCACACTTCATTCCGAACCCCGATTGGCACATACTGCTACACAGTCATGCCATTCGGTCTAAAGAATGCTGGCGCTATATATCAGCGAGCCATGAGTATCATTTTTAGAGAACATTTGCGCAAGACAGTGGAATGCTAGGTCGACGACATCGCCGTCAAGAGTCGCCGTAAGGAGGATTCTCTGCAAGACCTGAGAACGGTGTTCAACTTAATACGAGCCCACAATCTGAAGATGAACCCTACAAAATCATTCTTGGGCGTATCCAGCGGGAAGTTCTTGGGCTTCATCATCACTGCACGGGGTATCCATATAGACCCCGAGAAAATGAGGGCAATCATGGAGATGGGTCCCCCGAGAAATCTTCGTGAACTTAGAGGCCTCCAAGGGAGGCTAGCTTATATCAGGAGGTTCATTTCCAATCTCTCTGGGCGATGCCGACCGTTCACCCACCTCATGAAGAAGGGAGTCTCATTCGTATGGGATGAGGAATGCCAGCGCGCTTTCGATGACATCAAAGAATATTTATCAAATCCTCCAGTCCTGGTCGCCCCGGTCCCTGAAAAACCATTACTGCTCTATGTACGAGCAATGGAACACTCCCTCGGTGCCCTGCTGGCACAAAACAACGACGCAGGCCACGAGCAGGCCATTTACTATCTCAGTCGAATGATGGTCGGGCCTGAACACCGATACACCGCTGTGGAGAAAGAATGCCTCGCCCTGGTATTCGCCATTCAAAAGACGCGACACTATGTCACGGGGCAAACCATACATGTGATCTCACGAATCAACCCTCTCAGGGTCCTCATGACCAAACCAGGGGCACTCAGCTCCCGCCTCGCTACATGGGCAATATTGCTGTCCCCCTATCATATGATCTTCGTCCCGCAGAAGGCTGTCAAAGGTCAAGCCATGGCAGACTTTTTGGCGACCCATCCAGGATCGAAATCATCCAGAATATACGAAGAAATCCCAGATGAGGTCGCCGATTCAAATACAACCACCCACGATAACATATGGCGGATGTTCTTCGATGGCATTTCAAGAACCGGACCCAAGGGAAACATCATTGTCGGAGTCGGAGTAGTATTGGTCTCTCCTACCGGGCTAGTGATCAATCGCGCCTATTCTCTCACGGAACCTGCTCTAACAATGTGGTCGAGTACAACGCTTTCGTCATTGCCCTCCAACTCGCAAGAGAACTGGGGGTAGAATACCTTGAAGCATACGGCGATTCGCAATTAATCGTCAACCAGATTCGGGGGACGTACGAAGTCCGCCATGAAGACATGATCCCCTACCACCAAATAGCGATCAACATTTTCTCATCATTCGAGGGATTCTTCATCGAACACGTCCCCAGACTCCAAAATATCAAAGTTGATGCCCTAGCAGGCCTGGCTGCTTCCCTAGCAGTGCCAAACCACTCTCATCATTTGGTCGATGTAATCGGCCATGAGCTGGTCTGCCCCAAGAACAACGTTCAAGCCATGGCGAGTTATTCTGCTCAGATGATCGACGAAGCGCCAGACTGGAGACAACCATTCATAGACTTCGTGGTCTACGACATCCTGCCCGAGAACCTGAAGGAGGCCACTTCTATCAGACGGCGTTCTCTCAGATTCTTCTACGATACAGAGATGAAAATGTTGTATCGCCGCTCCTACGACGGATTACTACTTCTGTGCTTGTCGAACGCAGAAGCTAAAGAAGCCGTACGAGAGGCTCATGACGGTGTCTGCGGGGCCCATCAGCCTGGCCCTAAGCTGTAAGACCGCCTTCGCCGGATGGGCTACTACTGGCCCACGATGGTGGCTAATGCAATAGATTATGCCCGAAAATATAAGGCCTGCCAAGTCCACGCAGACTTCATTCACCAACCATCCGAATTTCTACATCCGACAGTGGCGTCCTGGCCAGTCGAAGCATGGGGAATGGATATCATTGGTCCAATCACCCCACCTTCCACCCGAGGACATCGTTTCATACTTGCGATCACTGATTACTTCTCAAAGTGGGCAGAAGCTGTCCCACTCGTCGAAGTCAAGACTTCCAACGTAATTAGCTTCCTGAAGCACCACGTCATCTACCGCTTTGGACTGCCCCGAGGGATCATCCATGATAATGGTCCGCAGTTTATAAGCCACGCATTCTACCGATTCTGCGACAAACACCGCATTCAGAATGTCACTTCGACACCATACAACCCGACAGCAAACGGGTTAGCAGAGGCATTCAATAAAACAATCATCAAACTCCTCAAGAAATTTGTCTCCTCCAACAAACGCGACTGGAACGAGAAGCTCGGCGAGTGCTTATGGGCTTATCGTACCACGGTTCGAACAGCCACCGGGAATACACCATTCTCTCTGGTGTACGGGAGTGAGGCAGTTCTCCCATTAGAGACTCAGATTCCCTCACTCCGAGTCGCCCTCACTTATCAATTGACAACGGATGATAACTACCGACGTCGACTACAAGAGTTAGAGGCCTTAGATGAAAAACGCCTCCTAGCTCAGCAAAGGATCGAATTATACCACGCACGTATCTCAGGAGCCTTCAACAAAAAGGTCAAAGTCAGAACATTCCAAGTGGGCGACCTTGTTTTGGCAGTCAGGAGACCAATGGTCATGGCTCACAAGACCACCGGCAAGTTCCAGCCAAAATGGGAAGGCCCATTTATCATCGAGGCCGTGTTCTCCAATGGTGCTTACCGCCTCGCCAAGCAGAACGGAGACTTGCTCATGTTGCCCGTCAACGGCAAGTTCCTGAAGAAATACTATGTTTAAACAATATTTTCCAGAATTTCGAGTTATGTGCCCGCTGGTACCACTGAACTCAACCCCCTAATTTTCCAACATATCGAGTCACGTACCCTCTTGTACCGCTGAACTCATATCCCAAATTTCCAAGTCATGTACCTGCTAGTACCTCTGAACTTACACTTTGATTCCAACGTTCACAGATTTTTGAGTCACATACCCGCGTGTACCGCTGAACTCATGCCCTTTTTCCATAAAGATATCCCAAATTTCCAAGTCATGTACCTGCTGGTACCTCTGAACTTACACTTTGATTCCAACATTCATGGATTGTCGAGTCATGTACCCGCTAGTACCAATGAACTCACCCTATAATTTTCCAGATCTTCGAGTCATGTATCCGCTGATACCACTGAACTCACCCTCATAGTTTTTCAGATTCTCGAGTCATGTACCCGATGGTGCCTCTGAACTCACATCCTGGTCACTCTTTCAGGTAGAAAGTTATGTATGATCATACCACTGAACCTTCTTTCTACAAGAGATCCTCCCTCATGATCTAATACTTGCACTCCCAGTACACAACAAAGGTAACGGATCCACAAATTTACAAGACGACCATGTCCTCATCACCTCTGAGTCGTCCTATTTTCGCCAAAAACAAATCACCCCTATATAGAATTTCCATGTCCTCATTACCTCTGAGTTATTCTATGTACCCCCCCTTCATTGAGCCCACTCCTGTCATGTCCTCATTACCTCTGAATGGGAAAGCTCCGTCGAAGCTTCATACTTGCCATGTCCTTATTACCTCTGAGTAAGTATGATGATCCCCTTTCGACCTATTACCTGTACCCACAACCGGAGTACGCCAAGGGTAATGGGTCCACAAATGTCCTCTGTTGACCACAAATGTCCTCTGTTGACCACAAATATTCTCTGTTGACCACAAATGTCCTCTGTTGACCACCAATACCCTCCGTCGAGTTCGCTCCTGCCATGTACTCATTACCTCTGAACAGGAAGACTCTACGTTCGAAAAACTTTCCTACTTGCCATGTCCTCGTTACCTCTGGGCAAGTATGCCAGTTCCCCTTCATCCTATTATCCGTATCCTAAACCAGGGTATGCCAAGGGTAATAGGCCCACAAATATCCTCAGAAAAATTTCTTAACACAAACCTATCACCTCATCATGCCCCAGGAGCCCAGCTGCTCTACGGCAATTCTTTTTTAATACCGAGAGCACCCATGACCACTTTGCTATGGCTGCTTCAGGTATCCTGACCGAAACTTGTTATCTCTACCTAAAACCAAAGTACGCCATGGGTAACAGGTCCACAAATATATCCCCTATGCGGGAGAGAACATTATCACAATATCACAGGCACAACAGGCAATACAAATAAAGGGTAGAATGGAAAATACTCTTCATTTTAAGGAAGAAAAGAAGTACTACATATTTCGGGACCACGTCCCTTTCAAAAAAAAAAGAGAAGAAGGAGAAAACGGGGACAAAACAAGAGGCCGATTATAGCTCGGTATTGCACAACTCCAAAAGACGGTCCTTTACCAAAGTAGTCCCCCAATCAAGCCTTTGCTTAGCTCGACGCTCGGCCTATTGGGATAGCTGCTCTACGTCATTCAAATGTGAATAAGCCTGCCAGTTGTCCTCCACCTTCTTTAGGGCAAGCTCTAGATTAGCAGAAGCCCTACTATACTTGCCAGCCTCCTGAATAGCAATCTCTTTCTCAACACGAGCGGCCTCAAGCTCTGACTCCAGGAAGGCCAGTTTTCTCTGGAGCTCGAGGATCTGTTCCCGAACATCGGCCACCCCACGAGAAGCATCCGCTTCCCGAGTCGTGTAATTTTTAGTCCGACGGCTCCACTGGTCGTGCAACTGAGTCAGATTCCGACGGTCCTGTAATATAGCCGGTTTGAGTGATTCCCGGGCAGCCATCACCTTCCCCACCACGGTAGTGAGGAAGTTGCGTTCTCGATTTATGGCCGCAGGTAAATCAGTCTGTTGCAACGAGCGAAACTGGGCAACGAGACGGTCAGCCTCTAATAGCTTAGGCTCCAAGAGCGCAGCCAGTTCCTCTCCCCCAGAGAGTATTTTAAGGGTATTAATCTGGCCGCCAGCACATCGACGGGCCAGAGTGAAGGGAGTCCCCCTTTCCACCGCTGCTTCGATCCCCCTCTTCAGATGACGATGGAAACTAGCAACTACGTCCTGTAACGCATCATCCAAGACTTCTATGGATGACGGCGTCAGAAGGATTGTGGCAGACGGTACCAGAGGGGCAGTTTCAGAAGTTACCGCACCCGCCACCAAAGAAGTAAATTCCGTACGAAAAGAGGCTTGAATGGCGGCTAACTCCTCTTCCGCCGCCCGAATAGCGTGAATGCTCGACAGGGAGGAAAGGTTGACCCCCGAAATCACATTCGCAATGGAGGACACAGGGGGCATCGTCCCTTGTTCCGGCAGTACCGCTGCCTGAGGCCCCAAGCTCGACCCAGACGAAGGACCCTCGACACACGGAGATTCCGTCAGGCCCTCTCCGGTAGGGTGTGATCCAGCAATATCAGTCACTGGCAATGACGGGTTGGGATCTGAACATCCAAAACAACCGTTAGACGAAGAATTTGAAGAATGACAGGAACACGTATGCTGATTCACGAATTATAGTTTAATTTGCATTACCAGGGGAAGAGCGTGGGGGCGACGGCTCGTTCACTACCGGCATAGTTTCCCCACCCACAAAGCCATCATGAGGGGGCTCAGATGTTTCAGGAACGGGCGCAGTAAAGCTCCCATCCTCCTGGATTGAGGTTCCAGTAGGGCAAGAACCCTCGGTCGCAACCGGAAGCACCCCAGCAGCAATGATAGCGGTGCACACCCCACTGACTAAATGAGACAGGACTGGATTAGCCTCCGTAATCGGGTCATGAGGGGCGAGCTCGTCCGACGCCTATAAAGAGCAGAAGAAACAAATAATTAGGTCACAACATAAAAGAAAAAGAAAGGAAACAGCTGAAGCCCAAGTCACCTCAGGAACATCCTCCACATCATCAATAAGCAGCATGCGACGTCTTACCGCAGCGTGCTTCGTAGAATAAGTTCGGTCGTCAGTGGTAGTCACGCGCGTGCTTCGTTTACGCGAGGGGCCGGGTATCGCAGATGGTTGATCCTTCACCACCTCGTCAGACAGACTAGACGATTGACCCACGGCCCTTTCAGCCTGCACGACTGGAGGTTGAGTCCCAACCTCCTCACCTGAAGAATGGGACAAGTCATCAGTGTCCTGTTCGTCGTCCCCCTCATCCGCCCTATTGGACTCTGAATCCGACACAGGAACTCTATTCGCCTTTTTTTTCCTCTTTTTGGACCCTTCTGGCTTCTCGGCCAGATGGGTGCCAACAATGAAGCTAGTATTTGTATCAAAACCAACAGGAGGTTTGCTCGCTGCAACATGATAAAGAGCCGCTATATACAAAATATCACCCTCCACCTTGGCGTCAGGGAGTGAGAAGCTGGCTCGGGTATGGGTCGCATTATAATAATGCCAAGCCCAAATGCCATCAAGTACACTGCCCTCGAAGCTCAAGCAAGCGCTAGGGCTATCCAGGAACAATTGACTATACCCAAATTGATAGAAAAATCTACTGGGCAGATAAGGCTCCAAGTATACCATGTTCCGGTAACGATACACCAGGTGCGCGGGACGGATGTTGCGTAACCAAAGAAGCATCTTCTCAGTTAAAAGTTGGGGAGGATCAACGCCGTCAACGTGTACCCTCCTCACTTCTCCAGGGGTGAACTCAGGAAGAGATACGAAGAATTCGAGCTTGTCAATTCTCGCCAATGTCCTCCGGCAGGCCGGCATGGTATCATGTTCCCAAGGCTGATGACGATATCGAAAATTGAAGGCGTCATCAACAGAGACGTTTTCATCGGGTCCCGGCCTCATCAATGACCGATAGTACATCAATAACCACCCCATGAGGTAGTGGTATGGTAGTTCTATCTGATTAAAGTCCGCCGACACATCACGAGCAATAACTTTGGATGTAAAGGCACGAAGGCCGTGGTGTATGCTACACACCATGGCCGGAAGAAGCGCCAGCCTCACTTTGAAGGCCAATTTTACAGCAGGAAGAATGAAATGGCGGTTGATCCTTTCTATAGAACCCGCGCCGCCCGAGACTACATAGTTGCGTAGCCACACCATCAAAAACCCAGCCAAGATCGCTTTATTAGACATCTCCCGGGTACCATAGTGGAAATAACTGAGGGAGTCGGTGCTACTCCCAAACCGGTCACGAGTAGACTTCGACTTCTTAACCTTCGACATCATATCCTTAACCTCCTCTGAGGTTTGGGGAGCTCGAGATGAAACGTGACCAGAAGGACGCAACTTAAAAAGATACGAAATCCAGTCCCTGGTATGAGGGGCGTTCCCTTCTGAACTAATAATCTTCTTAATAGCCATCTGATGGCAGGCGCTATGATGACACAACAGTTCTTGGTACACGGCGACGAAGCCAGGAAACCGCTGATCCAAATCCTCGAGCTCTTCGTTTGTCGGCGTGTATACTTCAAAAGCTTCGTCTCCCTACGGCAATCTGGATACAGTGGCCATTTTGTGAAGAGCAAGCCCCAGTTCTCCTTCGGGGGTAAAGAAAGTCCCAGTACGCCGGTTATACAACTCCAATAGAGCCATAAACAAGGTCTTGTTAATGGGCAATCCGTAGCAGGTACCCCTGACGGCGTAGTAAAGATCAATTTCCTGAAGGAAGTCCCCGTACGTCCTCAGAATCTAGGAGGTAAGATTAGTCCATGTGGGAATAGGGTTAATCCAATTCAGCAGTGACAACCTGCCTATGGGATAAGACCCCTTGCGAGCAAGCTGATTCAGAAAAGTATCAGCTAGGGTGAAGGAAAAATTAGGGCCGGTTGTGTTTACAAAAGTACCCGGGAGCAGTCCTATCACAGTCCGACTCGCGGAGTCCTTGCCCGCACATATTAAACCCGTGCGCCCGTTGTGGTGAATTTTGCCCACAAACATTCTCTGTTGGGTAGGAGTCAAAGAGCTCACCATCGTCCTGTTCAACGGCACCATGTTAAACCACGAGAGAGGATAATGTCGCTCCATCTCGGGAATATGAATCTCTATCCCGTCTACAGAAAAATCCCAGTGCTCTGAGACATCCAGCAATCGGGAGTTCTTTATGGAAAAGGCATCCCCGAAGAGAAAGGCCGGTTTCAGATATTCCCCATCCAACTGCCCCGAATTCATCATGGAACAAAGAAAGCTGAAAGGTTGTTTGTTGATAGCAGCCACCCTATCCCTAGGCTCATTAGTAGGAAGCTGGTCCACTATACGACGGATTAAGTCATCAAGTTGTACGCCCACGGCACACCGAGCTGGACCCATAAGGAGCTCTCCTGCTGGGTTGGTTGGAAGATTCACTGAAGAAAGGACAAAAGAAGAAACAGGATTAAAAGAAGGCTAAAATAAAAATTTACTGAATAAAGAAGCTCTTACGAGCCTATGCGGTTCAGGTCAATAAGGTCTTATGCGGCTCCAGTCCAGTGGTGTCCCAACTTATGCGGCTCCAATCCAGTTGGGTCCCAAGAAATATAGTTTTGGGGAAGCATATGAGGTTCGAGTCAATACAGTCACATGCGGCCTAACTCAGATGTGAATTCCATATGACTCTAGCTCGATAGCTTATGCGGGTTGGACGAGTGAACACATTTTTAAACAGAAGAATTCATGCGGCACAAAGCGCTATGCGGTTCAGCCTGTTAAAACACATAGACGGCTCCGTTCAGAGGAGATTGTATGTAGTCTAGATCCGTCTTCTGCGATTCAAACATGGGGCTTTATCTATACGGCTCGGGCATGAAACAGTCATGCGGCTCACACAGCATATATGGCTCTGCCATCAAGATTGGAGAAGGGGCATGTGCATAAATAAGCAACAGAGCCATGAGTACTAAAGATCTAAAAGCAACCCTTACCCTCAAAAGCAGGACGAACGTCAGAGGGCACTTCAGGTGCGTCAGGTTCGACGGCTGACGAGGACGTCACCCTCTTACCCTTCGCGGTGGTGGAAATAGCTTTAGAAGACTTAGGAGCCATTGCTTCGACAATGAAGATCGGAAGGAGAAGACAGGAAAAAGAGTGTACGAAAGAGAAGGTAAAGAAGTCCCTCCAGCTAAAGTTACCCGTATTTATAAACAGAGATGGAGCGTTTCGATTCCCGTGCATACACATAAACCGACCCTTCGGTTATCAAAATAAGCCGCCGAAAATGAAGGCTAAGCTCCTCGGATCCCGCACCAAAAAGTGCCCTTTAAAGATCGACAATACTTAAGTGCTAAAGATTGCCATACGTGGCAAATGATGACGTGGCTAGAGGCCATGCGGTTGAAAGTCTCCTGTGGCTGAATCACCTATGCGACTGAATAATTCATGCGGCTAGAACTCTTATGCGATCGGGATTACATATGTGGCTGATACGGCCATGCTTCTTATTCAAAGTATTTCAATTTTATAAATTGAAAACTTTGAAGGGGGTCCTGTAGAAGCATGGAAAATACTAAAGAAATTGACTCATACAGCCAAGAAAGACCCAAGCGGCTCAGAAAACGCATGCGGCTCCGGGAGTCATGCGGCATAAGGAGCTATGCGGCCGGAGGCATTCCATGCGGCTCAAAAGACATGTGGTGTGACAGTGCTCCCCTCCGATCCATGCTGCATTAATTGCTGTGATGGCTGACCCCTCTGAAAAGTTGACAGACCTAACACCAAAGCAGGTAATTATGACTCTGTCATAATGATGAATCTCTAGGGAAGAGAAAGAAATCTCTGACACGATCCCCCGAGAGAAACAAAATGCCACGTGGCCCTGCCATGTGGGTGTGCTTATGCGGCTCGAAGCGAAGACTTCTTATGCGGTTCAGAGTGAAGCTGTCCCATGCGGCTCGAGTGGAATCATCCCTATGCGGCTCAAGAAGATCATGCCCATGCGGCTCAAGCAGACGCACCATTATGCGGTCCATACGGCTCATCATATGGTTCAGAAGTCTGAAGGAGGGGGCCACCGCCCAGATAGCCCTGACACGTGTCCCAAGTCTTATGCGGCTCAAAATTCATACGGCCCAAATCTCATACGGCCCAATCTGCATGCGGTTCCAGTCTCACCATTGGCTCTCAGGACATGTGTCCTCAGCCGATCAATCTTCCAGATTTATGGCAATCCAAGATCGGGTCGAATCCCAATGATCTGGGACATGTGGCAGGAGAATAAATTTGATTTATTCGCAGATATTAGAGAATCATTATAAGGAAGATTTATGCCAATCAGCATTAATTGCTAATAGGGATTTGGTGTAATCTACCCTTAATGGTTCTGATTCGTCACAATCTGAAATGAACGACCTAGATTGATCAATCTCCAGGCCGCCGCCATCTCCAAGAGCTAATCATTGGCAACCCTAGCGATCACATCCTACTATTATAAATAGCAAGGTGCCATTCCCTTGTGAGATATAGAGAGATATACAAAAAAAAAGAAGCCAGAGAAGAATACGTATACACAGAGAGACTTCCTTCATAGTCAGAGAGAGAATATACACAGAGAGAGAGAAGCCCGGAGAGCAATCAGAGAGAGAGCAAGAAGGCATTTCTTCGTCAACGACCAAGCAGATCTTCCCCGAGTTAAGGCTGCGTACCGATCGTCCAAGGAGTAAGGCAGAGCGGCCATCACTTTTTTGAGCCTCTATCGTCACCCCCCAGAATCTAAAATAAACAATCGTACTTAGACTGCTGTACCTAGGTTTTCGTCCCTAGGCTTTCTTTGTACGAGCGAGTTTGTATTGTGAGTCTAAGTTCAGTCCTCCGATAATTATTCTGTACTTTTACAATCAATGGCAAACACCTACCACTATGGAAAAGTGGATCATTCTATTTTATCGACTCGTATACATAATCGTCTTCCATTTATTCAAAATCGAGGTATGATCTTCAAAATTGATTCATCTCTACCGTATCACGTTATCTATTACATCGTGCCTTAATTTTTTATAATCAAAAGTCAAGGTATGATATTACAACTTTGATTTTGCCAACTTCATTAATCATAGAATCATACTTTTGTTTAATTTCTAGAAAGGAACTTTTTAAGTGTATAGATTATGATGCCCTCTAAATTTTGGGATTACTAAGATTATCGATTGAATTAGGGCAAATTGGTTCCCACTATGATGATAACTCAGTGCCTCATGAACACCCACTTTATATTTAGATCATCTGGTATTCCCTACCGTGACTTTGATATTCGGAGTGTAATATTAGCTGATACCTTCCAACAAATTTCATATGTAAGACCTGGACGAGTCCACTTTCTTCTAGGTACATCATATCCTACTCAAACATGTCCCCTTGTACTCTAATTTCATGATGCGACTTTTGGGTCATAAATGCCAACTATAATCTATACCGTAATACCGATGTACTTCCCTACTTCAATTAAAGACCCAACATCGACTTGATTCTTTCGACCCAATATATGGTTATGATCAACATGAAGTCCACTATGCACATGCTGCTAGTATGCCACCGAATTGAGTCCCTATATGCTACCTATATACAAAATCACAGAAGGTGCATGTCAGACTTGCGTCACCTATTTAACCAACCTAATTCAGAATTAGCCAAACCACTTGAGCTAGAAACTGTTCTAGGTTACCCTAACCTAATAGGGATGGTTTAGATTGATTCTATAAGATTTTGACCAGCCAATATAGATTAAACCCAAGATTCATTTAATAGGAAATCCATCTATACCGATTTTTTTCATTTATATTATGTCCAATACAATTTCTACTGTCTTGCGGAAGCATGACTATATTCGGTAAATTTTCTTTATATTGTTATCTGCCAATAACGCTATGGCAATATTTAGGCTCATTAAGAATTCGTGACTACAGTCAGAAATGCCCAATATTCTCGTGCCACACTTTAGAAATTGTCCTTCTTAGAAGTCTTGAAACGACATTTATCATGGTATCCAACTTCCATAAGTTAGGTAGGGCCCTAAATCAAGAATACCTTATCATGTAGGTTATAGAGCTAATGTGGATTCCATTTATAAATACCCCTCACTTGTTCGAAAACCAAGGTACTACTTTCATACTTTAGTCCAT
>JANAVB010033220.1:21197082-21509582 GCA_029216955.1 Iris pallida | reverse complement strand
GGTGGAGGTCGACGTCCAATAGTATTCTCCCCACCCAATGTCCTAACTCTAATAACTACTAGTCTCTATCATAAAATCCTATTTAGTAGATATAGCCTAACTAATGTCCTTACGTATCGGTGGCCAGCTGACTACGCAAGTCAGAGACCTATATACAACTCATGACTCGTGTATCACATGTGTCAAGGCCAATGGATGCATCACAATATAGGTAGTTTTCTTAACTCTAAGTCGATGCATAATAACAAAAGTAATAGGAATATGACTAAATAGTTATTTGCATAAAATAAATAAAGGCAGTAAAATGACACTAAGTAAAGAAATAATAACACTAAATAAGCATGCTAAATGACAGTAAATAATCAGAATAGTGGCAAGGTATCTTGGCTGAAGGTGGTGCGCAGAAATAGCAAAGTCCTATGATCAGATCGGTAGCAACAAAAAGTCAGATCCCACAAACGACTCCGAATGATGAAATAAATATTACAAACATTTTTTGTATAAAAGATATGTCTAAAGATGGCTACCTAAAAGTCCAACTCTGGACACAGGGGTAATATCATAATTTTTGGTCAAAACGATGTCCGCCGTTGGATCTGCTTTGCACCAAAAAGCGTGCCAGTACCTACGGTCTCTAAAGTCATCAAACTATATGTCTATAGGTCCAGTTTGATGATATGAATCCAAACGAATATTTAAAGTTGGATTCTGGTGGGTCGTGCACAATTTTGCCCGTTGGATCGGGTCGCGGGCTCGCCAAATTAGCATTCCATTCGACCTTCTTAGAATCAGACCAAACTTGGCATACGGGACCAAAAAAATGATATGGTCTTACTAGCGTAAGTTTTGTCTCAAAATGACAAACATGCACGAAGTTACGGGCTACTTTGCAAGGGGCGGATACGGGGTATCTCGATCGATACGTCTCAATTTCGTCGCGCACACACAAGGAAATTGAGTTCCGTCGATTACCACACGTCGACAACATCCATACGTGTCTTTCGATGCTCATAGGTTGCGACTACATCGCCTGGTTTGTCGGAGCGCACGCCGTATCGAGGAATTTTTCCTAAAATCTAATTTTTGAAAAATATTTTTCTTGATTTTTGAAAGCGAATAACTTTTTGTATAATAGGTGAAAAAAAAATCTATCCAAAGGGTTTTTGTCTCATATATGTTGTCTTTAACTAGTCGAAATTGGTTTTCAAAAATTCTTAATGATTGGTTCAGAAATTCCCTTCCAAGTTAGAGGTTTGGGCTGTCATTATGCCATGTTTTTGTGCAGATTTTTGCTTAACTTTGTGTCGCGTTCCTCTTCGATATAATGGGTTACAACTAAATCCCTTTGAAGGGTTAAAAAGATGGTCATGTTGTCTATACGTGAGAATTTATAGATCGAAAAATTTCCAAGCGGTGAGGGAGAAATATGGTGTGAAAGAGACTGGGTACCAGGACTACGGTCACTGATGTTCCCGTATTGTTGTTGCGGCGGTTGCGGTCACCGTGCATGGCACTGGTCGGCTGATGGTCGCGCGCTGGGCGCGCGCAGTCACCCAGGATACGGGGTCGGGGTGGCACAGAGGTTGACTTGGTAGGGTTAGGGTTTCATCTCTGTTTTCCTTCTCCCACTCTCTCGCGATAAAATTGGGGGGTCGGGTGCGGGGATTATCTACTGTTCCCGCACGGGAACAGTAGCAGTTCTATTTCTTTTTTCTTTTTTTTACTATATAATTCTTGATATATACATTTATGTAGATATAGATATATACAAACTTATATATGGTAAAATCTTGACAGATATATTTAAAATTTTATTCTAAAAACATAACACAATATATATATAAATATATATATATATATATATATATATATATATATATATATATATATATATATATATATATATAATAAAAAAATAAAAAAATAAAAAATATATATATATATATAATAGTTTATTATAATAACAATAACTCAATATAATAAACTGGGCTAATATACTTTATAAAATGTAATAACTATTTGTAAAATAACTATAATAAAATCCTATAATTATTTAAAATTCAAAATTTTCTAAGAAAATTCCTTGTAGTTTATTTGCCTAGTTTTAGATGAAAACATTTTTTATTTACTATAAAATCTTATACTTACAATTGAAAAGAAATATCATGAAAAAAATATTTAGTAATAATGCAAAAAGATAATTTTTATGACCAATATATTTCATTAATTTTAAAGGATTAAATATAAATAATAATATTTTTATAGGAAAATCATTTATTTATTTACTAACTATTTAATGAATAAGCAAATAGAATAAGGCATAAATAAAAATTTATTAGATAAAATAGGGGGTTTACAAGTACATCCTCATAATTGGAGTAACTTTCCTTCGGTTTTGGTGTCTGTGTCGACTTTTGGTTCGTTGACGCTGAACATTTGAAGACGTTGACAATCAGGGCTTGCTTTCCTTTACCGTCCTTGTAGATAGGGTTATTGCTAGATGAGCGTTTCCTTTTCTCTTCGAACAAGGGAAAACTCAGTCCCAACAACTGTGCGTCCCGAGCTTTTCTTTCAGCCACATCTGTCTCGATAATGAAAGGCGTTCATTCTATGCATGGAGCACTATGCCATAATTTGATTAAGGAGAGCATGTTCTTGCGACACGAATCCATAAGCATGAGCTCGGGTATACCAGGTAGTAGTCACAGATCTGCCTGGCGGAGCGCTCAATATAAGCGCGTACCGGTTCCTTCTCCTTCTGGGTGATGTCCATGAGAGTGGACATCGCCATGTCTATTCATCTTTCGTAGAATCGAGCAAGGAAGAGGCACTTCAAATCGTCGAAGGACGAGATGGGATTGTCAGGAAGGCTGTAAAACCATTCGTAGGCTACCCCCTGTAATGCCCCTACGAATATATTCGTAAGCAAAGCGTCGTCTTTCGACAGATGTTCCATTACTGAGGTGAAGTACCTCAAGTATCGATGAGGAGACTCCTTCGCATTGAATGGTATGAGCGTATGTGGCTTGTATTTGGGAGGATATATCACATTATCCCATTCAGAGGGATATGGTTGTCGGATCCCCATCTTCTGGGGTGATTCTTTCTTCTCTCGGATATCAAAACGAGCGTACAACTCCTTGAGAGCCTGTTGCATGTCGTTTGACATCGTCCGTCTAGTCATTGAAGGAGTAGACTAATGCAATAGTTCTGGTCCACGAGGGGAATTTGCGTATAAGAAGGTGCATTGGATTCCGTATTCGTTCACTGGCCTTGATTTGATGGAGCAGAAGCACTAGATGTCCATTTGTCTTTGATCACCAGGACCATAAAAGTCAAAGCCTGCATGGTCTCGTTTAATGTATTCAGGCTCGTCTCCAAGGCCTCTATACGCTTTTGATGGTTAGAACCTTCACTGCCTCCGACGCCATCACCTTCGTCCATAAAAATGGACATCAGATGTGGAGAGATAAAGGGGACTTTGGATCATTCACTTTCTGATTCAGACACCTGAGTCTCATCATCCTGAGCGTAAATAAGTCGGTTGCGGTCATCCTCCGACTCGATGTAATTGCAACCCTAAGTTTGTTGGTTGCTTGCGCCCATAGAGGTATCTGTGGCAGTTCCACACAATCCCTTCTCTGGTTGCAACGAGGGATTGTCATGAATGGTGGGGGGTTGGCTACCCCCAGCTTGTGACATTGGCTTGGTCTGAGCACGGGTGTTTTGGAACACACCCGTGCTGGGTACTACCGGTTTATTGCCTCTAAGTCGACCCTTAGATTTGTTGGCCGAGAAAGTTTCTTGAGAGATGGAGAACCCCACACCGCATTACATGAAGTAACGAGGAGTTCATATTCTTCTTCACTCAACGATCCTTCGACATGTCTCTGGTGGACAGACGCCGCTTATCGTTTTCGTTGGAAAATGAACTGTCTCTTCGGTGGCAGTGCTGCTGTTTGGCTGCAACAACAGTTGATGGTGATTTTAGCATCTAAGGTAGAATACGATAAAAGATAGATAGATATGAACTAAAATAAAACCACAGAGATACAACCAGATAGAGTTCTAAGTGTCTAAGATAACACAAATCCAGAAACATCCCAAATCTCAAATACAGTAATCGAGAGAATAAATAAAACTAAAAAATGACTAATCTAAACAAATAGTGTATCATCCACTCCTAATGGATCCTGCTGGAGATCTAGCGGTAATATCTCATCAAACTCTATCCTGGCCATACTCGTAAAAGGTAGAGCAATTAGCTAACATGTACTCTGTAAACACCAACGGTTATCTTGTCAGGAAAATGAGCAAGTACAAACACTAACAGTAGTTCCATATGAATTGACAAATTCTATAAGAGAAAGTATAATAAAATACAAGACAAATATATAGGATGACTTGGGAACTATTCGAAAGCCGAGTTACAACCCTTAAACCAAACAAGGACCGGGGTTGCAACCCTTCTCCCGAACAGAACTTAGTCTCCAATCATGGTACAACATAAAGGAATATAGAACATGTGAGTAAATGAATATCATAGCATGGTAAGAAAAAGTACTGAAACTAGAACTAAACAGGATATAAGATACGATAAATAAATATATAAAATGTGCCTTGAATTATTATAGCGTTATGTGATCGGCTTTAGGTATGTTACAAGACAGGTTATCCACTTGGCCCGACAATCACACGAAAATCTCTGGAAAGGGTCATGCTGGCCAACCTGGATAACAAGCACACGGAGGAATCTGCTACACCCTACGTGAGGTGAGAGTGGCGCAAGCATAATAGTGACAAGGGGCTTTGATCACATAACCCCTAATAATTCCCTCCATCCCCGAATAGTATCACGGATCCGGACATGGTACGTCATGCACTACTAAAACACAACGATATAGCGACGGCCATATCCGTCAGAAATCCGTCGGTAAATCATCTTACCGACGGATTTTCGATGGATACGGGCTAAAAAAATTTGTCGGGAATAACTACGTCGCTAGTCCGCCGCTTCGTGACTAATTAGTGACAGATTTCCTTTGGCAAAATAAAAACTTTTAGATATGGCTAACTGACGGCTTCCCGTCAACTTCGACAGTTTATTTTTTTTATATATTCATAAAATTAGTGACAGAAAATTTGTCGCTAAATCATCGCTAACCTTGTATTCGAGGGTTTCTAATACGTAATATCCGTCGCTCAAAGCGTCGCTAACCTCGACGGATTAGCGGCGGAAGAGCGACGAAAAAAACTGTTGGCCCATTGGTCATGGTCAAACCTAATTTTAATAATTAATCAAACTCTGTCTCGATATAATTGTAAGTCAACTCAGATGTTTACCTACGACGTTTTTAATACTGCTCAACAATGGATCTCTACTTTGTTCAAGACTGAAGCTGTTTGCCATTCAGAATCTACTTCGTGTTATGCTATGTAATTATTCATTTTATTGAGTCTAGGAATATATTATACACCGAGTTGTACTGGCAAATAGGCTATCCTAAAACGTTTTTCAAAACCATCATATTCTTTATAAATGACCTGCATTTTTTAAAAACATTCTTGTTACAAAAAGCTTATGAAGGATTTTTCAAAAAGCCAAAATTTATTTTCTCCAAAAATGAACTGGCAGAACCCCAAGAGAACTCGGCCCGAGTTCGGCCATTTGGAACGTTAGTGAACGTTGGGTTTTTGAACTTGGTCATCCTTCAGTTGCGGTTTGTTACAAAGAGTTCTGTCCGAATTCTGCCCGAATTCTGTCAGAGTTCTGTCTTTGGAAAAAACTATAAATAGAGAAGCATTTCGATCATTTCAAATCACCAATTCACTTTCAATCTCTTTACTTCCTGAGCTTACATTCTTCCAAAGAGTTCTAAAAGCTTACATTTTTAAATCCCAAGCCAGTTACAATCCTCTAGTCGATTTGTCTGTGCGGTACGGTCTAGAAGTTTCAGAGCGATTGTAATCAGAGGCTTGATAGAAGATTCAACTCTTCAAAATTGAAGTTGGTCGAGTTCTTCGTATCAAAGCTCGCATCTGTAGAAGTTGCAAGGACTTCTATGAAAACTTGTGGGATTTTCCAATAGTGGATTCAACTGGAAGCTAGAGTTCTTCCGACTGGACTAGTCCTCACAAGAGGGAAACCAGTATAAATCTCGATGTTTGCGTTTGCCTTCTGATCACTTTTTAATTTCTGTCATTTACTTTTGTGATTATTATTATATCTGTGATCTAACTGCTAACAAGTTTTTAATTAGCAATATTCCGCTGCCTACTCTATTCACCCCCCCTCTAGAGTATTCTGCTTTACGATTTCGTTCCTACAATTGGTATCAGAGCGGGTTATACAGGTAAGGCAAGGTAAAATTACAGTTATATTTAATTGTTATATAGATCACAGCATTACACATAGCAACTGTGAAATTCACAAGTGAAGGCCAAGCCACAAATAGACCTCTACTGTTTGACGCCACGAACTACACTTATTGGAAAACACATATGAGTTTCTTTCTGAAATCTCTTAATTTTGACTTATGGTCTGTAGTTATTGATGGCTATAAAAAGCCACCTCGTATATATGTTAATGGTGTTTTAGCTGAAAAATCCCATGACAAATATACAGAGAAAGAAAAGAAAAAGGCCAGTCTTGACGCACGTGCTATAAATGCTTTATTTTGTGCTTTAGACAGAACTAAATTCAATAGGGTGTCTACTTGCACAACATCAAACAAAGTGTGGAAACTTTTTGAAGTAACCCACGAAGGAACAACACAAGTCAAGGAGTCAAAGATCAGCAGACTTACTCAGGAGTATGAGACATTCAAAATGAAGTCAAGTAAATCAGTCACTCAGATGTTTACAAGATTCTTGGATATTGTAAATTCTTTGTCCTTACCAGGCAAAGATTACAATAACCATGAGAAGATTCGTAAACTTCTACGAGCCCTTACAAAGAACTGGATTCCAAAGGCTACAGCAATCATTGAAGGGAACGACCTCTCAAAAATGTCTCTAGAAACACTCATTGCTAAGCTACTTGCTCACAAGTTAGAACTTCAAGACTTTGAAGATGCTACACCAAAGGAGAAGTCAGAGAAGACAATCGCTCTCAAGGCTCAACATAGAACAACCATCGAAGATGATTCCGACGACAGCGACTCCGACTCTGAAGATCAAGCTCTTCTGGTAAGAAAGTTCAAGAAGTTCATAAGATTTAACAGGAGAACAAAAGACAGCAACAACAACAACAACGAGCAAGATCCTATTTGCTACGGATGCAAGAAGAAAGGACACATGAAGAAAGACTGTCCAACAACATCATCATCAAAGAAAAATAGCAAATATGACAAAGGCTACCTAAAGAAATCGACATCAAAAAAGTACGCCAACACAAGCATATGGCATGAAAGTGAAGCCAGGGACTCAGAAGATGAACAATCAGATGACGCTGCAAATGTGTGCTTGATGGCTTGCGATCAGGTAATCACTAATCCTCTATTTGACCCTTATGATGATTTAACCTTTGAGCAACTAGGAGAAGCTTTCAGTGAACTGTTAGATGATTACAGGAAACTGCGTAGCAAATATAAAACCTCTAAGAAGGTACTCAAAGAGTACAAAGGTAAAATAGGAAGACTTACCGACCAACTAGATCAGGTTAGAAATAATGACTCTTCAAACGAGTCTGGTGAGCTTTCTTCTATTAAATTGTTGTTACACGAGACTGTTAAGCTATCCGAAGAAAAAGACCAGACTATTATCCAGTTAAAGAAAGACCTATCTAAGGAGAGAAAGAGTCTCCAGGTTGCACAGGTCAGATTAGAATCATTCACATCTGACTATACTAGATTATATGACACTTCCAAAAAGTTCGAAATTAGTTTAGGAAAATGGCCTGAAGTTGCTGCTTCCTATTCTAACACGTGTCAATTACCGAATCATCGGAACACACCCAACACTGTCAGACCATACCATACAAAGACTATGCCCAAGAAGACTAATAGGCATGCATTCTTCTATACTAGAAAACCAAAACCTACCAATCATGCACCTGACACTACTTTCAACACTCAACATGCTAAATGTTATTATTGTGGCCTCATTGGTCATATATCTTCTGCATGTAGAATCAGAAAGTTAGTAGATTTAAATGTTTATGCATGGATACCGAAAACTAACCAGTCAGGACCCTACAAGAAATGGGTACCAAAAGTTTCATCTGCAAATTGTTTTGTAGGTGGGACACCCTTCACATGATAGGAGCAAATGGATCCTCGACAGCGGTTGCTCACGGCACATGATCGGTGACGCTTCATTATTTGCAACACTGTCGAAGAAGAATAAAGAAGGATACATCTCCTTCGGTAATAATTTGAGAGGGTACATAATCGGTATCGGTAACATTGGTAAGGCTCCCTATCCAGTGATTAAAGATATTTGTCTTGTTACTGAATTAAAACATAATTTGCTCAGCATAAGCCATTTAGATGATCATGGTTATGGCATTAACTTCGTAAAAGATAAATGTACTATTATTGATAGTTCAACTGGCAGTACTATATTTAAAGGTATTAGGGAAGATAATATATATGTATTCTATTTGTTGGAAGATGCTAACAATAAAGGTAGATGTTTGATGGCCAAAAGTATTGAGAGTCAACTATGGCATATGAGACTCAGTAATGCAAACATGGATACAATTTAAAGAATATGTATGAAGAAGTTGGTACGCGGCTTACCAGATATTTCTTTCAAGTAGGATACCGTATGTAGTGAATGTGAAAAGAACAAACCTACCAAATCCATATTCAAATCCAAGAATACTGTAAGTACCACTAGACCTTTACAATTGTTGCATATGGACTTATTTGGACCCAGCAAAATTGCTAGTCTAGGTGGTAAGTTATATGCATTTGTCATTATAGATGATTTTTCTAGATATACATGGGTTTATTTTCTTGCACGAAAGAACTATGCACTATCAGAATTTTTATCTTTTGCAAGAAAGTATAGAATGAAAAAGGAATCATGATTACTCGCATTCGTAGTGATCATGGCGGCAAATTTAAGAATACAGAATTCAAGCAATTTTGTGACACACACGGTTATCTGCATGAATTCTCTTGCCCTAGGACTCCACAACAAAATGGAGTTGTGGAACGTAAAAACAGAACTCTATCTGAAATGGCTAGAGTTATGTTGAACCAATTTAGTCTACCTAGATATTTATGGGCTGAAGCTGTAAATATAGCATGCTATATTCTCAATAGGGTTCTAATTCGACCTATATCGAAAAAGACTCCCTGTGAATTATGGTTTGATAGAACACCAAATGTTTCTTATTTCAAAATCTTTGGTTGTAAATGCTTTATTCTTAATACTAAAGATAATTTAAGTAAATTTGATGAAAAGGCCGATGAAGGTATATTTTTAGGTTATGCAGCAAAGAGTAAAGGATATAGAGTCTTCAACAAAAGAACCATGATCATTGAAGAATCTATCAACGTCAAGTTTGATGAGCTAAATCAACACTTAGACGATGATGACAATAAAGACATAATCACACCAAGTACAGCTACTGCAAAACCTTCTCACAAAGATGCAGAACCATCACATCAGGCATCAGATGAACCTCCAAGCAAAGAAGTCAGAACTAGCAATCTTGAGACTACACCAAAAGAGATGATATTCTTGGCTAGTCATCCAAAGGACTTGGTAATTGATGAGATTACCAAGGGTATAAGTACTCATTCCTCTAATAAAGATATAGCTTCTTGTGTTGCTTTGTCTCGCAGTTTGAACCCAAAAATATTGATGAAGCATGTAGTGATAATTTTTGGTTATATGCTATGCAAGAGGAATTAAACCAATTCGAACGGAAACAAGATTGCGAACTTGTTCCCAAGCCTATTGATTATCCGGTCATTGGCACCTGATGGGTATTCCGAAATAAACCGAACGAGAATGCTTTAGTGACTCGTAATAAGGCACGACTCGTAGCTCAAGGATACAATCAGGAAGAAGGTATCGACTACGATGAGACTTATGTCCCAATTACGAGATTAGAATCCATTCGCATGTTATGGGCATTTGCATATTTTCATAATTTTAAATTATTTCAAATGGATGTCAAAAGCGCATTTTTAAATGGTTTTATAAAAGAAGAGGTTTATGTAGCTCAACCACCCGGTTTTACTGATTTTAAATTTCCTGGATATGTTTTCAAGTTGAAGAAAGCTTTATACGGTTTGAAATAAGCCCCTTGTGCTTGGTACGATCGTCTAAGAACTTTTCTACTTGATAACAGTTTTTCAAAGGGAAAGGTTGACACTACTTTGTTTATAAAATCTTTGAATAATAATATTCTTTTGATTCAAGTCTATGTAGATGATATTATCTTTGGATCTACTAATGAATCTCTTTGTCAAGAATTTTCAAAGTGTATGCAGAATGAGTTTGAGATGAGCATGATGGCAGAGCTAAAATTCATTCTCGGACTGCAAATCAAACAAACCAACAATGGGACGTTCATAAATCAAGCAAAGTACACAAAGGATCTGTTAAAGAAGTTCAACATGGAAGCAGCAAAACCCCTTAGCACTCTAATGACGACTTCAACCAAGCTTGATATTGATGAACAAGGCAAACCCATCGACATACGTAAGTATCGAGTTATAACCGGTAGCTTACTGTATTTAACTACTAGTTGACCAGATATTATGTTTAGTATTTGTTTATGTGCTCGTTTTCAAGCTAATCCTTAGGAATCACATTTGTGCGCAGTTAAGCGTATCTTCTGATACCTTAAAGGCACTTCTTCTGTAGGCTTATGGTATCCCAAAACCACGTTGTTTGACCTAACCGATTATTTTGAAGCTGATTTTATCGGATGCAAAGTAGATAGAAAAAGCACTAGCGACACATGTCATTTCCTAGAAAATGCTCTAGTCTCTTGGTTTAGTAAAAAGCAAAATTTTGTTGCATTATCAACAACCGAGGCTGAGTATATCGCCGCAGGATGTTGTTGTGCACAAATTTTATGGGTGAAACAAACTTTAGAAGACTATGGATTACATTTTACACACATACCCATTTTCTGTGACAACACTAGTTCTATTAATTTGACTAAGAATCCAGTATGTCATTCTCGTACTAAACATATCGAGATTCGACATCACTTTCTTAGAGATCATCAACAAAAATGGAAATATAGACCTTGTATACATAGGCACACAGAATCAATTAGCTGACATACTCACAAAACCTTTAGCGGAAGATCATTTCAATTATTTACATCAAGAATCAGGCATTTTAGATGTCAATAATATTAATTAATTTTGTTTTATTAATTCATTTATTCGATAATCAAAAAACTGTTTCCGAGACAAGCCCAAAAAGAGTCTGTCTGTTACTACGACTACGGTAGAAGCGAAGCGGTACTTAAGAGTTCCCCGGTGAACCTCCGTTAGCTAGGACAGTACTCCTACAGCTAATCTGAGACAGATGCTGAGTAAAGAATATTAATTTATAAAATAATATTAGTTATATTATTTTGAGAGTTAAAATTACTAAACTTTGAATTAAACATTTGAAACGAATTAATGAAAAAGAATGTGGCCTCATTTGAATTATTTTTGATATATATATATATATATATATATATATATATATAGCCAGGCAACCCTTGGCGAATTCGGCCCGAGTTCGGTCCGAATTCGGCCAGAGTTCGGTTGGGTGTATATATATACCAGCACGAACCCGAAGCTTCCTTCTTCTTCATTCTTCCCCACATCCTCATAAGAGCAGCAGCGCGCCTCCGAAACCCTAGCTTCTTCTCCATCCTTGTTCTTCCAATCCTTGTGGAGTTTCTCGTCCAAACTTTGCATTCGTGCGGAGAACGTCATCCTCTACAACATATCCAATTCTTGGAAAGTATAATTCCTTCTCTCTTCCACTTTTCAATACTTAGGGCTTCTAGAAATTTTGGAAAAGAATGCCTAAGTTCAATCCCTTCAAGAGAAAGAAGACTAATGCCAGTGAAGAGGCATCGTCTTCAGATCCGCATACGGATTGCCTCTTTTCTCCAATCCAATCGGACGATGGTGCGTCGGATGAGTTTTACTTTAAAACTTTCGATCAAGCTTTATTGTGGTACGCCAATTTTATTATACGTACTATTTGCACCGGATCGCCGATTAAGTGGACTGTCTTTTCGGATCACCGCTCTTACTTTGAGGCATTAGGGTTATAAAATTTTGTCACCTTACAATTCCCTATTTCCACTAATGCCATTAGATTATTCTATTGTAATTTTATGTTAGACACTTTTACCGCGAGGACACGTGTCGGAGGAATTGATATCGAATTCACTGATAAAACGTTAGCGAAAATCCTTGGTATCCCAAACGAAGGTGCCCCGCTCGATGACATCACTGATTTTGATTTCCCTGATGGCACGACACTCGTTAGTTTCAAGAATGAGCTTTGTGCGCCTGTATGCGCTCGTCCTGGAAAGTTCAAGGCTAATAACTTGAAAATGTTTAAACTACGAATTACATCGCATCATATATTCCACCTTACTTCCAAAATCCACTTCTAAAAATGATGTCACTGCACTTGAGCTCTCTGCTCTTTATCATATTCTTAAGGGGATTCTATTTTCTGCCCCTAAGACTTTCATCCAGATGATGGGTAGATATCGCCGGAGAGACCGCAATCTATCTTATGCGATGCTTATTCCACGCATCTTTCAGAGATTTGATATTAACCTATCTACTTGTGCTGTCGACCCCGAGCCCAAGTTTCTCAAACTCGCTCGTCGCAGCATTGCCAGTGGTCCTCCACCTACTATACCTACTCCTCCTGCACCTACTCCTACAGCTCCCACAGCACATGTTCCTCCTCATTCTTACCCTATAACATTTGAGGGTATACATCAGTACTTGTCAGATCTGTAGTCTTTTTATGTTGAGACCTCTAGGGAACACGAGTTTCATGATGTGACTCGATTCCAGGCGATTGCCAACTCATTCGCCGATCTAAGGTTTGTGTAGATGGGTCATTTTGCTAGCTCTTTACCTCGAGACCCTTCCGTTTTTGGCTACCGTATTGACGATAAGGCGGTCCACTCTCTGTTCCTGCCAGAGAATGCCTATGATTGGTATCGTACCACTGGTGCCACTCCTCACACATCTGGCGCTGGTACTTCTAGAGCTGGTCCTTCTGGACATGCAGGAGCTGTAGCTGATGACGTTGATGATGAGGATGATGATGATTTTTGAGATGTTAGATATTGAGACTGTTACTTTTGTCTTATGTCTACTTGAAAATGCTCCGACATTCCAAGATTTTATCAGTACTCTTATTTTTATTATCAGTACTTTTCTTTGTTATGTGACAATTTATAGACATGGTTTTTGATTATGCCTCAGTTTTGGCATCTTAGTCTATTTTTCAGCACTTTATTTGTTTCTGTATTACTCTCGCACTTTATTAAATACTGCCTGTGATAAATACATGCCTGTGTTGTTCTATAGTCTATCTGTTTCTATTACTATATTTACTGTTTATACCATGCCTGTCATGATTATTTATTTCTATTATTTTTTTTCACTGTATGTTACTTATGCATTGATTGCAGGGGAGCTTTCTCTTTTGCAATTATTTTGCTAAGTGACAACGGGGGAAGAAATAAGGATCTACCATTTTTTCGTTCAAGTGAAATACAGGTTATGAACAATTTCTTTTTATTACTGTTTTGAATTGATTCCAGTTTAGATGTTATATCGGCAAGGTTTGTCAATTATCAAAATGGGGGAGATTGTTGGCCCATTGGTCATGGTCAAACCTGATTTTAATAATTGATCAAACTTTGTCTCGATATAATTGCAAGTCAACTCAGATGTTTACCTACGATGTTTTGAACACTGCTCAACAATGGATCTCTACTTTGTTCAAGACTGAAGCTGTTTGCCATTCAGAATGTACTTCCTGTTATGCTATGTAATTTTTTATTTTATTGAGTCTAGGAATACATTGTACACTGAGTCGTACTGGAAAATAGGCTATCCTAAAACGTTTTTCAAAACCATCCTATTCTTTATAAATGACCTATGTTTTTGAAAAACATTCTTATTACAAAAAGCTTCTGAAGGATTTTTCAAAAAGCTAAATTTTATTTTCTTCAAAAATGAACTGGCAGAACCCCTGGCTAACTCGGCCTGACTTCGGCCAGAGTTTGGCCATTTGGAACGTTAGTGAACGTTGGGTTTTTGAACTTGGTCATACTTCAGTTGCGGTTTGTTACAAAGAGTTCTGTCCGAATTCTGCCCGAATTCTGTCAGAGTTCTGTCTTTGGAAAAACTATAAATAGAGAAGTATTTTGATCATTTTAAATCACCAATTCACTTTCAATCTCTTCTTTTCCTGAGCTTACATTCTTCCAAAGAGTTCTAAAAAGCTTATATTTTCAAATCCCAAGCCAGTTACAATCCTCTAGTCGATTTGCCAGTGCGGTACGGTGTAAAAATTTCAGAGCGATTGTAATCAGAGGCTAGATAGAAGATTCAACTCTTCACAATTGAAGTTGGTCGAGTTATTCGTATCAAAGCTCGCGTCTGTAGAAGTTGCAAGGACTTCTATGAAAACTTGTGGGATTTTCCAATAGTGGATTCAACTGGAAGCTAGAGTTCTTCCGACTGGAGAAGTCCTCACAAGAGGGAAACCAGTATAAATTGCGGTGTTTGCGTTTGCCTTCTGATCACTTTTTAATTTTTGTTATTTACTTTTGTGATTATTATTATATCTGTGCTCTAACTGCTAACAAGTTTTTAATTAGCAATATTCTGCTGCCTACTCTGTTCAGTCTCCCCTCTAGAGTATTCTGCTTTACGATTTTGTTCCTACAAAAACGTCGCCACCCTTCTGGAAATCTTCCATATATTCCAGAATATGAGCGACGGAAAGTCCGTCGTCCTTCCGTCGCGAAATTTTTCCAGAAATAGGCCGACGGACAATCCGTCAGGAAACCGTCGCTAGCTGCAAAAGTCAGTCGGTAACCCGTCGGTAATCTATCGACACCTGCAACAGCCCATCGGCAACCCGTCAGTAATCCGTCGCTAACTGACATATTTTTGAAAAACATTGCAGGAAAGAGACTATTCCCTGTAATATAACATATTCAACATCCACCATACACAAATATAACATATCCGGCATCCAATATATCCAACAAATATCCATATTGCCAACACAATATCTCCAAACATCCAATATATCACAACGTACACAGAAAATATCCAACACAATGACCAACAAAATATCCAGCACAATATCTAACACACTATCCCAACATACATAGCAAAATATCCAAACATAAACAATCCAATACAAATACGAAGGCTCAATCAGGTTGCTTTGAGGCATGTACCATTCTATCAGCCACTTTACAAAATATCCAAACATAAACAATCCAACACAATACCTCAGAAAAGACTGCAAGTCAGACGATGAATCCTCACAGCCAGGGATCATAGTTGCGTTGAGGCATGTACCATTCTATCAGCCACTTTGCATACGAAGGCTCAATCTGGTTGAGGTCTTCTGTAGGGACAGGAGGGTCGGTCTCGATGCTACTACTCTCTGACGGTGGCTCCTCCTTAACTTCAACCTTGGGAGCAATCTCTTCCCTGATGGTCATCGGTTCTTCCTTGACCTCGACCTTTGGTAACACCTCCTCCTTAACAGCCATCGTCTCTTGTTTGACGATGGGGACTTCCTCCGTGTCGACCTCCAAGGGTTCCTTGCCTCGGCCCCTTCCTCGGCTAGCAGCACCACCTCGGGAGTCTTGGGAGCCATCTCTTTGACAACAGAAATTTTTATATAGGGTAAAGTAATTTACTCAAATTATAAAAAAATAAGAAGTTTATCGAAATTTTCAGCCACATATGATATTCCCCTCAGGGATGTAGAAGCATGGAAAATATTAGAATAAAAGCATAGATAGCCCATGCGGCTTTGGGTAGCAAGCCTATGCGGCTCATACTGGAGTTGCCCCATGCGGCCCGAAAGAAGACCCTCAGACGCATGCAGTTCAGGGATATATGCGGTTCAGCAGGAACATGCGGCTCAATTGACGCCACGTGTGATTCCCCCACAGCTGGCTACGGGAGTAATGGCCTCATTTAATGCTCTGACACGACTCGACGGCTGCGACGTCTCTGACATAAAGCGTCATAATGGCTCTGCCATAATGACAGACTCCTCGGGAAAAGAAGACAATCTCTGACCCGATCTGTCAGAAATCCTAGATTGCCACGTGGCAAAAGTCTCATGCGGCTCGGGTAGAGAACAGCTTCATGCGGCTCATTAAGGAATCACTCTAATATGATTAACAGGAATCCGCCATATGCGGTCCACCCATAGCCTGGTCTATGCGGCTCAATACCATGTTAACTCAGGCGGCCCACAGAAACTATGCATATGCGGCTCATGGAGGGTTCGTCCTCTGCGGCTCGCAGAGACTACGCATATGCGGCTCACGGAAAGTTCGTCCCCTGCGGCTCGCAGAGACTACACATATGCGGCTCACGGAAAGTTCGTCCCCTGCGGCTCGATGAGGCATTGACTCATGCGGCTCATGAAGAGTATCTCCCTGCGGTTCAAGTGTTGGCCATCCTATGCGGCCCTGGCAGGACCTTCAATTAAAACACGTGGCATTGAAGATTCAACCGAATCCCAACAAGAATATTTGACACCATTATCATAATTGCCGAGATCAGGGCATATCATTTATCATCAAGCCAATAGGACACATGGCGAGCAATCAAATATTGGCATAATCAATCACGAGGATTTAAAGCAGTCAGCATTAACTGCTCATGAGATTTGGTGCTATCAGCATTAGTGGCCGAGATTCATTATGATCAGGATCAAGGGCTCAGATAGAATGAAGGAAGCGCCGACATTCCAAACAGATAATCATCAGCAAACCCTAATGATTACACCCCACTCCTATAACTAGCCAGCATCCTCCCTATGCAAAAAAAAAAGAAGAGAGAAAAGAGAGAAGAGGAAGAGAGAGGTCGGCAACAAAAGAATAAAAAAAATAAGAAGAAAGAGATCTACACAGAGAGAGCTCCCCCCTTTCTTCTTGATACTCACAGAGAGAGAGAAGCCAGGAGAGCCACCCGAGGAGAGTAAGAAGAGCCTTTCTTCGTCAACGCCAAGCAGATCTTACCCGAGCTAAGGCTGCATACTGATCGTCCAAGGAGTAAGGCAGAGCGGCCGTCGCTTTCCCGAGCCTCTATCGTCACCCCCAGAATCAAAAATAAACAATCGTACTTAGTCTGCTGTACCTAGGTTTTCGTCCCTAGGCTTTCTTTGTACGAGCGAGTTTGTATTGTGAGTTTAAGTTCAGTCCTCCGATAATTGTTCTGTTCTTTTACAATCAATGGCAAACACGATGGCGACTCTCCTGGGGACTAACTTCTCCACGGCTGAGGAGTTGGTGACGCAATCGGATGCAGCCAAACTTGGCTCCACACAACAGAAGATGGTCGTCCGCTTCGACCAACAGGCGTTCGAAGAAATGTTCTCTGAAGGCAACGCTGGCCCGGTCCAGAAACGCACCCGCACCACGAAGGCTCGCAAAGAGTGGAGGCCAAAGTCATTTGCTCCTCCCCAAGCCCTCGATGGGATACCCTCGGTCGCTCAAGACGGCGAGAAAGATTCTCCTGCGGCCCTACTTCAGATCGCAGATACCTCTGCTGCCCCCAAGTCCGGCAGAAGAAAATACTATGATGCTGGACTTGCAGGGGCAAAGAGGGTCTCTGCTCAACCTGAACCGCAGAAGGGTATTAGCCGCAGAAAGAAAATCCATGCGGCCACAACCGTCAACCACACAAAGAAAACTTATGCGGCCACTGCTGTCAGCCGCATAACTTATGCAGCTACAGTTCCCAACCGCATGGATAAGATTCATGCGGCTAGTAAAGTCAACCGCTTGCAGAAAACCCATGCGGCCACAGATGCCAACCGCATGCGGACAGCCTGCACGGCCGTGACTCCTAACCGCATAAGAACTCGCCCCATAACAGAAGACAGTCGCATGCAGATAGCCTGCACGGCACCCAACGCTAGCCGCATAGCGTCTCTACCGCGCTTCTCTCGATCAGTTTTCGACCGACTCTCATGCGGTCCTAACTCTGATCACTCGCTGGATGAGAATCCAGACTCTGTGATACCTAATGTGGACTCTTCCTATTACGCACCCACAAGTGCTAAAAAGAAAAAGTCTAGGGCAGCGGGGACTCATCAAGTCCAGACAGCTGCCCCAACCTCTGACTATCGGGGCGTCCCGCTGAGTATCACGCGGGCCTCTGACGGGAAGTTGTATAAAACCACTCGAGTCCAGCCCCCGACGGCAAACGGACAAAGTGGTTCCTCTGACCTACGTGAAGCTATCCTCCACAAACGCAAAGAAAGAGAAGGAGCCTCAGCGTGCAGAGAGTCCTCACAGGGACGTCACTGCACCCAGATTATCGTCAACTGTTGTTGCAACAACACGGCAGTAACAGAAGACCAGCCATCCGTCTTCCAAAGATTACAACATCCGAGCTCGGAAAACGAGGCACCTCCTGTTGCCTCCTGCAATTCTGCGCGGAAAGTCCCCGTAGAGGGGAGAGGGAAGACGACAAGCATCTCCAGCCCAAAGGTGTCAACTATTGCAGCTAAGAAGCCGTCGTCTAAAGGATTATCCTCTACTGGAGTCTTCCAACACACCCGTTCAAAGACGAAAACTGCTACAGTAGGAAGTTCGCCGTCTACGTCATTGGGGGTCGTTGGAACTGGGGGTAGCACTCCTCCAAACCTTTACGACAACCCGACATTCCAAGAAGACAGACTGGAGGAAGCAAATCCTCCGACGGATACAACAGATACCGACGCCCTCGAGGACGTCCTAAATGAAGCAAGTTCTGAAGCTGGGGGTACTGTTCCTTCCGAGTCCGAACCTGAAGAGAACATCCCCACATATCCCGATGATTTCTCGATGCATGAGTATGACTCGGAGGGCATGTCCGCCACCTCTCCTTCTGTCACTCCTCACGTGAGGACGGTATTCATGACAGACAACAGCCAAGGTGGTTCCGGCGATCGCCAACGTATCGACACTTTGGAGGCCATACTGCACGCCTTGGTCAAGTCCGTAGATGAGATCAAAGCGGCACTTCCTACTCTGTAGGGAGTGACACCTGGTCAGACAAGCACGGGTCCCACGAACAACATAGATTCAAATTCAGCGGCACCAAACCCGAGCAATAATGCTCCCGAGATAACGGCCCCTACCGCGACAAATGAGGCCCGAGAAGTAAGGAGAGAGGTTCAGGAGCTTCGAGCGATGTTCCACGCCCGAGAAAATTCTCAAGACCTCAGAATACGGCAACCATACCCAGCTGAATGGAGGGATGTGCCCTTTCCCCCAAGATATAAGCCGTTCAATATCAACCCGTATGATGGTAAGACTTCAGCAAGCCGGTACATCACTTACTTTGAGGTCACTACCGACCATCTGCCCCATGAGGACGCCATCCTCACACGATTATTCATTGGGGCACTGGAAGGAGTCGCCTTTGATTGGTACCGCAACCTGCCAGATAATTGTATCCACTCCTTCGCTGGCTTCAAGCGCTTGTTCTTGGAGAGGTTCTATGAGGTAGGGCAGGACGTCACGATGTCTACCCTCATAGACGTCGTCCAAGGAGAGAAAGAGCTGACAAGGAATTACATTGAGCGGTTTCGTCAAACCGCAATGAAGTTACCATCTGGCAACCCGGACTCTTCCTTGATTGAAATTTGCCAAAAGAGACTACTCCCAATAATTAGTCTCTGGATGGGCGAAAGCCAATTCAAGGACTGGAAGGCCTTTATCATCAGCGCTACAAGTGCCGAGGAACGATTGAAGAAAGCTCGCCAACTGGGGTTGCATATCTCAGAGGGAGAGAACAAGGGAAAGCGTCCCAACGCCAGCAACGACAATGGGGGTAGCCCCTCCAACCGAGACAACAAAGGCAAGCAGGCCATGGTGACCGATACAGCCCAGAAGCCCGAGCAACAGCCAGCGGACAAACAATGGCCTCAAATCACTTATTCTTTCGAAGACGGCCACGTTAAGCCTATCTTGGACATGCTTATACAAGGAGATAGAATTCAGCTTCCTCCACCAAGGCGGGAACCTCGGCCTGCTGATTTGGAAAATCCGAAGTTCTGCCATTACCACCGCTACGTCCACCATGCTACACACGACTGCTACCAACTGAAACGCTATATCCAGAACCTCATCGATTCAAACGCTCTGGCTATCGACTTCGAGGAGGTAACCGTAGCAGCCAACATGGTGTCCGTACAATTCGGCAATTTCCCTCCAACAGAGACTCAAGACGGTGTCATGCCCATCCCTCTCGCAACAATAGAAATCACTAACCTTTCGCCTGCCCGTGATCAAACTCCCGGCCTAATACCCCTCACCACATCACGAGGGGAGATCATGTGGGTCCATCCGGACCTAGTCCATGAGGTGACTCAGCCCACTTTATCCTCTAAAAAGAAAAGTGGAAAGGTCAGATCATACCGCACCGCCTCGGCAGAGGACGGGGAAGTCTCAGCCGTCACTACCCGATCTGGAGCATAAGCCCAACCAGTGGCCGAGAATCCGACTAATGATCAGCAGCCCACAAACGCTGATACTCCGGGACCGGCTCAGCCTTCGACGACCGACAAGCCTAGGCCGAAGGAGACTCGCTTCGACAAATCTCTCCGAAAGGAGACACCTCAGGGGCTGGAGAGGCCCTATAACTTCGACATCTTGGCACAATTGGCTAACACACCGGCCAAATTGTCCTTATACGAACTCCTGAGACTCTCAAAAGATGTCCGCACAGCTCTAAGTGAGGCGCTCCAAAATGCCGACGCATACTTGGCTCAGGTCAACCTCACGGGAGATAATCAGCCTACAGATCTCCAAAATAGTGCGTGTACAGGTGCAATGCCCAATATCGTATTCTCTCCGCAGGATATGCTCATCAAAACTAACCTGCACGATCGCCCATTGTACTATACTGGATACATCGGCGACGTAAAGGTAGATCGAATGCACATTGACCCCGGGTCCTCCATAAGCATCATTCCGAAGGGTCTGCTACATCATCCTCGTATTCGAATGCATCGCCTGACGCCTACAAGCACCGCCATTAGCGGTTTCAATTCGGACAGGAGCTACCCAATAGGGAAGATTCGCTTGAAATGTCAGATTGGCGATCTCCAATCAGAAGTCACCTGCTACGTCATAGATGCCGACACTTCTTACAATATCCTTCTGAGGCGGCCTTGGATACACGATTACATGATCGTGCCTTCCACGCTACACCAGTGCTTCAAATATGTCGATAAGCACGGCTTCGTGAGGACAGAGTTTGCTGATATCGATCCCTTCAAGGGGGTCGAATCTTATTACTCAGACTCCTGTCTTTACGAAAAATCAAAGAAGCATCTGGTCGAAGAGGAGGTGCAAGCTCACACCAAGACAACCACAAGATCAGAAGAACCCCTGACAATCCATCTCCAGGATCGCAAACCGGGCAGTTCTGCACCCCTTTCGGCTACTCTGCGTAAGGACGCAATCAGTCTATCGGTGCAAGAAGAGCAGATGAGGATCCGGCTGCCGAGGTCTGGCCAAGTGCCGAGACCCACACCAGGACCTTTTACCATCAGACTACCGAGAGTCGGTCAGCTCCAAGCAGAGAAACTCAATCCCTCCGACAGACCGCTCACGATACGTCTTCCTAAAAAGGGCCGTCACCCCGACGCGAGGTCTGACACTTCCAGCGAACCAGCCACTTCTCGCCCCACGTCAGATGCCAAGCCGGGGGTTGCTAGTCCACCAACAACTCCACGACCTGCTCCTCCGGTCGAGCCCCTAAAGATCAAGCTGACTAGGTCGCTCTCCCAGTCTTCATTTATACAGGGGGTGGCTGAAGAAGAACCAGAATTAGCCAAGTATGTGGCTGCCCACTCCGATACCCCTTCCGCGGATGATGTAATCCCTCTCGAGATGATACCTTATTTTATCAATAAAGGGCTATCTTTGAATTAAAAAAAAAAAAAAAAAAAAAAAAAAAGGAGAAGAGAGAGAGAGGTCGGCAACAAAAAGAATAAAAAAATAAGAAGAAAGAGATCTACACAGAGAGAGCTCCCCCCTTTCTTCTTGATACTCACAGAGAGAGAGAAGCCAGGAGAGCCACCCGAGGAGAGTAAGAAGAGCCTTTCTTCGTCAACGCCAAGCAGATCTTCCCCGAGCCAAGGCTGCATACTGATCGTCCAAGGAGTAAGGCAGAGCGGCCGTCGCTTTTCCGAGCCTCTATCGTCACCCCCCCAGAATCAAAAATAAACAATCGTACTTAGTCTGCTGTACCTAGGTTTTCGTTCCTAGGCTTTCTTTGTACGAGCGAGTTTGTATTCTGAGTCTAAGTTCAGTCCTCCGATAATTGTTCTGTTCTTTTACAATCAATGGCAAATACGATGGCGACACTGCTGGGGACTAACTTCTCCACGACTGAGGAGTTGGTGACGCAATCGGATGCAGCAAAACTTGGCTCCACACAACAGAAGATGGTCGTCCGCTTCGACCAACAGGCGTTCGAAGAGATGCTCTCTGAAGGCAACGCTGGCCCGGTCCAAAAACGCACCCGCACCACGAAGGCTCGCAAAGAGTGGAGGCCAAAGTCATTTGCTCCTCTCCAAGCCCTCGATGGGATACCCTCGGTCGCTCAAGACGGCGAGAAAGATTCTTCTGCGGCCCCACTTCAGATCGCAGATACCTCTGCTGCCCCCAAGTCCGGCAGAAGAAAATACTATGATGCTGGACTTGCAGGGGCAAAGAGGGTCTCTGCTCAACCTGAACCACAGAAGGGTATTAGCCGCAGAAAGAAAATCCATGCGGCCACAACCGTCAACCACACAAAGAAAACTTATGCGGCCACTGCTGTCAGCCGCATAACTTATGCAGCTACAGTTCCCAACCGCATGGATGAGATTCATGCGGCTAGTAAAGTCAACTGCTTGCAGAAAACCCATGCGGCCACAGATGCCAACCGCATGCGGACAGCCTGCACGGCCGTGACTCCTAACCGCATAAGAACTCGCCCCACAACAGAAGGCAGTCGCATGCAGATAGCCTGCACGGCACCCAACGCTAGCCGCATAACGTCTCTACCGCGCTTCTCTCGATCAGTTTTCGACCGACTCTCATGCGGTCCTAACTCTGATCACTCGCTGGATGAGAATCCAGACTCTGTGATACCTAATGTGGACTCTTCCTATTACGCACCCACAAGTGCAAAAAAGAAAAAGTCTAGGGCAGCGGGGACTCATCAAGTCCAGACAGCTACCCCAACCTCTGACTATCGGGGCGTCCCGCTGAGTATCACGCGGGCCTCTAACGGGAAGTTGTATAAAACCACTCGAGTCCAGCCCCCGGCGGCAAACGGACAAAGTGGTTCCTCTGACCTACGTGAAGCTATCCTCCACAAACGCAAAGAAAGAGAAGGAGCCTCAGCGTGCAGAGAGTCCTCACAGGGACGTCACTGCACCCAGATTATCGTCAACTACTGTTGCAACAACACGGCAGTAACAGAAGACCGGCCATCCGTCTTCCAATGATTACAACATCCGAGCTCGGAAAACGAGGCACCTCCTGTTGCCTCCTGCAATTCCGCGCGGAAAGTCCCCGTGGAGGGGAGAGGGAAGAAGACAAGCATCTCCAGCCCAGAGGTGTCAACTATTGCAGCTAAGAAGCCGTCGTCTAAAGGATTATCCTCTACTGGAGTCTTCCAACACACCCGTTCAAAGACGAAAACTGCTACAGTAGGAAGTTCGCCGTCTACGTCATTGGGGGTCGTCGGAACTGGGGGTAGCACTCCTCCAAACCTTTACGACAACCCGACATTCCAAGAAGACAGACTGGAGGAAGCAAATCCTCCGACGGATACAACAGATACCGACGCCCTCGAGGACGTCCTAAATAAAGCAAGTTCTGAAGCTGGGGGTACTGTTCCTTCCGAGTCCGAACCTGAAGAGAACATCCCCACATATCCCGATGATTTCTCGATGCATGAGTATGACTAGGAGGGCATGTCCGCCACCTCTCCTTCTGTCACTCCTCACGTGAGGACGGTATTCATGACAGATAACAGCCAAGGTGGTTCCGGTGATCGCCAACGTATCGACACTTTGGAGGCCATACTGCACGCCTTGGTCAAGTCCGTAGATGAGATCAAAGCGGCACTTCCTACTTTGCAGGGAGTGACACCTGGTCAGACAAGCACGGGTCCCACAAACAACATAGATTCAATTCAGCGGCACCAAACCCGGGCAATAATGCTCCCGAGATAACGGCCCCTACCGTGACAGATGAGGCCCGAGAAGTAAGGAGAGAGGTTCAGGAGCTTCGAGCGATGTTCCACGTCCGAGAAAATTCTCAAGACCTCAGAATACGGCAACCATACCCAGCTGAATGGAGGGATGTGCCCTTTCCTCCAAGATATAAGCCGTTCAATATCAACCCGTATGATGGTAAGACTTCAGCAAGCCGGTACATCACTTACTTTGAGGTCACTACCGACCATCTGCCCCATGAGGACGCCATCCTCACACGGTTATTCATTGGGGCACTGGAAGGAGTCGCCTATGATTGGTACCGCAACCTGCCAGATAATTACATCCACTCCTTCGCTGGCTTCAAGCGCTTGTTCTTGGAGAGGTTCTATGAGGTAGGGCAGGACGTCACGATGTCTACCCTCATGGACGTCGTCCAAGGAGAGAAAGAGCTGACAAGGAATTACATTGAGCGGTTTTGTCAAACCGCAATGAAGTTACCATCTGGCAACCCGGACTCTTCCTTGATTGAAATTTGCCAAAAGAGACTACTCCCAACAATTAGTCTCTGGATGGGCGAAAGTCAATTCAAGGACTGGAAGGCCTTTATCATCAGCGCTACAAGTGCCGAGGAACGATTGAAGAAAGCTCGCCAACTGGGGTTGCATATCTCAGAGGGAGAGAACAAGGGGAAGCGTCCCAACGCCAGCAACGACAATAGGGGTAGCCCCTCCAACCGAGACAACAAAGGCAAGCAGGCCATGGTGACCGATACAGCCCAGAAGCCCGAGCAACTGCCAGCGGACAAACAATGGCCTTAAATTACTTATTCTTTCGAAGACGGCCACGTCAATCCTATCTTGGACATGCTTATACAAGGAGATAGAATTCAGCTTCCTCCACCAAGGCGGGAACCTCGGCCTGCTGATTTGGAAAATCCGAAGTTCTGCCATTACCACCGCTACGTCCACCATGCTACACACGATTGCTACCAACTGAAACGCTATATCCAGAACCTCATCGATTCAAACGCTCTGGCTATCGACTTCGAGGAGGTAACCGTAGCAGCCAACATGGTGTCCGTACAATTCGGCAATTTCCTTCCAACAGAGACTCAAGACGGTGTCATGCCCATCCCTGTCGCAACAATGGAAATCACTAACCTTCCGCCTGCCCGTGATCAAACTCCCGGCCTAATACCCCTCACCACATCACGAGGGGAGATCATGTGGGTCCATCCGGACCTAGTCCATGAGGTGACTCAGCCCACTTTATCCTCTAAAAAGAAAAGTGGAAAGGTCAGATCATGCCGCACCGCCTCGGCAGAGGAAGGGGAAGTCTCAGCCGTCACTACCCGATCTGGAGCACAAGCCCAACCAGTGGCCGAGAATCCGACTAATGATCAGCAGCCCACAAATGCTGATACTCCGGGACTGGCTCAGCCTTCGACGACCGACAAGACTAGGCCGAAGGAGACTCGCTTCGACAAATCTCTCCGAAAGGAGACACCTCAGGGGCTGGAGAGGCCCTATAACTTCGACATCTTGGCACAATTGGCTAACACACCGGCCAAATTATCCTTATACGAACTCCTGAGACTCTCAAAAGATGTCCGCACAGCTCTAAGTGAGGCGCTCCAAAATGACGACGCATACTTGGCTCAGGTCAACCTCACGGGAGATAATCAGCCTACAGATCTCCAAAATAGTACGTGTACAGGTGCAATGCCCAATATCGTATTCTTTCCGCAGGATATGCTCATCAAAACTAACCTGCACGATCGCCCATTGTACTACACTGGATACATCAGCGACGTAAAGGTAGACCGAATGCACATTGACCCCGGGTCCTCCATAAGCATCATTCTGAAGGGTCTGCTACATCATCTTCGCATTCCAATGCATCGCCTGACGCCTACAAGCACCGCCATTAGCAGTTTCAATTCGGGCAGGAGCTACCCAATAGGGAAGATTCGCTTGAAATGTCAGATTGGCGATCTCCAATCAGAAGTCACCTGCTACGTCATAGATGCCGACACTTCTTACAATATCCTTCTGGGGCGGCCTTGGATACACGATTACATGATCGTGCCTTCCACGCTACACCAGTGCTTCAAATATGTCGATAAGCACGGCTTCGTGAGGACAGAGTTTGCTGATATCTATCCCTTCAAGGGGGTCGAATCTTATTACTCAGACTCCTGTCATTACGAAAAATCAAAGAAGCATCTGGTCGAAGAGGAGGTGCAAGCTCACACCAAGACAACCACAAGATCAGAAGAACCCCTGACAATCCATCTCCAGGCTCGCAAACCGGGCAGTTCTGCACCCCTTTCGGCTACTCTGCGTAAGGACGCAATCAGTCTATCGGCGCAAGAAGAGCAGATGAGGATCCGGCTACCGAGGTCTGGCCAAGTGCCGAGACCCACACCAGGACCTTTTACCATCAGACTACCGAGAGTCGGTCAGCTCCAAGCAGAGAAACTCAATCCCTCCGACAGACCGCTCACGATACGTCTTCCTAAAAAGGGCCGTCACCCGACGCAAGGTCTGACACTTCCAGCGAACCAGCCACTTCTCGCCCCACGTCAGATGCCAAGCCGGGGGTTGCTAGTCCACCAACAACTCCACGACCTGCTCCTCCGGTCGAGCCCCTAAAGATCAAGCTGACTAGGTCGCTCTCCCAGTCTTCATTTATACAGGGGGTGGCCGAAGAAGAACCAGAATTAGCCAAGTATGTGGCTGCCCACTCCGATACCCCTTCCGCGGATGATGTAATCCCTCTCGAGAAGATACCTTATTTTATCAATAAAGGGCTATCTTTGAATTACATCGAACTCAACAAGCTATGTACAATGTATGCTATGGACCACGGTATAGGCACCCACCTACATACACAGGTGAGAAATGTGTACACCGCTATCCAACTTACTCCAGTAGAAGACGCTTACCGAATAATCGAAGGAGGGGACCACCCAATCATCTTCGGCCAGACGAACAACCCGTATCCCCTCGCCATGGAAGAAGTCGACTTCGGGTCAGATAACGGAAGACTGCCTCTGTATCTCTATAGCCCTCAATCCAAATATCTCATGCAGAAACAGGGGTATGATCTAGAGACAACGCCAGGACTGAACTACGGCACTGGACAACGATTACCTTTGAAAACGCCAGCCCCGGCGGGCAAACCACGGAACTACTATAACAAAATCCGATGCGGTTTAGGGTATGTAACGCCAACTACGACCCCTGAAAGCTCAGATGAAGAATGCGACTGGCAGTCACACTCAACCAGGTCACCAACTTTCGACTCAGACACAAGCATTGGGGACGTATTCAGACAAGTCCTATCAGTCAACATGGCATTTGCCGACGCTTACGAAGAAGACGAGGACATTCCTGAAATTCTCGAGCTTGAGCCGTGAGCCCAACAGTTAGACGCACAATGGGAAAAGCGGTTCGAGCTAAGAGAACCTCCTACGGAGGACGAAGTTATGCAGGTCAACCTCGGCACCGAATCCTCTCCGAAGCCAATCTTCGTCAGTAAAAGCCTAACAGACAAGGAACGAGAATCACTGCTGGAACTCATCCGAGAATACATTGACGTATTTGCATGGAGTTACGAAGACATGCCGGGATTAGATCCCGACATTGCTCTCCATAAACTCAATATACGGCAGGATGCAAAGCCAGTCAAGCAGCAGCAATGGCGCTTCCGCCCGGGCGTCATAGACGCGATCGAAGCCGAAGTCAACAAACTGATAGCCAGCGGCTTCATCCGTGAGGAGCAACACCCTGACTGGGTCGCCAATATAGTCCCGGTCCTTAAGAAGAACGGGAAGATCCGAATCTGCATCGACTTCCGCAATCTAAATGAGGCATGTCCGAAAGACGAATTTCCCCTCCCGATCACGGACATCATGATTGACAACACATGCGGCTTCGAACGTATGTCATTCATGGATGGATTCTCGGGATACAATCAAATCAAGATGTCCTCCGACGATGAGAAGCACACATCATTTAGAACACCGATCGGCACATACTGTTACACAGTCATGCCATTCGGTCTAAAGAACGCTGGTGCCACATATCAGCGGGCTATGAGTATCATTTTCAGAGAACATTTGCACAAAATAGTGGAATGCTACGTCGACGACATCGCTGTCAAGAGTCGCCGCAAGGAGGATCATCTGCAAGATCTAAAGACGGTATTCGACCTGATGCGAGCCCACAACCTAAAGATGAAACCTACAAAGTCATTTTTGGGCGTATCTAGCGGGAAGTTCTTAGGTTTCATCATCACTGCACGGGGTATCCATGTAGACCCTGAGAAAACCAAGGCAATAATGGAGATGGGTCCCCCGAAAAATCTCTGCGAACTTAGAGGCCTCCAAGGGAGGCTAGCCTATATCAGAAGGTTCATTTCCAATCTCTCCGGACGATGCCGGCCGTTCACACACCTCATGAAGAAGGGAGTCTCATTCGCATGGGACGAAGAATGCCAACGCGCTTTTGACGACATCAAATAATATTTGTCAAATCCTCCAGTCCTGGTGGCCCCGGTCCCTGGAAAACCATTCTTGCTCTATGTACGAGCAATGGAACACTCCTTCGGTGCCCTGCTGGCACAAAATAACGATGCAGGACACGAACAGGCCATATACTACCTCAGCCGAATGATGGTCGGGCCCGAACACCGATACACTGCCGTGGGGAAAGAATGCCTCGCCTTGGTATTCGCTATTCAAAAGACGCGGCACTATGTTACAGGACAAACCATACATGTGATCTCACGGGTAAATCCCCTCAGGGTCCTCATGACTAAACCAGGGGCGCTCAGCTCTCGCCTCGCTACCTGGGCAATACTGCTATCCCCATATCATATGATCTTCGTCCCACAGAAGGCTGTCAAAGGTCAGGCCCTAGCAGACTTTTTGGCAACCCACCCAGGATCGGAGTCATCCAGAATCTATGAAGAGATCCCAGACGAGGTCGCCGATTCGAATACAGCCACTCACGATAACATATGGCGAATGTTCTTCGATGGCGCCTCAAGAACCGGACCCAAGGGAAATATCGTCGTCGGGGTCGGAGTGGTATTGATCTCTCCTACCGGGCTAGTGATCAATCGCGCCTACTCTCTCACGGAACCCTGTTCCAACAATGTGGCCGAGTACAACGCTTTGGTCATTGGCCTCCAACTCGCAAAGGAGCTGGGTGTAGAATATCTCGAAGCATACGGCGATTCACAATTAATCGTCAATCAGATTCGGGGGTCGTACGAAGTCCGCCATGAAGACATGATCCCCTACCTCCAAATAGCAATCAATATTATCTCCTCATTCGAGGGATTCTTCATCGAACACGTCCCCAGACTTCAAAATATCGAAGCCGATGCCCTAGCAGGCCTTGCCGCTTCCTTAGCAGTGCCGAACCAAGCGCATCACTCGGTTGAGGTGATAGGCCACGAACTGGTCTGTCCCAAGAACAATATTCAATTCGTGGTGAGCTATTCCGCCCGAACGGTCGACGAAACACCAGACTGGAGACAGTCGTTCATTGACTTCGTCGTATACGACATCCTCCCGGAGAACCCAAGGGAAGCCACCTCCATCAGACGACATTCTCTCAGATTCTTCTACGACACAGAGACAAAAATGCTGTACCGACGATCCTACGACGGATTATTACTCCGGTGCTTGTCAAACGCAGAAGCCAAAAAAGCTGTACGAGAAGCTCACGATGGTGTTTGTGGGGCCCATCAGCCTGGCCCTAAGCTACAGGACCGCCTTCGCCGTATGGGCTACTACTGGCCTACGATGGTGGCAGACGCAATAGACTATGCCAGAAAATGCAAGGCTTGCCAAGTCCACGCAGACTTCATTCACCAACCCTCCGAGTTTCTACATCCAACGGTGGCATCCTGGCCATTCGAAGCATGGGGAATGGATATCATTGGTCCAATCACCCCACCTTCCTCCCGAGGACATTGCTTCATACTTGCGATCACCGATTACTTCTCCAAATGGTCGGAAGCCATCCCACTCACAGAAGTTAAGACTTCAAACGTGATCAGCTTCCTTAAGCATCACGTCATCTACCGCTTCGGACTACCGCGGAGGATCATCCATGATAATGGTCCACAGTTTATAAGCCATGCATTCTACCGATTCTGCGATAAGCACCGCATTCAGAATGTCGCTTCGACACCATATAACCCAGCAGCAAACGGGTTGGCAGAGGCATTCAATAAAACAATCATCAAACTCCTTAAGAAGTTTGTCTCCTCCAACAAACGTGACTGGAACGAGAAGCTCGGCGAATGTTTATGGGCTTATCGCACCACAGTTCGAACAGCTACTGGGAATACACCATTCTCTTTAGTATACGGGAGTGAGGCAGTCCTCCCACTGGAAACTCAGATTCCCTCACTCCGCGTCGCCCTCACTTATCAATTGACAACGGATAATAACTATCGACGTCGATTACAAGAGTTGGAGGCCTTAGACGAAAAGCGCCTACTAGCCCAGCAAAGGATCGAGCTATACCAAGCACGTATCTCAGGAGCCTTCAACAAGAAGGTCAAAATCAGAACATTCCAAGTGGGCGATCTCGTTCTGGCAGTTCGGAGACCAATGGTCATGACTCACAAAATCGCAGGCAAGTTCCAGCCAAAATGGGAAGGTCCATTTGTCATCGAGACCGTGTTCTCCAATGGCGCCTACCGCCTCGCCAAGCAGAATGGGGACTTGCTTATGTTGCCCATCAACGGCAAGTTTCTGAAGAAATACTATGTTTAGACAATATTCTCCAAATTATCGAGTCATGTACCCTCTTAGTACCCCTGAACTCGTACCCACCATTTTCCAAATTATCGAGTCATATATCCATTGATACCACTGAACCCACATCCACAATATTTCAGATTACCGAGCCATGCACCCGCTGGTGCCACTGAACTCTCATTTCCTCAATATTCTAAAAAATCCAAATTATGTACTTACATTCCGGTCACTCTCTCAGATAGTAAGTCACGTATAATCATACCTCTAAACTTTCTTTCTGAAAGAGATCCTCCCTCATGATCCACTACCCGTGTTCCCAGTGCACAAAAAGGGTAATCGATCCACTAATCTCCGAAACGACCATGTCCTCATTACCTCTGAGTCGTTTTCACTTCTACCAAAAACAAACCACCCCCTCGCATAGAACTTCCATGTCCTCCTACCTCTGAGTAATTCTATGCACCCCTTCTTCATTGGGCCCACTCCTGCCATGTCCTTATTACCTCTGAGTGGGAAGGCTCCGTCGAAGAAATCACCATATTTGCCATGTCCACATTACCTCTAAGCAAGTATGTTGGTTCCCTTTCAACCTATTGTCTGTACCCACAACCGGGGTGCGACAAGGATAATAGGTCCACAAATGTCCTCTGTTGACCACAAATGTCCTCTGTTGACCACAAATATCCTCTGTTGACCACAAACGTCCTCTGTTGACCACAAATGTCCTCTGTTGACCACAAATGTCCTCTGTTGACCACAAACGTCCTCTGTTGACCACTATTGATTATAGAAAAGTCTTCTGTGAAGTCTCCCCCTACCATGTTCTCATTACCTCTGAGTAGGAAGATTCCACGGTAAAACCCTCATGTTTGCTACGCCCTCGTAACCTCGGAGCAAATATGACTGGCTTCCTTCCAACTTGTTATCCGTACCTAAAACCAAGGTACGCCTAGGGTAACAGGTCCACAAATATCCCTTGCTAAGCTTCTTGGCATAAATCCACCATCTTATCATGCCCCGGGAGCCCGGCTGCTCTACGGCATTCCTTTCCCCAGTACCGAGAACATCCATGACCATTTTGTCATGGCTGTCCCGGACATCCTGATCAAACTTGTTATCCGTACCTAAAACCAAGGTACGCCTAGGGTAACAGGTCCACAAATAATCCCCCAGCAAGTCCGATTCCATGAACGCCGATACAAGAAAGAAAAGATGAGTTGAAACATGCTCATTTATCCAAAAATCAAAGGGCTACATCATTGGGGATCACGTCCCTTGCAAATAAAAATATACACATATGAAAAAAAAAAAAAGAGGCAGAAGAAGACAGAGGGCGGATCACTGTTCCGGGGCACATAACACCGTGAGGCGGTCCTTTATCAAGGCGACCGACCGCTCAAATCTCTGTTTGGCTCGACGCTCAGCTTCCTGGTTCAACACCGCCGGGTCCTCCAGATGAACGTGGGCCTGCCAGTTGTCCTCGAACTTCTTAAAAGATCGCTCCAGGTTGGCAGAAGTTCGAGAAATCCGCTCGGCCTCCCGAGCAATCGACTCCTGTTCTGCATGAGCAGCCTCCCGCTCTGACTCTAAGAAGGCTAACTCCTCCTGGAGCGCGAGAATCCGCTCATTCGTGTCAGCTATTCCACGAGAGGCAGACTCTTCCCGGGCCCTACAAGCCTGACTCCGACGATCCAGCCGGTCATAGGAGGCGGAAAACTTGTCAAGATCCCCCTGCACAGCCGGCCCGGCAGTTTCTCGAGCGAGCTTGATCCTGTCCCGAGCCGCAACCAGGAAGCCCCGCTCTCGTTCGATCGCGGCAGGCAAACCAGCCTGCCGTACTGCCAGCAGTTGGGTCACAAGCTGGTCAGCCTCTGTCAGCTTAGGCTCCAGGAACGCTGCTAACCCCAGCCCGCCAGGAAGACCCTTCAGAGTGTCAATTTGACCCCGAGCTTCCCGTAGAGACAGAGAAAAAGGGACCCCTCGGTCCACGGCAGCGTTTATATCCCTCCCTAAGTGGCGATAAAAGCTGTCAACCACATCCTGCGTCACCTCGTCCAGAGCCTCCGAGGAAACTGGTGTCAGCGGGAGTGTGGCTGGTAGCACGGAAGAAGACGCGACGGAGTCTGCCGCTCCTGCCACCAGAGAAACAACTCCGTACGAAAAGACGCTTGAACAGCGGCCAACTCCTCTTCAGCAGCCCGCAGGATTTGGATGCTCGACAAGGTCGAGAAGTCGACTTTCGGAGCCGTGTCAACAGCGGAAGACGAGGCGGAAACCATTGCCAACTCTCTCCCCGTCTGCCCGGAGACGGCAGGAGGCTCTTCAACATGAGAGAGAGGAGAAGAAACATTCCTTTCGTCCGGATAATGGCCAACCGAACTCTCCCTGAGAACATCCACGGCGGGAGGTAAAAGGTTAGGACCTGCAGGGCCAAGGCAACCATGAATCGACTTGACCCGAAGGATATGTTGATAGAGCGAATAAGCCCCTTCGGTAGTCAATATATGGCCTATCTTACCAATGGAGGAGTACGGAGGCTGAGGTTCGTTTACAGCCACCATAGCTTCCTCACCAATAACCTCCGAATCAGGAATCAGAGAGTCGTCCCCGAGAGAAGAGGTACTGAGAACGGTGTCATCTCGCCGAAGCTCAACGACCGCAGGGGCGGGCCCAGAGGAACCTTTGTTCCCCCGAGCTGATGCTTCAGCAACCCGGGAACTTCCAGCCGCCTCCGGGAGAGCCCCAGCAGAAAGGACCGCGGCGCACATATCGTTGACTAAGACAGCGAGGGCGGGATCAACCTCGGAGGCAGTAGATGGTTCAGAAGACCCCGGTCCGTCGGACGCCTATAAAGAAAAGTGATTAAATCATATCTGCGAGAGGAAAGGGAACTACAACAAAGAAACAAATCCAATTTAGCCTTACCTCCGGAGTAGCATCGGTACCGTCATCCCTTTCGGTAATAAGCAATCCACGAGATTTAACGGCAGCTCTCTTCACGGAAAAGGTCGCACCACTGCCAGAAGATTCGTGCCTGACTCGCTTACGTGAGGAACTAGACACAGCCGGAAGCTGTTCTTCCCTCACTCTTCTACCTTCTGTAGAAAGCAATAGGCCCTCCGCCAGTTCATCAGGGATGGGAAGCAGTTGATCTGCTACTTCTTCGCCTCCATCAAAAAGAGAATCTTCGCTGTCATCTTCCTCCCCAGCCGATTCGGAAGGTTCTGATTCAGGGAGAGGAGTCTGAAGCGCTAGTTGCTTTCTAGCCTTAGCCCCCTTTGGCTTCTCCTCTAAGCCTGTATCCACGATAAAACTGGCACTCGGATCGAAATTGATAGGAGGCTTGTTAGCCATGACATGATACAAAGCAGCCACGTATAAAATTTCCCTTGGCGCCTGAGCATCAGGGACCGAGAAGCTGGCTCGAGTATGATAAGCATTATAATAATTCCACGCCCTGACGCCATCAAGAACGCTACCTTCGAAGCCCAAACCAGGATTGGGATGATCAAGGAATAACTGGCCATAACCGAACTGCCGAGAAAACCTACTAGGTAGGTAAGGCTCCAGGTACACCCTATCGCGGTTGCGATAAACCAAATGAGCAGGACGGATGTTACGCAACCAGGTGAGCATATCCGAAGATAGAAAGTGAGGAGGTCCAGTACCATCAAGGTGTACCTTACTCACATCTTCATCAGAAAAAGGAGGAACGGACACAAAAAGGTGACACCCATCTACCCTCTCCAGCGCCCTCCGACAAGCCGACATAGTATTGTATTCCCAAGACTGGCGATGGCATTTGAAGAGGAAAGCATCTTCATCCGTAGCATCTTCTGCTATCCCGGGTCCCAGCAAAGACTTGTAGTGCATCGCCAACCACCCCATCAAGTAATGGAAAGGCAATTCTACGCGCTCAAAATCCAAGGTTTTCTTACGAGCAACAACTTTGGATGAGAAGGTTCGAAGACCGTGGTGGATGCTGCACACCATGGCGGGAAGAAGGGCCAGCCTAACTCCGAACACCAGTTTAACGGCAGGAAGAATAAAATGGCGACCGATCCTCTCGATAGAACCTGCTCCTCCCGAGACGACGCAATTCCGTAGCCATATCATTAAAAAGCCAGCCAGAAGCGCCTTCTCTGACATCTGCGTGGTCCCATAGTAAAAGTAGCTGAGAGAGTCAGATTGACTCCCAAATATGTCGCTCCTGGACCGCGACTTCTTGATGCCTGACATCAAATCCTTCACCTCCTCGTGCGTTCTAGGGGTTCGAGGAGTAACTTCGCCAGAAGGACCAACTTTGAAAAGGTAATTAATCCATGATGTGGTGTGGGGAGAGGTCCCTTCGGAGCTATCCGTTGTCTTTATAGCCATCTGATAACAAGCACTATGGTGGCACAGCAACTCCCGGTATACTGCAACAAAACCTGGGAATCGTCGGTTCAAGTCCTCAAACTCTTCATTCGAAGGGGTGTACACCTCGAAAGGCTCATTTCCCCAGGGGAGTTTAGAGACAGTATACATCTCGTGAAGAGCAAGCCCCAGCTCCCCTACTGGTGAGAAGAATGTCCCCGTTCGCTGGCTATACATCTCCAAGAGCGCCATGAACAGCGGCTTGTTAATAGGAAGCCCGTGACAAGTCCCTCGAACAGCATGATAAAGTCCCACCTCCCGCAAGAGTGTTCCGTAGGTCCGCAGGACCCAGGTGGTCAACTGGACCCACGCAGAAGTAGGGTTTATCCAGTTCGGCAACGCAATCCTACCAACAGGATAGGACTTCTGACGGACAAGCCGATTCAAGAAGGTGTCAGCCTGAGCAAATGAGAAGTTGGGGTCGTATGCATTCATGAAGGAGCCCGGGGCCAGACCCATCATATACCGAGGGACGGGATCCTTACCTGGGTACGCTGACCGCATATTCGGATTGTAATGGATGTCGTCCATCAACATCCCCGATTGAGTAGGGGTTAAGTTGCACACCATCTTCCTGTTCAACAGCACCATGTTGAACCACGATAAGGGATAATGGCATTCCATAAAAGGAATATGGATTGACTCCCCGTCCAAAGAGAAATCCCAGTTCTCGAAAATCTCTAACACTCGAGAGTTCCCTATGATTAGAGCATCTCCAAAGAGGAATAGAGGCTTCAGGAATTTCCCATCCAGCCTCCCAGTGTTCATCATGGAACGAAGGTAATAAAGGGTCTGATTCTCGATGGCGTTCAACCTCTCCAAAGGCTCATCAGCAGGGAACTGATTCAATACATGCTTAATTAGGTCGTCAAGATGCACACCCAAAGCGAATTGATTTGAACCAACCAAAAGTTCTCCCGCAGGATTCACGGGCAGATTCACTAGAAAAAGATAAAAGAAACAAGGTCAGAAGACAAACAAAGAAGACAAAAATATTGGAAAAGATTACTGAAGTCTAGGCGGCTAAGGTTGCCACGGCCTCATGCGGCTCATCAGCAGATAGGTCCATACGGCTCTGCGTGTCATAGCCCCATGCGGCTCTGAATTAACCAAATCCGTACAACTCAGATTCAGAAGGGTTTATAGATTCATACGGCTAAGCCCGACTCATATAAACCACTGCGGCTACAAACCATCAAGTTCATGCGGTTCAAAAGTGAGCAAAGCTTATGCGGCCCAAGTCGAAAACACACATGCGGCACTTATCGAATATGACAAACTCATGCGGCCATAATGGGCGAAGTGCCTATGCGGCCACATCGATACATCTCGTACATGTGGCTTGTGCATAAAGTATGCAACAGAGCCATGGCAGCAGTTAGGGTTTTTCGGAAGTGACCCCCTTACCAGCGATGGGCGGGTGAACATCAGGATGGACAACGCCTACAGCAGCCGACGGAGGAGCGACCACATTCGTCGCTGCAGTCGCCGCCGCAGCAACTGCCTTGCCCTTCGCGGCCTTCGATGCAGCAGATCTCTTAGGAGCCATGGTCGATAGATAAAGGAGGACGACGAAGAGCAAAACTGACAACAGGGAATTCAAGCAAAGAAAGGAGATAAAGAAATCCCCAAGAGCTGAAAGACTCCTATTTATAGGCGATCCATGAAGTAGAAAGACGCCTCGGATTACGCGTCGCCTCCAAAAATAAAGGCGAGAACGCTTCGGTCAAAGCAAAAACCGACCCTTGGGATCCTCCCCCAAAAGACGGCGTTAAATCAAATCGAAAGCAATTAATGAAGATTTGCTCACGAGGTCAGGACGCGTGGCAAAGAGCCTATGCGGCCAGAAGAATCTATGCGGCCGAGATGCTAATGCGGCCAGGAAGCTCAGGTAAAAAGAACATCCTATGCGGCATGAACGGGGCCATGCTTCTTATTCAAAGTGTTTCAATTTTACAAATTGAAAACTTTGAAGGGGGTCCTGTAGAAGCATGGAAAATATTAGAATAAAAGCATAGATAGCCCATGCGGCTTTGGGTAGCAAGCCTATGCGGCTCATACTGGAGTTGCCCCATGCGGCCCGAAAGAAGACCCTCAGACGCATGCGGTTCAGGGATATATACGGTTCAGCAGGAACATACGGCTCAATTGACGCCACGTGTGATTCCCCCACAGCTGGCTACGGGAGTAATGGCCTCATTTAATGCTCTGACACGACTCGACGGCTGCGACGTCTCTGACATAAAGCGTCATAATGGCTCTGCCATAATGACAGACTCCTCGGGGAAAGAAGACAATCTCTGACCCGATCTGTCAGAAATCCTAGATTGCCACGTGGCAAAAGTCTCATACGGCTCGGGTAGAGAACAGCTTCATGCGGCTCATTGAGGAATCACCCTAATATGATTAACAGGAATCCGCCATATGCGGTCCACCCATAGCCCGGTCTATGCGGCTCAATACCATGTTAACTCAGGCGGCCCACAGAAACTATACATATGCGGCTCATGGAGGGTTCGTCCCCTGCGGCTCGCAGAGACTACGCATATGCGGCTCACGGAAAGTTCGTCCCCTGCGGCTCGCAGAGACTACACATATGCGGCTCACGGAAAGTTCGTCCCCTGCGGCTCGATGAGGCATTGACTCATGCGGCTCATGAAGAGTATCTCCCTGCGGTTCAAGTGTTGGCCATCCTATGCGGCCCTGGCAGGACCTTCAATTAAAACACGTGGCATTGAAGATTCAACCGAATCCCAACAAGAATATTTGACACCATTATCATAATTGTCGAGATTAGGGCATATCATTTATCATCAAGCCAATAGGACACATGGCGAGCAATCAAATATTGGCATAATCAATCACGAGGATTTAAAGCAGTCAGCATTAACTGCTCAGGAGATTCGGTGCTATCAACATTAGTGGCCGAGATTCATTATGATCAGGATCAAAGGCTCAGATAGAATGAAGGAAGCGCCGACATTCTAAACAGATAATCATCAGCAAACCCTAATGATTACACCCCACTCCTATAAATAGCCAGCATCCTCCCCATGCAAAAAAAAAGAAGAGAAAAAAGAGAGAAGAGAGAGAGAGAGGTCGGCAACAAAAGAATAAAAAAATAAGAAGAAAGAGATCTACACAGAGAGAGCTCCCCTCTTTCTTCTTGATACTCACAGAGAGAGAGAAGCCAGTAGAGCTACCCGAGGAGAGTAAGAAGAGCCTTTCTTCGTCAACGCCAAGCAGATCTTACCCGAGCCAAGGCTGCATACTGATCGTCCAAGGAGTAAGGCAGAGCGGCCGTCGCTTTCCCGAGCCTCTATCGTCACCCCCCCAGAATCAAAAATAAACAATCGTACTTAGTCTGCTGTACCTAGGTTTTCGTCCCTAGGCTTTCTTTGTACGAGCGAGTTTGTATTGTGAGTTTAAGTTCAGTCCTCCGATAATTGTTCTGTTCTTTTACAATCAATGGCAAACAAGGGAGTCTTGGGAGCCTTCTTCTCTCCTCCACCAAGGCTTTAGACCCATCTGTTCCTCCCTACTTCCCTTCTTCTTATTTGACTCTCTCAGCCACATATGATATCCAGCTCAAGTGTAGAGTCGGGGGAAAAGAAGTGGGCAGGAAGAGGAGGGGGAACCAGCACAGCCCGCGATATGACCTGGAGGAAGTACATAGGTTTTGCTGGAGGTGCTGGCAATTTTCCCAGGATGGTGTTGAAGAGCAAGTGTAGAGTCGGCCGAAGGAAGCTGTGGCTCCTTCGGCCGACTCTACACTTGCTCCTTAACACCATCCTGGAAAAATTGCCAACACCTGCAGCAAAACTTTGTACTTCCTCCAGGTCATGTCGTCGGCTATGTTGCTTCCCCCTCATCTTCCTGCCCAGTTCTTCTCCTCCGACTCTACACTTGATCTGGATATTATATGTAGCTGTGAGAGTCAAATAAGAAGAAGCAAAGTAGGGAGGAGAAGATGGGTCAAGAGCATGGATGGAAGAAAACTAGAAAGCACTGAACCTTTCTGTTGTGAGAACTGTGAAGATTGAGAAAGGAGAGGGGGGTCTTTGATTTTTGCGTTCATCATCATTAGAGGAAGCAGCACTGGAAAAGTTGTGGCATTGGTAGTATGAAAGAGTAAAAATCTGTATCACAAGACTAACATAATTACTATGTAATCATGTACTCACTAATAACCAGATGTAACTGGAGTCGTTGGGCCTATCGTGCAGTAATTGGTGGATCCGCTGGTATAGGTCGGATGTACTTAGTATCTACTGTATCAGATTAGTATCGATCTATCAGTTTGGTATAGGACATATCAGATTGGTATTGGCCTTAACAAATTGGTATCGTCCTATCCGATATGTACATGTATCGGCCGTATAGCTAGGATTCATATTGGCCTTATCGATTTGGTATCGGTCATATCCAATAGGTATCGACCGTGTTGGATTAGTATAGACCATTTCAGATTAGTATCGTGAAAGGTTTAGTAACAACTGTACTTGGATTTCTCTCTTTTCGAGCTAGAATACCATTGCAAGAGAGTCACCAAATCGTGATTGGCCAGTTACAGTAATATACATGCTTCCTTTTCCAAAAGAAAAAGCAAGATTGAAAAGAAAGTATGTTTGTTCTGTAACTGGCCAGCTACGCTCTCGTGACTCTCTTGCAATGGTAATCTAGCTTTAGAAGATAGAAATTCAAGTACAGTTGTTACTAAACCTTCCACGATACTAATCCGAAATGGTCTATACTAATTCAACACGGCCGATACCTATCGGATATGACCAATACCAAATCGATAAGGCCAATACGAATCGTAGCTATACGGCCGATACATGTCGGATAGGACGATACCAATTCGCTAAGACCAATACCAACCGATACGGCCCATACCAAAAAGATAGATCGATACTAACCCGATACGATCAATACTTATAAGTACCTACGGTCCAGGAGGTTGTTCCGCTAGTACATCCATGTATGATAAACGAAGTAACGATCCATTTCAATTTGGATGTGAAAATATGTATCGTAAGACAAACTAAACATAATCATTTCTATTTCACATGCTTAATTGCCAAGTATGGGAATGAATGGCTTAGAACACAACCCAAAATTTATTCTAGCATACATTTGAGTGAATCATCTATGTTCTGTACATATGGTATAGTATATGTTCTTATGGTATCTAGTATCTAAAGAATGTAACAGAATCAAGATAAACTTACATAATGTAATACTAAGACATCATCTACTACTATATAAGATATAGTGATATGTTGTCATATCATCATTACCGAGGGATGAGGGTCGAAGGACAGTCTATTTTATCTACGGCTACATAGTTTCTGCCTCGCCAGTCGAACGGCTACAGGGACAATGTGCTGATCACTATGTCCTGATCACCATAGTTTCTCCCTATACCATTATGTCGTTTGAGTACATTTTCGAAAGCAGATAAAAGACAAAATATTCAATTTTTTGCCAAGTATAAGAACGGATGGCTGAGAACACAACCTAAAATTTATTCTAGCATACATTAGAGTGAATCATCTATGTTCTGTACATATGGTGTAGTATATGTTCTTATCGTATCTAGTATCTGAAGAATGTAACAGAATCAAGATGAACTCACATAATGTAATACTAAGACATCATCTACTACTATATAAGATATAGTGATAGTTTGTCATATCATCATTGCCGAGGGATGAGGGTCGAAGGACAGTCAATTTTATCTACGGCTACATAGTTTCTACCTCACAAGTCGAATGGCTGCAGGGACTATGTCCTGATCACTATGTCCTAATCACTATAGTTTCTTCCTACACCATCATGTCGTTTGAGTAAATTTTTGAAAGTAGATAAAAGATAGAATATTTGATTTTTTGCCAAGTGTGAGAACGGATGGCTCAGAACACAACCCAAAATTTATTCTAGCATACATTAGAGTGAATCATCTATGTTCTGTACATATAGTGTAGTATATGTTCTTCTCGTATCTAGTATCTGAAGAATGTAACAGAACAAGATGAACTCACATAATGTTATACTAAGACATCATCTAGTACTATATAAGATATAGTGATAGGTTGTCATATCATCATTGTCGAGTTTTGATGGTCGGAGGATAGTCAATTTTATCTACGGCTATATTGTTTCTGCCTCACCAGTCGAATGGCTGCAGGTACTATGTCGGAGGACAGTCAACTTTATTAATAGTTATTTGATTTTTGATACCAAAAAATCCGATACTCCGATCCGAAACCACCGATATTACCGATACCCCTGATCCGATACTCATAGGAATGGTCCGATACCAATTCTGATTTCGATACCGATTCCGATACCCCCTCCCCCGATCCGATACTCATAGGATTGGCCCGATCCGAAACCACCTATACCCCCTCCCCCGATCCGATACAACGATCCGTAACCACCGATACTCATAGGAACGGTCCGATCCAAAACCACCAATACCCCCCCACCCGAAACCCTACCACTGCCCCGAAACCCTACCCGTGTGTCCCCTATCCGACCCCCACCCCTGCCCCCACCCCCCTCCCCCACCCTACCACCCCCTTCCCCACCCCCCCCTCCCCGACAGTACCCCCTCCCCCGACCCCCCTCTCCGACAGCACCGACCCCCCATCCTTCTGACCCCCTCCCCCCCGACAGTAAACCCCCACCCCACCCCCCTCCCCCTCGACAGCAAACAACCACCCCCCTCCCTCTAACCCCCCGACAGTAAACCCTACCCCTGCCCCCTGTCCCGCACTCAACACCATCCACCCCCGCCCCCTCCCTCCCCCCATCACCGCCGACCCCCGCGACAGCCGGCCCACCCGCCCATGACCTGAAATCGTACCCCTGCCCCGAAACCCTAAAGCCTACCCTGCCTTCCGCCCTCAACAACCTTCCTCCCCGCCCCCACTCCCTCCCACTGACCCCGCCAGCCCCAACGACAGCCGACCCCCTACCAACCCGAAACCCTATATGTTATGCTAAACAGAGAGAGGGAGAGAGAGAGAGAAAGACAGAGAGAGAGCATACCTGAGAGAGAGATATCCCATCGGAGAGAGCTTCGTCGGAGAATGTGACCCGTCGGAGAGAGCTCGCCGGAGAAAGGGAGAGAGAGGGGGAGAGAGTGAGAGAGTTTTCTGGGGGGAATAAAAAATTTCCCCCCGTCGGTTCAATTTAAGTTAGGTTACAGTATTTAGCGGCGGATTATCGACAGATATATCTGTCGGCAGATAGTCGCTAAATACCTACTGGATTACCGACGAAAAGTCCGTCGCTAGATATACGCTAATTTAGCGCACCATTTTTTACACATTTTGCCGCCACAATATTCGACATATTAGCGAGACATGAATCCATCGCTAAAGTTTTGTCAAATGAGCGACGGATGTGCGACTGATTTTGACGCAAAAAACTAAAAAAATTGTCTATTGCTTTCTGACGGTAGCCCGTCACAAGGTAGTCGCGAGGCCGTTGCTATGGCCGATGGATACGGTCCGTCGCTAATCTTCCGTCCCCAAATTGCTGTATTTTAGTAGTGATGACACAGGATTCAAAAAGCAGGAGGCCAGCCCACTCCCAAAACGATGTCTATATAAGTACAAGAAAATCCGAAAATAACATCTCATGACAGGATCCGACGTATACTAGTCCGTGAACCATCGTGTCGGGAATCAAGTGAGACACTACAACTGAATCGGATATAGCAGATATCAAGACAATAAAAACTATCAGTGAATGTACTCGCCTGCGGTCTTGAGCTGTCCAATGGGGTCGATGCTCAGAGTGATGCCACAACCTAAAGATGAGATATATATAAGCTAATTAGGGTGTAACAGTGTTAGGCAGGATTATATAGTATAAGCTATGTAATCTAGGTCAAATCTCAGTCCAACTAAGTCAAACTAGGTCACACTGAGTCACACTAGGTCAAACTAGGTCACAGGAAGTCAAATTAAGTCAAACTAGGCTAATATTGACTAACAGTTGACTTTTGGTCAACTGGTCAACCTGGTCAAGTTCTAGACATTTCTAGGCCAAGTGTTGACTGATAGTTGACTTTTGGTCAAAGCAGTCAAACTTGGTCAACCGAGGTCAAAACTAGCATAAGCATACTATTCCTAATATTTACCGACCAAGATACCATATATCTTGGTCAAACAGGATCATTCTAATTTAAGAATTAAAATATCAAGTTGTACCGCGTTATTCGTATATCGAAACCTACGACACACAAATCGAGATAAGACAATCAACGGTAAGGTTAATAATCTTATCACAGTGATCCATATGATTATCTTGCCAACTTCAATGATGTGAGATTACTGGAATCGACTGATCTCAGTTTCGTTGTACTAATTCCGAAATACGAACTTAATAAGAATTAATTATAATAAAAGGTTAAACACAGAGAAATATCTACAAACATTGTCGGATGATGAAACAAACATCACCAACGTGTCCAGAATGGTCAAATCAGCTAGGATAGCCTACCCATAAGTCCAATTTGGATACAGGGGCAAAAAGGTAATTTTGGGTCAAAACGGTGTCCGTGTCGGACCCGCCTTGCACCGAAAAATGTGCAAGAATTCTAGTCCACGAAACCTAACAAATTATATGTCCATGAATCCAGAATAACGATACGAACCCAAAGGTATATCCAGAATTGGATTCCGTTGACCCGATCTCAAATTGGTCCGTTGACCAGGACATTGAAACTCCGATTTGTACGGAAAAGCGTGTCGGAGCCAATGTCCTCAAAACTCAGCAAATTATCTGTCAACGAGTCCAGAATGACGATACAAACTCAATGGTGTGTCCAGAATTGGATTTCGACGAGCCGATCTCAAAATGACCCATTGACCCGGATATTGGTATCCGACTTACACCGAAATACGTGCTGGAACCAACGTCTGTAGAAGCATGGAAAAGAATAAAGAAAGATCCATGCGGCCAAGGATCCCCATGCGGCTCAGAGAACTCATGCGGCTCAGGGATCCATGCGGCTCAAGTGTCTATGCGGCTCGAATAGTTCCATGCAGCGCAAAGAGGAGCCACGTGGCCCTCAACAACTCTTTCCTTTGTCTTTACTGCACTTAATGCCTTGACGGCTGACAACTCTGACCAATGACAGCTCTGACATAAAGATGCAATAATGACTCTGTCATAATGGCAAACTCCTAGGGAAACGAAGGAAATCTCTGACATAATCTATCAAACCCCAAAAACCTTTATACGGCCTTGACACGTAGACAGTCGCATGCGGCTCAGACAGAGGCCACCCCATGCGGCTCAGGCAGAGGCTACCAATGTGGCTCACGAGGACTATCTTCATGCGGCTTACTGAGAAGCCACCCCATACGGCTCAGTCAGAGGCTACCCATGCTGCTCACGAGGACTATCTTCATGCGGCTTACTGAGAAGCCACCTATCATGCGGTCGCCTATGCTCATGCGGCTCAGATCATCTCCATGCGGTTTAAATGTTCAGAGGCCACTCCCAAGCAGCCTTGATACGTGGCCACCCTTATGCGGCTCAGTGGGGAGCAATCCTCATGCGGCTCAGATTTCTTAAGTGGCTCGCAGTTTTGCCAGCGTCCCTACAGCTAGCAGCCTAATAAAAGTGGGACACGTGGCAAGATTCGTCAACAAATCCTAACAACCAGGTTTAGTGCCATCCTCATAATTAGTGGGATCAAATCAGATCATTTGCAATCAGTCAAATTAAATACGTGGCAGGAGAACCGAGCTTGGCATAACAAATCATGAGGATCTATGGAAATCATCATTAATTGCCTACAAAGATTTGATACAATCACATTAATTGCTCAAATCTATTACGAGCGGCCCAGATTCATTGATCCTTAACCGTCGACTTTTGAGAATAGGCAACCATTGCAAACCCTAATGATGCCCCCCACTCTTATAAATAGCAAGGTGTCATTCCCTTGCAAAGAAGAGAGAGAGAGAGAACCCCCCCTCGGATCCAGAGAGTCAGAGAGAAAATATACAGAGATTGAAAGGAGGGCATTTCTTCATCAACGCCAAGCAGTTCTTCTACAGAGCCAAGGCTGCACCCGATCGTCCAAGGAGTAAGGCAGAGCTGTTGTCGCTTTTCCGAGCCTCTATCGTCACCTCCCCGAATCTAAAATAAATAATTTTACTTAGATTGCTATACCTAGGTTTTCGTCCCTAGGCTTTCTTTGTACAAGCGAGTTTGTATTGTGAGTCTAAGTTCAGTCATCCTACATAAATTGTTCTGTACTTTTACAATTAATGGCGAACACGATGGCGACTCTGCTGGGAACAAATTTCTCCATGGATGAGGAGTTGGTGACGTAATCGGATGTAGCCAAACTTGGCTCCACGCAACAGAAGATGGTTGTCCGCTTCGACCAACAGGCGTTTGAAAAAATGCTCTCCGACGGAAGCGCTGGTCCGGTTCGGAAGAAAACCCGCACAAAGAAAGCTCGCAGGGTGTGGAGGCCAAAATTATTTGCTCCTTCCCAGGCCATGGACGAGTACTCTCTGCTACCCAAGACGATGAAGGCGACTCTCATGCGGCCCCACGTCAAGCCATAGAGGACTCTGCTGTCCCCAAGTCCGACAGAGGAAAACACTACGATGCTGGACTTGTAGGGACAAAGAGTGGTTCTATGTGCTCCAGGAAGAAGCCGAACACTCATGCGGCCAAAACTGCCAGCCGCATGCATGATGCTCATGCGGTTGAAACTTCCAACCGCATGGAGAAACTTCATGCAGCCGAGACTTCCAGCCGCACGAAGAAAGCCTATGCGGCCACAACTGCCAGCCACATAAAGACTGTTGACTCCAGCCGCATACTGCCTGCTCCACGCAGCTCAGGCTCAGTCTTCGATCGCCTCTCCTATGTTTCTAATCTCTCATGTACCCAAGAAAATGTGTCTGACTCTCTGCAGCATCATTTTGACTCTTCATATAATACACCTTCAGGCGTTCGAGTGAAGAAGTCAAGGGCAGTACGAGCTCGGCGAGCTCAGTCGGCTGTCCCATCCTCTGACCACCTGAGCGCTCCACATACCGTTGTACGAGCCTCTGATGGGAAGTTGTACAGAACCACTCGAGTCCAGCCCCCGGCGGCAAATAGACAGAGTGGTTCCCACAAGTCTCCCAAAACCCAGTGAGCAAACATGGTCGTTCCAGACCCATCTGACTTGCGTAAGGTTATCCTCCACAAACACAAGGAAAGAAAAGAGGCCCCGGTATGCAAAGAGTCCTCCCACAGATATCACTGCACCCAAATCATCATCAACTGCTGTTACAAAAATGCGACAGCAAGAGAAGACCGGCAACCTGTTTTCTAAAGGCTGCAACGACCAAGCTCAGAGGACGAAGAGCCTCCCGTCGTCTCTTTCAACTCCACTCAGAAAATCCCCGCCGATGGGAGAGGGAAGAAGATGAACGTTTCCAGCCCGAAGATTACAACCAATGTGACTAAGAAACTGTCGTCTAAACGGTTGTCCACCACCGGAGTATTCCAAGGTACCCGTTCAAAGACGAAATCTACCACAGTAGGAGATTCATCATCCGTACCACTGGAGGTTGCTAAAACAGAGGCTAGCACTCCTCAGAACATCTACGATAATCCGATGTTCCAAGGAGACGAGCCTGAGGAAACAACTCTTCTGTCAGATACAGCAGATGCCGACGTCCCCGAGGACGTCCACAACTCTCAAGATGAAGCAAGCTCTGAAGTTGGGGGTACTATTCCTTCTGAGTCCGAACCAGAGGAGAACATTCCCATATATCCCGATAACTTCTCGGTACAGGGGTAAGACTCGGAGGGCACGTCCTCCACCATTCCTTCCATTTCCCCTCATATAAAGACGGTATTTATGACGGACAACAACCAAGGTTGTTCCAGTGATCGCCAACGGATCGACACTCTGGAGGCCATACTGCATGCCTTGGTCAAGTCTGTAGACGAGATCAAAGCGGCCCTTCCAACTCTCCAAGGAGGGATGCCTGGCCAAACAAGCGCGGGTCCCGTAGTCAATACGGACTCGAACACAGCGACACCGAACCCGGGCAACAACCCTCCTAAAATGATGGCTCCCACCACTGTGGATGAGGTCAGGAAAGCAAGAAGAGAGGTCCAGGAGCTCCGAGCCATGTTTCACGCTCGAAAAACCTCTCAAGACCTCAGAATATGGCAACCATACCCTACTGCATGGAGGGATGTCCCTTTTCCACCAAGATATAAGCCGTTCAATATCAATCCTTATGATGGCAAGACCTCTGCCAGTCGATACATCACTTACATCGAGGTCACCACCGACCATCTGCCCCATGACGATGCCATCCTCACACGACTGTTCATTGGAGCATTGCAAGGAGTCGCCTTCGACTGGTATCGCAACCTGCCGGACAACTACATCCACTCCTTCGCCAGCTTTAAGCGCATGTTCTTGGAGAGATTCTACGAAGTAGGACAGGACATCACGATGTCCACCCTCATGGACGTCGTCCAAGGGGAGAAAGAGCTGACAAGGAACTATTTTGAGCGGTTTCGCCAAACCGCAATGAAGCTGCCGTCTGGTAACCAGGATTCCTCCTTGATTGAAATTTGCCAAAAGAGATTGCTTCCAACAATCAGTCTCTGGATAGGCGAAAGTCAATTTAAGGACTGGAAGACATTTAACATCAGTGCCACAAGCGCCAAAGAACGATTGAAGAAGGCTCGCCAACTGGGATTGTACATCTCGAAGAAGAGAACAAGGGCAAGCATCCTAATACCAACAACAACAATGGGGGTAGCCCCTCCAACAATCGGAACAACAGGGGTAAACAGGCTATGGTGGCCGACACAGCCCAGATACCTGAGTCAAAACCGACAGACAAACAATGGCCGCAAATGACCTACTCCTTCGAAGACGGTCACGTCAAGCCCATCTTGGACATGCTCATACAAGGAGACAGAATTCAGCTCCCTCCACCAAGATGGGAACCTCGACCGACAAAAATAGAGAGCCCAAAGTACTGCCATTACCACCGCTACGTCCACCAAGCTACACACGACTGCTACCAACTGAAATGATACATCCAACATCTCATCGATTCGAACGCTCTGGCTATCGATTTCGAAGAGGTAACCGTGGTAGCCAATATGGTGTCAGTACAATTTGGCAGCTTCCCTCCAATAGAAACTCAAGACGGTGTGGTCTCCATCCCTCTGGCGACAATGGAGATTGCTAATCTTTCTCCTCCCCGAGATCAGGCTGCTTGCCTAGTGCCCCTCACCACATCACGGGGGCAGGTCATGTGGGTCCATTCGGACCTGGTACTCGAGGTGACTCAATCTACACCATCTCCCATTCGCAAGAAGAATAGTACAAAAGTCAGATCCTACCGCACAATCTAGGAAGATATCGAAGAAGCCACTGCTGTCGTCACTCGGTCTGGGGGACAATCCCAACCTGCGACTGATAACTCGGCTGAAGATCATCAGCCAGCTACTGCTGACGCTCCAGGACCTTCTCAGCCTCCGACGACCGACAAGCTTAGGCCGAAGGAGACTCGCTTTGACAAATCCCTCCGAAAAGAGGCACCTCAGGGGCTGAAGAGGCCCTACAACTTTGACATCTTGGCATAATTGGCCAACACACCAGCCAAATTGTCATTATACGAGCTCCTGAGACTCTCAAAGGATGTTCGTGCGGCTTTGAGCGATGCACTCCAAAATGTCGATGCGTACCTGGCTCAGGTCAACCTCACAAGAGAGAGCCCACCTGCAAATATCCAAGACAGTGTTTGCACAGGAGCGATACCCAATATTGTCTTCACTTCACAGGATATGTTCATCAAAACCAATCTTCACGATCCTCCGTTATACTACACCAGATACATCGGGGACGTAAAGGTGAACCAGATGCACATTGATCCTGGTTCTTCCATAAGCATCATCCCGAAGGGTCTGTTACACCATCTTCGTATTCCTATGCATCGCCTGACGCCAACAAGCACCACCATCAGCGGTTTCAATTCGGGCAGGAGCTACCCAATTGGGAAGATTCGCCTGAAGTGCCAAATTGGCGATCTCCAGTCGGAAGTCACTTGTTACGTCATAGATGCGGACATATCTTATAACATCCTCTTGGGGCGCCCTTGGATACACGATTATATGATCGTGCCTTCCACGCTGCACCAATGCTTCAAGTATGTTGACAAACACGGCTTTGTGAGGACAGAATTTGCCGATATCGATCCCTTCAAAGGAGTCGAATCCTACTACTCGGATTCCTGCCTATACAAAAATTCGAAGAGGCACCTTGAGGAAAGATACATACAGGCTCGAACTGAGACGGCCTCAGGATCAGAAGAACCTCTGACGATCCACCTTCAAGCTCGCAAACCTGACAAGTCCGTACCCCTTACGGCCGCTCTGCGTAAGGACGCAATCAGCCTCTCGGCACAAGAAGGACAAATGATAATCCGGCTGCCAAGGTCCGGCCAAGCGCCAAGACCCACAACAGAGCCACTGACAATTAGACTACCGAGAGGCGGCCAGCCACAAGCAGAGAAGCTCAATCCCTTTGACAAGCCAATGACGATACGTCTTCCCAAGAAGAATCGTCACCCCGATACAAAGTCTGGGTCTTCTAGCGAGCCAAAAACTCCCCGCCCAGCATCAGCTACCAAACTGGGGGTCGCTAGTTTGCCAACAACTCCACGCTCAACTCCACTAGCTGAACCCCTGACGATCAAGCTGCCCAGGTCGTCCTCTCAGTCTTCATTTATACAGGGGTAGCCGAAGAAGAACCAGAACTAGCCAAGTATGTGGCTGCCCACACTGATGTTCCCTCCGCAGATGATGTAATCCTGCTAGAAAAGATACCTTACTTCATCAATAAACGGCTATCTTTGAAATACCTCGAGCTTAATAAGCTTTGTACAATGTATGCTATGGAACACGGTATAGGCACTCACCTACACACACAGGTGACGAATGTTTATACCACAAACCAGCTTACCCCAGTGGAAGACGCTTACCGCATAATCGAGGGAGGGGACCATCCAATCATCTTTGGCCGGAAGGACGACCCATAGCCCTTCACTATAGAGAAGGTCGAACTCGAATCAGATGCCGGGAGACTGCCTCTTTACCTGTATAGCCCCCAATCCAAATATCTCATAGAAAAACAGGGGTATGATCTGGAAACTACGCCAGGTTTGAACTACGGCACTGGTCGACGATTACCTTTGAAGCCGCCAGTCCCGGCTGGGAAACCACGATACTACTACAACAAAACCAGATGTGGGCTAGGTTATGTCACACCCGCGACAACCCATAAAAGCTCAGACAAGGAATACGACTGGCATTCACATTCAACCGAGTCACCAACTTCTGATTCTGATACCAGCATCGGAGACGTATTCAGACAAGTCATGTCGGTCAATATGGCATTCGCCGACGCTTACGAAGAAGACGAAGACATTTCTGAAATCTTCGAATTAGAGCCGTGGGCCCAACAGCTGGATGCACAATGGGAACAGCGGTTCGAACAGAGAGAACCTCCTACTGAAGATGAGGTTATGCAGGTCAACCTCGGCAGCGAATCTTCTCCAAAACTAATTTTCGTCAGTAAAAGCCTAACAGACGAAGAGCGAGAATCGCTGCTGAAACTTGTCAAAGAATATATTGATGTGTTCGCTTGGAGTTACGAAGACATGCCAGGATTAAATCTAGATATTGCTCTTCACAAACTCAATATTCGGCCAGATGCAAAGCCGGTCAAACAACAACAGCGACGCTTCCGCCCGGGAATCATGGATGCGATCAAAGCCAAAGTCAACAAACTGATATCCAGCGGCTTTATAAGCGAGGAAAAACATCCAGACTAGGTCGCCAACATAGTATCGATCCTCAAAAAGAATGGGAAAATTTGAATCTGCATCGACTTCCGCAATCTGAACGAGGCATGTCCCAAAGATGAATTCCCCTCCCTATTCCAGACATCATGATCGACAACACATGCGGCTTCGAATGCATGTCATTCATGGATGGCTTCTCGGGGTACAACCAAATCAAGATGTCTCCTAATGATGAAAAGCATACATCATTCCAAACACCGATTGGCACATACTGCTACACAGTCATGCCTTTCGATTTAAAGAATACGGGTGCCACATATCAAAGCGCCATAAGTATCATCTTCAGGGATCACTTGTGCAAGACCGTGGAGTGCTATGTCGATGACATCGCCGTCAAGAGTCACTGTAAGGGAGATCACCTCCAGGATCTGAAGACGGTATTCGACCTGATACGAGCACATAACCTGAAGATGAATCCCATAAAATCCTTCTTGGACGTATCTAGCAAAAAATTCCTGGGTTTTATTATTACTGTCCAGGTAATTCATGTAGATCCAGAGAAGACGAAGGCAATTATGGAGATGGGTCTCCCGAGAAATCTCCGCGAACTCAGAGGCCTTCAAAGGAGGCTAGCTTACATCAGGAGGTTCATTTCTAAACTCTCCGGGCGATGTCGGCCATTCACCCATCTCATGAAGAAAAGCGTCTCGTTCGTATTGGATGAAGAATGCCAACGTGCCTTCGACAGCATCAAAGAATACTTATCGAACCCACCAGTCCTAGTGGCCCATGTTGCTGGAAAACCATTCTTACTATATGTACGAGCAATGGAGCATTCCTTCGGCGCTCTGCTGGCACAAAACAACCATACGGGCCATGAACAAGCTATATATTACCTCAGCCGATTGATGATTGGGCTAGAGCACCGATACACCGTCGTGGAGAAGGAATGCCTCGCCCTGGTGTTCGTCATTCAAAAGATGCGGTACTATGTCACAGGACAAACTATACATGTGATCTCACGAGTCAACCCTCTCAGGGTCCTCATGACTAAACTAGGGGCACTCAGCGCTCGCCTCGCTACATGGGCAATATTACTGTCCCCCTACCATATGATCTTCGTCCCACAAAAGGCTGTTAAAGGTCAAGCCCTGGCAGACTTTTTGGCAGCCCACCCAGGCTCGGAGTCGTCCAGAATATATGAAGGAATCCCAGATGAGGTCGCCGATTTGCATGCAACCTCTCACGATGATATATGGTGAATGTTCTTCGACGGCACCTCAAGGACCAGACCTAAGGATAACATCGTCGTCGGAGTCGGGGTGGTGTTAGTTTCTCCTTCCAGATTGGTGATCAATCGTGCTTACTCCCTCACAGAACCCTGCTCTAAAAATGTGGCCGAGTACAACACTTTGGTCATTGGCCTCCAACTTGCTAGAGAGCTAGGGGGTAGAATATCTTGAAGCATACGGCGATTCACAGTTAATCGTCAATCAGATCCGGGGTTCATACGAAGTCCGCTATGAAGACATGATCCCCTATCACCAAATAGCGATCGACATCATCTCGTTATTTGAGGGATTCTTCATCGAACACATTCCCAGACTCCAAAACATCGAAGTCGATGCCCTAGCAGGCCTTGTCGCTTCCCTAGCAGTCCCAAACTATGCTCATCAATCGGTGGATGTGATAGGCCATGAATTGGTCTGTTCCAAGAACAACGTTCAATTTGTGGCGAGTTACTCCGCTCAGACGATCGACGAAGTACCAGACTGGAGACAACCATTCATAGACTTCGTAGTCTACGACATCCTGCCCGAGAACCCAATGGAAGCCACTTCCATCAGAAGGCGGTCTCTTAGATTCTTCTACGATACAGAGACAAAAATGCTGTATCGCCGATCCTACGATGGATTATTACTGTAATATCTGTCAAACGCAGAAGCCAAAGAAGCCGTACGCGAAGCTCATGATGATGTCTACGGGGCCATCAGCCTGGCCCAAAATTGCAATACCGTCTTCACCGAATGGGCTACTATTGGCCCACGATGGTAGCAGATGCGATAGACTATGCAAGAAAGTGCAAAGCCTGCCAAGTCCACGAGGACTTCATCCATCAACCATCCGAATTTCTACATTCGACAGTGGAGTCTTGGCCATTCGAAGCATGGGGAATGGATATCATCGGTTCGATCGCTCCAACTTCTTCCTGAGGACATCGCTTCATACTCGCAATCACGGATTACTTCTCCAAATGGACAGAAGCTATCCCGCTTGCAGAAGTAAAGACTTCAAACGTGATCAGTTTTCTCAAACATCATGTCATCTATCGCTTTGGACTGCCCTGAAGGATTATCCATGATAATGATCCGCAGTTCGTAAGCCATGCCTTCTATCGGTTGTACAACAAGCATCGCATCCAGAATATTGCTTCGACATCATACAATCCAGCAGCGAATGGGTTGGCAGAAGCATTCAACAAAACGATTATCAAACTTCTCAAGAAGTTCGTATCGTCCAACAAATACTACTGGAACGAGAAGCTTGGTGAATGTTTATGGGTGTACCGTACTACAGTCCGAATAGCTACTTGAAATACGCCATTTTCCCTGGTGTACGGGAGTGAGGCAGTCCTCCCGTTGGAAACTCAAATACCCTCACTCCGCGTTGCCCTTACTTACCAATTGACGACGGATGATAACCACCGTCGCCGACTACAAGAGTTAGAGGCCTTAGATGAAAAGCGCCTCCTGGCTCAACAACGGATCGAGCTATACAAAGCACGCATCTCCAGAGCCTTCAACAAGAAGGTTAAAATTAGAATATTCCAAGTGGGCGATCTCGTTCTGGCAGTCCGGAGGCCGATGGTCATGACTCACAAAACTGTCGGCAATTTCCAGCCAAAGTGGGAAGGCCCATTTATCATTGAGGCTGTATTCTCCAACGGTGCTTACCGCCTCGCAAAACAAAATGGAGACTTGCTCATGTTGCCCGTCAACGGCAAGTTCCTGAAGAAATATTACGTCTAAATGACATTTTCCAGATCATCGAGTCATGTACCCGCCGGTACCTCTGAACTCATATCACATTTTCCAGATTGCTGAGTTATGTACCCGCCGGTACCGCTGAACTCATATCCTCCAAATTGTAGATTATTAAGTCATGTACCCGTTGGTACCGCTGAACTCATATTCACATTTTCCAGATTGTTGAGTCATGTACCCTCCGGTACCGCTGAACTCACATCCTCCAAATTTCAGATTATTGAGTCATATACCCTCCCGTACCGCTGAATATACAATCTCCAAGATTATCGAGTTATGTACTCGTAGGTGCCTCTGAACTCTCATTTCGGTCACTCTTTCAGATAGTAAGTCATGTATGACCATACCTCTGAACTTTCTTCCTGAAAGAGATCCTCCCCATGATCCACTACCCGCACTCCCACATCCACAAATTTCCAAAATGACCACGTCGATGTTACCTCTGAGTCGTTTCACTTCTGCCAAAAACAAATTATCCCTTTACATAGAACTTCCATGTCCTCATTACCTCTGAGTCGTTCTATGTACCCCCTTCATTGAGCCCACTCCTGCGATGTCCTCATTACCTCTGAGTGGGAAGGCTCCGTCATTGAGCCCACTCCTGCTATGTCCTCATTACCTCTGAGTGGGAAGGCTCCGTCGAAGAAACCTTCATGCTTGCCATGTCCTCATTACCTCTGAGTAAGTATGTTGATTCCCTTTCGACTTATTATCCGTACCCACAACCGGAGTACGCCAAGGATAGTAGGTCCACAAATATCCTCCGTTGAGTCCACTCCTACCATGTCCTCATTACCTCTGAGTAGGAAGGCTCCGCGGTAAAACCCTCATGCTTGCCATGTCCTCATTAGCTCTGAGTAAGTATGTTGGTTCCCTTTCATCGTATTATCCGTATCCTAAGTCAGGGTACACCAAGGATAATAGGCCCACAAATATCCTTTGCTAAGTTTCTTAGTACATGCCCATGATTCCTCATCATGACCCGGGAGCCCAGCTGCTCCATGGCATTCTCTCTCCCGATACCCGGAACGTCCATAATCACCTTGTCGTGGAATTGTTCTAGGTATCCCCATCAAACTTGTTATCCGTACCTAAAACACAGGTACGACATGGATAATAGGTCCACAAATATCCTCCGCTGAGTCCACTCCTGCTGCGTCCTTATTACCTCTGAGTAGGAAGACTCCGTGGTATAAAACCCCCATACTTACCACGATCTCACTTATTCTGAGTAACCATGTAGGTTTTATTCCAACTTATTATCTATACCCAAAACCGGGGTACGCTAGGGATAATAGGTCCACACAAAGATGACTATTACAACTAAAAAGGGAAGCAAATATATTCCAGTTACATTCACACGACTACAAGCAAAATCGAAGAAGTTCTTTATTACTTCATTCAGACAGAAAGGAAAGAAGGAACAAGACGCAAACTATGGCTAAAGACAGACAGAAACATCAAAGACAAAAGACAGACATCTGCGAGAGCCCCTGGATCCTAGTTGCGTGGGCGCATATACCATTCCCTAAACCACCTTGCATAGGAAGGATGCAATTGAGAAAGATCCTCATCCAGAGCAGGAGAGTTAGAATTCCCAACACTACCACCCTCAGACTGTGGCTGCTCCTTTTTAGCAGTTTTAATATTTGGAAGGCTTCCCTACCCTTCGGGCGCCGGCTCTTCTTTTGGTATCACCTCCTCCTTAACAGGTGAAAACTCCTGTTTGATGAAAGGAGGCAGTGGCTCTTCTTTTACAATGATCCCGGCCTCCGGTGGAGATACTACAAGAACCAAGAACAAGATAGTCAGAAGACATTCAAAAAAGTCCGTGCGGCTCTCTTTGATGGGTCATTAAGCATACGGCCTACTGGACAAATCCCATGCGGCTCAGACATGGGGTGCACCCCCATACGGCTCGGTCATGGAACATGCTGGTGGCCCATACGATTTGAAACAATTCGATGAAGATGAGAGAAACGTATCAAAGGCTTGTGCATAAAACATGCAACAGAGCCGTTCTTGCTCGGGTTTCAAAGTATTCAATCTTCTACGTAGTCCTTACCCTTAATGGCAGGATGGACGTCAGGACGAACGGGGGGCGCAACTGACGAAGACGAAGCCGCTTTCTTGCCCTTCGCCGCAGCCTTCTTTGCAGCCTTGGAAGACCTGGGATCCATTGTTGTTTGATGATCGGAAGGGACAAAAATCTAAGCCAAGAAGAGTTGAAGATAGGAGAGATGTCCAAATATCCTTCTATTTATTAGCAGAAAGGGGAGCCCTTGGACCGACGTCTCATAAAACGTAACCGACTCTTCGGTTATCAAGGCGGACCGACTAAATAAAGGCCAAACTCTTGGGATCCTGTCCCATAAAGCGGCCTTAAATCTGACAGCAAATCAAGGGCAATCAATACAAAAGATTTGCACACATGGCATAAAGACGTGGCAAGAAATCTATGCGGCTCAGACGGCAATGCGGCTAGAACGACCATGCGACTCAGATGGCTATGCGGCTGAGGAGGCCATGCGGCTGGGACATCCATGCGGCCAGGACATCATATGCGTCCAGAAGACTTTATACATAGCCATGCTTCTTATTCAAAGTATTTAAATTTTGTAAATTGGAAACTTTGAAGGGGGTCTTGTAGAAGCATGAAAAAGAATAAAAAAGATCCATGCGGCTAAGGATCCCCATGCGGTTCAGAGAACTCATGCGGCCAAGGGATCCATGCAGCTCAAGCGTCTATACGAATTGAATAGTTCCATGCAGCCCAGAGAGGAGCCACGTGGCCCTCAACAGCTCTTTCCTTTGTATTTACTGCGTTTAATGCCTTGACGGCTGACAGCTCTGACCAATGACAGCTCTGACATAAAGATGCAATAACGACTCTGTCATATTGGCAGACTCTTAGGGAAACGAAGGAAATCTCTGACACAATCCATCAAACCCAAAAAACCTTTATGCATCCTTGACACGTAGAAAGTCGCATGCGGCTCATAGAGAGGCCACTCCATGCGGCTCAGGCAGAGGCTACCCATGCGGCTCACGAGGACTATCTTTATGCGGCTTACTGAGAAGATACCCCAAACGGCTCAGGCAGAGGCTACCCATGCTGCTCATGAGGACTATCTTCGTGCGGCTTACTGAGAAGCCACCCATCATGCGGTCGCCTATGCTCATGCGGCTCGGATCATCTCCATGTGGTTCAAATATTCAGATGCCACTCCCAAGCAGCCATGACACATGGCCAGCCTTATACGGCTCAGTGGGGAGCAATCCTCATACGGCTCAGATTTTCTAAGTGGCTCGAAGTTTTACCAGTGTCCTTCCTGCTAGCAGTCTAATAATAGTGGGACACGTGGCAAGATTCGTCAACAAATTCTAAGAACCAGGTTTAGTGCCATCCTCATAATTACTAGGATCAAATCAGATCATTTGCAATCAATCAAATTGAATACGTGGTAGAAGACCCGAGCTTGGCATAACAAATTATGAGGATTTATGGCAATCGTCATTAATTGCCTACAAAGATTTGATGCAATCATATTATTTGTTCAAATCTATTACGAGCGGCCCAGATTTATTGATCCTTAACCGTCGACTTTTGAGAATGGGCAATCATTGCAAACCCTAATGATGTCTACCACTCTTATAAATAGCAAGGTGCCATTCTCTTACAAAGCAGAGAGAGAGAGAGCACACCCCCCCCAGATCCAGAGAGTCAGAGAGAAAATATACAGAGATTGAAAGGAGATTATTCCTTTATCAACGCCAAGTAGTTCTTCTACAGAGCCAAGGATGCACCCGATCGTCCATGGAGTAAGGCAGAGCTGCTGTCGCTTTCCCGAGCCTCTATCGTCACCCTCCAGAATCTAAAATAAACAATTGTACTTAGATTGTTGTACCTAGGTTTTCGTCCCTAGGCTTTCTTTGTATAAGCGAGTTTGTATTGTGAGTCTAAGTTCAGTCCTCCTACATAAATTGTTCTGTACTTTTACAATCAATGGCAAACAACGTCCACTAAATCTAACAAACTTTATATAAAAATGTGCCAGAACGATGCCACGAATCTACTGGTGGTGTCCGAAATCGAATTCGGAGTCCCGGGTTCAAAAATGGAAATTAATAACTCGAAAATTACGAATTCAGACGGCCAACTTTGGCGTCGAATTCAACCAATCAAACATGCTCACAATGAAATATAACTGGAGGGGTAGAAAGAGGGTTATACCAGGTGCGTATAGGAACCAGTGGCACGCCAGACGGAGCTGCGATGAAGGAGATACGAATCGACGAAGTTAGCTCCGCAAAATTGTCCAAAAATAACACAATTTAAATGGTCAATTGGGTGGCAGGTTTTGATATATGAAAAGATAAAATTAACGGACGAAAATTGAGGGAAGTGAAGAGCTATATACTGAGACTGAGACGAAGCAAAGAAATTACCGATCCAACGGTGAAATTTCTCGAAAAATGTGCACGAAGTCGTCGTCTCGAGACGCACTTTCTGACTTGGCATTCCTCGCGCGTGTCGACGGGATTCTGACAAAAACACTGAAATCGCCTATGCGGTATATCGGGGAAGAGGGCGACGGCCACGGAGGCCTGTCCGGGGGTACGCTCGGCCAAGGGGGGCCTGAACGGCGGTTGTACCAGGCCATTTTGAGCTGCTGTTGCTATTGCGATTGTGCAGCTGCTGCTACTGCGTTCGCATGCTGTACTGGCCTAGCGCGACGGCGGCAACGACGGTGGTGCTCGACCTAATTGGGCACGGTGGAGGTGGTGGCGAAGTGGAGGCGGTTGAAGTGGTAGTGGTGGGATGGTGGTGATGGTGGTGTGGTAAAGATGGTGATGGTGGTGTGGAGTAGTGTTGAAGAGAAGGATGATGGTGGTGGTGCATAGTGAAGAAGAAAAAGAGAAGGAGAGGAAGTAGGCTGGAGAAGCTGGAGGTCGGCTGAATGGTGGGGGAGCTCGGCCAAGCATGGGAAGGGAGATGCTGTGAGTGGTATTAGGAAGAGAGTAAGAGAAATAATTGTGTGTGTGTGTGTGTATATAATAAATAAGAGAGGGAGAGAGAGAAAGAAAGATTCTCTACCTAGTTTTTAGGGCCGACCACATGTGGTTGGGGGGTTTATGTGAGTATAGAAAAAAGTTGTGTGGTTGGGATTTATGGAGGGAAAAATCCTTGGCTAGGATTTAAATGGGGAATAGATTATTTCTAAGGATTTAATTAAAGGGGTTATCCATGAATATTTAAAATGGATAAACAAGGTATTTAATATTTACAGAATAATAAGTGTGGGGAAATTCATGAGGGGGCAACATGAAGTTTGGGTTGGGTTCGGTTGAGCCGAGTTGGGTCAAAATCGGACATGGTGCAATAATGGAATTTAAAATAGGTATTTATGATCGTGGGTAAATAAGTAGCATGCTGCATGTGGGGGCTCAAGTAAATGGGACACAAGTGTCATGCGGGTAGTAGGCTTCGTGTAGGCCATGTCCATATTTTAGGTCAACTAGGTTGGATCGATATCGGGTCACAAAATTAAATTGGAAGTCAGGTTACGAATTACGGTGAATAATTAATTGGACTAAATTGACCCAAAAGTTGTGTGAAGAAAATGAAGCACAAGATAGTGTGTCTGAGTGGGACAGGAAGGTTATGGGTGTAGGGCATCTCGAGTAGATCATGCATACGCAGTTGGTTTCAAGAAAATGACTAGTCTGGTGCTCCTAAATTAAAAGTTACGGTAACATGCTTATGAGGATCAAGGAAAAGAGTGGGAAATCAATTAATAATTAATCAACGATCAAATGGTCTAAATTGACCTGAAGTTGTGCAAAACAAAAAAAGTACAAGGGAACAAGTTTGGATGGGACATGATATATCAACATGAAGGTAATCTTGTCTACTACATACTGATGAAGGGACTTTCCAGAGATTGGCATCCCTGACTCTCCAGAAGTCAAAGTCCCGGTAAAGAGCATTTAATAAAAAATAATCAAATAATAATATCTATTACAAATAATTGATTTATAAAATTAAAAAATAGCCCTAAATTCAAGGGGCTTACAGCTGCGCAAGCTGCGACCTCACATCATCGTCTGCTGGGACAGCGGGAGGAGACGGTATCGGTAAAAATCTCTGAGTCGCCATGTGCAACGGCCCTAGGGTACCGACTCCGTACAGGTGCCCTTTCTTAAAGTCGCCGACGGTATCTACGAACAAGTCGTTGCGAGAGGCCAAAGAAAAGGGCGTCCGGACGGGCATCGTTTCACAGACATCCTCGACAGCAGTTAACTGAGCCCGACTAAGGGCCTCACGATACGCAGCCTATCAAATGAATGTTTTTATACTATAAGATTTACCTAATTTGTAATCAAAATCCTATGTTTCACTAAGTTAAGTGTGAATCCTAAGTTTACCTAAGTTATAGTCCGAATACTTTTAATTCTAACGTAAATCTCATAAACATAAGTACTTATATCAGTCTCCTTCGCCCACTCGTCGATGAAGCTCCCGTCCTTCTTCCTCTTGTGCGTATGCTGGAACACATCGTGCATGGTGACCGATTCTGGTGCCCTTCCTTCCTTTACCGCCCGTTGGGTCTGCATACGAAATTTCTGTAGAATTTAATTAACTATGTATAGTAATAATACCTAATTCGATAGTAAAATGAATTTGCAGTATCTCACCAGATTTGCAGTATCCATCATATCTAAGAGCTCCTCATTATAGTCCTGCCGGATCCAATTCGGCCTCGTCTGTCCCATTTTCAGGTCATGAATCATATCCCATATTTTCTTCGAGGCAGCGCTTCTGTAGGTCCTGCGGATCGCGTCCTCGCGATGGAGGGCCCACCAAAACGTCGTCTAACATACAAATTCAATTTTTACGTAATTTAAAAAATGGTTGATTAAAGAGTAACTAATAATTAACCAGAAGATATAGATATATACCCTCAACTCGTCGAGCCAGACGTACTTCAAGTTTGGGGGCACCGATGAAAAGTTGAGGTAGGGACCATGGAAGTTAGCCCTGATAATTTCTCCAAGAGCCCTGGCAACATTAAACGGAAAAAAACCTACAAAGAAGCAACGACAGGATTATTAAGTTGAATAAATGAAAGAAATTTAATAAATTATCTTAAATTTACTTACGAGGTCCCCGTGGGCCATAGCTCTCGTCGGAACTCGCCTCTCGGCCTCTCTGGTGTCGTCGGAGGTTCCGCGGGTCCGCATATGTACTCCCTAGTAACCGGATGGAACCGAGTATGGGGGTACTCCGGGGCCCACTGTGCAGTAACCAGTGGATCCGCTGGTGGGTCCGCTAGCGGAACGGATCCGCTAGCAGATGGAAACTCGTGTCTCGATGAACTTGTCGATCGACGGCGGGATGCGTCTGTGCCTGGGGTATTCTCCGGGTCGGGTTCGCTGGATGGGGTCACATCCCGGGAAGATTGAATGCGACCACGACCAATAGCACCACCACGACCATGAACACGACCACCACCACCAGCAGCACGACCACCACCACCAGCACGACCACGGCCAGCCATCATAACATGTAAATAGAACACATAAACATAATTAACAATATAGAAGTGTAAATGAATATAAAATTCTAAACTAAAATATATATACCACCAGCAGGGAGACGAGTGCCGCCGTGACGAAAAAGACTAGGAGTGTCATCTGTAAAAAGTAAATCATACAATAAGTAAATGATCGAACGAAAAAAATATGAATTCACGTAATTGCTTTTATGAGGTCAAACTTAATTAACGTAATTGGAATTATTTTTAATATACAACAATATTTAACCTAATCATCGCCATCGTCTTCGTTCTCATCCCCGGCCTCGTCTTCATCATCATCCTCATCCTCATCCTCATCCTTATCCTCGTTATCGATTTCATCTGTATCCTCATCCCCGTCAAATTCTTCTTCTTCTTCTTCTTCTTCTTCTTTTTCTTCTTCGTCTTCTTCTTCTTCTGCCTCAATATTTGGGACAAGACGCCTCTTTCTCCCCTGGTTGACAGCTAAGTCTTATGTATCAAGCTCTTCATCCCCTCTATTTTTCTCAACAATATCTTCAACATCCATTGTATCCGACTGTTGTCCCAAGTATTGGGACTTTTCGATCTGGTCCTCTTGGTATGCTGGGTCTCCAACGTTGGATGTATTTCTAGATTTAATCTTGCATACTGTCCACCAGTCAAATCGATCTCTACGATGCCTTGGGTAGCTTGTATAGTAGACTTGAACAGCCTGACTTGCTAACGCAAATGTATCGGACCCTCTATACCTGCTGCGATGATTTATATCGACAAATCCAAATTGTTTATTGATTCTCCAACCGATATTTGGTGTCGTATCGAACCACTCACATTTGAACATCACAATATGCATATCATATGGGGCAGTATATTGTAAATCTATAATATCCCCAAGCACTTCATAATAGTCAAAGTCTGGCTCGTCGTCATAGATGGTGCCTCTTATGCAAACACCGGAATCCTTGGTACTGATACCGTTATTGATAAATTTTACATTTATAGCATTCTGTGTTGCCATAAACCTGAAGCCATTAACGACATAGCCTGGCCAAGTCTTTGTTCGCTTCTTCAGTCCCAATGCCAGATAATGAACACTCTCATTAGTGAGTGTTGTTTCAGGCAATAAAACCTGTAAACAAATATTTATAATTTAAATGTTTTAGATGCCTATATTTTAATGGTAGCCGCATAACATATTATCTCAGTTACTTACGTATTTTTGAAACCATGACGGAAATGTACAATCAACCTCTCTTTTAAGTCCCTCATCGGTAATATCGGGTGTCCTCATTTTGACTTCATCTCTAAATACACTGTTAGAGAGAATAAGAATATATAAGTGTAGTCACTTACTTTATCAAATTAAAGATTATAACGAGTGCAAGTATACTGACTTACTTCTCCAAATCTCTCACTTCTTGTATGTCACAGTTTAACAAGACATATCGGTGAGCGACATCCTACTCGTCGTCAGTCAACCACTATTTTTTACTAGCCCCAACAGGCTTGTCCCTTACATTGAATATACCTCCGTCCTCAACGTCCTCGTCATTCTTTTGAGGTCTATTTCGATTTGTCTTAACATAAATATCGAAATAAATGGAGGAGAAGTTTGACACCTCCTCGATAAGATATGCTTCGCATATCGAAGCCTCTATATGAGCCTTGTTGCCAACTTTCTTCTTTTGATGGTGTAGGTATCTAGAGAGATAAATTATCTTGAGAATTCAGAATGAATTTTAAAACCCACTGAAATTCAACTTAAATTATATTGATTTTTATGTACCTTTCAAATGGGTACATCCATCGATAAAAAATAGATGCACCGACATGGGCTTCGTATGCTAGATGAATCGGTAGATGCTGCATGCTGTCGAAGAAGCCATGTGGAAATATTTTCTCCAACTTACAAATTGTTAAGATAATCTTCTCCTCAAGTTCAACCATGTGTCGTACAGTCAACTTAGTTGAACAAATATCCCTGAAGAATGTAGATAGTTCAGCCAACGGAACCCATACAGCAGAAGGCAACAACTCTTTCAAAGCAATGGACAGTAATCTTTGCATAAACATGTGGCAGTCGTGACTCTTCATTCCCATTAGCTTGTGTTCATTGAGATCAACGCATCTAGACAAATTCGACACATAGCCGTCAAAAAATCTTAAAGTAGATACCCATTTGCAGATTATTAATCTATCTTCCTTGCTCAATGTGTATTGTGCTATCGGCTTAGTTAATTGTCCACCAGCTCCGCTTTGTATCAAGTCTGATAAGGACGCTTGCATATCTCGACAATGTCTTGTCTTGCTTTTGGATTGTCCTTCATCTTTCCTTTAATATCCATGATGGTATTGAAGACATTATCGAACACATTCTTTTTGATATGTATAACATCAAGATTATGTCTTATAAGATTATCTTTCTAAAAAGGCAAGTTACAGAAGATACTATGTTCGGTCCAATTATGGCTTTGTTCGAACCCATCGACACGATTGTTCGATGGATCTTCCATTATAGTGGGAAAGTCCTTTACATATTCCCAAATATCGTATTTTGACATTCTGGCAAGCGGATGAGAAAATTCTTGTTTTCCAGCTCTGAACGTGTCCTTGTTCTTTCTCCAAGGATGACTCTCGGCAGAAATTGACGATGACAATCAAAGAAAGAAGTTTTTCCTCCATGCTTAAAACGGAACGCCTTACTATTTTCCATGCTTATCGGACAAGACATGGTGCCGTGAGTACTCCATCCCGACAGCATACCGTATACGAGAAAATCATTGATTTTCTACATCAGTGAAACCCTTATCTGAAAGTTCTATTTTTTGAAAATATCATAGGTCGCGACACCGATATCCTACAGCTGTTTCAGCTCATCCACCAATGGCTGTAAATATATATCGATGTTCTTCGTCAAATGTTTGAGACCCGGTATGATAGCTGTCATGAACATATAAGAAATCTTCATACACATCCATGGTGGCAGATTGTAAGGGGTAAGAATGACCGGCCAGCAGGAGTATTGTGATCCCGACTGCCTGAAAGAGGCAAAGCCATCAAAATATAGCGCCAGACGTACATTTCTAGGCTCTGCAGCAAAATCTGGATAACGTCAATCGAACTATTTCCACGCCTCTCCATCCGAAGGATGTGACAACTCTCCATCATCTTTTGTGCATTCTTCGTTGTGCCAAGTCATGTGTTCTGCTATATTCTGAGACATATACATCCTCTGCAAGCGCTTCGTGATTGACAAGTAATGCATATACTTGTAAGGACATCGTTTTCTAGTTGAATTTCCTTTTTCCCTGACTGTCTTATAACGATCCGCATTACAGAAGCTCTAACTTTCTATGTCCTCATTCTTCTTGTAGTACAACATGCATCTATTGTGACAACAATCTATCTTTTCGTACCCCAGTCCCAGTTGTCGGACCATCATCTTCGACTTATAAAAGTTTTTTGGAAGCTCTTTTGATTCCTTCGGTAACACCTCCTTGATTAGTTGTATAATTCGATCATAGCAAGTTTGTAGAAAGTTAAAATTAGACTTTATGTTCAACAACTGCATCGTCACTGACAGTACGGAATGAGGCACACAACCAGGATATAGAGAAGTTTCTGCATCCTGAAACATATCATAGAACTCTTTTGCCTCAGGATTAGGATCCTTTGGATCAAAATTAGACCCTGCCGTATCGTACACCATATCTCTTGCAAGGTTCTGCAGGTCTCCATAATAAACAGAGCATTCGTCATCTTCGATGATAAAATTCGTTGCAGCATTATCATCAAAAGCATAACTAGCAGCATTCGCAACCTGTCTTTCCGCATATAGTTCACCTTGCGACGACTACAGGCCGTAATCACGTACGAAACCCTTACAGGTCAAATGATCTCTCACAGTCACCACTTCTTTGTAACGTCTATTACGACAATTACCACATGGGCACTTGATTTTGTTACCGTCCATGTACTGAGCTTTGCTCATGGCATACTTAAGAAATACTTCCATGTCTGCCTGAAAATTGTCACTCATACATATTCTGCTATCGTGTTGTCGTTTGTACATCCATGTACGATCAACGAAATAACGATCCATCACAGATTGGATGTGAAAATCTGTATCGTAAGACAAACTAAACATAATTTAGTATATAACCATGTAACTGGTGGATCCGCTGGTATATAGGCCGGATGTACTTAGTATCGACCGCATCAGATTAGTATCGGTCTATAGGTTTGGTATAGGCCGTATCAAGTTGGTATTGGCCTTAGCGAATTGGTAGATACATATCCGATAAGTATCGGCCGTATAGCTAGGATTCGTATTGGCCTTATCGATTCGGTATCAGCCATATCTGATAGGTATCGACCATATCGAATATGTATCTGCAGTGTCATATTAGCATGGTGGAAGGTTTAGTAACAACTGTACTTGGATTCCCTCTTCTCGAGCTAGAATACCATTGCAAGAGAGTCATGAAAGAGTAAAAAATCTCCTACATATTGATGTTTGTGAGAGTGATTGGCCAATTAGAGTAACATACATGCTGTATTTTCTATCAGGGAATGAGAGATTGAAAGCAATAACATATAGAGTTGTATTTCGGGAGAAGAACTCGTATAAACTTTTTGTTCACAAAACGAGCTATAGAGAATACAGAACAAGTATCGAGTTCATAACCTACTTCATAAGAGAAGTATCTTAATGTTCTTAGTTATCTCAGGATGATCTGACATAAAACAGTAAGATACTTCTCTTGCGAAGTAGGTTATAAACTCGATACTTATTCTGTATTCTCTATAGCTTGCTTTGTGAACAAAGAGTTTATAGGAGTTCGTCTTCTTCCAAAATACAACTATGTATGTTATTGCCTTCGATCTCTCCTTTCATGATGGAAAATGCGACATGTATGTTACTGTAATTGGCTAATCACTCTCATAAACATCAATATCTATGAGGTTTTTTACTCACTCGTGACTCTCTTGCAATGGTATTCTATCTCAAGAAGAGAAAAATCTAAGTACAGTTGTTACTAAACCTTCTACCATGCTAATCTGATACGGCCGATACATATCCGAAACGGCCGATACCTATCGGATATGGCCAATACCGAATCGATAAGGCCAATACGAATCCTAGCTATACGGCTGATATATATCAGATAGGATGAAACCAATTCGCTAAGGTCAATACCATCCGATACGACCTATACCAAACCGATATACTGATACTAATCTGCTACGATCGATAATAAGTACATACGGTCGAGGAGGTGGATCCGCTACCGATAGTTCGATACCAATACCGATAGTCCGATACCGATAGTTCGATACCGAAAAAAATTCGACGCTAAATAGTCGTAGCTAAATATTCGACGGTAATCGTTGATGATTTGTCGAAAGTCCGTCACTAATTTTGACAGAAAAATCCATCGCTAAATAGCCGTAGCTAAAAATCTATCGTTAAAATAAAAATCCTTCGCTAACATATACATACAACTCATTGGCCATAGCCTATAACACACAACTCATATGGCCATAGCCATTAACACAGAACCACTACCTACATATATCATATATGAATGCATACATACCAATACCGATAGTACAATACCAATAGTTCGATACCAATACCGATAGTCCGATAGTCCGCTACCGATAGTTCGATACCGATACCGATACCGATAGTCCGATAGTCAGATACCGATAGTCTGATAGTCTGATACCGATAGTTCGATACCGATACCGATAGTTCGATACCGATACCGAGTTCTGGATACCGATATCGGTAGTTCGATACCGATAGTTCGATACCGAAAAAATTTTGACACTAAATAGTCGTAGCTAAATATTCGACGGTAATCCGTCGGTAATCCTATACCAATACAACACTAGGGGTAATATACATACAACTCATATGGCACATCTACACCAGCTAGTATAGGACACATAGCCTATAACCAAAATATATAGTTATGTGACAAGCCACACATCTATGTCACATAGCTAACACCTAAAACCAATGTACATTCTACACAAGCACATAAACACAATCTGCATATAAATATATATAAATGATAGCTATATATAAATAGACATATATATATAGAGGAAAGAGGGAACAAATGTGAGTGAAAGAGTGAAGGGGGATGGACAGTGTTATCCCAGGGTTATGTGTGTGTGGCAGTCAAGTGTGAAAGAGAGGGAGTGAGTGTCAACATACAATGTATAGGGGTGTGTGTGTGTGGTGTAAAGATATGAGTGTGACAGATCATTAGGATGTATATGTGTGTATGTTGATGTGTACAAGGGTCAAACCCCCGTAGCCCCTGCCGCCCCCCGCAGCCCCACCGGCAGCCCCCGCCGGCAGCCTCCGCCACCCCACAGCCATAACTACCCATAACCCCCAGCCGTCCCCCCTCCCCGCCCCACACCACCCACAATCCCCCTGCCGCCCCTCGCAGCCCCACCACCTACAAACCCTCGCCGCCCCCCATCCCACGCTGTCCCCCCCTACACTTCCTGTCCCGACCAGCTGCCTCCACGCCACACACAACCCCCGCAGTACCCGCCACCCACAACCCCCTGCCGCCCCCCCCGCCATCCATAACCCCCCTGTCGTCCCTCGTGTAGGAACGAAATAGTAAAGCGTAATACTCTAGAGGGGGGTGAATAGAGTTGGCAGCGGAATAATGCTAATTAAAAAAGTTAGCAACACAATCACAGAATATTAATCATAACTGAAATAAAGTAAAGGTAGAGTTAAGAGAGCAAACGCAAAGACAGCGATGTATACTGGTTTTCCTCTGTTGAGGACGAATCCAGTCGGTAGAACTCTTGCTACCAGTTGAATCCACTATTGGAAAAACTGCAAGTTTTCTTGCGAAGTCCTTGTAACTTCTACAACGCGAGCTTTGATACGAAGAACTCGTCCAACTTCAAATATGAAGAGGTATTCTTCAATCAAGCCTTCTGATTACAATCTCTCAGAAACTTCTAGACCGTACCGCACTAGCAAATCGACCAGAGGATTGTAATTGGCTTGGGATCTAAAATTTAAAGCTCAAGAAAACTCTTTGAAAGACTGAATGCTTTAGATAGAGAGAAGATTGAAAGTGAATGGGTGAGTTGAAATGATCGAAATCCTTCTCTATTTATAGCTGTTCCAAAGGCATACTTCTGACAGAATTTGGGCAGAATTCGGACAGAACTCTATGAGCAAATCTTGGTCAAATCCGCAACTGCAGGAGGACCAAGTAACAAGGATTCAAAATCACAACGGCCACCAACCGAACTCTGGCCGAACTCGGCCCGAGTTCTGTCAGGATTTAGTTAGGGTTTTGAAAAAGCTTTTTGGTGATTTTTGAAAACCTTTTTGAAAACCTTTTTGTAAACCTTTTTGAGAGGTCATTTTAAAAAATATTTTGAACTCAATTATGGGTAGCCTATTTGCCAGTACGACTCGGTGTACAACATATTCCTAGACTCAAATAAAATGAAAAATACATTGCATAAGGAATTACAGACTCGAGTAGGCAAACAGATCTTCGGTCTTGAATTTAGTGGATAGCCATTCTTGATCATGTCCAAGAATCCGAGATGTCCCGACTTGCTTCGTATATCCAGACAGAGTTTAATCAATTATTAAAATCAGGTTGACCATATGACCAATGGGCCAACAATCTCCCCCATTTTGATAACTGACAAACTATGAATGATATAATATTAAGCTTGTTCAAAAATATCAAAAAGTAGAATTTTTCATATCTTGTATTATCCCAAAAAATGTTAGATCTTTTATTTTTTTTCTCCACCTTTGTCACTTAGCAAAATAATTGCAAAAGATAAAGCTCCCCCACAATCAATGCATAAGTAACAAATAGTGAGAAAACACATATAAAAAAAATAAGACAGAAATAAAAGAAAAATATCACAGGCATGTATTGTCAAACAAAATCATCACAGACATGTAATTTCACAGGCGGTTAAAAAAAATGAAGCAATATAAAAGATAGTGCTATCATAAACTGAAACTGAAACATAATGCTGAAATAAACTGGAATGCCATAAACTGAGGCATAATAAACATGTCCATGAAAATAACAGAGTACTAAAGCAAACTAGAAAGTGCTAATAATAATAAAAAAAGTACTGATAATAACTTGGAATGTCGGAGCATTTCCAAGTGCACAATAAAATATCACTCAAAATCATATAGTCACATCTCCTCATCATCATCCTCATCATCATTATCAGCTCGACCAGCATATCCTGAAGGACCAGCTCCAGAGGTACCAGCGCCAGAAGGATGAAGAGGGGCGCCAGCATAGAACTCACCAACAAAGTCACGAGGTGGAGCATGATCAGGATGGTACCAATCATAGGCGTTACCGTGCTGGAAGTAGGCATGAACAGCCTCATCCTCACAGCGGTAACCAGAGAAAGCTGGATCTCTAGGGATAGAACCGGCTGAATGACCAGTCTGGGCGAAACGAAGATCAGCTAAAGAGTTTGCAAGCACCTGATAACGGGTGACGTCACAGAACTCACGCTCACGAGCCATGTCCGTTATCGAGACGTGCAAAGCAGATAAATGCTGATGTATGCCCTCAAATGTCATGCCATACTGATGAGGTGGTGGAGGAGGTACAGTAGGAGGAGCAGGAGGAGGAGCTGAAATAGTCATGCTACGACGAGATAACTAAAGAAACTTGGGCTCAGGGTCCTGAGTACAAGTCGACAGATCGATATCGAAGCGCTGAAAGATGCGTGGGAGAATCATCGCGTAAGAGAGATTTCTATCTCTTGTACGACAACGAACCATCATCTGAATCATGGTCTTAGGGGCAGAAAATAGAATCCCCTTAAGAATGTGGTACATGGCGGACAGCTCAAGAGAAGTCACATCATCCTTTGAAGTATATTTTGGAAGGATAGTGGAATAGATGATGCGATGCAATTCATAGTTAAACAAGTTCAGGTTGTTAGCCTTGAACTTTCCAGTGAGTACTTTATCATGTGCACAGAGTTCCGCTTTGAAACTGACGAGTGTCGTGCCTTCGGAGAAATCAAATTCAGTGATGTCAACTAGCGGTTCACCTTCGTTAGGGATACCAAGGATCTCCGCTAAGAGGTCATCATCGAAATTGATATTAATACCTCCAACACGAGTGCTCACATCAAAAGTGTTTAATATAAGATTGCAATAAAATAATCTAATGGCATTAGTTGCTATAGGAAAGCAGATTTTAACAAAAAGATGTAACCCTAATACCTCAAAGAAATAACGATGATCAGGAAATACAGTCCATTTGACTGGGGCGCCTGTGCATATGGATCTCATGGAGAAGTCTCCATACCACAGTAGGGCTTGGTCTAGGGTTTGAAAGAAAAACCCGTCGAACGTGCCGTCGCTCGTTTGGACCGGCGAGAAGAGGGAATCCGTATGCGGATGCGAAGATGACCCTTCCTCACTGGGGGTCGTCTTCTTCCTCTTTGAAGGATTGAATTTGGGTGCCATTTGTTCAAATTGAAGTAAAAATGCACTAATTAAAAAGTGGAGAAGGATGTGGTTATACCTCCCGAAATCAAAGTATGTCGAAGAGAACGACGAACTCCGCACGAATCTAAATTTTGGATTGATTTCACCACTTGGATTGGAAGGAAGAGGGTGGTGAAGAACTAGGGTTCGGGGCTCCTTCGCGGCTGCTGCTGCTGTTATGAAGTAGTTTGGAAGTAATGAAGAAGAAGGGCTCTCGGGCTCTGGCTATATAACCTGAAACCCTCAACCGAACTCTGGCCGAATTCGGTCAGAGCTCTGGTCGAATTCGCCTAGGGTTCTTTATAGTTGATTTTTGCCATTCTTTTTTATTGTCTCATTTCAAATATTTAATTCAAAGATTAGTCATTTTAACTTCAATTAACATAATTAATATTATTTTATAGATTAAATATCGTTACACAGCGACTGTTTCAGATTAGCTGTAGGAGTACTGTCCCAGCTGGCGGAGGTTCACCGGGGAACTCTTAAGTATCGCTTCGCTTCAACCGTAGTTGTGGTGACAGACAGACTCTTTATTGGCTTGTCTCTAACACAGTTTTTGCGTAATGATATATAATCATAAAACAAAATTAATTAATATTATTGACGTCCAAAATTTCTAATTCTCGACGTAAATAATTGAAACGATCTTTCGCTAGAGGTTTAGTGAAGTTGTCAGCTAGTTGATTTTCAGTATCTATGTACACAAGGTTTATATCTCTATTTTGATGATGATCTTTAAGAAAGTGATGTCGAATCTCGATATGTTTAGTACGAGAGTGACATACTGGATTCTTAGTCAAATTAATAGTGCTCGTGTTATCACAGAAAATGGGAATATGTGTGTAAAATAAATCATAGTCTTCTAGGGTTTGTTTTATCGACAAAAATCTAAGCACAACAACGTCCTGCAGCGATGTACTCAGCCTTTGTTGTTGATAGGGCTACAGAATTTTGCTTTTTTACTAAACCATGAGACTAAAGCCTTACCTAAGAAATGACATGTACTACTGGTACTTTTTCTATCAACTTTGCATTCAGCAAAATCTGCATCCGAATAACCAATAAGGTCAAAGGACTTAGTTTTGGAATACCACAAGCCAACAGAAGAAGTGCCTTTAAGGTATCGAAAGATACGCTTAACTGCGGACAGATGTGATTCCTTTGGGTTAGCTTGAAAACGTGCACACAGGCAAACACTAAACATTATATCTGGACGACTAGCAGTTAAATAAAGTAAACTACCAATCATACCTCGATACTTACGTGTGTCGACTGGCTTGCCTTGTTCATCTGAATCAAGCTTTGTTGAAGTTGCCATTGGAGTGCCAATAGGTTTGACATTTGTCCAGATTAAACTTCTTTAGCAAGTCTTTTGTGTACTTGGCTTTATTTATAAATGCCCCATTATCAGTTTGTTTGATTTGCAATCCGAGAAAGAATTTCAGCTCTCCCATCATGCTCATCTCAAACTCATTCTACATACACTTAGAAAATTCTTAACACAGAGATTCATTAGTAGATCCAAATATAATATCATCAACATAGATTTGAATTAAAAGAAGTTTGCCATTAAAAGACTTAATAAACAGTGTAGTGTCAACCTTGCCTTTTGAAAAACCGTTGTCAAGTAGAAAAGAGCTTAGACGATCATACCAAGCACGAGGGGTTTGTTTTAAACCGTATAAGGCTTTCTTCAACTTGAAAACATGATCAGGGTTTTTGAAATCCGTGAAACCTGGAGGTTGTGCTACAAAAACTTCTTCTTTTATAAAACCATTTAAAAAAGCACTCTTGACATCCATTTGAAATAGTTTGAAATCATAAAAACATGCAAATGCACATAACATGCGAATGGATTCTAATCTCGCAACTGGGCATAAGTCTCATCGTAGTCGATACCTTCTTCTTGATTGTATCCTTGAGCTACGAGTCGAGCCTTATTACGAGTCACTAAACCATTCTCATTCAGTTTATTTCGGAATACCCAACGGGTGCCAATGACCGGATGATCAATAGGCCTGGGAACAAGTTCCCAAACTTGATTCCGTTCAAATTGGTTTAATTCCTCTTGCATAGCATCTATCCAAAGACTATCACTACATGTTTCATCAATAGTTTTGGGTTCTAGCTATGAAATAAATGCAACACTAGAAACAATATCTCTACTGGATGTACGAGTACTTACACCTTTGGTAATATCACCAATTACCAAATCTTTTGGATGATCAGCTGTAAATTTCAACCTTTTCGGTAGATTCTGAAGGTAGCTGGTTCCTAGATCTTCTCTAGGAGGTTCAGCTAGTGCAGAGCTTGGTTGAGGATCAGCAGATGTTGAGCTTGATGCAGGCAGATCTTCATCACTGTCATCGATAGTCAATTGATTTATTTCATCAAAGGTGACGTTGATTGATTCTTCGATGATCATTGTTCGTTTGTTGAAGACTCTGTATCCTTTGCTCTTGGCCGCATAACCTAAAAATATACCTTCATCAGCCTTTTCATCAAATTTTTCCAAGTTATCTTTTGTATTAAGAATAAAGCATTTACAACCAAATATTCTAAAGTATGAAACTGAGGGAGTTCTATCAAACCATAACTCAAATGGAGTCTTCTTCGATTTGGGTCGAATTAGAACTTTATTGAGAACAAAGCAAGCTGTATTGACAGCTTCAGCCCAGAAATATTTGGGTAGACTAAACTGGTTTAACATCACTCTGCCATTTCGGATAGAGTTCTGTTCTTACGTTCCACAACTCCATTTTGTTGTGGAGTCCTAGGGCAGGAAAACTCGTGTATGAAACCGTATGTGTCACAAAATTGCTCAAAATCAGCATTCTCGAATTCGCCACCATGATCGCTTCTAATATGAGTGATCATGTAACCTTTTTCATTCTGTACTTTCTTGTAAAAGGCGACAAATTCGGATAATGCATCATTCTTGCGTGTCAAGAAATATACCCACGTGTAACTAGAGAAATCATCTACAATTACGAAAGCATAAAGGTTACCTCCGAGGCTAGCAATTCTGCTAGGACCAAATAAGTCTATATGTAGCAATTGTAGAGGTCTAGTAGTACATACTGCATTTACAGATTTGAATGTGGATCTGGTAGCTTTGTTCTTTTCACATTGGCTGTATACCGAATCCTTCTTGAATGTAATGTCCAGTAAACCGCGTACTAGCTTCTTTGTGGATAATCTTGAGATCGTATCCATATTAGCATGACCGAGTCTCATATGCCACAGATGACTCTCATCACTCTTGGCCATTAAACATCTACCTGAAATGTTAGTTTCTTCTAAAAAATAAAAAATATATATATTGTCTTCCCTGATACCTTCAAAGATAGTACTACCAGTTGAGCTGTCAACTATAGTACATTTGTCTTTGCCAAAGTTGATTCCATAACCATGATCAGCTAGGTGACTTATGCTGAGTAGATTATGTTTCAACTCGGTAACCAGACAGACATCCTTAATTACAGGATAGGAAGACTTACCAACATCATCGATACCAATAATATACCCTTTCAAGTTATTACCGAAGGAGACCTAGCCTTCCTTCTTTTTCTTCGACAGTATTACAAATAATGTAGCGTCACCGGTCATATGCCGTGAGCAACCGCTGTCGAGGATCCATTTGCTTCTAGCATGTGAAGGGTGTTCCACCTATAAAACAGTTTGCAGATGAAACTTTTGGTACCCATTTCTTGTAGGGTCCTGAAATGTTAGTCTTTGGTATCCAAGCATAAACATTTAAATCAACAAGCTTTCTCATTCTACATGCAGATGAAATATGACCAATGAGGCCACAATAATGACATTGTGCATGTCGAGTGTTGAAAGCTGAGTGGTGTGCATGGTTGGTAGGTTTGGGTTTTCTAGTATAGAAGAAAGCATACCTATAATCTTGTTTGGGCTTAACCTTTTGGGGTAAAGGTTTGATAGGGTTAGGTCTGACAGTGTTTGGCTTGGGAATGTTCCGATTTTTCGGTAAGTGACACGTGTTAGGGTAGGAAGCAGCAGGCTCAGGCTGTTTTCCTAACCTAATTTCCAATCTTTTGGAAGTGTCATACAACTTAGTATAATCAAAAGTGAGTGTTTCCATTCTGATTTGTGCACATCGAAGACTTTTCTTCTCTATAGAAAGTTCTTCCTTGAGTTGGTCAATAATTTTGTCTTTCTCTTCAGATGACTTGGTAGTCTCGTGTAATAAGAGCTTTGTTGAAGAAAGCTCACCAGACTCACTAACATTATTTCTAACCTCAGCTAGTAGGTCGGTAAGTCTACCTATTTCACCTTTGTACTCTTTGAGTACCTTCTTAGAGGTCTGATACTTGCTACGCAGTTTTCTGTAATCAGTCATCAGGTCACTGAAGGCATCCCCTAATTGCTCAAAGGTGAAGTCATCATAAGTATCAACTACAGGTTCAGTGGGTACCTGATCGGATGCCATAAAGTATACGTTTGCAGCGTCTTCTGATTGTTCGTCTTCTGAGTCGCTTGCTTCACTTTTATGCCATATGCTGGTATTGGCATATCTCCTAGATGTTGATCTCTTCAGGTTCCCTTTTTCATACCTGTTGCTCTTCTTGCTTGATGATGAGTTTGTGGGACAATCCTTCTTCATGTGTCCCTTCTTCTTGCAGCCGTAGCAAACAGCATCATCTTGATACCAGTTGTTGCTGCTGTTGTTTTCTTTGGCTCTCTTCTCATGTCTCATGAATCTCTTGAATTTCCTTGCTAGGAGTGCTTGATCTTCAGCATCAGATTCACTGCTGTCTGAGTCACCTTCAGCAGCTTTTCTGTGCTGAGCCTTGAAAGCGATCGTCTTCTCCTTTGGTGCAGGCTCTTCAAAATCTTGTAGCTCCAGTTCATGAGTGAGTAGCTTACCTATAAGTACTTCGAGGGACATAGATGTGAGGTCGTTCCCTTCAATGATTGCAGTAGCCTTCGTAATCCAGTTCTTGGTAAGTGCTCGCAGGAGTTTGTGAATCTTTTCATCGTTACTGTACTCTTTGCCTAGGGAGGACAAAGGATTTACAATATCCAAGAATCTTTCGAACATTTGAGTAACTGTTTCGTTGGGCTTCATCTTGAACACCTCATACTCTTGAGTAAGTCTGCTGACTTTAGATTCTTTGACTTGAGTCGTGCCTTCATGTGTGATTTCAAGTAGCTTCCATACTTCATTTGCCGTTGTGCAGATAGACACCCTGTTAAATTCAGTTCTGTCTAAAGCACAAAATAGAGAATTAATAGCACGTGCGTCAAGACTGGCCTTTTTCTTTTCCTCCTCTGTATATCTGCTATGGGGTTTTTCAACTAAAACTCCATCAACATTTATACGAGCTGGCTTTTGATAGCCATCAATAACAATAGACCATAAATCAAAGTCAAGAGATTTCAAGAAGAAACTCATCCGTGTTTTCCAATATGTATAATTCGTACCATCAAACAGTGGAGGTCTGTTTGTGGCCTGGCCTTCACTTGTGAATTTCACAGTTGCCATGTGTTGTGCTATGATCTAAATAACAATGAATAAATAATTGCACTGTTACCTTTGCTTTACCTGTAACACCCGCTCTGATACCAATTGTAGGAACGAAATAGTAAAGCGTAATACTCTAGAGGGGGGTGAATAGAGTTGGCAGCGGAATAATGCTAATTAAAAAAGTTAGCAGCATAATCACAGAATATTAATCACAACTGAAATAAAGTAAAGGCAGAGTTAAGAGAGCAAACGCAAAGACAGCGATGTATACTGGTTTCCCTCTGTTGAGGACTAATCCAGTAGGTAGAACTCTTGCTACCAGTTGAATCCACTATTGGAAAAATCGCAAGTTTTCTTACGAAGTCCTTGCAACTTCTACAACGCGAGCTTTGATACGAAGAACTCGTCCAACTTCAAATGTGAAGAGGTATTCTTCAATCAAGCCTTCTGATTACAATATCTCAGAAACTTCTAGACCGTACCGTACTGGCAAATCAACTAGAGGATTATAATTGGCTTGGGATCTGAAATTTAAAGCTCAAGAAAAACTCTTTGGAAGATTGAATGCTTTAGATAGAGAGAAGATTGAAAGTGAATGAGTGAGTTGAAATGATCAAAATCCTTCTCTATTTATAGGTGTTTCAAAGGCAGACTTCTAACAGAATTCGGGCAGAACTCTATGAGCAAATCTCGGTCAAATCTGCAACTGCAGGAGGACCAAGTAACAAGGATTCAAAATCACAACGGCCACCAACCAGACTCTGGCCGAACTCTGGCCGAACTCGGCCCGAGTTCTGTCAGGGTTTAGTTAGGGTTTTGAAAAAGCTTTTTGGTAATTTTTAAAAACCTTTTTGAAAACCTTTTTGTAAACCTTTTTGAGAGGTCATTTTAAAAAACATTTTGAACTCATTTAAGGGTAGCCTATTTGCCAGTACGACTCGGTGTACAACATATTCCTAGACTCAAATAAAATAAAAAATACATTGCATAAGGAATTACAGACTCGAGTAGGCAAACAGATCTTCGGTCTTGAATTCAGTGGATAGCCATTCTTGATCATGTCCAAGAATCCGAGATGTCCCGACTTGCTTCGTATATCCAGACAGAGTTTGATCAATTATTAAAATCAGGTTGACCATATGACCAATGGGACAACACCTCGCATCCCCGCCAGCCACAACCCCTCGCCGTCCCCCACCCCCCGCCGCCCCCCCTCCCCACCCCCCCACTGCCCCCACCCCCCCTAGCCCCCGATGCCCCCGACGCCCCCGCAGACATCGTCGCCCCCGCAGCCACACCATGTCATGTACAATTGTCATTTCAATCATGCCAATGAAATCGTGAATTATCAAGTTCAGGACAAAAGGCGTAAGGATATAAAATGGACGTAAAAATATACAATAGGAGGCTACAAGACATGGGCAAATAATAATAAAATAATAGTACACAGGGCTATTGAAGAGCCATGCGGCACAGGCATATGCGGCCAGGAATGATCTCATGCGACTGGGAAGAGAACAGCCCATGCGGCTAAATAGGGTCAGGCGCAAGCGGCTGAGCTAGGAGGAGGGTCATATGTGGTTAGCGGGAAAGGGGGGGACCCTATGCGGTTGAGGATGGACTCGGCTTCATGCGGCTGAGGACGCGGGTGCATATGCGGCTAGATATATAAGGTCTTCATGCGGTCTGCAGGGAGCAAGGTCTTATGCGGTTGGACGAGCCATGCGCTTTTGCGGCCAGGAGATGAAGGGGGTGCATGCGGCTCAGCTAGGAAACCCATGTGGCCAGGTCAATTTAGGAGCTTATGCGGTCAGAGGGAATATAAGTTATATGCGGCTACAAGTGGACCAAGTTCATGCGGCTCGGATTATGTCGAGACCTATGCAGCTGGAAGAGTGGCATATGCGGTTAGCGGGGTCATGCGCCTATGCGGCTGAACTCAAGTGGGGGCTCATGCGGCCGGGAGAATTCATGCGGCTAGAGGAATCACTTGCCGCATGAAATATTCATGCAGTCAAATCAAGTACTGTTCTTCTTCTCCAAGAAGAAGAACACCATGAAACCATGCATCCAGCTCCGTAAAACCTTCATCCAGAGTCCAAATCCAAACTTCCATGGGTCAAAATACGGTAGAACGAAATCCTCCACAACATGGAACCATCAAAACTTAGGAATAACAAGATTAAGTAGATCAAAATCCAAGAATTCTGAAAATAAAGTCAACTTAGATCTACAAGAATCTAGCCATGGAAAGTGGAAATGCCAAGTACTAAAGTAAGTTAAAATGCTGTAAGGGAGAGAATGAAGCAATAAAATTAGAGTTCCTCCATGAAGCAAGTTGTACTTGCCTAGACCTCTCTCTCTCTCTCTCACTCTCCTGGTAGGTGAAGAAGTTAATGGAAGAAGAAGAAGAGTAATAAAGAGAGAGAAAGAAGAATGGGTAATAAATACCAAGGGTGGTAGGTAAGGGGTTCACCCTTGGTTCATCATGAACCAAAGCAAACCGAGCTAAACCGAACCAACCCAAGAATAAACCAAGCCATGAAGAAAACTAAGCAAAGAATCATACAATACACTACCAAAATTTATCGATTTAGCGACGGCCAAATCCGTCGCCAATCCGACGGTAATTACAATTAGCGACCGATCACTGACGGATTTTGGCCAAAAAATTCCGTCGGCAATCAGCTCGTCGCTAATAACTGTCCGTCGCTACGTAGTCGTGAAGCGACGGAATAGCGACGGCTTTTCGACTTAATAATACAAAGCAGTAGCGACGATGTTCCGACGGACTAGCGTCCTTTTCAAGTATTAAGTGCTAAAATGTGTAGACAATAGTGACGTAAATTTCCGTCGGTAACCCGTCGTAATAGCGTATCAGAGTGTATCATGCCGTCGCTCAGCTTCTGGAAATTCAAGTCATTTCCGTCTGTATTTTATAACAAAGGACGGATTAGCGACAATTTTCTGACAGAAAATCCGTCGATCAGCTTCTGGAAATTCATGTCATTTCCAGCAACATGGCGACGGATAAGTCGTCGCTATTCCGTCGATATATATCGATGGAATATAGAGGGATTAACCGTCGATCTTGTTATGGAAATTATTGGTATTTCCAGAACAAGGACGACGGATAGGTCGTCGCTATTCCGTCGAACAATATACGATACTGACGGATAATCCGTCGACCATCCGTCGCTACCTGGAAACATTTTCAAATCTCCAGTTAGCGACGGAATAGCCGTCGAAAAGTAGTTGGAAACTGGTAGTAACCGTCACAAAACGGTCACAAGTCCGTCGCTAACTGAGAATATTTTGAAAAAAATTACAGCGCTTTCCCTTTTCGCAAAAAATTGCATAAACCAAACCAATATATAATGCACACCAATTATCCAACAATCACATAGACCAAATATATTATGCACACCAATTATCCAAGAATCACATAGACCAAATATGCACATACGAATTTAATGCACACCAATTATCCAAGAATCATATAGACCAAACCAAATTAATATAAAATAGACATCAATTATCCGGAAGAGTAACCTAATATCCATCGTTATAATCCGATCATAGCACAAATATTCCAAATTTTTCACAAATATTCCAAAACACATAGGAAAGAGTTGGCCAGTTACAGTAACCTAATATCCATCGTTATAATCCAATCATAGCACAAATATTCTAAAATTTTCACAAATATTCCAAAACACATAAAAAAATCGACTTTGGCCTTAACAAAGACCATAAGTGAGACGATGAATCCTCACAGCCAGGGATGATAGTTGTGTTGAGGCATGTACCATTCTATCAGCCACTTTGCATACGAAGGCTCAATCTGGTTGAGGTCTTCTGTAGGGATAGGAGGGTCGGTCCCGATGCTATTACTCTCTGACGGTGTCTCCTCCTTAGCTTCAAGCTTGGGAGCAATCTCTTCCCTGATGGTCATCGGTTCTTCCTTGACCTCGACCTTTACTCCCCCGTTTTCCCAATCAATACACAAGGATCTATACAAGTTACGTTATTGTACATGATATCACATGGGGCCCATGAAAGGGTGCACATGATAGTATACATGAGAGCTCAGTAAACATGAGAGTACATGCTCACATGAGTGTACATGAATAATCGAAGCACATGAGTACATGATGATAGTGAAACACACATAACATGAAGTACCCGATGCTCCCGAGGGGGATAACATCTCAAGTAAAGATCCATATAGTACAAATCCGTGTTACCAACGTGATAGCAACAAGTAAAGTAATCTAGAGCGAGAAGTAAAGCCTGAACAAGTATGAAACGGTCAGAGAATGTACTCGCCTGATAACTGAATGTCTGAAGAGGATATACTGTCTGAGGAGAGGTGTCTGGCTCCTAGTCAGAGCAATACAAGTCACAAAGTATCCACAATGATAAAAATAAAGTATACAATGCATACTACATGATTCTAGGTCAATCTGGTCAAAAGTCAACTCTTGGTAAACTCTAATAGTCAAACTAGGTCACAGGAAGTCATACTAGGTTACAGGAAATCAAACTAAGTCAAATAAAGTCAAACAAGGTCAAATAGGGTCAAACTAGTTAAGTTATCTAGGGTTTAGTCAATCAATGGTCAGACTAGTCAAATACTAGTCAATATTGGTTATACCTTAACCTTGTGATGTAGTACCTTAGATAGTCTAGATTGACCTAGCTAACACCTTCTCCTTAACAGTCACCGGCTCTTGTTTGACGATGGAGACTTCCTCCGTGTCGACCTCCAAGGGTTTCTTGCCTCGACCCCTTCCTCGACTAGCAGCACCATCTCGACGAGTCCTAGGAGCTATCTTTCTGACAACAGAAATTTTCATATAGGGTAAAGAAATTTACTCAAGTTATAAAAGTTGTGACGTTGGTTTTTTGCGTTCTTCATCATTAGAGGGAGCAGCACTGGAAAGGTTGTGACATTGGTAGCATGAGAGAGTAAAAATCTGTATCACAAGACTAACAGAATTACTATGTAATCATGTACTCACCAATAACCGGATGTAACTAGAGTCGTTGGGCCTATCGTACAGTAATTTGTGGATCCGCTGGTATAGGCCAGATGTACTTAGTATCTAGTGTATCAGATTAGTATCGGTCTATCGGTTTGGTATAGGACGTATCATATTGGTATTGGCCTTAACAAATTGGTATCGTCATATATCCGATATGTACATGTATCGGCCGAATAGCTCGGATTCATATTGGCCTTATCGATTTGGTATCGGTCATATTCGATAGGTATCAATCGTGTTGGATTAGTATAGACTATTTCGGATTAGTATCGTAGAAGTTTAGTAACAACTGTACTTGGATTTCTCTCTTCTCGAGCTAGAATACCATTGCAAGAGAATCACCAGATCGTGATTGGCCAGTTACAGTAACATACATACTTCCTTTTCCATCAGGAAAAGCGAGATTAAAAAGAAAGTATGTATGTTCTGTAACTGGCCATCTACGCTCTTGTGACTCTCTTGTAATGGTAATCTAGCTCTAGAAGAGAGAAATCTAAGTACAGTTGTTACTAAACCTTCTACGATACTAATCCGAAATGGTATATAATAATCCAACACGGCCGATACCTATCGGATATGACCGATACCAAATCGATAAGGCCAATATGAATCCTAGCTATACGGTCGATACATATCGGATAGGACGATACCAATTCGCTAAGACCAATACCAACCGATACGGCCCATACCAAAACGATAGATCGATACTAATCCGATACGGTCAATACTTATAAGTACCTACGGTCCAGGAGGTTGATCCGCTAGTACATCCATGTACGATCAACGAAATAATAATCCATTTCAATTTAGATGTGAAAATCTGTATCGTAAGACAAACTAAACATAATTAGTTCTATTTCACATGCTTAATTGCCAAGTATGGGAACGAATGGCTTAGAACACAACCCAAAATTCATTCTAGCATACATTAGTGTGAATCATCTACGTTCTGTACATATAGTGTAGTATATGTTCTTATCGTATCTAGTATCTGAAGGATGTAACAGAATCAAGATGAACTCACATAATGTAATACTAAGACATCATCTACTACTATATAAGATATAGTGATAGGTTGTCGTATCATCATTACCGTGGGATGAGGGTCGGAGGACAGTCAACTTTATCTACGGATACATAGTTTCTGCCTCGCCAGTCGAATGGCTTAATTGCCAAGTATGGGAACGAATGGCTCAGAACACAACCCAAAATTCATTCTAGCATACATTAGTATGAATCATCTACGTTCTGTACATATAGTGTAGTATATGTTCTTATCGTATCTAGTATATGAAGAATATAACAGAATCAAGATAAACTCACATAATGTAATACTAAGACATCATCTACTACTATATAAGATATAGTGATAGGTTGTCGTATCATCATTGCCGAGGGATGAGGGTCGAAAGACAGTCAACTTTATATACGGCTACATAGTTTCTGCCTTGCCAGTCGAATGGCTGCAGAGACTATGTCCTGATCACCATGTCGTACCGTAGATTAATGCAAATGGAGCTGGAGCCAAAATACAGAAACCAAAATACAGAATCAAATCCCTGGGACGGATGGCTCAGAACACAACCAACCGGAGAGGATACTCTGAGAGATCCATCTGAGTAGGACGTATACTCTGAGAGATCACCTTTACAAGAATGATATCAGTAGTGGGATTGAGTGCTGGAGGGGATATTATCAGAGTATACGTCCTACTCAGATGGGTCACTCACCGTTACTATTTTTTTCTGATAGCATGGTGGATGTGCTCCGTCAACAAATTCTTGCACCGAGCCAAAACTTTATCCCGGAGCTCAAGTGGACATCCTTGGTGTAGAACTCGAGTGAGAGGTTCCTGACAGCATTGTGGTCTCCTTTGTCAAAGTATCCGTGCTCGTCCCACAACCAATATGGGATGAGCATGGATACTTTGACAAAGGAGACCACCATGCTGTCAGGAACCTCTCACTCGAGCTCTATACCAAGGATATCCCCTTGAGCTTCGGGGCAAAGTTTTGGCTCGGAGCAAGAATCTGTTGAGGGAGCACATCCACCATGCCGTCAGAAAAAATTAATAACGGTGAGAGACCCATCTGAGTAGGACGTATACTCTGATAATATCTCCTCCAGCACTCAATCTCACTACTGATATCATTCTTGTAAATGTGATCTCTCAGAGTATACGTCATACTCAGATAGATCTCTCAGAGTATTCTCTCTTGTTGGTTGTCGTATCATCATTGCCGAGGGATGAGGGTCGGAGGATAGTACAAATAGTCTAATACAAAAACAACTCAATATGTAGTCCAATACAAATAGTCTAATACAAAAACAACTCAATACAAATAGTCCAATACAAATAAGTACTAATAGCTAATGAGAACCATGCTGCTCACACAAACGTTCAGTGATATGATCACGCAACCACCTCAAAAAAGCGAGATTTTGGGCGTGAGGAGAGATGTCGTCCCTTGCAAGGACTGCTTAAAGAGAACCCCCGGTCTCACTAGCTACCGGTGCTGGATGAATAGAACTCCCGGTCTCACTAGCAACCGGTGCCACATACTCCTTAACTGTAGGAGGAGCCACCTCATCATTTACTGTTTTCCTCAAACGACGTGCCGCTCCTCGGGTCATGGGTGCTATCTGGTAAGATCGATAGTCACAAATAATATAATTGTAACATAAGCAAGCTAACTAAAGGAACCATCATGTAATTTGAGTACATTTTCGAAAGCCGATAAAGTATAAAAAAATTTAATTTTTTGCCAAGTGTGAGAACGGATGGCTCAGAACACAACCCAAGATTCATTCAAGCATACATTAGTGTGAATCATCTACGTTCTGTACATATGGTGTAGTATATGTTCTTATCGTATCTAGTATCTGAAGAATGTAACAGAATCAAAATGAACTCACATAATGTAATACTAAGACATCATCTACTACTATATAAGATATAGTGATAGGTTGTCGTATCATCATTGCCGAGGGATGAGGGTCGAAAGACAGTCAACTTTATCTACGGCTACATAGTTTCTGCCTCGCCAATCGAATGGCTGCAGGGACTATGTGTAACACCCTGTTTCTGAAAATTGGGGGTTTTTAAAAATTTATTATTTTTTTATTATTTATTAGTGGTATTTTAGTCATGGTGTGATTTTCTGGTAAATTTAGTTAAGTTAAACCATTTCTAAAGTCATGCTAAGTCATGACTTGTGACTTTGTGACTTTGTTAGTAAACCTTAGTGTAAACCCTAGTTTCTCTAACCTAGAAGTTGTCATGACCATGAGAACTTGACCATAGGCTTAGAATATCATTTTAGTGATTTTTGGCCATAGGGGTATTTTGGTAATTTTTAGGAATTTATTTGGAATTTAGTGGAATTAGTGAGATTTTACTATTCATGGACTTTTAGATTAGTGACTTGCTAATCCCTAACCTAATTACCCTAATCTATAGGTTAAACCCTAACCTAGAATGGCTAAGGGGATTAGATATTCATGGTAGTCAAGCTATATAAATATCTAGATATTATTTATTGATATTTTGCTTAAATTATGCAAAATATCTTAAACCCCTTTACAAAGTCCTTCCCTTAGCTTGCAAGTAACCCAAGGACACCCCCCCCCCATGCTATGACCAGCCAAGAACACCCCCTTGGCAGCCCACACATCCTATATTAACCCCCCACATTAATTCATGATCAATTTACATGAATTTAATCCTAGAAAATCCTATTTTCTTCAAACACCCATAACTTGATCAATTTTGATCCAAATCACCTCTAGTTTCTTGCATTGGACTCCCCTACACTAGAGGGTACTAGTTAGGGCCTGCTATCAAGGGTTTGAGGGGCTTTGGGCATCACCAAGTGGAAGGACACACCCCCCCTCCTTATTGATTTTCATTAGATTTGCACAAATAGGTAAATGTCCATAAACCATGTTAATTTTGTGTTTTCTCTTCATATTTGCATGCATCTAGGTACTAGGGAACTGTAGGATTAGTTGGGTGAAAATTAGGATTAATTTGGTGTCCGTATCGGACACGTATCCATGTTTGAATTTCTGTGTTTGGTGAAATGCCTCAAAGGAGAGGACTTTCAGTTTTTGCAAAACTTTTTACACAAAAACCTAGTCCTAGGCTTCCTAACCCTAACCCTAGTCTACTGCACACAAATCAATGCAGTGTCCGTGTCCAAAACGGACACGAACCCACTGCACGAGACCTTCGTGCAGTGTCCTGCTACCACCCCCTCAGTTCTCACTGTAGACACGACGTGGACACGTGAAATTTGGTGTGGACACGGGGGCAGTGTCTGCGCACACTCCCCCAAAGTTTCACCATGTGTCGTTTTGTGTCGGACACGAAATTCGCTTTGCACTGGTCCTACACTGGGACGCACACACGCACAGACACCAACTTCGCGCGTCTCGTGTCGCGCGGACACGACACAATGACACCTCGTGTTTGCACGAGAGTGTAGCCCATCATGTGGGCTACCCGTGGACACGAGCACGAGATTCCACGTGGCTCGTATCGTGTGCACGAGACACGTGCATCTCTGCACGACGCGGCGCAGAACAGTGCGTATCAGTCGTGTTTTCACGACTGATACGGCCTTCGTGTCGTGTCCAGAGGACACGTAGACACCGTGCAGGGTGTTGGACACGTGTACCTATCCTAGGCGAACACGTAGGCATAACCACGTGTCCTGAGTGTGTGTGTGTCGTGTCCTAGAGTGGACTGCACGCGTGCACGACGCTGTGCACGCGTGTGTGTATCAGGATTTACCCGTGTCATGTTTTTGTGTGTTTGGACACGGGAATTCGTGTCGTGGTGTCGTGTCAGTGTCCTAGGACCCTAGTGTATCTATGGGGGGTTGGTTACCAACCGTTGGTATCGAGCCTTAGCTCGATTAGGTTGTGTAAAATCGGATTACCCAAGTTTTAGTGAAACTGTGTAGTTCACAGTTTTGGGATTTTTTCCAGAATTTGGAAAATCGAATTTTGATTCGATTTTAGTAATAATTTAGGTATTATACTAGTGTATTTTAGTGAGTATATGTGTAGTGTACATGTATGTGAGGGTGTGGGTCGAATTTAAGGGAAATTGGATGTGTGTGTGTATAGTTATGTGCATATACACATATGTGTGTATATGTGTGTTATGTGTGTGTGTATTTGTGTATGGCTGTGGGTGTGTGTGTGTGTTCTGGAAACCAGAACAGCCCCCCCTGTTCTCAGTCCCTCTCTCTATGTCTCTCTCTCATTCACTCTCCTTCACTCTCTCTCTCTCTCTCTATCTATATATATATATATGTTATATATATATATGTTATATATATATATATATGATATATAGTGAGTATATATATATTATTTATTTATTGGTTATATGTGGTATAGATAGTAGGAATACATATTGTATATATATATATATATATTGTAGGTAGGTATTTGTATTATGGCCTATGTGTATATATATAGGCATTAGATAGATGGGTATATCTATGTATGTAGATATATGTTTATATGTACGATTTCTAGTTATAGGTTATATGGAAACCCCGTGACTAGCCATGGCCTATGGCCAAGAGTATTTAGCCTATGGCTTGGGGCTAACCCTAAAAGACCCAAAACCCTACTAGCAACCCTTGTTGACTAAGGGTTGACCAAAGTCAACATTTGGTCGAAAGTGACCTAGTTAACCTAGAAATGACTAGGAATGACCTAAAAACTAGTTGACTAGTGTTGACCTAACTTTGACTAGTGTTGACCTAACTTTGACTAGTTTGACTTTAGAGTTGACCAAGAGTTGACTTTTGACCAGATTGACCTAGAATCATGTAGTATGCATTGTACACTCTATTTTTACCATTGTGGATACATTGTGACTTGTATTGCTCTGATTAGGAGCCATACACCTCTCCTCAGACAGTATATCTTCTTCAGACATTCAGTTATCAGGCGAGTACATTCTCTGACCGTTTCATATTTGCCAGGATTTATATTCTTGCTCTAGCTTACTTTACTTGATGCTGACACGATTGTTATCACGGATTGGTACTATATGGATCTTTTCATGAGATGTTATCCCCCTCGGGAGCATCAGGTACTTTTGTCATGTGTGTTTCACTTACATCATGTATCTCATGCTTCTATTTTCATGTATCTTCATGTATCAGCTAGTGACTCATGTACTCTCATGATCACCGAGCCTCCATGAATCTTCATGAATCACTCACGTATCACCCAATTATGGGCTTATCACGAATCTTAACATAACCTGAATGGATCCTTGTGTATTGATTGGGGATGGGGGAGTGGAAATAGTCATGTGGATATTACCCCAGTAGCTGTAGTCATGAATCACTTCTAGCTGTAGTCATGAATCTCCTATGCCATTTCACATGTCTATATTTTACTCTGACTCACTAGACACTGCTAGTTCTCTATATACAGTAGATATTTCCTTTACAGCTATCTCTTTTGCTACATGTATCTTCCTTCAGCAGTTCCTGTATTTTACTCTATTGCATGCTTTATATCTCCTATCATTCTATGCACTGCGTGAGATGTATTGTGCTCGTTCCCGTCCTGATTGGACCTGTTGAAAATATTACAGAGGATGAGGAGGAGGCCCTGGTGTCTACCTATTATGGAGCAGGACTAGATGATACTTATGTTGTGGACCCTCAGCAGGATCCACCTGCAGCTGAGGATGTTGTTCCAGTAGTCTAGACCAGTTTAGCCTAGGCAGTCTTTTCTATATTTACTTTTGTCTCACATCTGAGTTGTATTTTGAGATGTTGAGTTATGTATAGACTCTTAGTCTTGTATTATGAGTTGACATTCTGGATGTTATGTATCTTAGACACTTAGTCTTATTTCATCTATGCTATGGTTCTCTTTGAGTTACTATCTATCTTCTGTCTTTCGTTCTTCTACCCTAGATGTGATTGAGATGTATATTGTTATGTCACCTCTATTCGGAGAGTATAAACTGTACAGGTACTATGGTATTGTTAGATGATTGACCTAGGACAGCGTTCTACCGCCGACACTGCGGCGTAGGCTGGGCGTTGTTACGTTCTCGTACCCTAACAGTGGGTGCGGGTCGTGACACGTTTTTAGTGGTGGCCCATGCAGGTCTCGAGTTTATGTAGTGGTATTCGAAGTAGAGTATCACTACAGCCTGCGAGAGGATTTGAGGAATAGGCTTAGAGAGAGTGGATACTCAATCACTGCTAGGATACTTTGAGAGATTCCTGGGATGACCCTTGAGAATCTCATTTGAAATTACGATTTAAATTCCTTTTCCCTTGATCGAATTTGGTTTGGAGGATTCACTGTAGAACTTTGAATCCTGGTGTTAGTTGATAATTTTAAAATTTTTGTAGTTGTTGATTTTAATTTCTTAGTGTTAGATTAATATCTTTTATTTTTTTAGGGTACTCAATCACAATTATGAGAAAACTCTTATCTGTTTCTTGCCATCTAATCCTCTTGCTAATTGCCTTTCATTGAAATGAACTGTCCTCTCTATTTTGCACCTTGCTTAAACTCTTTCTACCAATCTATGTGACTGTATCCCAAACCTGACTTACTCGACATTTCCTCAAATCAAGACTTTATTGAGACCTTCTAACCTTGACCCTTGATTGATCGAACCCTAACTATATTCATCTAGTAGCCTATCTATCCCTAGGACTGTGTTCCTAAATTATTTACTAGATTCCTGATTAATTTTATTTCATGAGTTAAATTGATCTTCTTCAATTTTTGCATCAATTTGTCACGTCTCGAACTCCCACTTTCTATTCTAGATCATTGGACGTCCTTTACCGTGACTTAGATATTCAGAGTATAATACTAGCTGTTACCTCCCAACAAACTTCACATGTAAGACCTAGACTAGCCTACCTTCATGTAGGTATTCCATGTCCCACTAAAACCCGTCCCCTTGTACTCTATTTTCTTGATATAATTTTCTGGTCAAATGGCTAAACCATAACCTCTACCATGATACCAAATTGATTCTTATTTCAATTAGAGACCCACCTTGGCTCAATTCTTTCGACCTGGCATGTGATGGTGTTCTGCTTGAACCCTCAAATACTTAACCTTGTACCTTACCTTGAATGCTTGACCCGATTGGTTAAGAATCTTGGACTATGTCTCTTCCTTCATCATTCCACCCTTACTTATATCTTATGCTATAAATTTATCCTTAAATTTACAAGCTTATCCTTTTCGAGCTTGATCACGATATATTTTATTGGGTGTACACCCACTAATATATTATCTAATCAGAACTGGCGCATGATGGTCTGATCAACCTATTGCGTTTTGGTTCGCTTTTTCATATATTAATCTACGTGGATGGAGACATAATTAAACTTGCCCTAGAATCTTATCCACAACAGCCTTGACAATTCTCCTTGGAATTATTTTATCACCTATGAACCTCGTATTCATACCCAGTTGGATTAAATTTAATCATGACCTGGATCTTCATCATTGGATGCTCGTGCTCATACTTGATTTCATTAATTTCCCATCTTGTCCAATCTCAATTTATCCTAAAATTGATCAACTTAGATCATGTCAAGACAAAAATCTATTCGTGATTGTTTGTACCTAAATTTTCAATTTTCTTTTTATGGAATGGTAACTTTAATGATTTCTCACTTGTTAATGACCCATTTTCATATAGGGTGGTAGACGACCCTATAGCCTTGATGATTGTTGTTCCCTTACCTTCCCAATTAGGACACCTTAGATTGCTTGTACGTTTTGATACCATAGGACAGTATTGATCTAGAATGACTAGTACACCTAGATGAGACCACAGACTGTTCCATTTAACCTGTCCCCCTGGTACCACTATTCATCATGATTTTGGTTCAATATAGGCCATAGACCTTTCCCACTCTAAATTATGATCACCGTAGACACATTACCGTGACTTTTAAATTTGGAGCACAAGGCTAGTTGTTTTCTCAAAACTGATTTCACGTACATGACCTAGACATGACATACTACACCCATGACCTTAGTGTTCCACTCAGGCATACCATTGTATGCTTCATTTGCTTAGTACGATTTTCCTGACCCGAGACTCCATCCTGATTTACCCCATGAAGCTACCTTTGGCTTCGATTTGAATTCAGGACACCTTATGACCTAAAACTGCCAACAAATTTTTTGGACATAACTCAGTATAGGTCTACTACCCCTATTTTGCTTGTTGACCTTGTATGTTGCCCAGGTAGTGGCTTCGTCCTTGATTATTGGAGGGTTGACCTAGAGGAGTACGACCATCTGAATTTCGAGGACGAAATTATTTTAAGGTGGGTAGACTTGTAACACCCTGTTTCTGAAAATTGGGGGTTTTTAAAAATTTATTATTTTTTTATTATTTATTAGTGGTATTTTAGTCATGGTGTGATTTTCTGGTAAATTTAGTTAAGTTAAACCATTTCTAAAGTCATGCTAAGTCATGACTTGTGACTTTGTGACTTTGTTAGTAAACCTTAGTGTAAACCCTAGTTTCTCTAACCTAGAAGTTGTCATGACCATGAGAACTTGACCATAGGCTTAGAATATCATTTTAGTGATTTTTGGCCATAGGGGTATTTTGGTAATTTTTAGGAATTTATTTGGAATTTAGTGGAATTAGTGAGATTTTACTATTCATGGACTTTTAGATTAGTGACTTGCTAATCCCTAACCTAATTACCCTAATCTATAGGTTAAACCCTAACCTAGAATGGCTAAGGGGATTAGATATTCATGGTAGTCAAGCTATATAAATATCTAGATATTATTTATTGATATTTTGCTTAAATTATGCAAAATATCTTAAACCCCTTTACAAAGTCCTTCCCTTAGCTTGCAAGTAACCCAAGGACACCCCCCCATGCTATGACCAGCCAAGAACACCCCCTTGGCAGCCCACACATCCTATATTAACCCCCCACATTAATTCATGATCAATTTACATGAATTTAATCCTAGAAAATCCTATTTTCTTCAAACACCCATAACTTGATCAATTTTGATCCAAATCACCTCTAGTTTCTTGCATTGGACTCCCCTACACTAGAGGGTACTAGTTAGGGCCTGCTATCAAGGGTTTGAGGGGCTTTGGGCATCACCAAGTGGAAGGACACACCCCCCCCTCCTTATTGATTTTCATTAGATTTGCACAAATAGGTAAATGTCCATAAACCATGTTAATTTTGTGTTTTCTCTTCATATTTGCATGCATCTAGGTACTAGGGAACTGTAGGATTAGTTGGGTGAAAATTAGGATTAATTTGGTGTCCGTATCGGACACGTATCCATGTTTGAATTTCTGTGTTTGGTGAAATGCCTCAAAGGAGAGGACTTTCAGTTTTTGCAAAACTTTTTACACAAAAACCTAGTCCTAGGCTTCCTAACCCTAACCCTAGTCTACTGCACACAAATCAATGCAGTGTCCGTGTCCAAAACGGACACGAACCCACTGCACGAGACCTTCGTGCAGTGTCCTGCTACCACCCCCTCAGTTCTCACTGTAGACACGACGTGGACACGTGAAATTTGGTGTGGACACGGGGGCAGTGTCTGCGCACACTCCCCCAAAGTTTCACCATGTGTCGTTTTGTGTCGGACACGAAATTCGCTTTGCACTGGTCCTACACTGGGACGCACACACGCACAGACACCAACTTCGCGCGTCTCGTGTCGCGCGGACACGACACAATGACACCTCGTGTTTGCACGAGAGTGTAGCCCATCATGTGGGCTACCCGTGGACACGAGCACGAGATTCCACGTGGCTCGTGTCGTGTGCACGAGACACGTGCATCTCTGCACGACGCGGCGCAGAACAGTGCGTATCAGTCGTGTTTTCACGACTGATACGGCCTTCGTGTCGTGTCCAGAGGACACGTAGACACCGTGCAGGGTGTTGGACACGTGTACCTATCCTAGGCGAACACGTGGGCATAACCACGTGTCCTGAGTGTGTGTGTGTCGTGTCCTAGAGTGGACTGCACGCGTGCACGACGCTGTGCACGCGTGTGTGTATCAGGATTTACCCGTGTCATGTTTTTGTGTATTTGGACACGGGAATTCGTGTCGTGGTGTCGTGTCAGTGTCCTAGGACCCTAGTGTATCTATGGGGGGTTGGTTACCAACCGTTGGTATCGAGCCTTAGCTCGATTAGGTTGTGTAAAATCGGATTACCCAAGTTTTAGTGAAACTGTGTAGTTCACAGTTTTGGGATTTTTTCCAGAATTTGGAAAATCGAATTTTGATTCGATTTTAGTAATAATTTAGGTATTATACTAGTGTATTTTAGTGAGTATATGTGTAGTGTACATGTATGTGAGGGTGTGGGTCGAATTTAAGGGAAATTGGATGTGTGTGTGTATAGTTATGTGCATATACACATATGTGTGTATATGTGTGTTATGTGTGTGTGTATTTGTGTATGGCTGTGGGTGTGTGTGTGTGTTCTGGAAACCAGAACAGCCCCCCCCTGTTCTCAGTCCCTCTCTCTATGTCTCTCTCTCATTCACTCTCCTTCACTCTCTCTCTCTCTCTCTATCTATATATATATATATGTTATATATATATATGTTATATATATATATATATATGATATATAGTGAGTATATATATATTATTTATTTATTGGTTATATGTGGTATAGATAGTAGGAATACATATTGTATATATATATATATATATATATATATTGTAGGTAGGTATTTGTATTATGGCCTATGTGTATATATATAGGCATTAGATAGATGGGTATATCTATGTATGTAGATATATGTTTATATGTACGATTTCTAGTTATAGGTTATATGGAAACCCCGTGACTAGCCATGGCCTATGGCCAAGAGTATTTAGCCTATGGCTTGGGGCTAACCCTAAAAGACCCAAAACCCTACTAGCAACCCTTGTTGACTAAGGGTTGACCAAAGTCAACATTTGGTCGAAAGTGACCTAGTTAACCTAGAAATGACTAGGAATGACCTAAAAACTAGTTGACTAGTGTTGACCTAACTTTGACTAGTGTTGACCTAACTTTGACTAGTTTGACTTTAGAGTTGACCAAGAGTTGACTTTTGACCAGATTGACCTAGAATCATGTAGTATGCATTGTACACTCTATTTTTACCATTGTGGATACATTGTGACTTGTATTGCTCTGATTAGGAGCCATACACCTCTCCTCAGACAGTATATCTTCTTCAGACATTCAGTTATCAGGCGAGTACATTCTCTGACCGTTTCATATTTGCCAGGATTTATATTCTTGCTCTAGCTTACTTTACTTGATGCTGACACGATTGTTATCACGGATTGGTACTATATGGATCTTTTCATGAGATGTTATCCCCCTCGGGAGCATCAGGTACTTTTGTCATGTGTGTTTCACTTACATCATGTATCTCATGCTTCTATTTTCATGTATCTTCATGTATCAGCTAGTGACTCATGTACTCTCATGATCACCGAGCCTCCATGAATCTTCATGAATCACTCACGTATCACCCAATTATGGGCTTATCACGAATCTTAACATAACCTGAATGGATCCTTGTGTATTGATTGGGGATGGGGGAGTGGAAATAGTCATGTGGATATTACCCCAGTAGCTGTAGTCATGAATCACTTCTAGCTGTAGTCATGAATCTCCTATGCCATTTCACATGTCTATATTTTACTCTGACTCACTAGACACTGCTAGTTCTCTATATACAGTAGATATTTCCTTTACAGCTATCTCTTTTGCTACATGTATCTTCCTTCAGCAGTTCCTGTATTTTACTCTATTGCATGCTTTATATCTCCTATCATTCTATGCACTGCGTGAGATGTATTGTGCTCGTTCCCGTCCTGATTGGACCTGTTGAAAATATTACAGAGGATGAGGAGGAGGCCCTGGTGTCTACCTATTATGGAGCAGGACTAGATGATACTTATGTTGTGGACCCTCAGCAGGATCCACCTGCAGCTGAGGATGTTGTTCCAGTAGTCTAGACCAGTTTAGCCTAGGCAGTCTTTTCTATATTTACTTTTGTCTCACATCTGAGTTGTATTTTGAGATGTTGAGTTATGTATAGACTCTTAGTCTTGTATTATGAGTTGACATTCTGGATGTTATGTATCTTAGACACTTAGTCTTATTTCATCTATGCTATGGTTCTCTTTGAGTTACTATCTATCTTCAGTCTTTCGTTCTTCTACCCTAGATGTGATTGAGATGTATATTGTTATGTCACCTCTATTCGGAGAGTATAAACTGTACAGGTACTATGGTATTGTTAGATGATTGACCTAGGACAGCGTTCTACCGCCGACACTGCGGCGTAGGCTGGGCGTTGTTACGTTCTCGTACCCTAACAGTGGGTGCGGGTCGTGACACTATGTCCTGATCACCATGTCGTACCGTAGATTAATGCAAATAGAGCTGGAACTGGAGCCAAAATACAGTACTACTTCACCATGTCATACCATTTTACTCTCTTTTTCTCTCTCCTCTCCCCCCTCCGGCGCTCTCACTCTCTCCGGCGCTCTCATACTACTAATTCCTATGTGTTTTAAGTATGAGAACGGATGGCTCAGAACACAACCCAAGATTTATTCTAGCATACATTAGTGTGAATCATCTATATTCTGTATACATATCGTACAGTATATGTTCTTATCGTATCTAGTATCTGAAGGACGTAACAGAATCAAGATGAACTCACTAATGTAATACTAAGACATCATCTACTACTATATAAAATATAGTAATAGGTTGTCGTATCATCATTGCCGAGGGATGAGGGTCGGAGGACAGGCAACTTTATCTACGGCTATATAGTTTCTGCCTCGCCAGTCAAATGGCTGCAGGGACTATGTCCTGATCACCATGTCGTATCGTAGATTAATGCAATTAATGGAGCTGGAAATATTCGTCGCTAACCGGTAACTAGTCCGTCGCTAACTGAGATTGTCACATACACATATGTATATCACAGCTAGATGTATAGATATATACATCTATACAGAAGCACACAACTAATAGAACTCGCACTGTCCTTGAGATAGTGAACATATACACCATGAATCCAAATGCCATATATATTCACATTTACTAATCCAAACACCACCAAACTAATGGAACACCCAATATGGATAACACATTATTTAGCCAATATATAAACTCAGATGAATTTGAGAAGCAAAGCCACCCGCCGCCCCCGACCAAAGTCCGCCGCCCCAAGCTCGCCGCCCAGTAGTTCGGTTGCATATATACATAAAGAGTGCTTATGGGTGTGCGTCGGTTGCAAATAGCCCCGACGCACCTGCCCCAAGCCAGCCGCCCAGCCTCCGACACCGCTGCCCCAAGTCCACCGCCCAGCCCCGACCCAAGCCAGCCGCCCAGCCCTGGACGCCCCAGCCCCAATCCCGCCTCCCAGACCACGACGCCCCCGCCCCAAGCCCACCGCCCAGCCCCCGACCCAAGCCAGCCGCCCAGCCCCCGACGCCCCCGTCCCAAGCCAGCCGTCCAGCCCCCGACGCTCCAGCCCCAAGCCCGCTTCCCAGACCCCGACGCCCCCGTCCCAAGCCCACCGCCCAGCCCCCGACCCAAGCCAGCCGCCCAGCCCCCGACGCCCCCGCCCCAAGCCAGCCGCCCAGCCCCTGACGCCGCCGCCCCAAGCCCACCGCCCAGCCCCCGACCTAAGCCAGCCGTCCAGCCCCGGACGGTCCAGCCCCAAGCGTGCCGCCCAGCCCCTATACGACACCGCGAGAGAGAGAGAGAGAGAGAGATCGAGAGAGAGAGAGGGGGTTACCTTCGGGAGAGAGAGAGGAGAGGATGCCGACGTCGACGACGACACCGACGCCGATCACCGAAGCCGACACCGGCGAGAGCGAGAGAGAGAGAGAAGAGAGAGTGAATTTTGGGGGAATGCGAAAAGTTCCTCCTGTTGTTTCATTTAAAGTCTGGTACGTATATATAGCGACGGACTAGCGACTGGCACAAACCCGTCGCCCAGCAGTCGCCTTTTTTGATACGTGCCGACTGAATATCCATCGCTAAGTCGTCGAAGATATGTCCCGCCAATTCTCTACACAATTCTCGCCAAATAATCGACTGCGTAGCGACGACTATAAATCCGTCGCTATAACTCCGACAGTCTAGCGACGGATGTGCAACCTTTCTTCCTCCTAAAATTAAAATAAAAATGGCAAAGGCGTGTGGTCGGTAATCAGTCGGCGAGCTGCCACGAAGCCGTCGCTAACGTCGACTGAAAAATTACGTCGCTAAATATCCGTCGCTAATTTAGTATATTTTGGTAGTGATATAAGATAAAATACGTACACGTATTCAAAAATACATAATACGAACCACAGGCATTACAGTTGGGGACCATAACCCTAATGAATGCACATATTTATATATGTGTTGATATTTCTAATTTGGCCTCTCATCAAATTAGAATTATCTCTGGTATCTACATATTAATTCCATGACAATTATACCCTTAAGCCAATTTCCAAATAGACCACTTTAATTTGGCTTAATTATTTAGAAAGCCCAAACACAATTAATTTTACATGTGTGGCCCCTTAATTATTGAATAATTCCAACAATCTTCCACTGGACCACATGTGTGACCTTATAATTGTGTTAACCTTAGTGAGCTCATAAATTGCTATCTTAATCCTTAGGGTATATCATGACAATCTCGTCAATTAACCATATCAACATAGGATCAAAGCGGCCTTCGTCACATATAGTGTAACTAAACCATCAATGGTCACATATACCAATATAGCTAAACGACATAGATCAATCATGGATGTATAGCATGAAAATTACACGCAATATGATCAATACATGTCTATTTCCAACTGGTCCTCCTTAACTTTAATGAGATCAATACTTTAACATAATGAACTGAATTTCCATATTTCTGATCAGATAAATATCCAAAATACTTTAATACATAAATGTGTCCAAAACCAAATAGCATAACCTGATGTGGATCTCCTGCTGTGTTAGCATCCAACAAAATCGGAGTCGAAATACCTTATGATCTTCAGAATTATTCCATCTCCTACAAAGAGCATATAAATTCTTGTTCTCTATTAATTACTTAAGTAGTTTGGCTCCTACCCAATGATCCATCCATATATGCTTAAATATTTGCCTAACATCCGAATATGTACGCAATATCCTGACGCTTACATACTTAAGCATACATTAGACTCCCTACAACTGGTCATGAAGAAAAAATCTATTGTATTTTCTTAATTTTAAGGCTATTCTTTAGGGCACTGATTGAGACTGAACTTGTCTCCTTTAGCGACTAGGGTGTCACCTGGTTTGCATTCCTGCATGCCAAATCTTTTAAGCACTTTATCGATATAGCTCTTTTGTGATAATCCAAGAATACCTCGAGAACGATCTCGGTATATCTGGATTCCTAATACAAAAGAAATGACACCAAGATATTTCTTCTGAAAGTTATTTGGTAGAAATTTTTAGTGTCGTACAATTTACCTATATCATTTTTGGCAAGCAGTATGTCATTAACATATATAACTAAAGAAAATTGTTTACTCCCACTGAACTTGTGATATACACAATCTTTATTAGTGTTTATCTCAAAAATCAAATGCAATAATCACTGGTAAAACTTTAAGTACCTTCAACGAGAATCCTGCTTAAGTCTATGAATAGATTTTGTCATTTTGTAAATCATATACTTTGGGTCTTTCGACACAAAGTTTTCTGTATGCACCATAAATTGTTTCGTCGATGTTACCATTGAAAAACACAATTTTGACATCCATTTAATGTAACTCAAGATCAAAATATGCAACAAGTGTTGTGATTGTTTTAAAAGAGTTTTTCAAAGATACCGTAGAGAAAGTCTCTCTAAAATCAATCACTTCCTTTTGAGTAAAGCCTTTAGCTACAAGACGTACTTTATACCTCTCCACATTACCCTTCGAATCCTTCTTGGTTTAAATATCCATTTACAACCAATGGGCTTCACATCTTTTAGTAATGGGACAAGTTCCCAAACTTTATTGTCTTGCATGGACTTATACTCCTCATTCATTGCATCAATCCACTCTTGAGAATTGGAACTTTTTATGGCCTGACGGAAGTTGATTAGATCATCTTCCAATATTCCATGGTCTTTCTCATGTTCCTGGAGAAATATGATAATATTATCCAAAATTATGTTTCGCCTTTCTCTTGTGGACCATCTTAACATTATCGGTTCTTGAGGTTGTTGAGTTTGTTCCTCAGAAATAATTACCTTATCTTGAATGGGGGTGCCGCTACATTATCTTGTCAAGGTATCTTAACAACGACTTATAGAGGTAATTCGACATTGTCTTGTTGAGGCTCCGAATTTACTTCTTGATCAAAGACAGATACATAATCATGTAAATCTTCAAAAGTGATAGTAGGAATCACAATCGATTCCTCCTCAAAGACAATGTCCCAAACTTTATTTCTTCCCCAAACTCAACATCCTCAAAATTATATTTCTCGTTTTAAAATTTTCTTTTGTGTGGGATCGTATAATTATTAACCCCTTGATCTATCAGCAGAGCCAATAAAGTAGCTGCTTACAATTGAACTTTGGTCTGTATTTCCTTTACACATTATTATAAACATTAAAGTCTATAAAGTCAATGAAATCCAAATCTCATCAGACACAAGTCGTTCAACTCCATTTCTAGAGATGTGACCTAATCACTTATGTCATAATGAGGCTAAAACATTTATTGTTAATTTTGCGTTTAGTACCACATGACTCTACTTGCAAGGTTTCATTGTAAGATGCAATAGTTTCAAGTGAATATATGTTATCATAAACCTCAAAGGAACCATTACCAATAATATTTGGATTTAAAGATAGACTAAACTTATTATTTCCAAATGAACAATGATAACCAGATTTGTCCATTAGGGAAACTGAAACTAAATTTCGTCTAAAAGACGGCACAATAAAAGTGTCTATCAAATCCAAATAATAACCTAAAATATCCTATTGCGTCCACTTCTACCGATTTGTCGTCACCCACATAGATATATCTTTCACCATCAATTGACTTTCGGTAACTCAGGAGGAAACCTTGCCTAGAATATTAATGTGGATAGTTCCACCAGAATCTAACTACCATGAGTTTCTTGGTACTAAATCAAAATTAACCTCAGAACAGATCAAATTTAGAAATGTACTTTTCTTTATACGACATGCGTGGTACTTTGTACATTTCTTCCTTACGTGTCATGTCTTATCACAAAAGAACAACCCTTAGTTTTATATTGTTGTTTCTTTTGATCTGGACCCTTAGCAACTACTGTATTTATTTATTTATTTATTTATTTATTTATTTATTTATTTTTGCCCTTAAAATTTATCCCATTAAATATGAAAATTAAAATCTTATTGGTAGATATTTTAACAACATTAACTGTAAAGAGAACAAAGCAACAAAAAACAAACATGCTCTAACAAATAACCAAAGCGTAAAATATAGTCAAACAAACTCAAATAATTGTGAACCCCATCTCAAGATACCTAGTACATCATTAATATCAAGTCTTTGGACAGTGATATTAACTGCAAGTGGTATTCTTGGTGTAATGATCAAACGTTGACAATAAATCATGTTAAATAATAAGCCTATCTTTGGATCGGGTTATTATTCACATGTAAACCTTACAATTGTCACACATTTATCACTACAAGTATGTGTGCAATTCGGCCAAGTATTAACCTTCCTTTGGGCCGACTAATACCCGCATGAATATACACACACAAACATCCGACATCACTCGTAGACTATCTACGCAAGAGAGGTCACTTTGGCAACATCTTGTTTCAATGAGTCTACTTAGAATATTGGACTATTGCTAGTCATAAAAGGCACCAAAAAAATTGAAGTGGACTAAATTTTACAAAACTGAATCATGTCCAAAACCTTCTGCTTATTTAAATTAAATAAACATAAATCCTTATGAACTTGCATATTTTTAAATTTAAATAATCAACCGATTAAACTCTAACAAATATATGCATCAACAGATAATATCAAATAATTCATAAGGATGACTTTAAATAGAATAATCTATAGAAGGCCAAATATATGCATCAACAGATTACATCAACTAATCCACAAGGATTACTTCAAATAAAATAATCTACTGAACACAAAATCTGAATTATATATAATATATTTCCATTTATGCTTTTAGCGAGCACCATATCAGTTGATTATGCCAAGAAAATACTAGCAATTAATGATTTTCTTAATGCTCAATATTTCAGAAGATTTTCTTAATATCCGAAACTATCACATTTTGTTGCAATATTAATACTTAAAACATAATTGATAGTAACATGCTAGAATCCGTAAAGACCCATAAACAGAAGTTGCAATATTGATGACCATAAACAATTGGTAACCATAAACAAAAGTTGCAATATTGATACTTAAACAGAAGTGATAGTAACATAAGTGATAGTAACATGCTAGAATCCGTAAAGACCCATAAACAGAAGTTGTAATATTGATGACCATCAGTAGATCGGTGACCGGCAGAAGCAAAAAATAGCATGTCTTACCAAATAAAACCACAAAGCAATACCTAAATTAACTCCTAACAGATCCAAAGATAAATACCGGACCCAAACAATAAAAATAAAAATAAAAAATACAATGATTTGACTTATATATAAAATAAACCAGCAGTATACATAATGAGGGTTTTAATTTGTGGATCTTGATAGATCAACCAGAACCCTAAATTAAATTAGATCGAAGATCTAGGGTTTCTGAATAACAATAAATAAAAAATTGGATTCTAAATTTCGACGTCATAAATCAAACAGGAGGCTCTGATACCACTTGTTAGAAGTTTTATTGTGCTCTGTCGATTCATGAGATGAAGAACGTAAATTAAATTGCTGAAGCGTACCTGAATCCATTGCTAGACTTGATGGATGTTGAAGCGATCGTCTCTTTATTTGGTTCGATCTTCCAACCCGCTACGGCCCTTAATAACAAAGATGAAATCTTTGTTCCTCTCTTTGTTTATGGGAATACAGAAGAGAATAGAGAAAACCCTCTCTTGGTGGTCGTATGAGTTGGGGACCATAACCCTAATGAATACATATATTTATATATGTGTTGATATTTCTAATTTGGCCCTCATCAAATTAGAATTATCTCTGGTATCTACACATTAATTCCATGACAATTATACCCTTAAGCCAATTTCCAAATAGACCACTTTAATTTGGCTTAATTATTTAGATAGCCCAAATACAATTAATTTTACAGGTGTGGCCCCTTAATTATTGAATAATTCCCACAAAACGACTTTATAACTTATTTTCAGAAAACTATTTTCAAAAATAAATTTCAGAAAATATATCCAAACGGACTCTTTATTTCGTAGTTATTGTTGTCAATCAACTATTTCACATACGGAACAAAAATTCTAGTCTAGCGCACAACAATAGACTGTCCAGGAACGGAGAAAGGAGATCATGAATAATGTTGACATTTCCAAATGCTTCCAGTATTGTTGTCAACAACCAGATACGATCAGTATTCACACAAAGGTTATTGTTCAAATTTGTTCACCTTCGTCTACATATGAGAAGTAAGTGTATTTAAAGATAATATCTACAATGAACAATGAAATGTCCACCCATTTTCCTAAGTAATGATAAGTATAAAAAAGTTAAAGTAAAAAAAAAAGCAAAAAATGAGCATTTCTTAGTTACCCACTGACCAACATCAAGGAGGCGGCGGAGGGAGGAGGAGCTGGCGTCGACGTCAGGTGCGTGGACGTCCAGAGGAGGAGGGGGAGCCGACATCGGAGTCAGGGGCGTGACATCCAGGGGAACAGGAGGCGGAGATGGCGTATTCGGGCGTCGAGAGGAGGAGGGGATCGTGGGTGGAATTTGGAGAGGAGGAGGAGGGGATCGTGGGTGGAATTTGGAGGGATCGATTTGGGAATAAAAAAGGAAGTTGTCTTTGTTGAATATATTTTTGCTAGCGATAGTCCGCCACGCACTCTTTGTTTAAAATTTCAAATAGTGACGAAAATATTCCCTCACTAAAAAAATTATTAGGAAGCCCCGACGCTTTAGTGACAAAAAAGTTACGTCCAATGAGTTGTACTAAAAATTCGTATACGTTCAGTCGCCGTTCAGTCGCTAGTCTAGTGATTAACTAGTTTCAGTCTCAGTCGCTAATGTGCAATATTTATGTAGTGATGCTAGGAAATTATTTCTAGAGTACATATAAAATACATCAAAATTGGTGTTAACCTATTATTCTATTCTATTGGGACCATATTTCCGATCAACCATGATCGGGATTTATGGTGACATACTTAACGGGAATAACTAAGTTACTCCTGCTATACAACCAAAGTATAGAACGTCTTCTGTAACTGATGCACTGAAATTTCTAAAGAAGTTAGAACTTTTTCGTTAGTGAATTAATCGTGTGGTATAACCCAAGATATCTGTTATGTGAATCAATTGTGTGGTATAACCCATGCATGATATCTGATTTAATCCATGAGTCAATATTATTGAGTAATGAATGCAATGTAAGCATGCCCTCTATAAAATTGTTGTCGATTATTCAGCACTGCAAGCACAGCTAGTCATGCTCCAAATTAACCACCGACCGCTTGGATTCCTCCTCCTCCTCTCCTTGTTCTCATAACCAATGCCGCCGCGCCCATGACCGGAAGCGGCTTTAGCCTCAAGCTCATCCACAGATTCAGCGCGCTCTCCGTTTCGTCCCGGAATACTTACCGACAAGCAGCGCTTGGAAAGGCTGCTCCAGCAATCCAAAACTAGCGTTTCGTGGCTGAATTCCTCGATCGGCCTAGCCGGCGCCAACATCACCACCATTCAAGCTCCCATGTTCTCTAGACCACCCTTGTTCATGGTGGTCGTCAGCATCGGAACCTTTCCTCGAAGGAGGTCCTACTATCTCGAGATGAACCCGGGAAGCAGCATAACGTGGATACAGTGCCGCCCATGCAGCCCGTGCTTCCCCCAGACTGCCAAATTGTTCAGTCCTCACTAGTCTTCAACCCACAGCTTCCTCCCTTGCCACCACCGCTTATGTGCTCGTCCATACCAATGTCACGAAGGAAAATGCACGTACAGAACCACCTTAGCAGACCATTCCTACATATCAGGTGTGATCTCTAGGGATAATTTCGGCTTCCATTGTTCAAGCTTGCCTCCCGGAGAATACCAAGGCATTCGCAACTTGGCCTTCGGCTGTACTCACTCGACAAACGTTCGTTTCAACAGATATCCTCACGGCAGCTTCGGGTTGGATACAAACCCTATTTCGTTCACGAGGCAGACGGTTGGCCACACGGACGGTCGCTTCTCCTATTGCCTGCCGCCTACTGGTGCAAATTTTCGCTGCTACTTGAGGTTCGGTGCAGATATTGTCATGCATGGCCGCGTCCAGAGGACACCATTCCATACGACGTACGGCTTGTACTACGTCCAAATGAACGGCATCAGCCTCGGCAATTAACCGGCTGCGTCTTCCTCGTGGGGTCTTCGAGCACCATCCAGATGGGTCCGGCGGATGCATCTTGGACATCGGAACCGGTGTTATGTTAGAATTCTCTAAAGACACCACACAAGTGTATATTGGAAGAAGACTCTAATTTCTTGTTCTTTTCTTTCAAAGCAGAGATCCCATATTAATAGGAATACAAAGTGCTAGAATAAAGACCAAATACATAATTCTAAAGAAAGGAAAGATCATTAAGGACTTTAATGACTTACCAAATACATAATTCTAAAGAAAGGAAAGATCTTTAAGGACTTTAATGACTTACCAAAAACCTACGAAAGGAAAATGACAACTAACTGACAACTAATTATTAACAATCAACCCCTAATTAGTTTGTCTTTCACATCCCGCACTCGAAGTCGCTCCCGCATTTCAACGAACTTGTTCCTTGCAAGTGCTTTGGTGAGTATGTCAGCAAGTTGGTCGTTAGTGTGTACATATTCGACCTCGATCATCCCACGCTTCACGCAGTCCCTAATGTAATGGTAGCGAGTATCAATATGCTTTGAACGATCATGATACACGGGATTCTTTGTTAGTGCAATGGCTGACTTGTTGTCAATCATAAGAGTTGCCTTGCACCTAACCCGCTTCCGAATATCATCAAGTAGGTTGAGTAACCATACTCCTTGCTGTGCCGCAATCGAAGCTGATATGTATTCGGCCTCGCAAGAAGATAAGGCTACAACCCGTTGCTTCTGCGACATCCAAGTGATGATGTTCCGACCTAGGAAGTACGCAACTCCCGTAGTACTCTTCCTGTCATCAACACTCCCTCCATGATCACTGTCGCAGTAGCCAATTAGCTTTTGTCCTCCACCAGCATTCCTCTCATAGCAAAGTCCAAACCGGCTTTTGCCCTTTAAATATCGTAAGATATGCTTTACCACCGCAAGATGTTGGGTGTTGGGCTTCTGCATGAACCTGCTTGCTATCCCTACGACATATGCAATATCCGGACGCGTATTCACCAAGTATCTCAAGCATCCTATTGCGCTCTTATACTCCGTAGGGTCCACCAAAGGATAATCGTCCGTCTTGCTCAACTTGAGCCTTGGTTCCATCGGAACTTGACTAGGGTTGCAGTCTTCCATCCCATACTTCTGAAGAATTTTTAACGTATACGAAGACTAACAAAGGGTAATTACCTGAGGTGTTTGGGATACCTCTATCCCCAAGTAGTAGGTGAGCAATCCAAGATCGCTCATGCTGAAGAGCTCCTTCATCTGAGTTTTGAACTTTTCAACTTCCACGCTGCTTAACCCGGTGATAATGAGATCATCAACATAGACTCCAACCAGCAGGTTGGAGTTCCCCACAACTTTCTTGTAGACGGCGTGTTTAGTCGGACTTCTTTCAAATCCTAATAAGGATAGGCTCTGATCGAGCTTGAAATTCCAAGCCCGCGGGGCTTGTCGAAGACCATACAATGCCTTCTTGAGCTTCAACACCTTGTGCTCTTGTCCAGTAATGCCAAAACCTGGGGGTTGAGAGACATATACCTCCTCTTCTAGATCGCCATTCAAGAACGCCAATTTGACATCCATGTGATGGATGTCCCATCCCTCCTCCGCTGCTAAAGCAATAAGTAGTCGGACGGTTTCTAATCTCGCCACCGGTGCAAACATCTCGTTGAAGTTAACCCCTTGTCTCTGCACATAGCCCTTCGCCACGAGCCGAGCTTTATGCTTCAAAATATTGTCATCAGGATCTTGCTTCGTCTTGAATACCCACTTCAATCCGATGGATTTTTGACCACTTGGGAGATTGGTGATTTTCCAAGTATCATTATCCCGGATCGAGGCTAACTCCTCCTCCATAGATCTTCTCCAGCTTGGATCGTCTTTGGCCTCTTCGAAAGTTGTTGGCTTCCCTGCTGCAAAGAGGCAAAGCCCAGCCTCTTCCTGCTGCAAGTCCATTTCTTTGGTCTCGCCGTAGACCTCCTTAAGTGACCGGAACCGAATTGGTCTGCTCACAGTTGAAGAGGACCCGCTCTTTGATGAAGACAAAGAGCCCATAGAGGAAGTCGGTGATGTAGTTGGGGAGTTGTCGTGCACTGGAGGAGATTCTTCAAAACTGGACTTCGAACTCACCTCGGGAGCCACGTCTACAGAGGAGGGAGCTGCGGCCGCGGTGAGGGGTTGCTGGGCCGTGGTGGGGGTGGCCAACCCGTCGCCAGGAGGGAGGGCGGGGGGTGCGTCCGTAGCGGGATGAGTTGCTGCTCCTTCTGCCGTTGGCAGAATTTGATTTGAAACAGAGAGCTCATCTCCAATTTTTTCTTCCCAATCCCACTTCGCTTCTTCGTGAAAGATAACGTCCCGGCTGATTACTAGCTTCCCGGTTGATGGATTGAACAATGGATAGGATTTTGAGCCCGTCTCATAGCCGATAAACACCATCCGCGTGCTTCTATCCGCTAGCTTCGCGAGATTTGGCTTCATTGTTTTTGCATACGCAAGGCAACCGAAAGTGCGAAAATAGTGTACTTTCGGTTTCCTTCCGTAAATCGCCTCGTAAGGCGTCTTTCCCACCACACTTTGAGTAGTCGTCCGGTTGAGAAGATGCACTGCGGTTGCCACTGCTTCTCCCCAAAAATGTGCGGGCATGCTCTTGCATTTTAGAAGGCTCCGAATAGTCCCCATGACAGTTTGATTGCGGCGCTCCACCACGCCGTTCTGCTGTGGAGAATAAGGGGCTGTGAGGAATCATTTGATCCCGACTTCCTCACAGTAGGCGTTGAACGCCTTGGATGTGAACTCCCCACCTCGATCGCTACGGAATCCCTTCACTTTGAGTTCCGTCTCCATCTCCGCTTTTGCTTTTAGACTTTTGAAAGCATCCAAGGCCTCGTCCTTGGACTTTAATAACTCCACCCACATAAACCTGCTGTAATCGTCTACTAGCAAGAAGAAATATTGTTTACCTCCCGGGGTGGCAGGATTGATGGGTCCACAAAGATCCCCATGCACCAATTGAAGAGAGGTCGATGCACGGCCCGTTGCAGCCTTCGGGAATGATAATCGTCTTTGCTTTGCCACCAAGCACCCATCACAAAGCTCTTGTGAGTGCTCAATAGAGGGCATCCCCTCCACCATCTTGAGTCGCCCCATATCATGAAGTGCTCGAAAGTTGAGATGTCCCCATCTAGCGTGCCACAGCCACGCCTCGTCTTTGTACTTTTCTGCTAGCAGAGCCACCGGAGCGTCCGTCTTCATGTTGAGAATATAAAGTCGATTCTTGGACCTCTCCACCTTCGCCAAGAAAAAACCTCTCTCGATCAAACAAACACAAGAATCCGTCCTCCATGACGATCTTGCATCCGTTCTCCTCCAACTGTCCCAAACTCGTAATATTGGTACGGAGTTTCGGGATATAGTAGACGTTGTTGAAGACTTTGTGCTTCTGTTTTTGGTCTTTGAAGAAGACTGCACCCCGACCACAGATCTCCACTAAAGAGCCATCGCCGAACTTCACCTTCCCTTTCACTGTTTCGTCTAGATCGGAGAAAAAAATTTTGCACCCCGTCATGTGGTTGCTAGCTCCCGTATCAAGGTACCAACATGATTTCTCCAAGTCACTGGAAAAAATACTTGGTTGTACATTTTCTTCATTTAAAAGAAGGTTCGAGCATACCAGAGATGATTGTACTTCTTCGCTTTTTGCCATTAGAAGAGCCGGTTTATTGTCTTCAAATGCCTCGGCCATGTGCGCTCTTTCTTCATTTTTCTTCTTCAAACGACATTCCGCAGCATAATGGCCCATTTTGTGGCAATAAAAACACTCGACTTGTGTTTTATATTTACCACCTTCGTCACGATCTTGACCTTCTCGACAGTCGTTGTTGCGTTGTTGTTCGCCACGCCCTCGTCCGCGACCACGGCCTCTTCGGCCGCCGGTTTGGCGTCCTCCACCATACGAGAGCTTCTTATCACGAGCCATTAACTCCTTCATCATCAAGAGGAGTCTATCCTCTTCTTTGTTAGCAGTCCCACCAACGCGCTCTTCGTAAGTCTTTAGTCGACCGATGACCTCCTCCATGGTCATCGTCGTGAAGTCTCCAAATTGCTCTATCGTCGAAGCAATTTGGACGAACTTCGAGGGGACGGATCTTAAAAACTTCTTCACAACAGTAGCCTCCGCTACCGTTCCTCCCAACGCCCTTTGTGTGTTGACGTTTGTGGTGAGCCGCATGAAGAAATCGTCTATTGAATCCGTCTCCTTCATACGAATCGTATCAAACTCTGACTGCAGAGTTTGGATCTTTGCATCCTTGACTCGGTCCGAGCCTTCGTACTTGGTCTTAAGCATGTCCCACATCTCCTTTGCGGTTTTCTTCTCCGCAACCATCTGGAGTGCGTCATCAGGAAGTGCTTGTTGGATGGCCAAGTAGGCTGCTTTGTTCTTCTTCTCATCAATAGTCGTTGTCGGATCACGTGGTTCTACAGCCTCCAATGCATCTAGGACATCGAGGATACCCTTCATTCTGATGGCCCAAATACCGTAGTTACTTCTTGCAAGCACTGGGTATTTGAAACTCCCATGGTTGTGGCCACCGGATTTCAAAGGTGACTCTGCTGAGTCGTTCACGCTTGAAGACGTCGACATGAAGAAGAACCAACAAATTTTGGCTCTGATACCAAATGTTAGAATTCTCTAAAGACACCGCACAAGTGTATATTGGAAGAAGACTCTAATTTCTTGTTCTTTTCTTTCAAAGCAGAGATCCCATATTAACAGGAATACAAAGTGCTAGAATAAAGACCAAATACATAATTCTAAAGAAAGGAAAGATCATTAAGGACTTTAATGACTTACCAAAAACCTATGAAAGGAAAATGACAACTAATTGACAACTAATTATTAACATGTTATGCATTTGATCCGTCCGGCTTATGCTTCTGTCAGGGACGCCTTGGTGAGTTACTTCTATAATTTTAACCTCGAAAGAATCAGAGGGGTCGACTACCCAGTTAACAGTGACCTTTGCTACCGCAAGCCGCCGGACCCCTTCGACGGCTATTCGGACATGACTCTCCACCTGCATGCGGGACGGTGCAAGAACCATAATTGGAGCATATCAACAAGTAAACACGCAGTTCACATTTGATACTATTAATTTGCACCTTTTATTTGCAGAAAATTGTGCTCAGTAAATTTTTCAAAAAAGGATATTGTATAGCTACAGAATAAAAGGAACGAATTATAATTTAAATTCCTCATCCCATTATATGGGTGGCAAGTGGCAACTAAGCTACTTCGGAGCGTTAGTTATACTAGTCGCATTCCCGTGCGTTACTAGTATATAAAAAATAATGATAGTATTAATAAAGTGTATACAAATTTAAATTATATTAGAATATTTTAAATTTAATTTTAATATATTTTAATATGATTTGTTACGATTATTTTTAAATTATGGATATGTGTTTAATTTAGATAATATTATGTAGTTAGTTTAAACACAATTTTAATTTTAAATATATTCAGTATTTGGTGATTTCTAATTTTGTACGTGAGGAGAGAGGGTTCGATTATCTACACAGAAGAAAGGTAGTTAATTTAAAATTTTTATTTTATTTTTGAAAAAGAAAATGGTTGATGATATACACGACTTAGACGGCTAAAAATTGAGCCGTTTTGAAGCTCCTTTATAATAGTAGAGATATAGGTGTAGCTGTGGATTTAAGAAACATGTTCTTGTTGGTGATTATAGCTAGTAATAGTAGATAATAAGCTCTGTATCATAGTTGGAGTACGGGCTCATTACTGCCTGTCAACCATTTGGTAAGTGTTTTATCAGCTTTGGCAGAAGGAAAGTGTTGGGCATCAGACCAGAACGAATCTCGCTCTGATACCAATTGTTGGGCGCGTGCGAAAGCGTTTGCCAACCCACTTGATTAAAACCAATCCCGTCTAACAGACACCAAGTACAAGATGAAGACGAGTATATGATGGTGACGTACGTCACCTGGACAAATTTTAACCTTTAATAACTCAGATGAAATTACAAGATTGACAAAACTCACGTTGAACCCTTTGCCCTAATATGTTCAACCCCCTCACCACTCTTAAGAAGAAAACAAAATATTACAATTGAAATCACTCACCAACCCGTGGCAATCTCCCTAACCGAAGTTGACGAGTCATCGATTAGATCTTCTTCTTCTTTATGTCTTGGATGGCAAATTCTAAGAGCAAAGTACGAACTTTCTCATCGATTTGCTTGTGGACAAGCACCCCGAATCTCCAATTTGTACTGTGCTTTGTGCCTCTACCCTCATCCCACATATATATATATATATATATATATATATATATATATATATAGGTTGAAAAATAAATCCTATTTTAGGTCATAATATGATATCTGAAATAGGAAGGCCTCAAATAAGAATCATATTACACCTAAAATAGCCCATCAATATCCTATTTTAGATAATAATAGGATTTCCTAAAATAAGAATCATATTATATCGAAAATAGCACGACAACAATTATGAACATCTAAATCTAATCAAATCAAATATTTAATTAGATTTGGATTCCACAAATATATATATTGTTACCAAATCCAGACTGGACTTCAATAATCTTTCCCTCCAGTCTGATGAGAGGCTATTGACCCATGGCTCCTCAACTGGACTCCATGTCTGTCGTCGCACGACAAAGTTCCTGCTTCCCCATGTCATCGATCTTCGATTCCTCGAGCTTCTTTGCATCTTCCTTTCTTTCCAACTCCTTGACCGTCACGTCAACGCTAGTTGTCATGCGTAATACCTCCTGCATCACTGGGATCCGGCCGATATCAATGACACGACGAAGACTGAAGTTCCTGACGATCAGCCTCACCGTAAGTCTCAGCTGTCTGTCCCCAACTTCCGTTGTCACGACCCGCTCCCGAATAAACGGATACGAGTCGGACACGTCCAGCCTTCGTCGTTAGACACGACGAAGTAAGCTGTACCAAGCTAGGAAAAACTAACAGATAATCATGAAAGTATAGAATCACAGCATCTAAAAACGTATCCCAGAATGATCACCATAATCCACAAATCCAGATATCATAATGTACTAGAATCAACAGGAATGAAAAGTGCTATGAACTCTAAAGTCAATATCTCAAAGTAAAGCTAACCAATCTAAACCTGAAGCCTCAAGCTAAGCCTCATCCTGCTCAGCTAAATCCCGGGCTCTGGCCCATGAAGTAGAATGATAAATCCTACAAGTATACCTACAACTTATCCAGTCAGGAGCGAAACAAAGTACAATTCTAGGTAATGAACAAGACATCATGATATGAAAGTACAAGGGAACATGGTAGGTAAAGTACAGGAAAGAACATGGTGTATAAGCATATGAAAGAACATAGTATGTAAGAACATGAAAGTACATGAAATGTAAGAACATGAAAGAACATGGTATCTCAGGAATCACAAGAACTAAGTACATGATATATCTCCTGAATATGTGTGTACAATATTTGAAATATAACTAAGTATGTGACCGGCTAGGGGTAAGCACATGAAAGCACATGAATGGTACGGCTTAGGACCCGCGTGCACGATGCGGGGTCTAATCTAAACACACCTGAGTTGTTTCTTAGGTTTGGTCACATAAATAGTATATTTCCCTACCCCAGGTACAAGTAATAAGAACAAGGAACATGAGCACCAGAAAGTACATGAAGTATTGCAATGTGTCAATCAAGAAAGCACAGGATATAATAAAATGCACAAGACAATAGAATGTACTTGCCTTGCTCCAGGAAAGTACAAGTAGTCAAAAGAGCTGGATGATCTCCTGTTAATAATGATTACAAGTTTGTTAAGTTCTAAACTATCAGTTGCTATATTATTGCTATTTATTCTACTTACTAATGAAACTAATGTCTAATGAATCTAACTGGCAACTGCAGGAAGTATTCTTATTAGCTATCAAAGTTAACTAGTTTTAAGAAGAGTAATTCCAGCTTTTCAAAAGTTAATATGCTTAATCAAAAAGGGCTGTCTTTCTTTGGAAAGACAGTTTTTGGTTATGATTTAACACCAGAATTTAGTAAGCCTTTTTAAATATAAAGAACTCAACTTCTGAAATCTATTTGCAAAGTTTAACTGAAAGTAAAACAAAAGAAAATTTATTTAAATTATAAATATACTGCTACAGACCAACCAGTCCACTGGCCCATGTTCTGGCCCAACAAACCCAACTCGGTCCAAAACACTATAGTTCCCAACTCCTGCCATAAGTCCAGCATAGAACCAACTCAAAACTGGCCCAACACTAAATTCCTATGGCCAGCCCACACACACACAAACATATACAAAATATTATAACCCAGTGGGCTGATCCAGCCCACTCCATAATTACAAAATAAAAACAATAGATTATGAATAATAATAATAACTTGAATATTTAGCTAGTCCAACTAAGCCCAACGCAAGCCCAATGCAAGCCCAAACTCAAGGTTCAGCCCATCAATAGTCCAACAGCAGGTACAACACATTCACAAGATCATCTTCCTCGTATCCAACATGAACATCGGACACAACAGCAGGTACGACACGGTCAGGGTACAACAGCAGGTACAACACCAAGTTCAACAGCAGGTACTCGCCAAGCGGTGATCACAGTATACTCCAACCATCCAATCCGAACACGACACCAAGTCCAAACCGACACGAACACCCAGAGTAGCTCGAACAGAAAGAAACAAGAGTTACTAAAGAGTAAACAACTTCCATCACAGAAGAAACGATAAAATTATGCATGTAGTGTCTGACACAAGAGTGTCAGGACACAAGATCTCAGTCTTCAGAAATGAACCCAAATTCTCAGATCTACAAGTTCTGTGAAGAATTTGTCTCGATTTCCAGATCAGAGTTTAAAACCCATAGATCTAATCGATTCTGCACACATAATAACAGATCTCTAATGATCTTCAAAGAAAAATGCTCAGATCTACTGATCTATCACAAATCTGCAAGGAAGCAGAACAACTTCGAGATCCAGACAAAATCACTAGATCCAGCATAGATCTTCAAATACGGAGATCAACTACAAAACCCATAGTAGATCCATAGATCCCCACACATACACAAAATTAACAGAATCGATCTACAAGATCTAGCTATAAATTATGAAGAACATCATAGATCTATAAGCATGCAACGATCTACAAAGATTTCATCATAGATCTTAAAAGATCTCAGAAATCTTTTCAAGATCAACACAGAGTCAAAATGATTCTCGAAACTTCTGTCAAGTTCATCATAGATCCGTGGATCTCAGAGATCTCATCATAGATCTTTATAAAGAGGAAAGGCAACGGTTAGATCTAGAGATCTGACATAGATCTACGAACAGATGGCTAGGGTTTACCCTCAAGAAGTCGAAGCCTCGAAAGATCGCCGGAGAAGAAGAGAAGGGTTGGTTCTGAAGCTCAGTCGAAGCAGCGCCTAGGCATCGAGAAAAGCTCGCCTAGACTCAGCCATCGTCTTCATCGCCATCGCCATTGCCATCGCCATCAGGGTCGTCGTCTTCAACAGGGTCGAAGTCGCATCGTCAGGATCGAGTCGCCGCTCCGCTCAGGTCGTCACCACCATCAAGGTCGCCGTCATGGTCGCCATCATCATCGAAGTCGCCGTCAAAAGTTGTCGACGGGACTGGGGAAACCGAGGGGTCGGCGGAGGACTCGAGAGAAGAAGACTCGAGAAACGGGTGGAGGAACCGAGGAGAAAGGAATGAATGCGCTGCATTTTCTCTTTCTCTCGAACCGTCGAATTTAGAACAAAATAATTGGACATTTAAGCAAATCAGCCCCTCCGCAATGGAAAATAAGTAAAATCACCCTGGCCCTTTTCAGTATTTACAACCCGCACCTTAAATTAATAGAAAAATTACAAAAAGACCCTCTGCCTTTTCATAATTACATAATATATTTAAAAACAATTTTTAAAATAAGGAAAATAATTTAAAAAGTTGTTACAACAACATCCAATTTGAAAAATTGGCCAGAATTAATTCTCTCCAAAAAATTTCCAAAATATAAACTGAAACTAATTTATTATTGGACTAGTAATATAGAAATTGAATTTATTTTTATTTTGAAAACCGGGAAGTGGAGTTACAAATCTCCTTCTTAAAAAAATTTCATCCTCGAAATTCAAGAACCCAAAAATCTCAGCAATCACAAAGGTCCAAACACCAGTCATTTATTGAAAATAGAAATCCATAAAACAGGGTACAATCAAATCAATCAAACATAGTGGGATAGCGCTCCCGCATCTCGTCTTCGCGCTCCCATGTGGACTCTCCCGGAGAGTGGTGTCTCCACATGACGCGAACGAGAGGAATAGTCGGGTTCCACAAGCGCTTCTCCCTCCGATCGAGGATCTCTACTGGCTGCTCCTCGTAAGTCAATCTCGGGCCCAACTCCAGCTCAGAATATCCACCACATGGCTCGGGTTCGAAATATAGCATCAAAACTGGGACACGTGGAAAACATCGTGTACTCCGTCCAATCTAGCTGGAAGCGCCAGTCGATATGCCACCTCGCCAATCCGTACGATCACGTCGAAGGGCCCAATGAATCTCGGACTGAGTTTTCCACCTCTGCCAAATCTGATGACGCCTCTAGTCGGTAAGATCTTCAGGAACACTCTATCTGTAACCGCGAACTCAAGTACCCGTCTGCTGCTGTCCGCCCAGTGCTTCTGCCAATCCTGTGCAACTCTGAGACGCCCTGAGCCTTTGAGACTATGTACGATAATTACACACAAGAAATTGAAATAATACGATCTAACAATGATCAAGAATTAAATAGGCACGAATGGAATGAAGTTTCGATTACAATTTAGAGAAGCAAAATCATGAAGACACAAACTATTAAGTACGATCAGAATTGATAGTTAACACAAGTGGACCAGGACAAGATAGAAAAAACATGGTCAAATAGACATGATTTAAGATTGAAGTTTAGACAAGACACAACAAAGTACGGAATCACAATCTGGTAATATATAATTTTGAGGAATTTCAATGACCTAACGATAAAGTGCTAGAAGAAAAATTTAGCATTGGTTGATTGAGAAGATGTACGCAAGACTCAGGAGATACAGTATCAAATCAGGATGAACGTGCAAGGATATGTGTTTCTCGAAAACCAATAATCATATAAAAAGGGATATAGTTTCCATGGTGTCCGGAAACATATAGCTATTTGAACTCACTTTGCCTAGAATCCCTACCCCGCCAGTATATATCTGACTGCAGTGGACTTTCGGCTCCGTGACTCAAATAACAATATGTTACCGAATAATCTGTCAACCTTATCCATTTTCCAACAATCATTGACGAAGCAACCCAAGAGGTCAAGGTATGAAAAATATGACAAGTCTCGACAGTACTCGAAAACCTATGATTGTCTGAAATCACTTCAACTTAAAGTTCCTGCCTCGCCAGTGCGCTACTGGCTGCAGTGAACCCTCAGTCTCCATAATACAGCTAATGGCTGCAGCGCGCAACTGTCATACCATAGTAGGCCATCGAATAGCCTCTCGACTTTATTCCTAGGAATTTCAAAAAGAGTTTCAAGGAATTCAAAATGAGTTTCAATAGTCCAAGTCACGAAAATGGTGAAGTTACCTAACTGTTAGAATACAAGGATTTATTAGGTACTAAGAGACGACAAGGGATCCCATCGGTGAGTACAAAGGGCAACTAGGAAGATTTTAAAATTTTAGATAGGGCAAAGTTTCAAATGATGACGGAATATCAACTGATATCTGAAATGGTAACAAGATTCCATTTATGGGACGTTATCCCGAAAGGATAACAGAGTCTCGAAGGATGAACTGAAGAGACAAGTTTTAAAATAAGAAATAGAATTCCTTACTGGAAATAATATCTCAATTAACAACGAAACCTCAGACAAGTTTCGAAGGGAAAACAACCTCCCATAGAATACAAGGTCTCAATTAGGGAACCAATATCAACAAGGTCGTGATTAGGAAATAAAATCTCGACTAGAAAATCTTGATGAGGAAACAAGGTTTTGAATAGTGACTAGAAAACAGGTTATAATATGAGACAAGATATTAGATTGTAAACATGAAACAAGCGAATCTCAATAGCAACAAAATCGTAAATAGAGAACAAGTCCTGAATAAAGCCAAGAATAGAAAATAGAATCTCAAACAAGCATCAATAGAAGCGAAGGTTCAAACAAGGTTTCAGAATGATATTTCAAGTAGGAATAATTCTGGAATAGTACAAGTTCGATTAGCGAACAGAACATCAACAAACGAGTAGGAACAAGTATCCATTAAACAAGCAAAATCTTGGACAGGAGACAAGATTGAAACAAAAATAGTGGACCAACAACTCTCGACTAGAAAATCAAAGTCATGAATATGGAAACAAGTCTCGAATAAGAAACGAAATCTTCAACCCTCAAGGGTATTTGCAACAATGTCTGCATAGGACGAAGCTTTAAACAAGTTTCGAATGAGGAACAGAATTTCGAAATGAAATCTCGAAAAATGATTAAGTATCAATTAACACAAAGTTTGATAAAGAAACAAAATTTACAAATAGGAGCCATCACTAGGAAACAAGGTCAGGAATGATGAATATGCCAACGGTATCGAATAATGAAATTCAAACAATTATCGATTTGGGGATCTGAAACAAGTTTATCACAATAGGAAACGATATCTCGAAGTAAGTTTCGACATCACCAAAAGTTTCAAACAAGAAGTTCAAAGAATTGATCTAGGTGCTTTAAGGAATTTTAAGGAAGGGCTGGATGGATTGCGAATCAAGATACATGATTTTTTCAATCTGCAAAAAGAAATCTTCTGTCTTCAGTATTCCTCCGAAACGGAAATCTCTCTAACCTTCTTCAATTGTCCTGGCGTAGGCTGATCCCTGCGGTAGTGCTCCATGTGGTTGCTGAATCTAGAGAGGCTGGTCCCCTTGCTGTAGTCCTGGTGCTCTTCGTGCTCGCCCTTGGGCAGTGTGATCAATGGTCTCTGGCAATCCTTGACTTGATGGACAGGCGATCCGTATTACAAGTATAGCCTCCGTCTTTTACGGCACTCCTCGAAGCGATGTCCTGGATGACGGCAGAAAGCGCAATTGGTCATTGTCTGAATCTCCTATTGGGGCTGGAATACAGGGCTCTGACAGGAATATACGGCTGCTGGTGTGCTGGCTACTGAGATCTTGATGCTCTTCGGCATAAGTCTTCATGTCTCACTTGGGCTTCAGCTTCCTATCTTGTTGTATGTGCTACGAGCTGGATCTCCTGGTTGGCAACTTCAATCTTCGGAGGAGTCGGATCCTCACATGCTGAGATGATCTTCAGTGGCGGCTTCAGGTTCTCGATCTGCTTCTCGGTGCAAGATATGCGCTTTGTGTCGAAAAGTCCAAGAATCCGAAGAAATCAGAAGTCATTCCTGGCTCGGAGTGTGTATCCACCAGTCTGGCTTGGAAAAGGATGGCATGCTCTCTCTGGTGTCAAAGGACTCTTCAACATCTCCGTCAACAACATACTAGCCATGGGGATAGTAGGGAGATAGAAGGAAATGGAGGCTTGAAATCTTCAAGTGTAGATGGATCAACAGTTCTGGTGTCATGCTTTTGAACTATCTGAAAAACAAAAAACTGTTAAAATATCCTAAACCTAAAACAACAAGTGTTTATAGAATATCAATATACCTGATATACCCTTATTTCTCGATTTTTCTATGTTGTGATCAAGTTTTCCTAGTGTAATCAAGTCCCCCAATAGTACACTAAGATCTAGGTACCATTAGGCTAGACCTGCATGGGCCACCACTAAAAACATGTCACGACCCGCTCCCGAATAATCGAACACGAGTCGGACACGCCCAGCCTTCGTCGTTAGATACGACGAAGTAAGCTGTACCAAGCTAGGGAAAACTAACAGATAATCATGAAAGTATAGAATCACAGCATCTAAAAACGTATCCTAGAATGATCACCATAATCCACAAATCCAGATATCATAATGTACTAGAATCAACAGGAATAAAAAGTGCTATGAACTCTAAAGTCAATATCTCAAAGTAAAGCTAAGCAATCTAAACCTGAAGCCTCAAGCTAAGCCTCATCCTGCTCAGCTAAATCCCGGGCTCTGGCCCATAAAGTAGAATGATAAATCGTGCAAGTATACCTGTAACTTATCCAGTCAGGAGCAGAGCAAAGTACAATTCTAGGTAATGAACAAGACATCATGATATGAAAGTACAAGGGAACATGGTAGGTAAAGTACAGGAAAGAACATGGTGTATAAGCACATGAAAGAACATAGTATGTAAGAACATAAAAGTACATGAAATATAAGAACATGAAAGAACATGGTATTTCAGTTATCACAAAAACTAAGTACATGATATATCTCCTGAATATGTGTGTACAATATTTGAAATATAACTAAGTATGTGACCGGCTAGGTGTAAGCACATGAAAGCACAAGAATGGTACGACTTAGGACCCGCGTGCACGATGCGGGGTCTAAGCTAAACACACCTGAGTTGTTTCTTGGGTTTGGTCACATAAATAGTATATTTCCCCACCCCAGGTACAAGTAATAAGAACAAGGAACATGAGCACCAGAAAGTACATGACGTGTTGCAATGTGTCAATCAAGAAAGCACAGGATATTATGAAATGCACAAGACCATAGAATGTACTTGTCTTGCTCCAGGAAAGTACAAGTAGTCAAAAGAGCTGGATGATCTCCTGTTAATAATGATTACAAGTTGGTTAAGTTCTAAACTATCAGTTGCTATATTATTGCTATTTATTCTACTTACTTATGAAACTAATGTCTAATGAATCTAACTGGCAACTGCAGGAAGTATTCTTATTAGCTATCAAAGTTAACTAGTTTTAAGAAGAGTAATTCCAGCTTTTCAAAAGTTAATCTGCTTAATCAAAAAGGGCTGTCTTTCTTTGGAAAGACAGTTTTTGGTTATGAATTAACACCAGAATTTAGTAAAACCTTTTTAAATATATAGAACTCAACTTCTGAAATCTATTTGCAAAGTTTAACTGAAAGTAAAACAAAAAAAATTATTTAAATTGTAAATATACTGCTGCAGACCAACCAGTCCACTGGCCCAAGTTCTGGCCAAACAAACCCAACTCGGTCCAAAACACTATAGTTCCCAAATCCTGCCATAAGTCCAGCATAGAACCAACTCAAAACTGGCCCAACACTAAATTCCTATGGCCAGCCCACACACACACAAACATATACAAAATATTACAACCCAGTGGACTGATCCAGCTTACTCCATAATTACAAAATAAAAATAATAGATTATGAATAATAATAATAACTTGAATATTTAGCTAGCCCAACTACGCCCAACGCAAGCCCAATGCAAGCCCAAACTCAAGGTTCAGCCCACCAATAGTCCAACAGCAGGTACAACACATTCACAGGGTCATCTTCCTCGTATCCGACACGAACATCGGACACAACAGCAGGTACGACACGGTCAGGGTACAACAGTAGGTACAACACCAAGTTCAAAAGCAGGTACTCGCCAAGCGGTAATCACAGTATACTCCAACCATCCAATCCGGACACGACACAAAGTCCAAACCGACACGAACACCCAGAGTTGCTCGAACAGAAAGAAACAAGAGTTACTAAAGATTAAACAACTTCCATCATAGAAGAAACGAATAAAATTATGCATGAAGTGTCCGACACAAGCGTGTCAGGACACAAGATCTCAGTCTTCAGAAATGAACCCAAATTCTCAGTTCTACAAGTTCTGTGAAGAACTTGTCTCGATTTCCAGATCAGAGTTTAAAACCTATAGATCTAATCGATTCTGCACACATAATAACAGATCTCTAATGATCTTCAAAGAAAAATGCTCAGTTCTACTGATCTATCATAGCTCTACAAGGAAGCAGAACAACTTCGAGATATAGACAAAATCACTAGATCCAGCATAGATCTTCAAATACAGAGATCAACTACAGAACCCATAGTAGATACATAGATCCCCACACATACACGAAACTAATAGAATCGATCTACAAGATCTAGCTATAAATTATGAAGAACATCATAGATCTATAAGCATGCAACGATCTACAAAGATTTCATCACAGATCAAGATCTCAGAAATCTATTCAAGATCAACACAGAGTCAAACTGATTCTCGAAACTTCAGTCAAGTTCATCATAGATCCGTGGATCTCAGAGATCTCCTCGAGATCTCATCATAGATCTTTGCAAAGAGGAAAGGCAATGGTCAGATCTAGAGATCTGACATAGTTCTACGAACAGAAGGCTAGGGTTTACCCTCAAGAAGTCGAAGCCTCGAAAGATCGCCGGAGAAGAAGAGAAGGGTCGGTTCAGAAGCTCAGTCGAAGCAGTACCTAGGCGTCGAAAAAGGCTTGCCTAGACTCAGCCATCGTCTTCAACGCCATCGCCATCGCCATCAGGGTCGTCGTCTTCAACAGGGTCGATGACCTACATCTTCCCCTAAACTATGTGAATGATGACGCTCTCATCACAGATTGAGTTTGCTGCAAACCTTGATCTCCTTCCTAGCTTCGAACTGCTGAAACTAATGCCACTCCATGAAGCTTTGACAAACCACCTGTCACTAAAACTGGATCCATAGAGCAACCCCCACTTGGAGATCGACCAACTATGATGGGACCGAAACTGACCCTCAATCTCTGACTCATCACCATCCATCGCTTTGTTTCGATGAACCGAATCCTCCGTATCCCTCAAAGCATCTAGAAGCCCCACCTCAGCAAGTTCTCGATGATCTACCTCATGTCGAATACCCCTCGAGCCTCCATTCGGTGCTTGTGGTCTGCCTGTACAGCTTAGCAGCTAGAGCCTGTACATGCCACAACACAATCTTCCTGAACCAGCTGTTGGGAACCCTTCTCAAGCATCCAATCTTTATTTCCAAACAGACTACGACAACCATCATTTGCCAGCGTCCCTACCGAAACTTAGTTGTAGCACAAATTCGGTATATATCGCACACCCTTGAGGACGAGCTTCTCACCAAACTCTGTCGTCAAGTACACATCACCAATGCCTACAATTGTAGTAGTCTCCTTGTCGGCCATCTTCACACGTCCAAACTTGCCACCACGGTATGACGTGAAGATCCTCCTCTGCGAAGTGGCGTGATATGACTCTCTCGTGTCCATGACACAATCATTGTCATGACACATGCCATAAGGTTCCTCTGCGTCGGTCGCTGTGATGATAAAATCTTCTATTACTGTGAGATCCTCCTTACCGTCATTGCCTTTGGCCTTCTCATCTTTGAGCTTCATGCAGTTCCTCTTGATATAACCTCTTTCACCATAGTGATAGCGTACCCTCCTTGCCATCCACAATCGTAAGATTTTGAGAACTCTTCTATGTCCTCGCATGTGACTTGGGTTTTCCCTTTCCGTAGGAAGCCACTAGAGTGGACTTATGTAATGATTCAACTTGCTTACGCCGGACCTCCTCATTCAACAAGCTACTTTTGACTGCCTCCGTCGTGACAACTCCATCAGGCACGAAATTCATCACCGATATCACCAATGTCTTCCAACTTTCCGACAGATAACTCAAAAGCAGTACGGCCTGAAGCTCATCATCAATCACCATCTTCATCGCAGACAGCTGATTGATGATACCGTGAACCTCATTTAGATGTTGTGCCACCGAGGCACCCTCCGTGTACTTTGAGTTGACGAGTTTGCGAATAAGAAACGCCTTATTGCCAGCCATTTTTCTTTCGTACAGCGAATGCAGCTTCTTCCATAATTCTTTTATAGAACTCTCCATAGACACGTGGTGAAACACCGTGTCGTCCAGCCATTGGTGGATGAATCCAACGGCCTTCTGATCCAGTCGTTTCCTGTCTTCAGCAGCTTTGTCTGATAACTTTGCGTTGTCACCTTCCAACGGACCATGAAAGTCCTTGTACTAGAGTAGATCCTCTATCCTTGGCTTCTAAATCGCTCAGTTTCCCTTGTGAGGGTGATCATACGAGTGTTCATCTGCTCCGTAGACATGGTTTCCAGATCCTCCAAAGCTCTGATACCAATTGTTGGATATCAGACCAGAATGAACCTCGCTCTGATACCAATTGTTGGGCACGTGCGAAAGTATTTGCCAACCCACCTGATCAAAATTAACCACCATCTAACGGACACAAAGCACATGATGAAGACAAGTATATGGCGGTGACATACGCTATCCGGACAAATTCCAACCTTTAACAACTCAGATAAAATTACATGATTGACAAAACTTATGTTGAACCCTTTGTCCTAATAGGTTCAACCCCCTCACTACTGTCAAGAAGAAAAATAGAAGATTACAATTGAGATCACTCACCAACCCGTGGTAATCTCCCTAACCGAAGTTGACGACTCGTCATTTAGATCTTCTTTTTTCCTTCTGTCTTGGATGGCGAAGTCCTAAGAGCAAATGACGAACTTTCTCTTAGATTTTCTTGTGAATGAGCACCTCGAATATTCACTTTGTGTTGTGCTATGTGCCTCCACCCTCATCCCATATATATAGGATATGAAAAATCCTATTTTAGATCATAATATGATTTCTTAAATAGGAAGCCCTCAAGTAAGAATCATATTATACCTAAAATAGCCCATCAATATCCTATTTTAGATCATAATAGGATTTCCTAAAATAAGAATCCTATTATATCGAAAATAGCACAACACCAATTATGGACATCCAAATCTAATCAAATCAAATATTTAATTAGACTTGATTCCAAAAATATTTGTCGTTACCAAATCTAGACTGGACTCCAGAAGAAAGTAATACTAATTTGCACTTAAATACTACCAATTTTGGAACTTAGTGTAATGAATTTCTTTTATTAGCATCTTGGGGGGTGAGCATTATTCAGTTTTGAACCAAAAATCGAACCGAACCGATTAAGAATTCAGTTCGTTTGAAAAAAAATTCAATTCCATTTTGGTTTTTAAAACAGTAAAATTTATTATTTGGTTTCGGTTTCGGTCCAAAATCGAATAAAATTTATACAATTATGTAAATATCTTCAATTCAATGCTAAAAATGTGTATCTTTTTATGTAATTTTGAAAACAGCAATTTTATGCATGTGTTTTGAAACCCAACTTTGATAATTATACAACTAGTCCAACTTTGGTCCAACTTTGAATACAATAAATGTGTATAAAAATTATATTTTTACTATAAATTAACCACAATTTTGATTTTGGGACCGACCCATAAATAGCCCGACCGAACAAACTGAATAAATTACATCGGTTCGACGGTTATGCCTAATTTCGGTTCGGTTTTGGTTTCGAATTTTTAGGATTTTGGTTTATTCTGTTTTGACTATTTTGGTTCGTTTGCCGAACAAACAGAACGCTTACCCTGCATCTTGGTGACATAAATTTGATACTTGACCATTTTCGTTAACGTTTTGTTAGGGCTGTTTTGTTGGCGAAAGTGGAGAGAAGTAAAAAAAAATGGAAGTAGAGGGTTTGCGTATGCGTTGTTTATGCGCGTCATGCGTACACATATTTCATGAGTTCCTTCATTTGGATGGTTATCGAAAGTGAGTTAAAAAAATATAATTTTTTATAGTTCCTTCGTTTGGATGGTTATCAAAGTGGTAGTTGAGAAATGACGTGATTTTTCCCCTTTGAATATGGTAATGTTACCCCCAAACAAAAATATTAATTATTTTTTATAGATTAAATAATAATAATAATAACAAAATGTGTAATAATAATAATAATAATAATAATAATAATAATAATAATATTATTATTATTATTATTACTACGTATATTTTTATTATTTATAATTTAACGTTTTTTTAGATGCCGGACGTTATGCACGGAACTTTATACACGTTGCATTGTATACCTTTTTTATTTGAGATGTCAATTTGGACCTTGATTTTTTTTTGTCTTATTAAGGTTATTTATTATGCTCTATTATTATTATTATTATTATTATTATTATTATTATTATTATTATTATTGTTGTTGCATCACTTTTTCAGCCAAAAAAATTATTATTAATTTTTTTACTGGAGTTCCGGAACCACTTCCAAAAAAAAAAAAAAATCGAACTCAAAAGAAGAAAAATGGAATTGACCGGAACTGCATCCACCAAGTCAAAACCACTTTCATCTTTTGCTTTCTGTGCCAACCAAACACCGAATTTTAGGAGAGAGAGAGCACGTTAGTTCTCATTTTCCTACTTCCGGCCTTTGTCAGCCGAACCAAACTGACTCTTATATTCGATTGCCATGTTAATTAAATTGGACAAACTTGTCCTTGAAAGGAAAAACAAAAAAACAAAAACCTCGTCCATACCCCTCACTCTTGTACTCCATCATGTGGAAGGAGTCATTTAATTTTTTATTAGCAGTATAATAGTGGCAAATTTGTAAACAATAGTTCATGTTAATAAAGTGCTAATAAAAAAGTTTAGTGTAGCAAGCAGCAAAAACATAAAATTTGGTTGGTGGTATTTAAGTTCAGTTTAGTGGGAAAGTAATTTGACAGTAGTACATGATGTAATAAAAGTTTTAAAAATAAGAAAAAAAATGTTCTAAAAATAAGAAAGAAAAGAAATTGATAACCAAAAATTTGTACATAGTTTTTTTTATTGGGAATATATATAGAGGGAATAAGATAGATGTTGTTGTGGGCATGGATAAGGGCATCCATATTTAGATTTATCCAAATCACAACACTCGCTCTTGGATGCTCACTTTAATTATTGTTTCATTAAAAAAAATTCTAAGGAAAAACCCTTTGGGAGAAATCCATAGAAAAAAAAGAGTACAATAATATTCTTCAGGAATAAGATGTCAGGAATCCAAGTGGGTGCGACTTACACTACCTCGTTAAAAACTTTTCGAAGGAAAAATCTAGTGGAAAAAACCTAAACGAAGGAAAAAAGTACAATGCGAAAAGCCATGCTTCAAGATATCTCCATTAGCATCTTCAGGATGCTTGCATCTACAGGATGCTCCTCTCAAAAATATTACATTCATGTTCTTACATCAATTCAAAATAAAAAATCAACCCACAATACAATTTAAATATTACATCTCACCCAACACTATATTTGTCTATACATTTATACTCATATCCTTATGAAGAGGTTGCAGGCTTTATTTGTGATTCCTGAAAGCTCGCTACTCCCTCTAATATGTTGAACTGTTGAAAACATAGCCATGTACATCCTCTGTTTGCTTTGATGAAATTAGCGGAGTGATTTGATTTATTCTCTCTAAAATACCTGCAACATTATTTATAAAGCGTACCTTGTTTGTGGTATCCCCTTAATGAGTATCAGATAAATATTATTCATATGCATATCTCATTAGATCAAAACATTCATCAAAAATAATTTATGTGCCTAATATTATTCTAAAATATTGTGCTGAGGGAATGACAATAAAAAAATTTATATTATTTAAATATGGTACTTCAGGACCCAGAATATTTTTTTTGTAAACGATCCTATTGACCTTTCCATTATATGTATATCATTCATATTAAATCTCTACAGAATATTTATCTCTATAGGAGATTTATCTCTACATGAGATTTATAGTAGGTCTCGTCTAGAGATTTATATTTTCATGAGATTATATGAGATCTCTTTCGGAGATTTATCTTTATCTCTTTTGGAGATTCCTCTCTCTTCGGATGATTTTCGATCTCTTCGGAAGATTTTCGATCCCTTTTTCGATCTATTCGGGAGATTTTTGATTTTCTTCAGAAGGTACTTTAATCTCTTCAGGAGATCTTCTCTTCAGGAGAAATAGATCTTCTCTTAAGGAAGTACTCGATAAACAACCATTTTGATGAATCCATTCAGGGATTTCTTCATAAACTCAATGAGCCTATCATATAATTTTGGATGGTCTAATCCATATATGGCTCATTTGTAGATCCTTCGGGGATAACATGGTAATATTAAATCCTTGAAGGATATACCTAAAATTTTTAAATCCACGACCTTCGAGGACATATCTTATTATCTAGGTTATCATGATCGGTGAATATATTTATTCATATTTTATTCATGATCATTTCGTAAATCTTTGAGCTAACATTGATCTTATACATTTGGATCTCTACTTGTTACAAACATCTGTTCAAAATCTACCGGGTTTATTCCTTTTAAGTTTTCAACTATAGGACCGAACACTCCACGTCTTGGGAGAGATATCACATCTTTCTATTAGATTATTCATGGTTTTAGTGTTATCCTTTTAATTTTTGTTATTCTTATTTGATAATGTTATTTATAACAATCTTTTTAATTCCAAATATCTCTTAACTATGTATAAAATATATATTTCATGGCTACCTGTGCCTCTTTCTCAGTCTCTTCTGGAATCTGAGGTATATCCTCTACCAGAGTGATATACTTTGTGAAATTTGATCTTTGGTTCATGACTTCTTTCGGACCTTCATGAACTTTTTTTCTACAGGAGATGCTTCTTTGGGAGCTGCTTCTTCAAGAGCATTAGAGTGTGTTATACTATTCGACCTCTTTTTTTTTGGAGAGTTAAATCTTTAGAACCTTTAGTATTATTTGGCCTCTTCTTCTGGAGAGCTGAATATTTAGAACGTTTAGGTCTTACACATTCTTACAAAAAAGACTTATTCATTTGCTGCCTTTATTTGGTTCTTTTGGTACTTCTATTAGAAAATAAATTTATAGTCGGTATAGCTATTTATGCAGCATAATTAAAAAATTGATTAAGCACCTAATATTTCATTTGCAGTAAAAACAAAGGATAGTTTCTCCTAATTTAGTCAAGATTAGATAAAATAAAAATATGCTATGATACGTTCTTCTGGAATGATAATTTAGAACGTTCTTCGAGAACGATGATGCAAGACATTCTTCTAGAGCGATAATTCACGGCATTCTTCTACAACGATAATTTATCTTCTTCATATCTCCCCTTAACGGCGGGAATTATGTCTTATTAACTTGACAGATCAAAAAAAAAATATTCTATCACAAAAATATCTCATGTCTTGAAGATTTAATAATCTAAGGAGATAAACATAATAATTCACAAAATATAGATATATTACAATTTCAAATAATTCTAACATAAGTCATCTAATACAGTTCAAAACTATGTTACTACACTACTGGAATAAGTGATTTTAGCGACGTCAATAGACGTTGCTAATTAGGCCGAAAACGTCGCTAAAAAAATTAGCGACGTTTCTAGCGATGAATAAACGGCGGCACTGTTTACATAGTCGCAGATGGTTAATACGTCGTAAAACGTCGCAATGGCGATATTTCTTAGCGACGTAAATGACGTCGCTAAAACAGCGACGTATACCGACAGAGCAGAATAACGTCGCCAATTTGCGACGTATCTGCGACATTTTGCTACGCTTGGTACTGGCCGCCATGTCAGCATTTTGGTGACGTTTAACATTCTGATACTTAGTTAGCGGTGTTCCGATACTTAGTTAGCGACGTTCCGATATTGATTAGCGACGTCACTCAACGTCGTTGAATGTCGCTAATCTGGAAAAAATAAAAAATATAGCAGAATCAAAATAAGAACAATTCAATCCTGCATATATGAGATCCATAATCATAAATAAGAACAATTCAGCAACAACATAAACAAGAATCAACATCCAACACTTAATTTATACAAACAAATAGAAAATTGGGAAAATGAATCATCAAGCATCCAGAACGAAAAAATAAGTCCAACATCCACAATTTTTTCTACAAACACCTATAAAACTCGGCGCTAAATATCTAAACACATCGGTAAAAGAAGTCTACACAAACACCCAACAATGGGCCAACACACAATCATGAAAATAAAAACTACTGATGATCATCGATAGAAGGAGGAGGAGGAAGACCGCCTCTGGCCAGCAGGTACTCATACATCTCCGATGTTAACGTCACTGGATCTGAAAATAATGGCGGCAACAGAGTCGTCAACGGTAGAGTAGAATCAGCGGTAGAGTAGAATCGGCTGGAACAGAGGACGTCGGCGGTGGACCAGGTAGAACTTCTTGCTCTAATGCTCGCAGTCGGGCATCAATGGAAAATATCACCCTCTGGTTGCTCTATAGTACATCCGTGCTCATACGCTGGAGCTCCACAATGCTACGTTCGAGCGCATCAGAACATGCAGTGAGCACCGAATTGTCTCTCTGCACGGCATGGGGCAGCTCCTATCTCCGTTGCATCATCTCACGTAACTCGACGATTGCTCCACGATCTCCTGGACTCGTATCAACGCCTGCGAAGCCTGCGATGTGTTGGCCCATTGGTCATATGGTCAACCTGATTTTAATAATTGATCAAACTCTGTCTGGATATACGGGACATCTCGGATTCTTGGACATGATCAAGATTGGCTATCCACTGAATTCAAGACCGAAGATCTGTTTGCCTACTCGAGTCTATAATTCCTTATGCAATGTATTTTTTATTTTATTTGAGTCTAGGAATATGTTGTACACCGAGTCGTACTGGCAAATAGGCTACCCTTAAATGAGTTTAAAATGTTTTTAAAATGACCTCTCAAAAAGGTTTACAAAAAGGTTTTCAAAAAGGTTTTTAAAGATCACCAAAAGCTTTTTCAAAATCATAACTAAACCCTGACTTAACCCTGACTTAACCCTGACAGAACTCGGACCGAGTTCGGCCAGAGTTCGGTTAGTGGCCGTTGTGATTTTGAATCCTTGGAACTTGGTCCTCCTGCAGTTCCGGATTTGACCGAGATTTGCTGAAAGAGTTCTGTCCGAATTCTGCCCGAATTCTGTCAGAAGTCTGCCTTTGGAACTCCTATAAATAGAGAAGAATTTCGATCATTTCAACTCACTCATTCACTTTCAATCTTCTCTCTATCTAAAGCTTTCAGTCTTCCAAAGAGTTTTCTAGAGCTTTCAATTTTAGATCCCAAGCCAGTTACAATCCTCTAGTCGATTTGCCAGTGTGGTACGGTCTAGAAGTTTCTGAGAGATTGTAATCAGAAGGCTTGATTGAAGAATACCTCTTCACATTTGAAGTTGGACGAGTTCTTCGTATCAAAGCTCGCGTTGTAGAAGTTGCAAGGACTTCGTAAGAAAACTTGCGGTTTTTCCAATAGTGGATTCAACTGGTAGCAAGAGTTCTACCGACTGGATTAGTCCTCAACAGAGGGATACCAGTATACATCGCTGTCTTTGCGTTTGCTCTCTTAACTCTGTCTTTTCTTTATTTCAGTTGTGATTAATATTCTGTGATTGTGCTGCTAACTTTTTTAATTAGTATTATTCTGCTGCCAACTCTATTCACCCCCTTCTAGAGTATTACGCTTTACTATTTCGTTCCTACAATTGGTATCAGAGCGGGTGTTACAAGTAAAGCAAAGGTAACAGTATAATTATTTATTCATTTTAATTAACTGTTATATAGATCACAGCACAACACATGGCAACTGTGAAATTCACAAGTGAAGGCCAGGCCACAAACAGACCCCCACTGTTTGATGGTACGAATTATACATATTGGAAAACACGGATGAGTTTCTTCTTGAAATCACTTGACTTTGATTTATGGTCCATTGTTCTTGATGGCTATCAAAAGCCACCTCGTATAAATGTTGATGGAATTTTAGTTGAAAAACCACACAGCAGATATACAGAGGAAGAAAAGAAAAGGGCCAGTCTTGACGCACGTGCCATTAATGCTCTCTTTTGTACTTTAGACAAAACTGAATTTAACAGGGTGTCTATCTTCACAACGGCTAATGAAGTATGGAAGCTACTTGAAGGCACACATGAAGGCACGACTCAAGTCAAGAAATCTAAAGTCAGCAGACTTACTCAAGAGTACGAGGCGTTCAAGATGAAGCCCAACGAAACCGTTACACAAATGTTCGAGAGGTTCTTGGATATTGTAAATCCTTTGTCTTCCCTAGGCAAAGATTACAGTAACCATAAAAAGATTCGCAAACTCCTGCGAGCTCTCACCAAGAACTGGATTCCAAAGGCTACTGCAATCATTGAAGGGAACGACCTCACAACTATGTCCCTCAGAGTACTCATGGGTAAGCTACTCACTCATGAACTGGAGCTACAAGATTTTGAAGAGCCTGCACCAAAGGAGAAGACAATCGCTCTCAAGGCTCAGCACAGAAAAGCTGCTGAAGGTGACTCAGACAGCAGTGAATCTGACGCTGAAGATCAAGCACTCCTAGCAAGGAAGATCAAAAGATTCATAAGACATAAGAAGAGAGTCAAAGAGAACAACAGCAACAACTGGTATCAAGAAGATGCTGTTTGCTATGGTTGCAAGAAGAAGGGACACATGAAGAAGGATTGTCCCACAAACTCATCATCAAGCAAGAAGAGCAATAGGTATGAAAAAGGGAACCTGAAGAGATCAACATCACGGAAATATGCCAACACCAGCATATGGCATGAAAGTGAAGCCAGCGACTCAGAAGACGAACAATCAGAAGACGCTGCAAACATATGCTTTATGGCATCCGATCAGGTACCTACTGAACCTGTAGTTGATACTTATGATGACTTTACCTTTGAGCAATTAGGAGATGCCTTCAGTGACCTGATGACTGATTACAGGAAACTGCATAGCAAGTATCAGACCTCTAAGAAGGTACTCAAAGAGTACAAAGGTGAAATAGGTAGACTTATCGACCTACTAGCTGATGTTAAAAATAATGTTAGTGAGTCTGGTGAGCTTTCTTCAATAAAGCTCTTATTACAAGAGACTCCCAAGTCATCTGAAGAGAAAGACAAAATTATTGACCAACTCAAGGAAGAACTTTCTATAGAGAAGAAAAGTCTTCAATGTGCACAAATCAGAATGGAATCACTTACTTCTGATTATACTAAGTTGTATGACACTTCTAAAAGATTGGAAATTAGGTTAGGAAAACAGCCTGAGCCTGCTGCTTCCTTCCCTAACACGTGTCACTTACCGAAAAATCGGAACATTCCCAAGCCAAACACAGTCAGACCTAACCCTATCAAACCTTTACCCCAAAAGGTTAAGCCCAAATAAGATTATAGGTATGCTTTCTTCTATACTAGAAAACCTAAATCTACCAACCATGCACACCACTCAGCTTTCAACACTCGACATGCACAATGTCATTATTGTGGCCTCATTGGTCATATTTCATCTGCATGTAGAATGAGAAAGCTTGTTGATTTAAATGTTTATGCCTGGATACCAAAAGCTAACAATTCAGGACCCTACAAGAAATGGGTACCAAAAGTTTCATCTGCAAACTATTTTGTAGGTGGAACACCCTTCACATGTTAGAAGCAAATGGATCCTCGACAGCGGTTGCTCACGACATATGACCGGTGACGCTACATTATTTGTAATACTGTCGAAGAAAAAGAAGGAAGGCTATGTCTCCTTCGGTAATAACTTGAAAGGGTATATTATTGGTATCAGTGATGTTGGTAAGTCTCCCTATCCTGTGATTAAGGATGTCTGTCTGGTTACCGAGTTGAAACATAATCTACTCAGCATAAGTCATCTAGCTGATCATGGTTATGGCATCAACTTTGGCAAAGACAAATGTACTATAGTTGATAGCTCAACTGGTAGTACTATCTTTGAAGGTATCAGGGAAGACAATATATATGTTTTCTATTTGTTAGAAGAAACTAACATTTCATGTAGATGCTTAATGGCCAAGAGTGATGAGAGTCATCTGTGGCATATGAGACTCGGTCACGCTAATATGGATACAATATCAAGATTATCTACAAAGAAGCTAGTACGCGATTTACCGGACATTACATTCAAGAAGGATTCGATATGCAGTCAATGTGAAAGGAACAAAGCTACCAGATCCACATTCAAATCAGTAAACGCAGTATGTACTACTAGACCTCTACAATTGCTTCATATGGACTTATTCGGTCCTAGCAGAGTTGCTAGCCTCGGAGGTAAACTTTATGCTTTCGTATTATAGATGATTTCTCTAGATACACGTGGATATATTTCTTGACACGCAAGAATGGTTCATTATCCGAGTTTGTCGCCTTTTGCAAGAAAGTACAGAATGAAAGAGGTTACATGATCACTCGCATAAGAAGCGATCATGGAGGCGAATTCGAGAATGCTGATTTTGAGCAATTTTGTGACACACATGGTTTTATACACGAGTTCTCCTGCCCTAGGAATCCACAACCAAATAGAGTTGTGGAACGTAAGAACAGAACTCTAACCGAAATGGCCAGAGTGATGTTAAATCAGTTTAGTCTACCCAAATATTTCTGGGCTGAAGCTGTCAATACAGCTTGCTTTGTACTCAATAGAGTTCTAATTCGACCCAAATCGAAGAAGACTCCATTTGAGTTATAGTTTGATAGAATTCTATCTGTTTCATACTTTAGAATATTTGACTGTAAATGTTTTATTCTTAATACAAAAGACAATTTGGGAAAATTTGATAAAAAGGCCGATGAAGGTATATTTTTAGGTTATGCGGCCAAGAGCAAAGGATACAGAGTCTTCAACAAATGTACTATGATCATCGAAGAGTCAATCAATGTCACTTTTGATGAAGTGAATCAAATGACTATCGATGACAATGACGAAGATACATCTGTACCAAGCATAACTCCAGCTGATTTTCAACCAAGCTCTGCACTAGCTGAACCTCCTAGAGAAGATCCAGGAACCAGCTACCTTCAGAATCTACCGAAAAGGTTAAAATTTACAGCTGATCATCCAAAAGATTTGGTAATTGGTGATATTACCAGAGGAGTAAGTACTCGTACATCCTGTAGAGATATTGTTTCTAGTGTTGCATTTATTTCACAGCTAGAACCCAAAACTATTGATGAAGCATGTAGTGATAGTTTTTGGATAGATGCTATGCAAGAGAAATTAAACCAATTTGAATGGAATCAAGTTTGGGAACTTGTTCCCAGGCCTATTGATCATCCGGTCATTGGCACCCGTTGGGTATTCTGAAATAAACTAAATAAGAATGGTTTAGTGACTCGTAATAAGGCTCGACTCGTAGCTCAAGGATACAATCAAGAAGAAGGTATTGACTACGATGAGACTTATGCCCCAGTTGCGAGATTGGAATCCATTCGCATGTTATGTGCATTTGCATGTTTTCATGACTTCAAACTTTTTCAAATGGATGTCAAGAGTGCTTTTTTAAATGGTTTTATAAAAGAAAAAGTTTTTGTAGCACAACCTCCAGGTTTCACAGATTTCAAAAACCCTGATCTTATTTTCAAGTTGAAGAAAGCCTTATACGGTTTAAAACAAGCCCTCGTGCTTGGTATGATCGTCTAAGCTCTTTTCTACTTGACAACGACTTTTCAAAAGGCAAGGTTGACACTACACTATTTATTAAGTCTTTTAATGGCAAACTTCTTTTAATTCAAATCTATGTTGATGATATTATATTTGGATCTACTGATGAATCTCTGTGTCAAGAATTTTCTAAGTGTATACAAAATGAGTTTGAGATGAGCATGATGGGAGAGCTGAAATTTTTCTCGGACTGCAAATCAAACAAACTGATAATGGGACGTTCATAAATCAAGCCAAGTACACAAAAGACTTGTTAAAGAAGTTCGATCTGGACAATGTCAAATCTATTGGCACTCCAATGGCAATTTCAACAAAGCTTGATTCAGATGAACAAGGCAAGCCAGTCGACATACGTAAGTATCGAGGTATGATTGGTAGTTTACTTTATTTAACTACTAATCGTCCAGATATAATGTTTAGTGTTTGTCTGTGTGCACGTTTTCAAGCTAACCCAAAGGAATCATATTTGTCTGCAGTTAAGCGTATCTTTCGATACCTTAAGGGCACTTCTTCTGTTGGCTTGTGGTATCCCAAAACTAAGTCCTTTGACCTTATTGGTTATTCGGATGCAGATTTTGCTGGATGCAAAGTTGATAGAAAAAGTACCAGCGGTACTTGTCATTTCTTAGGCAAGGCTTTAGTCTCATGGTTTAGTAAAAAGCAAAATTCTGTAGCCCTATCAACAACAGATGCTGAATACATCGCCGCAGGACGTTGTTGTGCTCAGATTTTATGGATGAAACAAACCCTAGAAGACTATGATTTATTTTACACACATATTCTCATTTTCTGTGATAACACGAGCACTATTAATTTGACTAAGAATCCAGTATATCACTCTCGTACTAAACATATCGAGATTCGACATCATTTTCTTAGAGATCATCATCAAAATAGAGATATAAACCTTGTGTACATAGATACTGAAAATCAACTAGCTGACATCTTCACTAAACCTCTAGCGGAAGATCGTTTCAATTATTTACGTCAAGAATTAGGAATTTTGGACGTCAATAATATTAATTAATTTTGTTTTATGATTATATATCATTATGCAAAAACTGTATTAGAGACAAGCCAATAAAGAGTCTGTCTGTCACCACAACTACGGTTGAAGCGAAGCGGTACTTAAGAGTTCCCCGGTGAACCTCCGCCAGCTGGGACGGTACTCCTACAGCTAATCTGAGACAGTCGCTGTGTAACGACATTTAATTTATAATATAATATTAATTATATTAATTGAAGGATAAAATAACTAATCTTTGAATTAAATATTTGAAATGAGACAATGAAAAAGAATGGCAAAAATCAACTTTATAGAACCCTAGGCGAATTCGGCCAGAGCTCTGACCGAATTCGGCCCGAGTTCGGTTGAGGGTATCAGGCTATATATCCAGAACCCGAGAGCCTCTTTTCTTCATTGCTTCCAAATTTTTTTCAAACAGCAGCAGCAGCCGAACCGAGCACCAAAACCCTAGTTCTTCACCAACCTATTCCTTCCAATCCAAGTGGTGAAATCCATCCAAAATTTGGATTCGTGCGGAGTTCGCCGTCCTCTTCAACATACTTTGTTTTCGGGAGGTATAACTCCATCTTTCTCCACTTTTCAATTAGTGCATTTTTATTTCAATTTGCACAAATGGCACCCAAATTCAATCCATCTAAGAGGAGAAGACGACTCATAGTGAGGAAGGGTCATCTTCGCATCCGTAAACGGATTCCCTCTTTTCGTCGGTCTAAACGAGCGACGGTGCGTTCGACGGGTTTTTTTCCAAACCCTAGACCAAGCCCTACTGTGGTATGGAGACTTCTCCATGAGATCCATATGCACAGGCGCTCCAGTCAAATGGACTGTATTTCCTGACCACCACCTTTTCTTTGAGGCATTAGGCTATATCTTTTTGTTCAAATATGCTTCCATATAGCAACTAATGCTATTAGATTATTTTATTGCAATCTCATATTATACACTTTTGATATGAGCACTCGTGTTGGAGGTATTTATATCAATTTCGATGATAACCTCTTAGCGGAGATCCTTGGTATCCCTAACGAAGGCGAACCGCTAGTCGATATCACTGAATTTGATTTTCCCGAAGGCACGACACTCGCAAGTTTCAAAGCGGAACTCTGTGCACCTGATAGAGTACCCTCTGGAAAGTTCAAGGCTAACAACCTGAACTTGTTTAACTATGAATTGCATCGCATCATCTATTCCACTATCCTTCCAAAATCCACTTCCAAGGATGATGTGACTTCTCTTGAGCTGTCCGCCATGTACCACATTCTGAAGGGGATTCCATTTTCTGCCCCTAAGACCATGATTCAGATGATGGGACGTTGTCGTACAAGAGATAGAAATATCTCTTACGCGATGATTCTTCCACGCATCTTTCAGCGCTTCGATATCGATCTGTCGACTTGTACTCAGGACCCTGAGCCCAAGTTTCTTCAGTTATCTCGTCGTAGCATGACTGCTACAGCTCCACCTACTGCTCCTCCTACTGTACCTCCTCTACCACCTCATCAGTATGCCATGACATTTGAGGGCATACATCAGTATTTATCTGCTTTATACGTCTCGATGACGGACATGGCTCGCGAGCGTGAGTTTCGCGACGTCACCCGCTATCAGGCGCTTACAAACTCTTTAGCTGATCTTCGTTTCGCCCAGACTGGTTATTCAGCCGGTTCCATCCCTAGAGATCCAGCTTTCTCTGGTTACCGCTGTGAGGATGAGGCTGTTCATGCCTACTTCCAGCCCGGTAATGCCTATGATTGGTACCGTCCTGATCGTGCTTCACATCGTGATTATGTTGGTGAGTTCTATGCTGGTGCCCCTCTACATCCTTCTGGCGCTGGTACCTCTGGAGCTGGTCCTTTAGGACATGCTGGTCGAGCTGCTGATGATGATGATGAGGATGATGATGAGGAGATGTGACTATCGGATTTTGAGTGACATTTTATTGTACACTTGGAAATGCTCCGACATTCCAAGTTCTTATCAGTATTTTTGATTATTATCAGCACTTTGTAGTTTGCTTCAGTACTTATTTATTTGCATGGACATGTTTTATTTTGCCCCAGTTTATGGCATTCCAGTTTATTTCATCACTATGTTTCAGTTTCAGTTTATGCTAGCAGTATCTCTCTATGTTGCTTCATTCTTTCTAACTGTCTCCATGCCTGTGATGATTTTTTTTTTTTTTATATACATGCCTGTGTTATTTATCTAAACTTTATTTCTATCTTAAATCTTTTATATGTGTTTTCTCACTATTTGTTACTTATGCATTTGATTGCGGGGGAGCTTTATCTTTTCAATTATTTTGCTAAGTGACAAAGGGGTAGAAAATTAAAGATCTAACATTTTTTTGAAGAATACAGGATATAAACAATTTCTACTTTTTGATCATTTTGAACAAGCTTAATGTTATATCATTCATAGTTTGTCAATTATCAAAATGTGGGAGATTGTTGGCCCATTGGTCATATGGTCAACCTAATTTTAATAATTGATCAAACTCTGTCTGGATATACGAGACATCTCAGATTCTTGGACATGATCAAGATTGGCTATCCACTGAATTCAAGACCGAAGATCTGTTTGCCTACTCGAATCTATAATTCCTTATGTAATGTATTTTTTATTTTATTTGAGTTTAGGAATATGTTGTACATCGAGTCATACTGGCAAATAGGCTACCCTTAAATGAGTTCAAAATGTTTTTAAAATGACCTCTCAAAAAGGTTTACAAAAAGGTTTTCAAAGATCACCAAAAGCTTTTTCAAAATCCTAACTAAACCCAGACTTAACCCTGACAGAACTCGGACCGAGTTCGGCCAGAGTTCGGCCAGAGTTCGGTTAGTGGCCGTTGTGATTTTGAATCCTTGGAACTTGGTCCTCCTGCAGTTGCGGATTTGACCGAGATTTGCTCAAAGAGTTCTGTCCGAATTCTGCCCGAATTCTGTCAGAAGTCTGCCTTTGGAACTCCTATAAATAGAGAAGGATTTCGATCATTTCAACTCACTCATTCACTTTCAATCTTCTCTATATCTAAAGCTTTCAGTCTTCCAAAGAGTTTTCTAGAGCTTTCAATTTCAGATCCCAAGCCAGTTACAACCCTCTAGTCGATTTGCCAGTGTGGTACGGTCTAGAAGTTTCTGAGAGATTGTAATCAGAAGGCTTGATTGAAGAATACCTCTTCACATTTGAAGTTGGACGAGTTCTTCGTATCAAAGCTCGCGTTGTAGAAGTTGCAAGGACTTCGTAAGAAAACTTACGGTTTTTCCAATCGTGGATTCAACTGGTAGCAAGAGTTCTACCGACTGGATTAGTCCTCAACAGAGGGATACCAGTATACATCGCTGTCTTTGCGTTTGCTCTCTTAACTCTGTCTTTTCTTTATTTCAGTTGTGATTAATATTCTGTTATTGTACTGCTAACTTTTTTAATTAGCATTATTCCGCTGCCAACTCTATTCACCCCCCTCTAGAGTATTACGCTTTACTATTTCGTTCCTACACGATGAGGAGTGCACACTGACAGAGGGAGCCCTGGATGACTCCGTCGCCGAGTAGGTACCGTAGGATCCCGTACTATAGTATGTACCCCGCTGGGATCACCAACGACGATCATCCAGTGCTCGTCCAGCGATGGAGTAGCAGGCGCACTAGCAGTCGCTCCCTTTGCAGGCGCACTAGTAGCAGCTCCCTCTGCAGGCACACTAGCAGCCGCCCTAGCAGCCGCATTAACAGCCGCCCTAGCAGCCACCCTAGCAGCCACCTGATCACGTAGCCTAACGTAGTCCTCCTAGAATTTTTTTTTGCTAATGTCTAAGGTACTCATTACTAAATATGTAGATATCTACTTGCATGTCTATTATATGTTAAGTGATTTATTTAGTATTGACATTTTAATGCATAATTGTATTTTAATTAACATAAGGAAGTAGAACGTAAATATGTCTAGCTGACCTTCACGTCGATGAACTCACCCTTCCGTTTATGGGTGACCAAGAAGATGATTACCATGTTGGGGTCCTCTCCCTTCTGTACCTGTTAAAATATAATATTTATTATTAAATATAAATATTTTATCCAACTGTATAGAAATTAATATATATATTTAATACAATACGTACCAGACGACAAAAACGTTTCGTCATGGGAATTGACCCACAACAACACTTAGTAGCCTTCGACCGCACCACCTTTGCCTTATCCGACCGATCCTTGTACTTGGGATCGTCGAATTTTGCCTTCATATCAGTCCATTGCGTAAGCATGATCCAACCATGGATCGGCTTTTCGGTGCGATCACGGACCTTCTAATTGTTGATCGCATCGCAGACCAGCTTTTCGATGACAGAGGGAAACTGCTGCTCGATCCTCGCAGTCCGGTGTGGTAGATAGAAGTAGGTTTGCTGCATCAAATAAAACATAGAGTCAAAAATAAATGACTATTGATATTAAAAACATATATAATTTTATACCATGATGTGGGCAAACCGAAAAGCCTTTCTTTCGGCGGGAACATAAGAGTAGTTGTGCCAGGGCCCACCATAGTTCTGCCTCAAAAACTGTCCCAATGATCTCTATATGGACGAAGGCTTATATCTACACATCAATAATTAAATTCATGAATATGTAGATGTATTCGTTTCAAAAAATAAATACTAATTAACTTACTTTGTAGGCCCGTCCGTCCAAATCTCCACCCGCATGTCCTCCGGAGGGCGGCATGGAGGATCTGTCTCGTCTACAGCCTCAAGGGTGCGACGTCCCCCATCTGTTCCTCTGTCTCGATGGTGCCGGTAGTTGGAGGAATACTGGACAGGTAGTAGATGCGGGCCTGGAACTGCTCGCCCAGGAGTATCGGCAAGACCTGCCAATGGACCAGACGAGGGAGTAGACAAGGGCCTGGAACCTGGAACGGTATGGTACATTGGAGTACTCATCGCGGACCTGGACGAGGGTCCGAAAGAAGGGTCCGATACCGGTCGAGGAGTACCCCCCTCGTGTAAATCTAGATCCGCATCGTAGCATACCTAACAGTAACATATAATAATAAAATACGAACACAGAAGTATATATGTCAGAATATCAGAAAAGTAAATATATAATAATAGCCCAAATGTACACCAGAGTATCTCGCAATAGAACAGAGTATCGCAAGAGTCACAAAAGTACACCAGAGTCACAAGAGTACAAAAGTAGACAACACCAGAGTTGTAAGAGTCATAATAGTATAAAATTACATAGCCCAAATGAACTGCACGTGCGCGTCGTCTTCCTCCTCCTCCTTCTTATTATACTACTTTCAATCCTCCTCTAAAAATTTATCTTCTTCGTTTTTCTCATCGTCGTCTTCTTCCTCCTCCTCCTCATCTATACTTTTATCTAGTAGATCTTCCTCTTCGGATATTTCTACCTCTTCTACATAATAATTAGACGTAGAATGAGGAACTTCCGTTAAGTCCACATCTACAATATTTGGTAGAAGAGGTAGCTCATCCTCTTGATAAGCTACCTCATGAACGTCAAAGGTATATTTTGCCTTGGTCTTGCATACTACGCACTAGTCCACCACGCTGTCCCCTGTTTAGGATAGGTTGTAAAGTACACGAGCTGAGCCCGACATGAAAGTATAAATGGTTCATGGCCCTGATATCGATGATGGTAGTTCATATCCACAAGACCATGCTTGTCCATTCTCCAACCTTGATCTTGAATCGGATCGAACCAATCACATCTGAATAACACAATTTTTGTAGGCTCTATTCCATAATTAAATATCAACTTGAAAATCTTTCGTAAGATTCCATAGAAATTATTGCCTGCCTCGACATCCGTGTAGGTCGATGATCTGATACACAAACAATTTGGTGGAATCGAAATCCATGAAGTTGTCTTTGATCTTTTCATTTGTTGACTTGAACCTAAACCCATTAACACAGTAGCTTAGCCAGAATTTTACGGCCGAAATAGGGCCCTTGGCAAGAGTTCTAATAGACTCATTCTCAAGTCTTGTGTGTGAAAGATCGACCTACATAACACAAGATAGCAAACTAAGTTCATATATTGACATGTAAAGTGCATATATACAAGACCCTTACATATACACTCAACCAGGAAGGAAAATAATATTTTATTTCCTGCTCTGCTTCTTCGTCTGTTATGTCTGGCGTAGTGGACCTCACCTCATCATTAAATCTGCTGAAAAACAACAAAATATCGGCCAATTACACGTACCATGTACTAGATGACGTGAACGTAGACGTGAACGTAGACGTGAACGTAGATGTATTATTTACTTACCCCTCAAGTTTTCTACCTCATCCTCGTCAAAGTTGAGTAATATGTATATCTGAGCAACCCTTAGCTCCTCCTCGTTCAGATATCTCTTCTTCAGTTTACCCAAAGGCTTCCCTTTAGCATTGAATACCTTCAGTATTGCATCATTACCTTCTTTAACTCCGTCGTCGTTTCTGGGAGCTCTTGTTCTATTAGTTGCAACATGAGGCTTGAAATACATCGAACAAAATGTTGAAATCGCCTTAAGAACGTAGGGTTCACAAAAAAACCCTCGACCCGTGCCTTATTTTTTATCTTTCTTTTTAGGTAGTTCATATGCCGCTCGAACGGGTACATCCATCTATAACTGACGGGTCCACCAACACGTACATCATAGGAAAGATGAATTGGCAAATGCTCCATAGAGTCGAAGAAACCAAGAGGGAACACCCTCTCGAGCTTGCAGAGTGTTACAACAATGTCCTGCTCTTGCTTTTCCAGGCGATTGACGAGAAGTTTATTAGAACAAAGTTTCCTGAAAAATATGCTAAGTTCTGTCAAGGGATCCCAAACTTTCGGTGGTAAGAACTCCCAAAATGCAATCAGAATTAACATCTCCATGAATACGTGGGAGTCGTGGCTCTTCATACCCGTCAGTTTGTTCTCCTTCATGTCGACACATCTTCTTAGATTCGACACGTAGTTGTCTAAAAATTTGAGGCCCTGAATCCACCTACAAAGTCTTCCTTTATCCTCCTTGTCCAATAAGAATGTGGCCTTGGGTTGCTTGCACTTTCCATTTCCTTCTTCTATTAAATGCAATTCAGGACGCCTGTATATTTCTTCAATGTCCAACCTGGCTTTGCTATTTTCCTTCATCTTTCCCTTTAGTTTATCACAATATTAATTATGTTATCAAATATATTCTTCTCGATATGTATGACATCAAGATTATGTCTGATCAGATTTGTGCCCCAATATGGAAGGTTCCAAAATATGCTCCTCGTCGTCTAGTTGTGTGTGTGACCGAATCCATCACACTTGTACCCTTTAGTGGGCTCTTCGATTGCACTTGGTAAATCTTTTACCTCTTCCCAAATTGTGTATCCAGGCCACCTTAGCGGTGGATTGCTCGTCTATATAATGCCTGTCCGAAAAGCATTCATGTTTCTCCTATATGGATAATCGTTTGGAAGAAACTGTCAATGACAATCAAAAAAGCACGATTTGCCTCTATTTTTTAAACGGAAAGCCTTGGTACGGTCCATGCAATAAGGACATGAGAGACGACCATGAGTGTTCCATCCTGATAACATGCCATAAGCCGAAAAGTCATTGATAATCCACATAAGTGCCGCCCTCATCGAAAAATTATGTTTTTTTGCTAACATCGTACATGTTTATGCCTACCGCTGATTCAACTCATCTATTAACGGCTGCAAGTACACATCGATGTTTCTCCTTGGGTTGTTTGGACCAAGGATGATGACGGTTAAGAACATGACAGGAGTCTTCATGCACATCTAAGGTGGTATGTTGCACGGAGTGACGATCACAGGCCAGCACAAATACTGGGAGCCTGAAAGTCTGAATGGGATAAATCCGTCAGAGGAGAGCCCCAATCTTATATTACACAGATCCTCGGTAAAATTAGGATACTCTCGATCAAAGTGCTTCCAAGCTTCTCCATCGAACGGGTGATCCAACACTCCTTCAATCTGTTCTCGCCTGTGCCAACTCATGTTTTTGGCAATCTCCTTCGCCATAGACAACCTCTGCAACCGTAGGGTCAAAGGCAAGTAGTGTATTGCATCGGTCGACCTCCTTTTACCAGCATACCTCCCTGTAGAAGTTGGCTTGTAGCGATCGGCACCATAAAATCTGTACACTTCTTCATTCTTGTCGTCTTTGTAGTAGAGCATGAACCCGATACGACAGGAATTGATTTTATCATATCCTATTCAGAGCGATCTCACCATCTTCTTACACTGGTAGAAGTCTTTAAGTAACTTAGCACCCACCGGCAAGCTCTCTATAATCAACTCCATCACTCGATTGTAGCATTCTTGAGACATGTTAAAATTAGACTTTATGCTCAACATCCTAGTACTACCTTTAATGGTGAATGATCCTCACAACCAGGACATAATGGAGTCCTTGCACTCTCCAGCAACTCCATGAACCTTGCAACATTGGCATTCGGTGCCTTCGCAGCTGTATCATGATCATCCAGAATGAAATTAGGCCCCGCAGCGTCGAAAATCATGTTCACGCATCCGTCGTCGTAATCACCATGGTCGTAGACATGTATATAAGACTCCACATAAGGCTCTGGCTTCGATGCTAAAGAGACAAGTTCGTTGTGTGCGGTCCACTGATAGTAATTTGGCGTAAAATCCTTCGAGTACAATTAAAATATCATATCCACTTCTGGATGATATTTTAAGTTACGACATTTCACACATGGACACTTAATTTTGGTACGGTCCATGTACTGAGGAAAGCCTTGGATAACTGCAGGAACTACTCTACCCCCTGTATAAATTCATCCCACAGACCGCACATGTCATCAGGATGACGATTGTACATCCACGAACAATGTCGCAGACAGTAATTCATATCCATTTGAAGATAATTCTGCAAAGATGGATATACATTATTCGAGTATATTGTCCAAATGGATGCATAGACACATGAGTATTAAATGAGTGTTGTCACGTGTTCAATGTTAGCCCTTCTCTTCAGAGAAAATTTACTTCTACAAGCCTTTTGAGGCTTTTAGAGTTGTACAAGATTTCAGAAAAATAGTAGAAAAGGCCAAGTATTATAATTTTTCTTTCTTTGTTATTTTTTTTGATTTTTTTACTCCTTTTGTTCTTTATCTTTTCTCCTATTTTTCTGAAATCTATAGAACTCTAAAAGCATCAAAAAGACTTACAGATGTCCATTTATTTGTCAGACAAGGACTGACATGAAAACTTAACTTTGGGCTAACAAGGATGCTTACCTAAGTATCTAAGATACCTACCTAGCACTTACCTATGACACTAACTATACATACGTTCATCGAAGTACATATCACCTTAACTCTAGGTATTTGTGTATCATGTGGATATCATATACCATGGTACACAATATCATATTGATACTCTCTTGTATCTTGATACTACGATATAGTTTCAAATACCCATGACACTAACTATATACACGTTCATCAAAGTATCCTGAAATCAAGTGTCCCTGTGAGCCATTCTCTCAAGAGGAAATGCGACACAAAAGACTTGCAGACGTAAAATTTTCTTTTGAAAGGCTAGCTCACATGGACACTTGATTTCAAGCTACACGCGTTCATCAAAGTACCTGAAATCATGTGTTCCTTGTGATCCTACAAGGAGAACTTGACATCGGAGTGTCCAAGCTAGCACTCACCTTCACTGATGTGCACACTGCCATATCCCTCTCTGCCTATGTATCTAACTTACATATCTACCTATTCATATATCTATCTATTGACCCACACATTTCCTTTTATACCAGTTAACCCATACTCATAATATAGCCCTGTCATTTCAACTCATTTCAATAACATACATGCATGCATCCATTTATACAAAAACTATTTATTAATCAATGAAATAAAAAAACACATGAATTAATCATGAATTATATATATATATATATATATATATATATATATATATATATATATATATATATATATATATTGAAGTGAATTGAATTAAAATGATAGCCTCTAGTTGATCAGCAGCCAATGGCTATTTTTTAAATTAGAAGACACAAAACTTAGACGGTCTGAATTTAAAATACACCCAAGACATATTTCTTTCTTCGCATAGGTATTGCCACTCTTTTGGATACATGTGTGAAACAGGCCATGTGTGTGTGTGTATCTGTGTGTCCAAGTGAATAGATGTTGTTTGTGGAAGATTGAGTATACACGTCCATTTCATAAGCTTGATATATTAACAAGATGAAAGTCCTAAATTGTTTTTTTTCTTTCTATCGAGTACCAGGAGAAGTATTGAGAAGAACATCCAGGAGCAGCAGTGCTACTCATTCAACCCACATTCTATTGGGGTCCTTGGAGGGTGATGAATGGTGAGGTTCCTAGATGATTTATATATGAAACCATAATATGCTTTTGTTGGTGTTTTGAGCAACTAAAGAATTTCTGGAATAATAGTGCACATCCTTAAATAAAAGTGGAGAATCAGTAAATATCATTAGTGTACTTGGAAGTTCTCTCTAAATTATGTAGGTGCAAAAGTTTCATGTTTGGAATACAAAGATTGCCATCCTTTTACAAACTTTGGCATGCATAATTGTATATGTTAATTGTTTGAAATGATGAAGTAGACATGGACTGTGGACTTATAATTGGTAGTTTTTCAACAAACTATCCCCGGCAGCCCTAGCCGCCGTCACGAAGGCAGCAACACTGCTCCCGTCGTGTGTATATCCTCCGTGTGTGTGTCCTGATCGTGTCCAAGTAGAAAACAAACAAAGGTCAGGTTTAGGGTTTACCGAGCTGTGTCGTCGAAGGTCATCGAAGGAGGTGGGTGGCCGAAGAGTGAAGGAGGTGGCCGTAGAGTGGAGGGGGGGGCAAATCGAGGGCTGGAGTAAGCTCAAGGAGACCTCGTGGACAGGGGCGGGGGCACGCGGAGGTGGTCGTCGGGGTCGAAGGATGTCACTCCCCGTTCCCAAAATGCGTATTTTAATACGTATATTGCTTGAATGTATTTATTTAATATTTATCATGCATTTGTTCTGTATTTAATTCCTTTAATTTTTGGCTAATTATTTTTCTGGAATTTATTTTTGGCTCTTAGGTTCGGCTTGGTTCGGTTTGTTTCCGAATTTTGATGGTTCATCAAGAATCGAACCCAACTCCCCACCTACCACATCTTCATTTAAAGCCCCAACCCTTTCTCTCTCTTCATTACTTCTCCTTCTCATTTACTCTTTTTTTTCCTTATAACTCTCTTCACCTACCTAGAGCTTAGGCAAGTGCATCTTGCTCCACATGAGAATCTATTTTTATGGTTCATTTATCTTCCTCTCGTGATTCTAAGATAGTTTAGAACTTGACACTTTGCATTTTGAAGTCTCATTTTTAGTAGATCTAGAAATTACTATTTTTCGGATTTTATTGGTTTTGATCTATCAAACCTCCTTATTTTCAAGTTTTGTTCGTTCCAGATTGTTGAGGTTGTGTTATACGCCATTCTGACCCATGGAATCCCATTTTCGGGTTGGAATGAAGGTCCCATGGAATTTGGAGTTCGGAAGGAATTTTACGCTCACGTTATACGTGCTCGCGTAAGCATTAACTTTACGCCCATATTTTTACGTGTACCCGTAGTATCAAGCTCTACGCCCACGATCATTCGTGTCAACATGAATCTGTTTTACGTAAGTCGACTTAGCTTGGCGTATTACTCTTTATGCGTATTCATTCGTGCGTAAACTTGACTCTTTACGCGTGCAACCTTTACGCGTGGCTCGACTCTTTACGTGTACAATGTTTCACGCTTCACGTTATTCTTTACGCGTACAGTGTTTCATGCATAACTCTATTCTTTTACGCGTACAAGTCTTATGCGTAACCCTGTTCTTTTTGCGTAGCTCTGTTTTGCGCGTACTCCTTGGCTTGGCGTAATTCCTTTACGCGATTTTGGTTTACGCGAAATATTATTCTTTTATGCGAACGAGTTTCATGCGTAATGTTACTTCTTTACGCGTACTTTCTTTATACGTGCGTATTTGCCTTAGCATAAAGCTTGGCGTAACCCGATGGCCTTAGCGTAAAGCTTTGGCGTGGACTAGTCATGGTATAGATTGGCCTTGGTGTAATCCAACCTTGGTGTTCCTATTGCTCTATACTTTATTTACCTAATATCGGCATGGCATCTCTTATTTATCCTCATGACTTTTTGCATGAACTCGATATAATCATGATATGTTAATATTTTAATACATATTATCGTGTGGAATGTGCCATGTGTCCCGATTGGTTTATAGATACCCAGTATGACTGGAACTAAACCCTGAGAGTTATAGACTAGACCATACTGAATACTAGTTGACCTTCATCCCTTGTCATAATTGATAAAGATTGTTACTTTGACTAATGATTGATCATGCGTTCCTAGTTGGAACTAAGAGGCTGGCTAGTCGTCTTATAGAAATTGAATGAGACACGTTCATATTAACTATGAACTATTGTGATCGACTGGCCGATCCCGAATATTGGCATATGGATACGTACAGACTTCAACTTGTTTCTATAAAGCAGTACGTGTACCTTACAGTCAAGGCATGATTATTTCGTGACTAGGTTTGATTGTTGCATTACGTTATATAAGACCTACATCCTAACCGCAAGGGCATCGTTGTAGAGTTGTGCATATCGTACTTTATACGAAAGTACTCATTATGAATAACCATGATCCACGGCATGGGATTTCAATTAACATAGGGACTACTAAGTTAAATAAAATAACGATTGTATGGAGAGAATGGATTCCTGAGTTCTTACATGGCAACCATCCTTGGGGCAATTAGTGCCCCGACATGCCAGATGGTTCCCACAGATACTGTAAATCTGCCACACGGGCAGGGAAGGGTATTTGCTTATATTTATTTACTGTATACTGATGACGGGCGTCCCGCTGGGACTCGTCTAATTCCTGATTGGCGCAATTGATTATTGGGTAGACTAGCCTTACTTGTGCATAGTAAGAGCTAAGGAATCCTTATTGCATATTTCCAAGATAACTTGGAACTCACAGTTAGCAAGCTGTAGTAGTTGTATTACCGTTAAATTGATTTGTTTGCGTATTGTACCTACTCTGTTAGCTACTGAGATGACCAGAATGTCAGGACTTGATGGGTCAACTTCTGTCCTTATTTGGTCGAAAAGTTGGTTTAAAGTATCGTGATGTTGTGTGAATCCCAGTAGCAAGCGGAGACTTATTATTATATTCTTAACTCTTATCACTGGTTTAATTCTTATATCGTGCTTCCTTGTGGTACTTGCTATTAGAGGTCTAACCTCTCTGGTTTTGCATGGCCAGATTTAGAGCCAGTTATCGAGGACTCAGCTTACTTCTACCTCCAAGATGGTCATTACTAGAGGGATGATCGCAGGAGGACACGAGTGGGTTCTTTACTTCCCTGCTCATTTTGCTACTTACTTTATATTTTGTCACTTGGCACCGACATGTTAGCCGGATTGTCTTGTACTTATTTTTACATAATTGTAACTAAGTCAGATTGCAGCTAATAACGATTGTGTATACCTTGCTATACCACCTGGCTATGTTTTGTACAGCCAGATCTCAAGAACATTTTGACTAAGCATTTGGGGCCTTACTACTTTATCTTACATGTTCTCTATTATTGCTTCTTGTTTGAATGATTGAGATAATAGATGTTGAGTGACCATGGCGAGACTTTCATGTAGTATGCACCCTCCGTCTTTTAGACATCATTGATCGTATTATATGGTATTCATCTACCAGTAATACATAGCTGGCTGAGTCACTCCCCCGCTCTCTGGTATTCTGGTTCTGGGGCGTAACAAGGTTTTAGTGGTGGCCCATGCAGGTCTGATTTCAGACTTGTGGGGTGTTATAATTTATATGATGTCTCAATCACACATGTTTCCGTTTGATCTCATGATTCGTTATCCTCGACTCTAGCTTGACGTTTCGGTATCCTTTGACTTCATTGATCTTTCCTGTCCGATCGTTTGATTGTTCTCTTATCCCTTTTCTTGGGGGTACCTCGTCCGCATCTGTCAGAGCTGGACAATAACAACAAGGACAACACGGACAACCTGACCATGTTTGTAGCAATAAGGGCCAGTGCTACCTCAAGAGAACATCCAAGAAGAGGTGATAGTGGAACCAATAACTGGACCGCAATATCCAGAGGTTCCAACACCACCAACAGTTCCGTCTACCCCTATGGCAGTAGACACACTAGCCCTTCTGGAGATCATGAGAGGGATGTTGGCTACTCAGCAATATCAGATGTTGGCCGAGTAACGCATGCACACTCAGCTACAAGAGCAGAATGTATTACTTAACCAAGGATTACAGACAGCTTTGGAAAGGAGAGTGAGGACAGATTCAGGAGCATTGACCAAATTTTGTAAGTACAACCTCCGTCGTTTCAAAGGCACGAAAGATGCCATTTCAGCAGATGCATGGCTTAAAGATATTGAGGCTATTCTAATAGCAGCTAAGGTGCCGGCAGAAGAACGTGTGGATCAAGTGAAGTTGTTACTTCAAGACCTCGCACGTGATTGGTGAGAATCAGAAGAAGTGGGCATCAGACGTCTTATTTCTTGGGACAATTTTGCTGCGAGATTCAAGACGAAATACTATGGATGTGGCATAGTTCGAGCTACAACGGAAGTTTATCAACCTCAAGCTGGCTGGTAAGACAGTGGATGCTTATGCAGCAGAATTCTATAGACTGAGTAGGTTTGCCCCAGAGATGGTAGCAACAGAGAGCCAGAGGGCTATGAGGTTTCAGCAAGGGTTTCATCTTGAACTATTGCAATTGATAGAGGGACACAACTACCAGACTTTTGATGAGGTGTTGACGGTAACCCGAAGGCACGAGATCACCATCCAAAGGATTACAGCAAGGACTGGAGGTCAGAAAAGATCTCACAATCAGATTGAAGGAGGAGGGAGAGTAGCGCCCCGAATAACAACACCATCTTCTGGCGGTCACATTGACGATATGGCGATGCGAGGGCCAGCACCATCAACAAGATAGTAGCAACAACAGCAGAGGAAGAACCAACAACCACCAGCGGGCTACACCTATTGTGGGAAGGAAGGGCACAATAGAGGTGTGTGTCGGGCATTGAACGAATAATATTTGGAATATGGAAGTCCAGATCATCGGGTTTCTACCTGTCCCATGAGCACGAGGTCAGGAGGCCCAGTGTAACAATATCCGGCTCTGCCAGTATCAAGGACCAGCGATAGCAGTGAGACCGTTGGCACAACGCTCGTTCATGTCATAGGCTCAGATGTTTCGGCAGCAGGGACCGTCGATGCAGCAGCAACAACAAAGACTACCCTAACATCACCAAGGCAGGGGCCAGCGACAACACCAGGTTAGGCCACAACATGGGAACCAACAAGGAGGCCAAGGGCAGGCATTCAATCTGTCCTTGGAAGAGGTATTGGCATCTAGAGATGTTGTGGCAGGTAACATTCTCGTCGCCTCATATCCCGCAGTATTATTGTTTGATTCGGGAGCATCACACTCACTTATATCTGCACAATTTGTGGCACGACTAGGAATAGAATTCGAGGCATTGCCAGGAAGATTGAATATACTCACTGGTAATAGGGTCGTAGGAGTTAGTAAAGTTATTCTAGCATGTAGCATCGTGGTTTACGAGCGTTCCTTACCCGCCAGGTTAATAGAATTTCCTGTTGGAAATTTTAACGTTATCTTAGGCATGGACTGGCTGAAAGACAGTCATGCAACAATAGATTGTCTTAGAGGGAGTGTATATTTTAATATTCCAGGCATGAAGCAGTTCAACTTAGTCAGATCAGTGGCAACACAACAAGAATAAGGAATAGTATCGGCAATGGAAGAAGTTCAAGTTCCGTAGGTAGTGGAAGAGTTTCTAGATGTATTTCCCGAAGAACTTTTAGGTCTACCCCCGGTTAGGGGATATTGAGTTAAGTATAGAATTGGCACCTGGGACTAAACCGATATCGGATCGAGTTTACTGAATGTCAGATTCAGTGCAGGCCAAGGTGTATCAACACATAGTGGAACTGAAGGAGAAGAATTTCATTCGAGTTAGTGAATCACGATGGGCAGCACCAGTGGTTCTTGTAGGAAAGAATGATGGGTCATCAAGATTGTGTATTGACTACAGAAAGCTCAATGCGGCAACAGTAAAGAACAAGTACCCACTACCAAGGATCGACGACTTGTTTAATCAGTTAAGCAGAGCAAGGGTTTTCTCCAAGATAGATCTTCGATCTGGGTATCATCAAGTGAGGGTTCGGAAAGAGGATATTCCCAAGATGGCATTCAGATCCAAGTACGGGCATTATAAATTCTTAGTAATACCGTTCGGTTTGACCAGTGCCCCAACAATATTTATGGATTTGATGAACCGCATCTTTATGCCGTACTTAGATCAATTTGTTGTTGTGTTTCTCGACGACATTCTCGTATACTCAGCTAGTGAAGAAGAGCATAAAGATTACCTCAAGAAAGTGTGCAGGTTCTGAGAGAGAACCAGTTGTACGCCAAGCTCAGCAAGTGTGAGTTTTAGACGGATTATATTTTATTCTTGGGGCACATCATATCAGGGGACTGGAGTAGCAGTGGATCCCAAGAAGGTAGAAGTAGTAGAGAGTTGGCCAATACCTAAGACTGTAGCAGATGTGCGTAGTTTCTTGGAATTGGCAGGATATTATAGAAGGTTCGTACCAGACTTTGCAAGACTCTCAGCACCCATGACCCGCTTGACACGGAAGGATGTGCCATTCATTTGGTCGGCAGAGTGTCAGGCATCATTTGAGAATTTGAAGCATAAGTTGATCACGGCACCTATTCTTACATTACCGATTGGGCCCGAAGGTTTTACTGTATATTGTGATGCGTTAGGAAAGGGACTTGGGTGTGTCCTAATGCAACATGGGAAGGTGATAGCGTATGCATCCAGGCAACTTCGAGATCACGAGAAAAATTATCTAACTCATGACTTGAAGTTGGCGGCAGTAGTATTTACTTTGAAGCTTTGGAGTCATTACTTGTATGGTGATCGAGTGGACATGTACACAGACCACAAGAGTCTAAAGTACATCTTTACTCAGAAGAAACTGAACATGAGACAGAGAAGATGGTTAGATTTGATCAAGGATTACGACATAGAGCTTCAGTATCATCCAGGCAAGGCTAATGTGGTAGCAGATGCTCTTAGCAGGAGAGGCAACACATTTATATTGACATCCCAAAAACATATTTTAGAAGATCTTCAGGAGATGGGCATCGAGGTTATACTTCCTAGTGATGTAGGAATTCTATCAAGTCTACGAGTTCAATCCGACTTGATAGACAGGATTAAAGCAGCACAGGTATGGGACCCAAGGATTCGGAAGCTTAGGACAGAATGTGAATCAGGACTTAGGAAGGAGATGAAAATTCACGAAGATGGTACACTTAAATTTGGATCACGTCTATGTGTGCCAAGTGGAGATATCAGACAAGCAGCACTTCTGGTGGAACAGAATGAAGAGAGAAATAGCTAGATTCATTTCTCGTTGCTTGATATGTCAGCAAGTGAAGGCAGAACAACAAAGGCCAGCTGGATTATTACAACCGCTTCCTATCCCGGAATAGAAATGGAAGCATATCACAATGGACTTTGTGACAGGTTTACCAAGATCACCAAGTGGTAAGGATGCTATTTGGGTGATAGTAGATCGGCTTATGAAGGTTGCATATTTTCTTCCTTTTAGAGTAGGCCAATCTACGGAGAAGTTGGCAGAGTTGTATATGCAGTAGATAGTCAGGCAACATGGGGTCCCTATCAGTATTGTATCAGATAGAGATACCCGTTTTATATCACATTTCTGGAAGAGTCTACATCATAGTCTGGGTACCAAGTTAAGATTCAGTACGGCTTACCACCCACAGATGGACGGGCAATCAGAAAGAATAATTCAGACTTTAGAAGATCTGTTACGAGCTTGCACCCTAGATTTTAGAGGATCTTGGGAGAGTCACCTGCACTTAGTTGAATTTTTGTACAACAACAGTTATCAAGCCAGTATCCAGATGGCACCATTCGAAGCACTATATGGTAAGAAGTATAGGTCGCCACTTGCATGGAATGATATCGGGGAGAGGAAGATGTTAGGCCCAGAGATGATTGTTCAGATGGTTGAAGTGGTTAAGGAGATTAGGGAGCGACTTCGAGTTGCGCAAGATCGACATCGACATTGGGCGGACCAGCATCGTAGGCCGCTAGAATTTTCTATTGTGGACCATGTGTTCTTGCGGATCTTACCTACTCGTGGGGTCATTAGATTTGGCGTTCGCGGGAAGTTGAGTCCACGATACATAGGCCCATTTGCTATCATCGATAGGGTAGGCGATGTTGCTTATCGTTTATCCCTTCCACCTTCGTTACGAGAGGTGCATGATGTGTTTCATGTATCTCAATTGTGTAGGTATGTATCGAACCCAAGCCATATCCTCGATCATTCTGAGCTGGTTATTGGTATCAACCTGTCTTACGAGGAACAACTGGTGTCCATTTTGGACCGAAGGGAGAAGATACTCAAGAACCGAACAATTAGCCTTGTCCGTGTTGCTTGGGGTTATCACTCCTTAGGAGAGTCAACGTGGGAACGTGAGGATGATATTCGATCACGGTATCCGCACCTATTTGACTCACAAGGTATATTTCTTTTCGTGTACCTTGATTGTCTTGATTCCTCGTGCTTATCACCCTATGAGTAGAAATTGCTTAATGACGTAGATTGATAAACATAGATATATTACTTGCTATTTGGTATTGTAAGATGATTGCTTGCTCGCTAAAATTGTTGTACTTAGATTAGTTTAGCCCTGATATTTCTATCCTGCTTGGATTTGAAATTTCGAGGACAGAATTTTTCTAAGGAGGGTAAAGATGTCACTCCCCGTTCCCAGAATGCGTATTTTAATACGTATATTGCTTGAATGTATTTATTTAATATTTATCATGCATTTGTTCTATATTTAATTTCTTTAATTTTTTGCTAATTATTTTTTTGTATTTTATTTTCGGCTCTTGGGTTCGGCTTGGTTCGGTTTGTTTTCGAATTTTGATGGTTCATCATGAATCGAACCCAACTCCCCACCTACCACATCTTCATTTAAAGCCCCAACCCTTTCTCTCTATTCATTACTTCTCCTTCTCATTTACTCTTCTTCTTCCTCATAATTCTCTCCACCTACCTAGAGCTTAGGCAAGTACATCTTGCTCCACAAGAGAACCCATTTTTATGATTCATTTATCTTCCTATCGTGATTCTAAGATAGTTTAGAACTTGGCACTTTGTATTTTGAAGTCTCATTTTTAGTAGATCTAGAAATTACTATTTTTTGGATTTTATTGGTTTTGATCTATCAAACCTCCTTATTTTCAAGTTTTGTTCGTTCCAGATTGTTGAGATTGTGTTATACGCCATTCTGACCCATGGAATCCTATTTTCGGCTTGGAATGAAGGTTCCATGGAATTTAGAGTTCGGAAGGAATTTTACGCTCACGTTATACGTGCTCGCGTAAGCATTACGCCTACGTTTTTTACGTATACGCGTAGTATCAAGCTCTACGCCTACGATCATTCGTGTCATCATGAATCTGTTTTACGCAAGTCGACTTGGCTTGGCGTATTACTCTTTACTCGCATTCATTCGTGCGTAAACTTGACACTTTACGCGTGCAACCTTTACGCGTGGCTCGACTCTTTACGCGTACAATGTTTCACGCGTAATGTTATTCTTTACGCGTACAGTGTTTCATGCGTAACTCTATTCTTTTACGCGTACAAGTCTTACGCGTAATCCTGTTCTTTACGCATAGCTCTATTTTTACGTGTACTCCTTGGCTTGGCGTAATTACTTTACGCAATTTTGGTTTACGCGAAATATTATTCTTTTACGCGTACGAGTTTCACGCGTAACGTTACTTCTTTATGCGTACTTTCTTTACGCGCGCGTATTTGCCTTAGCGTAAAGCTTAGCGTAACCCGGTGGCCTTAGCGTAAAGCTTTGGCGTGGACTAGTCATGGTATAGATTAGCCTTGGCGTAATCCAACCTTGGTGTTCCTATTGCTATATACTTTATTTACCTCACACTACAAAAAAAGTGTCTTTCTGGAAAGCCAACAAATTCGTCTTAAAAAGGCCCAAATTAGTCCTAAATCATAATTTGGGACGAATTTTAGGACGGTATGTGACAGTGTTATTAGGGTGGCATGGCAAAAAGTTTTAGGACAGAAAATACCGTCCTAACTTGGTTTTTAGAGTTGAAAAATCTAACAATACCAAAAGATTTTGAATTATTAATTGTCTATAATGGTTTACTAAACTGTCCTAATATAAAATAGTTTGTGACGAATAACGTCCTAAAAAATTTTACTGGACACAAAAGGATGTCGTTTATATCTAGGACAATTACATAACCGTCCCAAAAGTAATACTTATGAAATTATTGTTTATATTTTTTAGCTATAAAATATACAATTTAAATACACATATAACATAATTCATATGGTCATGGCCGTTGTCAAGCTTAAGCTTGTCTTCTGATGTATATCCATGTGTCGGAGCTCCCATACAAAAAAAATTAACAACATCAAGCATTCTTTACCATTAAGTAGAAGACAACAAAATCCATATATAACTATAATGTTCAATTAATAAACAACAAAAAAGCTTAACATTAAGCATCATTTATTAACATTTCCAAAATAAATCCAAAACACAATACATCACACACACCATCAGTTACAAAATGAACCCATTGTCTCAACCATTATATACAAAATTCTGAACACAAATATTAAGTACTACATCATGTTTTAGTATATCCAACATGAACCCAAAAAATTAACCCAAATTTTTTTCACAAGATCGTCGCCTATCATTTAAGTATATCTAGAATGCTTTTGAAGGACCTGCAAATAAAATTAAGACAAGCCAATATATTAGCAAGCTGGCAATTGTACACAAACCACCAGAAAAGAAAGCGTAATAATAAAATAATATTACATAATATCTCTATCAATCTGGTACTAGTTAAGAACAAATTTCTAATTTTTTAGTAATCTCCTATTGTCAAACATATTTACAGAAAAGTTAAACTAGATAATAAAGTGTTCCAGCCTTACATTAATCAGTAAATTAACTTGATAATCCAAAAGAAAAAGTTCATCTAGAACTAGAAGCTTGGTAATTGGCATACATATATAGGTGAAGGTAAAGAGCTTCTAATGAAGCACCAGATGGTATTAAAATTGAAGGTTGAACCATTTGACGGAGTTAGTTTCAACTGTCAACAAGACATTTACACTAGAAGAGCCTAATGATTGGAAGAAATTAAATTATTTCCAATAACATCTGAAATTTACAAGTCGTTTATAAAGATAGGTGAAAATCTTAAGTATAAGAACAAATATTTTTATAAAAGTAAGCAAATCAGAAGATCGGCATAACCATAAGGGTAGTGAAGCTACATATGTACTAACATGATTGGAGGTACACCAAAAGAGCAGAAACAATAATACAAATAATTTTAGATGGAATGAAGATATAACAAGGTATCTAGAGAAATAAATATATTGGTTGACAAAATAGATGCTTAGTAGTAAGTAGTAACATCTATTATCAATTAATTAAAAAAAATGTATCCGGATAACTCAAGTAAGCAATCAAGTATCTAAAGAAATAGATGCTTAGTAGTAAATAGTAACATCTATTATCAATTAATTAAAAAAAGTATCAGAATTTAGAATTTCGATTCTAGTAATTGGGTCCAGTGGGTCTCTCGATGAAGGCGCCAATGTGGGGAATTACATGGGCTATATGGCCCAGTCCTTAGGAAAGCTAACCAACCTCGAAGGATTCGTCAGACATGTACTTATTCTGATGCTCATCTTATTAAGGGACAATGACGATGATGCTGGTAAGTAGTACTAATGCTAGTTTATGGTTGGTTGCTATCTAATACTATGAATGATGGGAGGGTCTATAAGTTCCACTTGGAGATACTGACAGAATATAGTAATACTAGTTGTAGAATAAGATACAAGACATAGTTTTATTGTCCATGCATGTCTGTATGTGAGTTGGGTGGTCAAGTTTACTTGCATTTACATCAACTTGGACACTAAGCAACACTGAGCATATCAAATGTAATTCATTGCTTGTTGTAAATTTTAATATAAGATGTTAGTTATTAACGTACAATACTTAAAATATTTCTTGAATAATTATAAGGAGTATATTTAACACAAAGAGCCCATACACATCTGTTTATACGCTTGATATTGCTACACTGGTTCCTCAAACGTCTCCAGTTCTAGTACTGCAACATGTGGTTATTCATGGTTTTCCCCAAACCCCTATTTTCTATTGAAACCATAAAAATATAACTTTTCTCAAGAAGTGGCTTTTGTTACATAATGATATTATACATCTAGAGTTATTAGTATAAAAAAGTAAAATATTTATACACTTATCCTTTCTTCCTATCATATGGTTGCACCTGTTTCCACTAAACATTGTTCTCTTGTGGACATTAGAAATATTGCAAGTCTAAATGTTTCCATAAGAATCTATGATTAGATGGTTCAAAGATAAAAATATCGTACTGATCCTTGTACCCACGGTCTAAATATTCACTACATATAGAAAGCAGGCTGACTACTTCAGTTTCTAGACGATATTGATAATGATATTTCTGGAAAATAACTGTATGCTTGGATGCGTATCTACTTCACATATTAGCATGGTTCTTTTTCTTGGGTGCATTCTGTGAGTAAATATGGAGAGTTAGACATCTAGGAAAATCGCCATTGATGTCTCTATTTCTTTTAAAAGCTTTAAGTTAACTTTCTCTTAAATTCTAAAGTCCGAATATTTGAGACCTTATTCAACCTTCCCACCCCATTGCCTTAATTTCCCCTTTATGTCACATGCATAAGGAGCACGTCTGGATTAGATTTATGTACATAATTCTCATAGTTTAATTTATCTTGGAGTCGACTTGTTGACAAAATTAAACTTCCACGTAACCCCCTTACTACTCTTCTTTAGCATCTTCTTAGCTGAATGATGAACCTAGTGCGTAGCGATTTTGCATGGTGACTTCATGCTAAAGATACAAATGTGCTTCCTTTTATTTTCTTTTTTTCTTTTTTAAGTGTTACTAGTAGGATTTCCTAATTTTTACAATTTTATGTTTGATTGCTAGATGACAAATTACTATATCTCGGTTATAAGTTTTTATTTTTGTAGAGTTGTATTCATGGGCACCATTTTTATAATTCAAGTAATGGTTAATTCTTCCCTGGGGATATATGTCATGGCATTGTTTTGTCTTAGGGACATCTGCATTATTACTAGAAAAATTTGACTTTGAGAAATAACCAATTGGAACTATATCCTTTATATTATAATTCCATTTTTTTATAAACTTGAGGGAACATGTTTTATGTTTAATGGACGTATTGGTTTGGAAACACTACCTACACAAGGCCTAACCCTATTTTTGCAACACGAAGTTTTCTAAATTCCAATTATATCGTTATTTCTGGGTTAAATTTAGTTCATTTAGCCTTAAGTGTTACAAACAATACTTGTTTTGGTCTTTTAGTTTTTATTAGTCATGTAACTAGAATATAGAATTATTTGACTTAAATTTTTTTGAAGAGTATGTATAGTGTACATATCTAACTAGAATATTGAATTCTTTGACTCAACTATACTGAGAGTATCTTTAGCGGATCAATCCAGAATCTGGATGAGAAAGTAATAGTATATATGTAGAGGATATAAAAAATATGTTGAGGAATGAGAGGAGAAGAGAAAAAGATAAGTATCTTTGCTTTTTCTTATACTAATTGTGGAAACCAATCTGGGTCATCTACAGTATTCATCCATGGGGTTTCTGCACAACGTTGAAACATCAGCGAATTTTGAAGGGGCAATTGACTGTACCATCGACTTTGCAGTATATTAATAGTCTAATCCTCATAAAAAGAATTTTTGGTGACATTTTAATGAAAGAACTAAATCTGAACTAAGTGGAAAAAGCAAGGACCATATTTCCCTTGGAGGTTGAAATTAACTTATTTCTTTTAGAGGTATGTAGAACATAGTTTTTGGCTATTGTTTTGTGTGTATTTGTGCATTCGCATGCTCTGGACTGTGATGTTGTTTCTTTTGGCAGACTCCAGGAAGAGAGTTTTTACTTCGTGTCTCATATCCTGAAATTTACAACGAGGCAAGTATTCCTACTTATTTATTTAATACATATTTTACATAGATATATCATCAATCATGATATTTACCTACTTGTCCCATTTCTTTATGTCAACTGTATTTGTCTAATAATAATCAGTTGTATTGTCTAATAAGAAAACAAAATTTGTCTGAATATACGCAATTGACATGCACATCTCTCCTAGGAACTCCCAGTCAGTCTCTGAATTCTTTTGCTCATAATTAATCTCTCTCAAAATCAAGATTGAATAGTTATTCCTATTTTGGTTCTTTTTTAGGTGATAAATGATTTGATTTATCCCACTGGACAAAATCTACGTGTCTAGAAGTGTGCAAATGTTTTTATTAAAAACATGAGTAATTTGGAGGTAGTATTACCTAGTGTCTGGAAGTTTGCAACATAAATACCTTCCAAATCAAGATTGCATAGTTATTTCTTGACTTTTACCTATTTATAACAAACTTGAACATATTTCTTTAAACATTAATAAAGCTCAAAATTTATAGCTATTCTGAATTTGGCACTATCTGAAAATAAAACAAAATCGTATGCACAATAGCTGTTATACATAATGCAACAGATGGTGGCTATGTTTATATAAATAGATGATAAAATGATATATACATGATAACTAGCTCATTGTCAACATTCAATCTTATATGTTATTGGCCAAGTAAGATACACCTTTTGAAATTGGTCTCTAGACATGGTCCCATATCTATGTAAAGATTCAGGTAAAAATTAGGCCATGTTTTTTGAAGTATTTATGTTCTTCAGAAATTTTGTTCATATGCTAAAATGTAGTATAAATGAATAATATTTGGAAGCTAAATACAAGTTGTAGCCATATGTTTTTTATTGGAATGTTTTATGTTCTCTTTGCGCATATTGTAATTTCGAATGCTAACACTAACAAAATTTGCAATAAAATCAAGCAAAATGGACATATATCGAGTAAAATTACCAGTTACAAATTCGTTCCTCTGACTCAAAATTGAACGTATTCACCATCTCCAACGAGGTGAATGCTTCGGTCCCAGGCGCCACCACTGATTCAATAAAACGAACAGCACCATCATGAGGAAAAAAAAGCCTAAATTACATAATTTGTTATAAGTGAAAGAAGCATAAAGTCGACCTGATAGCCGCCGACGCCAAACATGGCTTCCTCCTCGTCGGCCTCGCCCACGACTTCCTGCTCGTCGGCCCCTTCGTCAAGGTCGGACCCCTCCGTAACACCCCCATCATCGGTGCCGTCAGCTCGCTCGCGGCCGGCGGCTTCGTGATCATCCTTAGAATCGATCACGATGATGTATGAAAGAAAGAGAAAAAGGTGGTTAGGGTGGTGGCGCTGATGAGATGAGGGCGGTGGTGGCGGAGGCCTGTCTCAGGGTCAGAGTGGCGATAAGGGGGAGAGCGATCGGAGCACCTAGGGTTGAAAGGTCAGAGAGAGAGAGAGCAAAGGTCGGACAGCAGCAGCCATAGTTTTTGATCAGAAAGAAAGAGATTTAGGTTGGTTTTGATCAAATGGTGAATAAGTTCTGAATGATTTTGTGATGGACGGTCTAGATTTAGGTCATCCGATCGAATGGTCACAATGGTGACATATGGAGGGAAACATTCCTCCATAAAATTTGGCAATTAGCTGCCAAATGTTTGGCATTCCTGCCGATCTATTTAGTACGATAATGTAAATTATTTGGAACAAAAAGTTTTATTAGTCCTAAATAGTGATCCATTTTCACAATCTGTCCCAAAAAAATACAACTTTTTGTTACCAAGAATTTAGCCGTCCCTAGAACTACACTTTTAGGACTTTCTAGACTAGTGTTCCTAATAGTGTCGTCCCAAAAAGATACTTTTTTTTGTAGTGTCAAATCGGCATGGCATCTCTTATTTATCCTTACGCCTTTTTGCATGAACTCGATATAATCATGATATATTAATATTTAATACATATTATCGTGTGGAATGTGTCTTGTGTCCCGATTGGTTTATAGATACCCGGTATGACTGGAACTAAACCCTGAGAGTTATAGACTCGACCATACTGAATACTAGTTGACCTTCATGCCTTGTCACAATTGATAATGATTGTTACCTTGACTAATGATTGATCATGCGTTCCTAGTTGGAACTAAGAGGCTGGCTAGTCGTCTTATTAAAATTGAATGAGACACGTTCATATTAACTATGAACCATTGTGATCGACTGGTCGATCCCGAACATTGGCATATGGATACGTGCAGGCTTTAACTTGTTTCTATAAAGCCGCACGTATACCTTACAGTCAAGGCATGATTATTCCGTGACTAGGTTTGATTGTTGCATTAGGTTATGTAAGACCTATAACCTAACCGCACGGGCATCATTGTAGAGTTGTGCATATCGTACTTTGTACGAAAGTACTCATTCTGAATGACCATGATCTATGGCGTAGGATTTCAATTAACATAGGGACTACTAAGTTAAATAAAATAATGATTGCATGGAGAGAATGGATTCTTGAGTTCTTACATGGTAGCCATCCTTGGGGCAATTAGTGCCCCGACATGTCAGCTGGTTCCCACAGATACTACAAATCTGCCACACGGGCAGGAAGTGACATCTGCTTATATTTATTTACTATATACTGATGACAGGCATCCCGCTGGGACTCGTCTAATTCCTGATTGGCGCAATTGATTATTGGGTAGACTAGTCTTGCTTGTGCATAGTAAGAACTGAGGAATCCTTATTGTATATTTCTAGGATAACTTGGAACTCACAGTTAGCAAGCCATAGTAGTTGTATTGCCATTAAATTGATTTGTTTGCGTATTGTACCTACTCTGTTAACTACTGAGATTATCAGAATGTGAGGACATGACGGGTCAACTTCTGTCTTGTTTGGTTGGGAAGTTGGTTTGAAGTGTCGTGATGTTGTGTGAATCCCAGTAGCAAGCGGAGACTTATTATTATATTCTTAACTCTTATTACTGGTTTTAGTTCTCATATCGTGCTTCCTTATGGTACTTGCTATTAAAGGTCTAACCTCTCTGGTTTTGTATGGCCAGATTTAGAGCCAATTCCCGAGGACTCAGTTTACTTCTACCTCCAAGATGGTCAATACTAGAGGGATGATCGCAGGAGGACACGAGTGGGTTCTTTACTTCCATGCTCGTTTTGTCACTTACTTTATATTTTGCCACTTGGCACCGACATGTTAGTCGGATTGTCTTGTACTTACTTTTACATAATTGTAACTAAGTCAGACTACAGCTGATAATGATTGTGTATACCTTGCTATACCATCTGGCTATGTTTTGTACAACCAAATGTCAAGAACATCTTGACTAAGCGTTTGGGACGTCTTAGTGCTTTATCTTACATGTTCTCTATTATTGCTTCTTGTTTGAATGATTGAGACAAAAGATGTTTAGTGACCATAGCGAGACTTTCATGTAGTATGCACCCCCCATCTTTTAGACGACATTGATCGTATTATACGATATTAATCTACCCGTAATACGTAGCTGGCTGAGTTACTCCCTCGCTCTCCGGTATTCTGGTTCTGGGGCATGACAAAGGAGGTGGTCGAGGTCGAAGGAGGTCGTCGGAGGCGAGGGAGGTCATCAGATGCGCCAGTCGTCAGGTGAGGGGGGCTCAAGCGAGCGCACATAATGCAAATTTTGGAGATCGAAAAATGGGGGCAAATGTAAATGATCAGAACCCTATATTAAATAAATTAGCGATGTTACAGAAAACGTCGCTCATCATCGCTAAATTTTATTATTCAGCAACGTTTAGCGACTCCGAGCGATGTTACTTTCTATAATTTTATTTACAGTCGTTGAATGTCGTAGAACGTCGCCAATCAGCAACATTTTGTGATGTTTTACTGTTACGTTGCTAAGTTCTTATAATTTTTTGACATTTATTCTAACGTCGCTAAAAACTTCGCTAATTTGACAGATTTTGGTAGTGCTAGTTATTCAGATACAAACATTAGGATTGCTGGTTTAGAAACAAAGTTATCTTTGAAATCAAGGATGTATGCTGCAATTTTGTAAGAAATTATCACACAAATCAATATTGATAATTCTCATAATCTTTGTTTTGGGTGTCTTGTCGATCATGTCACAATTTAAAAGTTGTAGGATCATTCGACTTCTGGCTCAAAATGGACCCTTATAGGATTGACTTTCTGGCTCAACGTAGTATGTGACTTGACATCCCTAATGTGAGTAACCCGTATCCCTAGTCAATAGCTGGATAATGCCTATGACGAACTTCTGGTTCCTAGGACGAACTACTGGTTCTTCTCTCAAATATATTCTTTATTTACCTTACTCACAGTTTCAATATGACATGCATTTGTCCTTATGTCCTTAAAACTCAATAATATTTCCTAAAATTATGAGCGTATAAGACATTTTGTGTAATCATGTGGGTTCCATTGGGTATAATTAAGTGTGCTCTGTCGGAGCCTTCAATAATATAAGCATGACCACGTATCATGGATATTACTATCACACTTATATTCTTGTTGGAGGAAAAGTTCATATTATTAAGCATGGTGTTGGTAGTAGCACTATCAGTCATCTCTATCTAGTTTTTCCATGGTTTCAATTTACTAGCTAGATATGTCAATATCATATCAATAGCTACAAATATAGACATTATTAATCAATATAATAATTCTAAACATAGAACATCGGGTCTATGATAGTTGATAGGACAATAATGCATCCATAGTATCCTTAAAGATAGGACAACCTTATGTCAACAACTTTAAAATTCTAATTTATATGAGGTTTGCAACATTAAAATATATGCAATCATTTTAGTAAAGTACCAACATTCAGGTTGATGATATTTACTTCTAACCTTTCGAGGGTCAGCAACCGGCTGTAATCTACAAAAGTTAGTTTATGGACTACTTTTTTTTCGGACATGCAGTGCAACAACTGTCATTCATGCACCCATTTGGTAAGGTACAAAACTCAAGCAAATAAATAGCTTATCTTATACAATGTTTAAAATGTCTACCAAAATGTTTAGAATATTTTCGGACATATTGGATTTGCATCTGAGCTAAAAATGACAATGATATTACATAAATGCAGTCTATTTCCTTTGAAAACATTGAATCAGATATGATATATTAGCCGAAATCATATATGATTACATAGCAACTACCAAGTAGATAAGGTAAATATCAATAAGTAAAGTTCCAATTGGCACATGTATGAATTTGCCAAAAACCAACATCTACTACCCGTTGACCTGGTTCTTATCATAAAGTAGGTTCACAACAAGTGCTAATTATGCATTTAGCTCTATGGGAACATGTCAATAAGGTTAATGCTATATTTTTTTTTTACCAAAGTTCTGGATGTTTTCAATTCCTTGGGTGGGTATTAAGGTCACGTGAGTCTCTTTTTAGAGCAAAGATAATTGGGAAAACTTCTTATATGGCTATGGACTCATTCTATCATAGAGATGCCATTTATTTAAATGCATGGCATATTAAATTCTTAGAAATGATATGCATCAAGAATTTAAGATAAAGAATATCAAAATCATAATACTTTATCCACGGCATTTTTGAATTCATTGATTTGTTGCTTTATCTAGTAGGTTTTCTATTCAGGTTATTCCATATGCATAAAAGAAAACAATATATGCTAAAGTTGTCGCTTCATAAATTATTTTGCAAGAACTTTCGTAGATTAGTATACATGCAGAATGGAGAACTTAGAAAATTGGAAATAGAAATATTATAGGGAGTCTTTACCAGGCATGATTTTGAAATCTGAAGGATAGTTGTGTGATCATAACCCATATTCAGGGACGTGCCAATAGCTCGCCAAATATTTAATACTAGTACTAGTAGAACCGTGCCTTGTGCTCATGGTCCTATGGATCAAAGATGTCATACATTGCGTAAGCTATCATTCATAGTGTGCATTATATTTATATCATTCGAACGACGAAAGAGGTCCGGATGTTGATGAATAAAAATGAAAATATTAAAAAAACATAACTGTTAGCCCAATGATTATATCTTTTGAATATGGCTAATCAGTTAAGTTTAACATACTGATGTCACTAATATTCAGGTAATCACTATTATGTTACTACTTAAACTTAGCATTGTCCTAAATGTTTACTATATCATATTGCTATGCATGTATCATACTGCATCATATTGTTTTGTTCGTCTAACATGTACATACAGACAAGCAGTAAGCATGATCAAACCAGGACGTATGCAACGAAGAATTATTGATGGACCAAAGACAGCGTAATATAAGAAGATTTCTCTGAACCGCCTAACGACCTATCTGGGGCCTCGCATCGGGGATTCTGCTGCCTGGTCAGTGTACGGGGATCGAGGGGGCAGCACCCCCCGTATGGGTTCAAGGGCGAAGCCTCCTAAAGGTATTCAGATTTCTAGATCTATTTATCTTTGGATGACTGCCATCAAGGAACATTGCATCTTCAATGTCATGAAAAAGACATCATTAAAAGGGCTATTGGTTTTCATATTTATTCTGTATTTTTCCTTTTATTGAGTCTAGGAAAAATGTGAGATTGATCGGATCGGTACTGGCTTATCTATTCTCAGTCCATAATATGTAGCCTACCTATCCACAAATATCTATCCAAAAGTCCACATACCAAAATAGCCCAAAACCTATCAAAATTTGGCCAAAACAGTTTTGGCAGAACTCTGCCCGAACTCGGTCAGAACTCGGCCAGAGTTCAGTCCGAGTTCGATCTAGGTTAATTAAAAATACAGTTTCCACCAAATATGCATCCAACGTTCATATGCGAAATTCGAGCATCCGAACTCTGCCCGAGTTCGGTCTCCAAAAACACTATAAATAGAGAATAATTTTTACATTTCCAACTCATCCAATTTTATATCTTTTTTTCTCTATCTAAAGTGTTCTGAGCTTTTTACTATCATATCTAAGCCTTTACGACTCTTAGCCAAGCTAGTAAAATTTCTGTTTAATCTAGAGTTTGATGTTGAAGAGTTGTAAGGAGGTTGTATTCAGAAAATATTCTAATTTTCTAATTGCTTTCTAGAGTCGATCGTGTGCTCATCACCAAGCACGGTGTTTTGAAGTTAGTCGTGCACTTGTCACCAAGCACGGTGTTGTAAAGAGACTGTAAGCTCTCAATTAGCTTATGAATAGTGGATTAACAGTGGGCAGACTACCTACGATTGGACTAGTCCTCTCAGAGAAAAACCAGTATATATCGTGACGTTCACTGAGTTTGATTTTCTATCTCTTGCTTCACTTACAATTCTCTCTCTTTATTACTGCCATAGTTATTAACTGCTTAAAATATTTAATTGGTGATTATTTTTGCTACACACGCACACACTCTATTTACCCTCCTTCTAGAGGTGCTCAACGGTCCTACAATAACAACTTGCAAACAATTTTAAGGTGAAGGCTTCCTTCTAATACAAGGAATAAGAAGCAAAAGATGAATAGTCTGTTCAATTAATTCTTTACATCGAGTTCCCATGGCTGCATCAATTATAAGCGATTATATATTGTGGTTCGGTACCACCTCTACTGAGGAATCAATTAACGCAAAATACCAATATCAACCACAATAATATAAACATTAATAAAACAGTTGATAAAACAATCATCCGTGCATTTGTTTGTGCTCTTGTTTATTTATATGGAAATAAACTAGATTTAATGGCGAACTAAAATAAATTAATTTTTTTAAATTAAACATTAAAACTTTTAGGGTCTGATAATATGATAGAAGATTTCAGAGCACCATATTGTCAAATATTATGATGAATACGTAGAAATTAATACAACGAAGAATTGGAATAATCTCCATCATAATTACCGAGTAACATAAATAATTAAACATGAACAAAATATTTTGACCTTTTTCGTATATCCGTATCTAACCTTTGTTGTCTTTAAACTGATGGTTTGGCCTCGAACTCCTAGAACAATTCATGCTGATAATGTATTGTAAAAATAAGAGAGAAGAGAAGAAATTGATAGCCAGAAAAGTTTGTACTGATAATGTGTTGTAAAAATAAGAAAGAAGGAGAATAAATTTCTAGCCAAAAATCTGTACATAGCTTTTCTTATTGATAACATATATGGAGGGAATGAGATAGAGATTGTTGTGGGTATGAATAAGGGCATCCATATTTGGATTTATCCAAATCACAACAAGTAAAATTATATCCGTTTGCAAATTAATTTTGGGTATGATTGTCATGTCTATTCACTTGAGTTAATATTATGGAGCATACGTAGAATTCAATAAAAACTCGTAGTTGTCATTAGGGGGTGGTCCAATGTTTGAGACTAGTAGGAGTTACTTGGTTGGTTGTGGGTACGAGACATGTCTTAAGAAAGAAATTAAAAAAATACTCTTAAAAGGTTGTAGGTTCGAGCCCAAACCTTTTAAAGACTTCTTCTCTCATAGCATGTTGCTCCAATTGGGAGCCAATATCACCACCATTCTCCTTCTCATGTACTAAGGACCACCCTTAGACGTACAATGTCCTATATCTTGAGTCAGGAGTAGTAGTTTGTAAACCCCATTTCCCCTTATCAATATTTTATCTCATAGACATGTTTGTTATTTTATTACTATTGTATTTCATATATAGTATTAGTTTTGGTTTTATGGTAGTGTTTTTGTGGAGCTTTGATTGTACTTTGAGTATTGTATATGAGTTTATCGATCATGCAATATGCGAGGGATAAATTAATTAGAATAGTGACTAATTATTCAACACTTGTTGTAAAACGAGAAAGAAAGAGAAGAAATTAGTAGCCAGAAAGAATGTACATAGCTTTTCTCATTGAAGACATATATAGAGGGGAATGAGATAGAGGTTGTTGTGGGTATGGATAATGGCATCCATATTTGGATTTATCCAAATCATAACACTCCTCCTTGGATGCCCGCTTTAATTATTGCCTTATTAAAAAGTTTTCTAAGGAAAAACACTTTGGAAAAAATCTATAGAAAAGAAAAGATATAATAATATTCTTCAGGAATCCAAGTGGGTGCGACTTACACTGCCTCGTTAAAAACCTTTCGAAGGAAAAACCCAATGGGAAAAAAAACATCAACGAAGGAAAAGAGTACAACGCGCAAAAACATACTTCAAGATGTCTCCATTAGCATCTTCATAATGCTTGCATCTACATGATGCTCTCCCTCAAAATATTACATTCTTGTTCTTAGACCAATTCAAAATGAAAAATTAACCCTCAATACAATATTACAACTCACCCTAACACTTTATTTGTCTATACATTTATACTCATATCCTTATAAAGATGTTGTACGCTTTATTTGTGATTCCTGAAAGCTCGTAACTCCCCCTAATATGTTGAACTATTGAAAATATAGTCAAGCACATTCTTTGTTCGTTTTGATAAAATTGCCATAGTGATTTGATTTATTCTCTCTAAATACCTCCAATATTATTTATAAAATATATCGTGCTTGTGGTATCCCCTTAATGGAGTATCAGATAAGTACCATTCATCTACATATCTCATTAGATCAAAACATTTATCAAGAATAATTTATGTGCCTAATATTATTCTAAAATATCGTGCTCAGTAAATGACAATAAAGAATTTTATATTAAATATGGTACTTCAGGACCCAGAATATGTTCTTTTGGTTGTAAAAGATACTATTGACCTGACCATTATAGGTATATCATTCATATTAAATCTCTACAGGAGATTTATAGTAGAGCGCTTCTAAAGATTCATCTTTTCATGAGATTACATGAGATCTCTTTTGGATATTTATGTTTATCTCTTCTGGAGATTCCTCTCTCTTTGGGAGATTTTTGCTCTTTTCAGGATATTTTTGATCTCTACGAGAGATTTTCGATCTCTACAGGAGATTCCTATCTCTACGGGAGATTCCAATCTCTTTATGATATTCCTTATCTTTTACAGAAATATTTCAGATCGCTTAAGGAGATATTGTCATATTTTCTTTCTCTTCAGGAGATTTTCTCTTCATGAGGTACTTTAATCTCTTTAGGAGATCTTCTCTTCAGGAGGTGACCGTTCAGGGATTTCTCCATAAACTCAATGAGTTTATCACATTCTTCTCGATGGTTTAATCCATATATGGCTCATTTGTAGATCCTTCAGGATAATATGGTAATATCAAATCCTTCAAGGATATACCTAAAAATTTTAAATCCACGACCTTTGAGGATATATCTTATCGTCTAGGCTATCATGATTGGAGAATATATTTATTCATATTCTATTCATAATCATTTCGTGAATCCTTGAGCTAACATTGCTCTTATATATTTGGATCTCTATTTGTTACAAACACCCATTCAAAACCTACCGGGTTTAATCCTTTTGGGTTTTGTACTGTAGGACCGATCACTCTACGTCTTACGAGAGATATCACATATTTTTATTAGATTATTCGTAGTTTCAGTGTTATCCTTTAATTTTCATCACCCTTTTTATTCTTATTCGATAATGTCATTATTTGATAATGTCATCTATGACAAATTTTTTTGATTCCAAATTTCTCTTGAACATAGATTTCTTGGGTACCGGTACCTCTTTTTTAGTCTCTTCTAGAATCTGAGGTGTTCGACATCACAAAAGGTTGAACGAACTTTTTCTTTATTGAACATAAAAGGACCTGTGTACAGAGAAGAAAGTTCTAAACATGATATTCTAAGTACAAGAGGAAGACCTATGTACAGAGAAATAAGTCCTAAACAGGATATTCTAAGTACAAGGGGAAGAGTTTATGGGAAAGTGTGACGGTGGAGATCGAGCACTACAGCGGCTCCTTTGCTCCGTTGACGAACTAACGACGGGTTGAACTTGCTCTGACTTTCTGATGCCTTTGATGGAACTCTAGGATTGCCGTTCAAGAGGATGCCTGGAGCTGGATATTTGATATTCGGTGGTCTTCCCTCCTTTGTTGAAGGAAAACTCCCTCTATTTATAGGGGAAGAGAGCACATATGCGATGTGCATTAGGGTTTTAAGATATGAAGGAATATGCTGTCATTGTACGGTTTGGGCTTCTACGGCACTGACACGTGGCAGACATTGAGATTCTCCTCAATCGAGAGCTCTCGTAGATATTAAAATAACCAAATTAGGAGACACGTGGCGTGTGCCAATTTAATTGTTCGGATTCAGTCGAGTAAATCTTACGATTTTATCTCAAATTTGTATTATGATTGATCCTCGTCTAAGATTGAAATCAATTTGATAAGATATCAATCATGATTAACCCTAATATTATCTTTGAGAGAGTCGATTTAAGCAAACCAACTGGGTGGGACCATGCTTCCAGCACCTCTGGCGAGGTCTGAGTATTGCTGCGCTTCTAGGCGACGAGTAGACCGTTCTTCTGGAAATAACGAAGCCTCTGTGCTTTCAGGCGACGAGTGGACTATGCTTTAAAGACGATGGAGCTTCTGTGCGTATGAACGACGAGAAGGCTGTGTTTCGAACGACAAAGTCACTGTGCTTTAGGACAACGAGTAGGCTTCTGCTTTTGTTCGACGAGGTTACTGTACTTTTGGAGCGGCAGGTGGACTTGTGTTGGATGCAATGGTATCTCCTAAGTCTCTGACGAAAGGTAATTGAGCTTCTGGGTCGGAGCAGAGTGCTGCATCGTTGGAGTTGAGGTGGTGTGAAAACATCACCAGTCTGCGTCTGAGGTTGGCATAGGAATGTAGCTGCGCCTCTGGATTGAAGGCATTGGCTTTGAAGTCTTCTTTTAAAAAGTACTGAATGACTGCTCCTTAATGAATGACTCCCTCTTGCTTGCTACGATTACTTGAGGAATTTCATAGGGTTTAGGATAGTCTAGGACTTAGTCGAATAAACTTTATTTAATAAGGTTCATAGTGCTGAGTCCTGGGTTCATCCCATTAATGTGGAAACTTTGACCGTCGGCCATGTGGCCTACGTTTTGGACCATTGTCGCCCTATACAAAGGGGAAGTTTCTTCTGAAGAGCCATGTCTTCTTATTCTTCATGTCCTTCAACACCATACTGGATCCAGACTTAGCTTCGAGCGGCGGTTGGCCTTGCCTGAGTCAGATTTTGGTTGAAGATTCCTTCATTCGAAGGGGCTATGCCTTTGCAGAAGAACAATTGATGAGCCTCAGAACGTGCTGGACCGCTTCTCATGAGGAGTTCGAACCTGGGCGATGCCTTGGCGGTCTTTGAGGTCCTGACAACCTAGCTTGTGTGTAGATGGCCAACTCGGAGAGCCACAGGTTGTGCTCTACCCTGCCCATTCTGGGCTTTTCCACTTGCTGCACCTTCTGGAAACCTGGGCCAATAGCTGCTTCAGGAAGTTGCTCGCTTCAGCCTAGTAGCTGATGTACTTTTGGAGGGGGAAAACTGTAGTGGAAACTTTGATGGAGACTGTATTCACATCTTCTATCCATAGTGCCTCTCTCCATGATGATCACACTATGAAGAGTAATCCCGACGTAGATTCGTAGGAGTTTTCATTTCGACACATGTAATCACAAAGTCTTTTGTAACAAATCCTTGTAATTATATCTTTGTGCAGTCTTTTAAGTAATCATGACGAGTATGTAGCAGACACTTGTAGCCATAATTAATAAAAAGGACTTCTGAGCTTTTGATCTGTTTGTGACTTTTGTCTTTGTTGTTAGCGTGCTTGACCGTCTGAGCCTCTATGCCTTCTATTATACTGAGATTTTTCATGCCTCTACAAGACCCCCTTCAAAGTATCCCGAACTTGGGTCAAGCTCAGAGTACTTTGAACAGAAGCATGAATACGTGTCTCTTTGTAGGCGGAATGCCTATCACCTCCGTAGCCAGGTTGACGTCGTGCTTAAGCTTCAACATTAAATGCCTCTGTGTATATAACTACGAAGAGTCTGTAATAGGTCTTTGTAGTCACATGTTTCTATATAAGTACTTTTTTGTTCTCTTTATTTAACGAGCTCATGTGAAAGGTTTTCTCGCCCTTGATGACCATAACAAAGGGTCATCATGGAAGACATGCCTATCGGGACGTAATATGAATGTGCCAGGCATAATCTTTGTTAGGATATACAACAACAATTCAGAGGTAGTATGAATGTGAACTGTTTTCTAGATAGCCATGATAATCATAGGATCAATCAAGGAGAGGACGACTACTCAGAGGTAATATAGACATGGTAGCCGCAATTTTGGGTCTAGAGGAGCAATCCAGAGGTAATATGAACGTGGAAGGTTTTTCACTAGGAAAGGTATAGAAGGGATGAATTCTTTCAAAGGAATTCATGAACACTTACTGAGATATGGAACATTCGGACTGCGCACGGCGCTATTCCCATTGAAATCCCAGGTGTTGATCCCAAGGTTCATCTCTGAGGTGTTTCGAGTGCCTGGTCTTCGTCCTTGATTGGAGAGCTTGCAGAGGCCATGTTAGCTGACAGCATCCTTTTGAAGACCTGGACAGTACTTGTATCAGAATCCTAGTTCGAGGAGTCAGAAGAGTATGAGTGCATCATGACTTCTGTCTCCGAGCCTTCTGAAGTAGAAGTGGGCGTAATATAATCCAACCCCCGGCGGGTGCACTGGTAATAGTTTTTGGCCTTTTCCTTTGGAACTCGAATTTGTAAGAGAAAGAGCCGACGTTTACTATAGTTGAGCCCTTTGTTGCTGTTCAGGTCGTAACCTATTTTCTGTATGAGATGTTTGGCCTGAGCAGCATAGCGGTAGCACTGCATCTTGCCGCTGCCAGATTCTGGATCTTCGGGAGCTAGTCGCTGAGGATGCTCCACTTGACCAAAGATGATGGGTACCTCTTCTTTCCTCCTTGCTGGAACAAAGAAGTAGGCACCCCGGGAGGGGACAACTTGCCTCACATGGTTGGCAGTTGTCACCTGTGTTTGCAGCTTATATAGATAGTTATCTAGTAAATATCTAGTGTTCCAATATGCACAAGAGTAATTCGAAGACAAGTTTCTATTAATAAAACGAGAGATTTTATCCCAGAGGATTACATCATCAAAAGAGTGCTCTACCGTGTTGGCACAGATGTAGTCTGCTAGCTCCTCATTGGTGAGGACTGGGGCTGTCGAGGGAGGAGGAGGACACTTCCCTTTTAGTTTGATCACCAAAGGGGTTACGGTCAGAGGCACCTGCGCCTTCATGGTCGGCCTTGGGGACCTTCGAGGTAGCCTTATTCGCACAGGCTCCTGGCCATCATCTGATGTTACTGAAGGCAAAGGTTGTGCTCTGTCTTGGAGCTTGACGATGAGAGGCGCAGACACCTTGGGGGGTCTTCCCTTTAGTCGAACCTTTAGGGGTTCTTCGGCAACCGTTGCGCTTCCTAAGGCCGTCTCTGCCTCATCATCAGTATCATTTCCCCTATCGTTCCAAGCGACAGACTTTTATAGATCAGCATCCACACAGTAGGCTTCAAGTCCCAGGAATGTGTCGATGTCGGCAAACTCGGTCTTGATAGTCCCGTCGCTAGCCACGTACTTTATGCACTGATGGAGGATGGAAGGAACGATCATGTGCTCATGGATCCAAGTTCGTCCCAATAGCATGTTGTAATTTATGTCAGCATTGATGACATAACAAGTCACTTCGGTGTGGAGATTGCCGATTTGGCACTTCAAGCGAATTTTGCCCAGAGGCTCGCTCTTTCCTGCGTTGAAGCCGCTGATTGTTGTGTTTGAAGCCGTCAGCCGATGCATCAAAATCCCTAAAGTTTGGAGCAGACTCCTTAAGGATGATGCTGAGAGACAAGCCCGGGTCGATGTGCATGCGATCGACTTTAATGGCACCGACATACCGTGTATAGTACAGAGGCCCATTATATCGGTTGTTCTTCAGCAACATGTCTTGTTGGGTGAAAGTGATACTGGAGATCACTTTGACCATACTGTGATAATGTGGGCAGGCTGTAGGGTCTTCTTTTGGTAGTCATACCTGAGTGAGGAAGGACTCGACGTTCTGCAAGGCTTCGCTGAGAGCCTCCCGGGTCTCTTTGGAGAGACGGAGGATCTCAAAAAGTGACAATCTAGCCGGGGTATTGGCTAGCTGTGCCGGTATATCGAAGTTGTAGGGTTTGATAGGCCCTACTCTGTCGAGTCTTTTCTAATAGGCTTGTCGAAGCGAACCTCCTTTTGCTTGTGCCTATCTGTGACAGGAGTCTGAGACGGGCCTGCCTCTGATACATCAGAAACGGGGGCTGTAGTTGCTGGAGGCGCTGCCTCCTCTGGAGCTTGGTTCTCTCCTTGCCGTTGCGTCGAGCGAGTGGTCACAAATGTGGCATCGGTCGAAGCCGAGACCATACGACATGTCCTGAACTTCTTCTCTTTGACCGAAGGGGTTGTAGGCGCCATCATGTCGGAAGTAAGGTTGGATGGACCCATATGACCTCGCCTCATGGTGTGGAGAATGGGATGAGCCCTTGAGCGTTGTCACGTACTGGTGGAAGATTGACTACTTCCATTGTCGCCCTCGGGATGGGGACGACCCCGTCCTGTGCCTCCATAGTTGGGAAACTTCTAAACTGGAGTGTAACCATGTTGGCCTTGACAGTCTTTTCTTCATAGTCAAGTAATATGACTTTGACGTCGATGAGGCGCTAAATTTGTCCTTTCAACATATAGCAATCTTGTGTCGAATGGTGGACATACTGATGATAATGGCAGTATTTAGGGTTGTCTACCTTCCCCACTTCGTCGGGGCGCTTTGGTGTTAGGAGTGACATCTTGCCAGTCTTCGTCAATATATTGAAGAGTTCCAACGTATCCTCGTTGTTGAAGGAGTAAGTCTTCTTCGGCTTCTGCGCTTCTGCAGACTTGGGGTTCGTGGTTACCGAACCTTTAGAGATATTGACGGTCATAGCTTTCTTGCCTTTTCCATCCTTGGGATTGCTGCTAGACGAACGTCTCCCCCTGTCTTCGAGAGAAGGAAGTTCACTCATAGGAGCTGTGCGTCCTGGGCTTTCCTTTGTGCCACATCCGCCTCCGTAATGAAAGACGTCCACTCTATACAAGGAGGACTGTGCTACAATTTTATCGCAGGCAACATGTTTTAGCGGCATGAGTCCATAAGTATGGGCTCGGGCATACTAGGCATTAGCCTTAAGGCTGTCTTACGGAAGCGCTCTATATATGCACGGACAGGCTCTTTCTCTCTCTGGACGACCTCTATGAGACTTGACATTGTCATGTCCATCCCTCCTTCATAGAATCGATCTACGAATAGATTCTTCAGGTCCTCGAACGATGAAATACAGTCGTCCGGAAGGCTGCAGAACTATTTATAAGCTACCCCCTGCAGAGCTCCTATAAAGATGTTGGTAAGGATGGCGTCGTCCTTCGACAAGTGCCCTGTCACTGAGGCAAAGTACCTCAAGTATCATCGGGGAGACTCCTTTCCCTCGTAGGACATGAGCGTCTGCGGATTGTACTTGGAAGGATAAACTGCGTTGTCCCACTATCTTTCGGAGTGCTGCTTGCTTCTCTATGGCATCGTAGAGAGCATACAGTTCCTTGATGGTCTGCTGTATCTCGGTTGACATTGTCAGGCCTGTAGTTAATGGAGTAGACGACGATGGTCCTACCTGATGGACAACAGACAGTTTGCTGGATCCACCATTGGCTGCTGAACCAGGAGCATGTATGGAGGCAGTAGGTACCAAATTCCTTTTGATCTCCAGCATGAGAGAATTCAGAGTCTTTATTGTGGCATATAGCGTATCTACGCTCGTCTCGAGAGCTTTGATGCGTTTTAGCTGGTCAGGTGCTTTGCTATGGTCCACCCCATCACCCTCGGCCATAAATACGTACCTTGTATGTGGTTGGATGGAAGGGACAGTAGATCCTTCGATCTCTGGCTCAGATGTCCGAGCCTCATTATCCTCAGGACAGACTGGGAGGTTGCGGTCGTCCTCAGACTCATTGCGGTTGCTACCCCAGTCTGGTGGCTAGCTGCACCTGTGGAGGCATCCGTATCATATGGCTCCTCCTCAGGTTGGAACGCGGTGTTGTCATGCATAGTGGGAGGTTGGCTACCCCCAACATCTGACGTGGCACCCAATAGAGATTTGGAATGTGTGCCTTGGAATACATCTGTGCTGGATAACTTTGCCTTGCTACTCTCGGCCCGCTTCTTGGGCTTGGTGGCCGACACGAGAGGATTCTTGGATGACTTCTTGAGAGTTTTAATACCCTGCACCGCATTGTACGTAGAGACATGGAGTTCATCTTCTCTCTTGCTTGTTGACCCCAGTTAAGTCTCTGACGTGCAGTTGACGTAGGTTGAAGTCTTTGAAAGACAGAGCGCCTCATCGGTGGTAGTACAGCCGCCTATTGACAACAGCAGTTGATGGTAATCTGGGTACAAGGATGCCTTGATTTCGGCATGTCCTGCATCGCTGATTCTTCTTCTGCTTGGGATAACACTAGGTCTTCCATCGTGGTACCCCCATTGTACGCGCAGAAAAGCTGTACGTGGGTATGATCAGAGAGGGTCTGACGAGGCAGACTCCTATCATGCTTGTAGGAATGCTGCTCGCGTGAGTTTCTTACTACAGGATGTAACCCCTTGTTTGCATCACGCACAGGAGTTCTCAAGCGACAGAGGGGTTCAACTGGTCGAGGCATCGGAGCAGGGGACCAGTCTTGTATAACTTCCCACCGACAGTGCGTGTGACTGTCAACGCTGGCCTTTGGTCGGTCATAGGCATGGTACGTTTGTTGCATGAGGCACGTACTGCCTTGGATTTCTTCCTACTACCCCCAACAGGTGCATAGTATTCAGAATCCAATGAAGGCTCGCCTGATGGGAAGGTGATTCTGTCGAAGACGTATCTTCTTGCCGGCAATGCTCCCGTCGTGAGGGGTTGAACAGGCGCGCACTTTCTTCGGCATTGTTCTTTCGTCAGGCCCGCCATAGAGATACCGTCTTCCTCTCCATACTTTCCCAGGCTGGGAATCGAGCGATGAGATATGGTTGTAGCAGCCAAAATCTTCTCCGGGGCTTCGGCGTTGAGGGTGTTCTAGATTGCAGTTCCCTCTATCGCGCTGCTCGTCGCAGCCGCCTTGGGCCTCCAAACACGTCGAGTCTTCTTTGATTTTACGAACAGCTTCAAAGGATTCGACTTTTAATCAGAAAGGAGATCTTCAAAAGCTTGTTGCTCGAAGTGTATAACCAGCATCTTCTGGGAAGATCCCAGCAAGTCGTCGTCAGATTGCATCACCGCCTTCTCATTAGAGGAGAAGGTAGTCCCCAGCAGAGTCGCCATTTTGTTCGATATCACAAAAGGTTGAACGAACTTTTTTTATTGAACATAAAAAGACCTGTGTACAGAGAAGAAAGTCCTAAACAGGATATTCTAAGTACTAGTGGAAGACCTGTGCACAGAAAAAGAAGTCCTAAAGAGGATATTCTGAGTACAAGAAAAAGAGTTTTTAGAAAAGTGTGACAGTGGAGATCGAGCACTACAACGGCTCCTTCACTCCGTTGATGATCTGACGACGGGTTAAACTTGCTCTGACTTTCTGATGCCTTTGATGGAACTCTAGGGTTGCCGATCAAGAGGATGCCTGGAACTGGAGATTTGATATTCGGTGGTCTCCCCTTCTTTGTTAAAGGAAAACTCCCTCTATTTATAGGAGAAAAGAGCACATATGCAATGTGCATAAGGGTTTTAAGATATGAAGGAATATGCCGTCATTACACGGTATGGGCTTCTGCGACGCTGACACATGGCGGACATTGAGATTCCCCTCAATCGAGATCTCTGGTGGTTATCAAAATAACCGAAGGAGGAGACACGTGGCGTGTGCCGATTTGCTTGTTCGGATGCAGCCGAGTAAATCTTAGGATTTCATCTCAGATTTGGAATCTGATTGATCCTCGTATAAGATTTAAATCAATTTGATAAGATATCAATCATGATTAACCCCAATCTTATCTTTGAGAGAGTCGGTTTAAGCAAACTGACTGGGTGGGACCATGCTTCCTGTGCCTATGGCGAGGTCTGAGTACTGCTGCGCTTCTAGGGCGACGAGTAGACCGTTCTTCTGGAAACAACGGAGGCTCTGTGCTTTCAAGCGACGAGTGGACTATGCTTCGAAGACGATGGAGCCTCTGTGTGTATGAGCGACGAGAAGGCTGTGTTTCGAGCAACAAAGTTATTATGCTTTAGGGCGACGAGTAGGCTTGTGCTTCAATTTGAAGAGGTTACTGTGCTTTTGGAGTGGTAGGCGAACTTGTGTTGGATGCATTGGTATATCCCAAGTCTCTAACGAAAGGTAATTGAGCTTCTGGGTCGGAGCAGAGTGCTGCACCGTTGGAGTTGAGGTGGTATAAAACCATTACCAGTCTGCGCCTGAGGTTGGCGCAGAAATGTAGCTGCGCCTCTGGATTGAAGGCGTTGGCTTTGAAGTCTTCTTTTAAAGAGCACTGAATGACCGCTCTTTAATGAACGACTCCCTCTTGATTGCCACCATTACTTGGGGAATTTCATAGGGTCCTAGGATAGTCTAGGACTTAGTCGAATGAACTTTATTTAATAAGGTTCATTGTGCTGAGTTCTGGGTTCATCCCATTAATGTTGGAACTTTGACTGTAGGCCATGTGGCCTGCATTTTGGACCACTCCCGCCCTATATAAAGGGGGAGTTTCTTCTAAAGAGCCACGTCTTCTTCTTCTTCTGGATCCAGACTTAGCTTCGAGCGACGGTTGGCCTTGCCTGAGTCAGATTTTGGTTGAGGATTCCTTCGTTCGAAGGGGCCATGCCTTCGTAGAAGAACAGTTGATAAGCCTCGGAACGTGCTGGACCACTTATCATGAGGAGCTCAAACCTGGGCGACACCTTGGAGGTCTTCGAGGTCCTGACAACCTAGCTTGTGTGTAGATGGCCAACCCGGAGAGCCATAGGTTGTGCTCTGCCCTGTCCATTTTTTGCTTTGCGACCTGCTGCACCTTCTGGAAACCTAGGCCAATAGCTGCTTCAGGAAGTTGCTCGCTTCAGCCGTGTAGCTGATGTGCTTTTGGAGGATGAAGCTGTAGTGGAGACTTTGATGGAGACTGTATTCACATCTTCTATCTACAGTGCCTCTCTCCATAATGATCACACTGTGAAGAGTAACCCTGGCGTAGATCCGTAGGAGTTTTCAATTCAGCACATGTAATCACAAAGTCTTTTGTAACAGATCCTTGTAATTATATCTTTATGTAGTCTTTTATGTAATCGTGATGAGTCTGTAGCAGACTCTTGTAGCCATAATAAATGAAAAGGACTTTTGAGCTTTTCATTTGTTTGTGACTTTTGTCTTTTCTGTTAGCGTGCTTGACCACCTGAGCCTCTGCACCTTGTATTATGCTGAGATTTTTTATGCTTCTACATGAGGTATATCCTTTACCAGAGCGAAATACTTTAAGAAATTTGATCTTTGGTTCATGACATCTTCCGTACCGTCATGAACTCTTTCTCTACAGGAGATGCTTCTTCGGGAGCTGCTTCTTCAAGAGCAGCAGAGTGTGTTATATTATTCGGCCTCTTCTTCTGGAGAGCTGAATCTTTAGAACCTTTAGTATTATTTGGTTCTTTTGGTGTCTCTATTAGAAAATAGATTCATAGTTAGTATAATTATTTATAAAGCATAATCGAGTAAGCATCTAGTAATTTGTTTGTAATAAAATAAAAGAAATAATTTCTTTTAACTAGTCAAGATTAGATAATGTAGAGGTATTGTCATGATATGTTCTCCTAGAATGATGCTTTAGAATATTTTTCCAGAATGATACTTCAAGACGTTCTTCTAGAACGATGCTTTACGTCATTCTTCTAGAAAGATGCTTTACGTTGTTCTTCTAGAACGATGCTTTACGTCGTTCTTCTAGAACGATGCTTTACGCCATTGTAGAAGCACAAAAAATATGGGGTTCAAGCGAATCACAACTGACCACATGAGTACTTTGGGCAAATTGGTCCGCATAAAGAAAAGCTGCATGACAGACTCGACATGCCCCCTGCGGCCTATCTTCACTATCTCGGATTATATATTAAAAAGCAACCAGACTGATTTGAGCCACAGAAGGAGTTAATTATACGGCCAAGATGATCGATCCTTCTGATAAAGCTGACAAACTCTGTCAAAACTGACAGCTCTGACACTCTGACAAAAAAGAAGAATATATGAGCGATCAGACAAAATGTCATGTCACCAGCCTGCACATAGTCATGCGGCCAGAAGGACGGCAACCTGAGCCGCATGAACCTTATGCGGCTCAATCTATACGCTGCATGCGGCCAAGCGTGACTACAACCTTAGCCGCATGAGCTTTATGCGGCCCAGAATATAGAATCTATGCGGCTCAAAAGTTCTCAAGCTACATGCGGATTAAGGAAGACTGCGACCTAAGCCGCATGAGCCTTATGCGGCCCAGCATTGCCGAACACTAAAAGACCTATGCGTCTCAAAATAACTCAAGAAGATTGATCCTATCCTGCGATAGGACACGTGGCAGGCTGACCAAGTCTCAATCACCCAGATTTGCTGCAAAAAAATCTTAACAAGTCACCAGCTGGCGGCCAAAGAGCGGATCTTTGTGTGCTATTATAGCCACGTGGTCATATAGCCATCTATGCGGTTCAAGATATCTATCACTATAAATAGCAGGGTCCTAAACCCATGCAAAAGGCTGGCAACCTATGAAGGGCAATTTCTTCGAGAGCAAAGACTGTGTCCAATAGTCCAAGGAGTAAGGCAGAGTTGCTATACTTTCCCGAGCCTCCATCGTCACTCCCCAGAGTCAAAAATTAAACAATTATACTTAGATTGTTTCCTAAGGTTTCTTTCTAGGCTTTCTCTTGTACAAGCGAGTTTGCAATCAAGTTCAATTCATCTACAATTTTTTGTTCTTGATATTTAATAGCAAACACGATGGCGACCCTGCTGGGGACTTCTATCTCCTCTGATGAGAAGTTGGTGACACAAACCGACGCATCCAAATTTGGCTCTACGCAGCAAATGCTCGTGGTTCGTTTTGACCAATGAGCATTCGAAGAAATACTATCTGAAGGGAGCAACAGCCCGTCGTATAAGCGAGCCAACCCAAAGAAAACCCGCAGGATGTCGAAGCGCAAAATTGTTGCCCCCGACCAGGTTCTCGAAGAAGCTCCTTCTGCGGCCCAAGACGGTGATCAAAGCTCTCCTGCGGCCTTACTTCCGACCACAGAGAACCCCACTGTCCCCAAATCTAGCAAAGAAAAACACTATGATGCTGAGCTTTTGGCAACACAAGGGAAATCCATACGGACGAGAAAGAGGCCGCTTAAGAGAGCATATAACAGTTTCAACAGGCACCGAGACAGCAGCATACCATCAGTTGCACTTTCTGCAAGGCATGTATGGAATGAGTGCAGGAAGAGGCTCGACAAGTGCCTACTTTATGGTGCAGCAGAGCATCAGTTGAGGGATTATCCCATGGCTGCGGGATGTACAGCTTAGGAAGCAGGCGCCAGGGCTCCGGTAGTGCAGCAGAAAGGACCATTGTCGATCCAGCAGCAAAAGTTCATTCAGCACCAGCAGCAGGCCAGAGGAGGTCAGCAGGGGCGAGCTTTCGCCATAGCATCTGAGGAGTCTGAGCCAGTAGGAGATCTTATAGCAGATTTTATTCTTATCGACACTTTTCCCGCATTTACATTATTTGATTCAGGTGCTTCCCATAGCTTTGTGTCCGTATCATTTGCTGTTAGACACCAGCTTTCTTCTGAACCATTGCCTAGGACTTGCAAGATCACGATTGGGGGTGGTATTATCCTCGTCCGTGATGTTTGCAAGGATTAGAGAGTAGTTTTAGGAGGCCGTGAGTTGGATGTGAGTCTGCTCGTAATGTCATTACCGAACTACGATATTATACTCGATATAGATTGGTTGAGAAGGCACCATGCCAGTATAGATTATCAAGGTAGTTGAGTTCTTTTCAGAGTGCTAGGAGAGCCAGAGTTCGAGTTCACTAGGTAGGAGGTAGAGCAGAGTAGCAGAGTTTTCTGTGGAGTTCAACAGAGGAGCAGAGCGTGCCACATCCATTGATAGCTGAGTTTATGGATGTATTTCTAGAGGAGTTGCCAGGGTTACCTCCGGAGAGAGATGTGGAGTTCTCTATGGACTTGGTGTCCGGTGTAGAGCCTATATCTTAGCACGTCTATAGAGTGAACAACAACAAGCTTGTCGAGTTAAAGAAGCAGGTGGATGAGTTGCAGGACAAAGGCTTCATCCGATCGAGTTCTTCACCGTGGGGTACGCCAGTACTTTTTATACCGAAGAAGGATTGGCCGGTACGGATGTGTATCGACTATAGGGCACTTAACAACCTCACGATCAAGAACAAGTATCCATTGTCGAGGATCGATGATCTGTTCGATCAGTTGAACGGAGTGAAGGTATTCTCCAAAATTGATCTGAGGTCAGGTTATCATCAGGTGAAGGTAAAGAAGAAGGATATTCCGAAGACAGCTTTCAGGACACGGTATGGCTTGTTTGAGTTCATAGTGATGTCGTTTGGGTTAACTAACGCACTGGCGGTGTTCATGAACTTGATAAACAAGGTTTTCCACCAGTACTTGGACAAGTTTGTAGTGGTGTTCATCGACGACATTCTAGTATATTCGAAGACCCCAGAGGAGCATTTGAGAGTGGTTCTAGAGACTCTCAGGAAGGAGCAGCTTTACAGTAAGCTCTCGAAGTGTGAGTTCTTCTTGGATCGAGTTGATTTCCTAGGTCATGTTGTGATCGGAGATGGAATCTCAGTCTACCCGAAGAAGATCACATTAGTCGAAGTGTAGACAGCACCGAGTTCAGTTACAGAGATCGAGAGCTCGTGGGATTGGCAGGCTGCTAAAGGAGGTTTATTCAGGATTTCTTCCGGATTGCAGAGCCGTTGACTAGACTGACTCGGAAGGACGCAGAGTTTATTTGGTCAGAGGTGTGTCAGGTTGCTTTTGATGAGTTGAAGAAGCGACTGACGATAGCCCCGATTTTGACAATGCCATCGGGATCTGGCGGGTTCACTATGTGACGCCTCAGGAAAAAGGTTTTGGTTGTGTCTTACAGCAGCATGGAAAGGTGATTGGCTATGCATCCAGACAAATACGTCCGTATGAGAAGAACTACCCTACCCAATTTGGAGTTGGCAGCAGTTATCTTTGCTTTTAAGTTGTAGAAGCACTATCTATACGGAGAGCGTATAGAGATCTTCACAGACCATAAGAGCTTAAAGTATGTGTTTACACAGAAAGACCTCAATATGAGGCAGCGTAGATGGTTGGAGTTGATGAAGGACTTCGACATTTTACTGTAGTATCATCTAGGAAAGGCCAACGTGGTTGCCGATGCCTTGAGTAGGTATCTGGTAGCTATGTGTTTGACGATGGATCGTCACTTATTAGCAGATTTGGAGAGCTTGGGGATCGAGGTGATTGTGCCAGGAGTTCAGATGCAGATGTGGGGCCTTCAGATTCAGTCAGACTTGATGGAGACGATCAAGTCAGCTCAGTTCGACGATGTTACTCTGCAGTATATCCGAGAGCAGGTTCGAGCAGGATTGGTGGATGATGAGTTTGTCATTTCAGAGGATGGCACATTGAGGCACGGTTCCAGACTGTGTGTGCCTAGTGGAGAGCTTCGGGAGCAGGTCATACAGGAGTCCCATTACTCTCAGTACTCTATGCATCCAGGTGCCAACAAGATGTATAGGGATTTGAAGGAGCATGTTTGGTGGTATGGGATGAAGCGAGAAGTAGCACGCTTCGTAGCCAGGTGTTTAGTCTGTCAGTAGGTTAAGACGGATAGACAGAGACCAGCAGGACTGTTACAGCTATTACCCATTCTAGACTGGAAGTGGGAGCACATCATTATGGATTTTGTTTCTGGATTGTCGGGTACACTAGGAGGGAAAGACGCGATTTGGGTCATCGTGGATAGGTTGACCAAATTGGCCCACTTTTTGCCATTTAAAGTAGGTACATCTACTGAGAAGCTAGCAGAGATGTATATGCGGCAGATTGTCAGGATACAGGGAGTTCCAGTAAGCATTGTCTCGCATCGGGATAGTCGTTTTACTTCCCATTTTTGGTGGAGTCTGTAGACTAGTTTGGGCACTCAGCTCAAGTTCAGTACTACATACCACCCTCAGACGGACGGACAGTCAGAGAGGACTATTCAAACACTCGAGTACATGCTGCGAACTTGTGTTCTAGATTTTCGAGGATCCTGGGAGAATCACCTGCACTTGGTGGAGTTTGCATAAAACAACAGTTATCAGGCTAGTATTAGGATGTCACCATTCGAGGCACTATACGGGCGTAGATGTTGTACACCCTTATCTTAGGATGATGTTGGAGAGCGAGCTTTATTGGGACCTGAGGTGGTTGTTGACGCAGCCGAGAAGGTGAAGTTCATCAGAGATCGACTTCGCGTGGCGCAGGACAGACAACGGCATTGGGCCGATAGCAACCGAAGTCCTTTGCAGTTTGAGGTACAACTTTGACTTAGGATTAGAATCTTATTTATTTTGTGATTTTTGTTTAATCATGAGATTGTTATAGTTAAGTTGAGACCATATTTATTCTAGGTTAGAGATCTGGTGTTCTTGAGGATATCTCCGACGCGTGGTACTATTTGCTTTGGTGGAGGTAGAAAGATTAGTCTGCATTTTATCGGACCTTTCGTTATCAGCGAAAGAGTCGGTGACGTATCATACAGACTGGACTTGCCCCCTGCATTAGAGGGAGTCCACAATGTATTTCATGTGTCGCAGTTGAGACGGTATATGGCAGATTCCAGCCATGTACTGGATCATTCCGAGATCGAGGTGGGCCCTACTCTCAGTTATCCAGAGCAGCCTGTGGAGATTCTGGATAGATAGGAGAAGGTGCTGAGGAACCAGACGATATCTTTAGTTCGCGTAGCATGAAGGCATCACTCTCCAGGTGAGTCTACCTGGGAGAGGGAGGATGAGATACGCGAGAAATACCTTTATCTTTTCCAGTCTTGAGGTATGACTTCCTATCCTTCTTGTCTATTTAGTTCTGTCTTTAATTTTGAGGATGAAATTATTTTAAGGAGGGTAGATTTGTCACCCCCACTTTTCATTTTAAGGATATTCTGGCCATTTTGTAATTTTATATTGTTTTATTAATTTATTGAATTTATGTAATGATATGTGGTTTGGTTTGATGTTTGAGTAGTCTTAATGGGTTTAACTTAGGCAACCATGACTAGAAACCTAATGCCATATTTAGAATTAGTTTTCATCATTTAGAATTTAATTTAGAATTAATTAGTTATTTTTAAATGATTTAATAAATTTTAAGTCATTTTCTATTTAGCCTTTTTAAAGCCTTTTTGGACTTGGGCTATATTAGCAACTTAGGGAGCCTAGGCCCATATGCTAACCAAATCCTAATCCCCTATAGTTGGCCGGCCATAGGCAGCCCCCTTCTTTGTGTAGAAGTCATTAGCCTCCAAGAGAAACCCTAGCCTCCACTCTCCAAAATTCCCAACTTTTTCATCCGGACCTATTTCTTCCTAAACGAATTCCGTTGCACTCGTAGGAAGGAGAGGATCTTGCTGGAGCATTGCTAGCAAGGTTGTGGAGGCATTTGCTTGGAGATACTCGATCGTTGGAGCGCTCGAGGAGCCTTTTACATTGAGATTCTGACTCTCAATTGGTAAATCCTATTCTAGCATTGTTTCTCTTGATTTTTCTCCATGATAGGGTGCATCTAGATACCTTCGACCTGTAGGTTCGTTTTCGTCCAGTTTCGTATTCGTTTAGTGTCCGTATCGGACACGTGTCAGTTTTTATATATAGGTGTTCGATGAAATGTCACAATGGTTTTAATCTTGATTTTTGCTGAATCTTTTTATATAATCCTGTAGCCCTATACATGAGGATTACGACCCCATGAGTTTCGACACGAATCGGACTCGTGTCCGTGTCCAAACTGGACACGAACGTGCTGCAAGCCAGGTCGCGCGCGTGCCCTACTGCTTGGGGTTGATTTCTCGATGCACAAGCCACGTGGTCGCATGAAATTTGATGTGTAGGTGGGGGCCGTGTCTGAGAACACGCTCCCAAAATTTTGTGGAGTTTTGTCAAGAAACGAGGGAGAAATTACGATCGTACTGATCGGCCACCCACACACGTGCGGTCAGCTGCCGCTGGCACAGTGTTCGTGTGGACATGACACAAGACGTGGACACGATTCAGGGTTTCCAATATGTAGCCCTATACCTACCGTAGCCTAAGACACGAACACGAGACATGAGGTGGGACACACGAGTCCCTAGACTCGTCGACACACATACATGACGCTTTACACGGGACTATGCACGTGCGTATACTCGCGCGTTGATACGCCTCGCGTATATGTCAAACACGTCACGTGGCCGCATGCTAACTCGGCCAGTCGGTCGGCGATGTGTACGACCATGTGTATGCAAAGTTTCACGAGAATCAGATCAAAAATGAGCGAGAAATCGGGTTCGCATTGATTAAGTTCACGCGCGTTTCAGGTTTTCCGATACTCATTCATTGGACACGATACGGACATGGTTTCGACCATGGGAGTACCCGAGCACGTCCCACGTGTCGAGGCCAACATATTTGCCAAGTTTCATGAGTTAATTTGGAGTATTTTGTGTTTTGGGTTGATATGTGAAAATTGGGTTTTTCTTTCAATATAAAATTGAATAGTTTTATAGTATTTTGATTTTTTGGATTTTATGTATCAAATTCTGAGTTTGTGATTCTTGTATGACATTCTGAGTTTGTGGGACATTCTGATTTTATGACATTCTGATTTTATGTATCAAATTCTGAGTTTCCTCTGCCTCCGCTCGAAGGACCTTTGGTTCATTACTAGGGCTCCTATGAGATTATTCCGATGGCACAATGATTTCTCTCCCCAGGAAGAATCTCCTCTTGCCCCAGTCTGGGTCTCCCTCCCAGGGTTGTCTGTCCAATTTTTCAACAAAAATGCTTTGTTCTCTATTGCCATGGGAATCAGAAACCCCTTGAGGCTTGATCGCGCTACTGCAGAGTTGAAACATCCTAGCGTGGCTCGCGTGCTTGTGGAATTAGATGCTAGCAAGGCTTCGCCTCCTATTTTGACCATCCAGCTTGCTAATGGTCGAAAAATCTTCCAGAAAGTTGAGTATGAATCATCTCTTCTTTATTGCACCTTTTGTAAGCATCAAGGACATGCTCGGAGTACTTGCAAAGTGATCCAGAAGGAGAAGCAGCCCATGAAAGAATGCCCTCGCAGTGCACGCATGATCCCATAACTGCAGCCCCAGTTGAACAGGCGACAGGCGAATGCTCAATCCAGGCGGAAGGAGACATTCCTTCATGTATTAATGCAGTAGCCAATCCTTCATTGAATGTTCCATCACCATATCATAACACTGCATTAAATACTACTCCCCCACATGTGATCCTCGCCACAGATACCCAAGTACAAACCAATCAAGAGAAGGCACTTTATTCCTCACATGCTCAGGCCCAAGCTAATCCAGCAGCATAATCTACGCTAACCCCCTGGTGACGGTTATAACAATCAATTCAGTGCGCCGTCCGAGGCCCCTGTCACAGCGACAGACCTGGCCATTACCATCATGCCAGAGCAAAACACATCACCTCCTTCCGCCATCATTCCTCCTACAACTCTTGATCCACCTGAACTCACTGACGCAGTCCAAGATGACCAGCTCGAAGAAGGCGAGATCAACATTCCTAACTCTTCATGGGCCCAGCAAGTCGAGGAAGAGGATGCTCGTTCAGGCCCGACGACGCCTACAGCCGTCCGTCCTACGAAAGTGCCGCCACCGCCGTCTACTAGAGTTTTACGATCTGCATCTAAGCTCACTTCAAACCCCTCCACCTCAACCTCCTCTAATGTTTGAAATCCTGTTATGGAATGTTCGAGGAATTGCTAATCCAATGACTCTTAAGAGAATCAAAACTTTAGTTCGCATGAATAAAGTCCAACTCCTTGCCGTTATTGAACCCAAAGTTACTCCTGACCAATTGCATTACCATCAGGTTAAACTGGGTTTTCACATGGCGGTGTCTAACGACAAAGGTAATATATGGATTTTCTGTAACAAGGAAGGAAAGCTTAACTTGGCCGAGTCTACTGATCAGTCGTTATCGGTCCTCTTCTCTCACACTCTTCTCCCTGTTGTATCGTTGATATCTATCGTCCATGGCAGCAACACCAAGGAAGGACGGCATTTGCTCTGGGACTCTCTGCTTAGACTCTCGAACCTTTTTCCTTGCCCCTGGCTGATCGGTGGCGATTTCAATGCCATCACTCGATCTGACGAGAAGTTTGGTGGGCTGCCTCCTAATGATGCGTCTATGCAAGAGTTCAAGGAATTTCAGCTCGTTGCGGGTGTCATGGAGGCCCCATTCATAGGGAGCTGCTTCACGTGGATCAAGACGGATACTGGACCTGAGAGGCAGGGGTCCAGACTCGATCGCGTGCTCATGGACAGGCAGTGGTGGGATTGGGCTCCAATCACTTCATGTGACCATCTGAACCGAACAGAATCGGACCATGCTCCCATACTTCTTCAGCTGCGCGCTCGGTCTGCTATCCCTAAGAAGCCTTTCCAGTTCTTGTCCTTCTGGCTGGCTCATTCTTCCTTCATTCCAACCGTTTCTCAGGCTTGGGGCTCTGTACATCACCACAATCCTATCACTAATCTGGGCTTACGACTCACGGCTACTCGACGGAAGCTATCGACATGGAGTCACAATACATTCAGAGATATATTCCAGGCTGTCAAACTCGCTGAGGATAGGGTTGTTGCTGCCGAGGTCGCTTTTGATGAAGACCCATCGACTCGCACATCTCTTCAGGAAGCATAGGCTCATCTCAAACAAAGAATCCAGATTAAGGAAGCCTACTGGAAACAAAAGGCTCGACTCAAATGGGATTTGCACGGGGATCGTAACACTGGGTATTTTCATTCTTGTGTCTCTAACAAGCGCCGTCGCTTGCATATACACCAACTCCTAGCTGATGATGGTACTACCGCTTGTGATCTTAAAGGCATTCAACAAATTGCCAACTCTCACTATGAAAATTTGTTCCTTCCTGAGCCAGTCGTCGTGGATGATGAGTTCATGTCAGTATTACCTAAGCTTCTCAGAGATGAAGAGGGTGATGCTCTGACTATCAAACCGAACATGGAGGAGGTTCATAATACTTTTAAATCCATTGATCGGAATAGTGCCCCTGGGCCAGATGGGTTCTCCGACCTCTTCTTTGTCATGTGCTGGCACATTATCAAAGATGACGTCTTGGCTGCAGTTCATATGTTCTTCGATGGGTTCTTCTTGCCGAAGGTTATAACCAACACTCTTCTTGTTTTGATCCCTAAGAGTAAGCATCCTACTACTATTTTCGATTATCGACCGATTAGCTTATGTAATTTTGTCAACAAAATTTTCTCCAAGCTTCTTGCTAACCGTCTCTCTCCAATGATGACTCGCCTCATTTCACTGGAGCAAAGCGGTTTCATTAAGGGACGGGAAATAGTCGATAATATTATTTTGGTGCAGGAGATGTTCAATATGTTGGGACATGACAATTGCGGTCGTAATGCAGCCATCAAGCTCGATATGAGCAAAGCATACGATAGGGTGAATTGGCGATTCCTTCTATCTACTCTTCGCAGGCTTGGTTTTAATGAAACTTGGATCAATATGGTCCTTCACTTAATGAATAATGTGTGGTTCTCTACTTTGATCAATGGCAGCATGTCCGGATACTTTCAAGCCTTCAGAGGCCTCCGCCAGGGCGATCCCCTTTCGCCAATGCTGTTTGTGCTCGCAGCTGAATCACTGAGTCAAAATTTGTAGAAATTGGACTCAATTCCTGGATATACGCCTTATTACTCTCCAAGTGGCTGTCCGAGAGTCTCTCATCTCGCTTACGCGGATGATATTCTAATTTTTTTCAGGACGTAATAGGCGCTCAATTCAGCTTCTCAAGTCGGTCCTTCAACGTTATGAACGTGTTTCTGGGCAGCTTGTTAATGCTTCCAAATCTGCTATCTGTGTCACTTCTGACTTTTCGGAGGACAGGGCTACTTCCCTTAGTTTAATGACTGGGTATCAGATTAAATCTCCTCCTATCACTTACCTTGGTTGCCCGCTCATGACTGGAAGGCGTAACTCTGCCATGTTCGAAGATCTCAAGGACAAGGTTCACAGCAGAATTGAGGGATGGCATAACAAAATACTCTCCCCTGGGGGTAAGCTCATCCTCATTAAGTCAGTATTGTCATCTATTCCTATCTTTTGTCTTGCTGCTAGCAACCCTCCTATGAGTGTCATTACCCAAATTAAAGCTATGTTTAGCGAATTCCTATGGGGATCGAATGATGGTAATCGCAAACATGCTTGGATCGGTTGGAATCATATAGCTAAACCTCATGAAGAGGGAGGCCTTGGGGGCAGGAGGCTCAAGGACGTTTTTGACGCCCTGACAATAAAGCTATGGTGGAAATTGAGAACCCAGGATCTCCTATGGACGCAGTTTATGAGGATGAAGTATTTTCCTCGATGTCATCCTTCTCAAGCTTTGGCTTAATCTAATTCATCTCATATATGGCGTCAAATCCTAGCAGGTCGAGATTTTGATGAAAGATTTCATTTGATCGAGGAGCATGAGCTTGGGCTGCACTGGGTCCCTGATCCTCGTTTTACTGTATCCTCTGCATGGGAGGCTATCCGTCCTACCTTCCCTGTAGATACTCGGTTCAAGAACATATGGAGTTCCTGTATCCCCTCTAAGTGGTCTGTGCTTCTTTGGCGCATTCTCTTTGATCGGCTTCCTACAGATGATCACGTTCAACGTTTAGGGTTTCATCTGGCTTCATGTTGTCACTGCTGTTCCAGCCCAAAGTCTGAGGCTATTCATCATATCTTCTTTGATGGGGAGTTGTCCAGACACGTTTGGTGCTCCTGTCAATCGCTTCTGCGGATTCGGGGTCGGCCTTCCAGCTCGGACAGTTGTCTTTTCCTGTGGTGGAGGCGAAACAACCTTCATCTTAAACAAGTCACAGTCGGGGCTATCTGCTGGGTTTTATGGAAAAACCGCAACAAGTGGTGATACGAGCAGTATAAATACAACGGGGTGCAGATCTTTCATGAGATCCAGAGACAAATTGCCAAAGCTACGATCGCCTGCTCGCATGGGAAGAAGCAAGTCTGAAGTCTTGTAAAGGGACGATGACACTTTTGTATTTTCCCCTATCTATCAATAAAGTTGCAGTTTGAATATATATATATATATATATATATATATATAATATATATATATATTTATATATATATATATATAAATGACTTGTATATATGTAAATATGTTGGAATGAGAGTTTAAGATTCTGATTTCCAGGTTTGAATTCACTTCTCATATTCGAGTAACCTATTTCTTTACCTATATGAGTATGTATATGTATATTCATGCATATGCCTATATATATATATATATATATATATATATATATATATATATATATATATATATATATAGTTTTCCTTCAAATGGATATATGTGTTTATATATGTGATATATCCCATGGTTAATACTTGGTTTTTAATCTCAGATTTGATTCATTAACAACAGTCCTTTATCTCTGTTTCCTTCCGTCACATATTATATATTATATGTGTTTGTATATATATATATATATAAATATATATATATATATATATATATATATATATATATATATATATATGTATATATATATATATATATATATATATATATATGTGTATGTGTATATATATGTGTGTGTGTATGTGTATATATATATATATGTATATATATATATGTGTGTGTGTATGTGTATATATATAGATATATATATGTATATATATATATATATATATATATATATATATTTTTTTTTTTTTTATATATATATATATATATATGGAGGGTCGGGCGGCACGGCGCGGACCTTCGCTGTGGTGGTGGGCGGATCCGCGCCGGCGTCGATGGGTGGATTGCCGAGGGTGGATTACCGACCGGCCATTGTTTCCGATGGACGGAAGGTGACTGTATTTTCTCAGTCGGATATGGAGGCCCTCACGGCGCCATGTGGGTTAGACCTTATTGGCAAGTTTGCTCGGCGGAGACTCCCGGTTGAAGATATTAGAAAAGCCTTTGATTCGTGGGGTTTCAGGGGGTTGATTGACGTGAAGGCAATCGACGATCGGCACGTTTTTATTAGGCCTCACGTCGAGAGTGACTTTCTCCGGCTGCGGTCTAAGGACTGTTGGTTCGTTGGCCGGGTTCCGATGATGATATTCAGGTCGTCGGTGGACTTTTTGCCGTTGAGGAAGGACCCCCGGGTTCCCATTTGGGTGGCCTTCCCCGGACTTCCCTACTGCTTGTTTGATACCAATACGGTACTTTCCATCGCATCTGGCCTCGACACTCCGCTCAGTACTGATTGGGCTACGGCATCCTTTTCTAGGCCGGGGGTAGCCAGGGTCTTGGTTGAAGTGGACATCAGCAAACTACTTCAACATGAGGTCTTCTTCCAACTCCCCGATGGTATTCGCTCGCAGCCAGTTGTGTACGAGCGGAGCCCCCTTTACTGTGTCTCCTGTGGTCATCAAGGTCACGCTGAGAGTGCTTGTGGACGACCCCAGACGGAGCCTCCTTCCGTAGGTGTAGCTGACAGTCCGTCCATCCCCAACGGCTCCCCTTCAGGCGTTGTGCGTGAGGAGGACGGCCCGGTGGATGGTCATAGGATTAGCAGGGGTCATCGAAGGAGACGATCAAGGCGTGTAAAAGGGAAGGGGACACGACAGATGTGGAGGCGCGTCGAGGGGCGTGATGACAGCAAGGGGACCATGCAGCCCGGATTGCGCGGAAGAGATGATAATCGTACGAATTCCGTTCCACCATCCTGGCACGTGGGGGAGTCTTCGTCGGGCCAGCTGGCTTTATGGGCAGATGACAGACGGCCCATGATGGAGGGACGCAGAGCTACAAGCCCTAGCTTGGATGGGCAGATGGGCCCTGAGAGGGGTATTGGACATATCGCTTTACCGGATCTTCCTATTATTATTCATAGCCAGCTGGGACAGTATGTTATAGCGGCTGATTCTGACATTGAAGATCGTAGCTTGGTGGTGTGGGAGGAGGCGGTTCACGGTCCCTTAGCCGACTAGGGATCTGACCCCTCTCCGGGGGATGACATGGTTTCTCTGCCTGAGGTTCGACCCTCTACCTCTTTCTCCGAGGGTCGTGAAGAGGAATGGCAGATGGTGCCATTTAAGAAGGCGGCTGGTAGACGGAGGAAGTCGATGGCAACTCAGTCGGATCGTCTTCTTCGATCTCATGCTTCCCGGGTTAGGCGGGACCCCCGGAGGGTCCATGGTTAAATTCCTTATATGGAATGTTCGGGGGACGGCGAACAGAGCTACTTTTTCCCGTCTCAGGTCCTTGTGTCGGACCAATTCTATTCAGGTTCTTGCTATTATTGAACCCAAGGTGATATCCTCTAAGCTTCTTTCTTATCGAATGATGTTGGGTTTTGATGCAAGCTTTTGCAATGATAAGGGTAATATTTGGCTTTTCAGCAAGTCAGGTCTTGGGATCAATTGTATTGACTCCTGTGATCAGGCTATCACGGTGCAGCTTCCTCTGAGCTGTTTTTCGGTTCCGGTACGGATGTCGATTGTTCATGGTGCAGGGACACGACAGGGGAGGAGAAGTCTTTGGCGGCACCTTCTGGACGTCCAAGCAAGGGACATTGTCTTGCCTTGGGCGGTGGACGGGGACTTCAATATCATTGCTTCTCTGGATGAGAAATTTGGAGGCCGACCTCCTGACACGAGGGCCATTACGGACTTCCTTGACTTTCAGTTGGCTGCCGGGCTCTCCGATGTTGGTTTCAGAGGCAGCATCTATACTTGGGTGAACGGGAAGTCGGGGCTTGATCGTCAGGGTTCCCGACTAGATAGGCTGCTAGTGACGGGTAGTTGGCTGGATGGAGTTCAGGTTTGTTGCGAGCATCTTAATCGAGCAGAATCTGATCATTCACCTCTTCTGATATCCTGCCAGCCAGTTGCCTCTCCTTTGCGTAGAGGCTTCCGGTTTCTTGACTTTTGGACCTCTCATCCGGATTTTCTTACGATTGTTGCTCGGGCGTGGAATTCATGCTGGCACTATGATGCGCTTGAGCAGTTGGGCATGCATTTGAGGACGACGGGACATGTTCTGGCTGGATGGAGCAGAGCTACTTTCGGAGACGTTTTCCAGGAGGTCTGCCAGGCCGAAGACGCTGCTTTGGTGGCGGAGCAGGATTATGAGTTGCACCCTTCGGAGAGGGGGAGGGCTTCCTAGATAGAGGCCATCGCCAGACTGAAGCAAAAGGTCCAGGTTGAGGAGTCTTTCTGGAAGCAAAAAGCCAGATTGAGATGGGACCTGGAAGGGGATAAGAATACCCATTTTTTCCATGAGTGCACTAGGAGCAGGCAAAGGAAGGCGGGTATTCAGAAAATTATTCGGGCTGATGGATCAGAAACGGGCTCTACTGCGGAGGTAGCGACGGAGGCGTCTTTGTTCTTCTCGAAGCTGTTTCGAGCTGAGCCTATTTCTAATGAGGACGCCTTCCTCGATGTCATCCCTAGCATAATTTCTATGGAGGACAATTCTGATCTTGTTCGTTGTCCTGACAGAGCGGAGCTGTTGGAGATTGTTCGGGGGATGGATCCGGCTAGTGGTGCCGGTCCGGATGGTTTTTCTGGGAGATTCTTCTCAGTTTGTTGGGATATTATTGCTACTAACGTAGAGGAGGCCGTTCGTCAGTTTTTCTTGGGTGCGCGCATGCCGGTATCCATTTCGGATACATTCCTATTTCTTATCCCCAAATTCAATCACCCGAGGAACCTTTCTGATTTTTGTCCTATTAGCCTTTGAAATTTCTGTAACAAGATAATCTCCAAGACTATTGCTTGCAGGCTACGAGAATATCTCCCCAAGATTATCTCTCCAGAGCAAAGTGCTTTTGTCAAGGGGAGAGAGATTGTGGACAATATAATTATTGCTCAGGATATGGTGGCCTCTATGAGGGAGCCCAACCATGGCGGTAATGTTGCTATTAAGCTGGACATGCAGAAGGCCTATGATAGAGTAAATTAGCATTTTCTCTTGTGGGTTCTGCGGAGATTTGGTTTTAATGAGGTCTTCTGTGATCTGATTTATCGTCTCCTGGCGGATACCCGGTATGCGGTTCTTCTTAATGGAGTTCCTACTGAATTTTTTGTGGCGTCTAGAGGGATACGGCAGGGGGACCCTCTCTCCCCGGCTCTCTTTATTATTGCTGCGAAGGTACTCTCTCAGAACCTCAAGCTTCTTCAAGATTCAAATAGGAGATCTTTATTTCACACTCCAATTGGGGGACCGCGTATCTCGCATTTGGCATATGCGAATGATGTTCTAATTTTCACTTCTGGGGATATTGCTGGATTGCGTAATCTTCAGCAATTATTGCATAGCTATGAGGCTGTTTCTGGACGAAAGATTAATTATTCCAAATCGGCCTTCTATACTGCGACACCATTGGCGGAGGATCGCGCTCGGACTATTACTACTCTCTTCGAATTTAGTACCGGTACTGTGCCGTTCTCTTATTTAGGCTGCCCATTAGTTTGGGAGAGAAGGAATGCGGGGATGTTTAGTTATTTGCTGGATAAAATCCGTTCGAAGCTGACGGGTTGGCAGAATAAGATACTTTCACATGGGGGTAAGTTGGTCCTTATTAAGAATGTTCTTTCATCTATCCCTATGTATACTTTGGCTGCTTGTTGCCCTTCTAGGGCCGTTATCAGGACGATTGAGAGGATGTTTGCAGCTTTCTTCTGGGGTAGCAAGGACGGGGTGGCTAAGAAGAGCTGGATGGCGTGGCGGTTTATCACTCGGACTAAGTCCGAAGGGGGTCTAGGGATCAAGTGCCTGAATGATATTATGGACGCCTTTTCTATGAAGCTTTGGTGGAAGCTGAGGCATGGGAAGGGCCTTTGGATGGAGCTTCTCAAATCAAAATATTTTCGTAAGCGTCATCCTTGTGATGCGTTTATGACGTCCAAGTGTTCTCATATTTGGCGACGGATATTGCGGGAGAGAAAATTGGCGGAGCTGTATATCTCGTTTAGACTTGGACGTGGTGAGGGTTCAGCGAGGTGCGAAGCTTGGATTCCGGGGGGCCCTCGGTTGGAGTGTATTACATCGGCTGAGGGAGTGAATTCTGGGACCAGGCGCAGAACGGGGAGTCGGACTCGGGTGCAGAGTCGTACACAGGCGAGGGTATCTGCTGCTTCGACGGCTTCACAGAGTATGGGCAATGGGGAGCTTCGGAGGTCGACTAGATTGGCCGGAAGGAGGGTAGTTTTTCTACAACGTATGGTAACTGTTCGGGCTCTTTCGGATAGGGGAAGGAAGATCAGAGATTCAAGGGCGAGGAATTCTGATAATGGTGGCCCGACTATCCGATCGTTTTGGACAACCACTGGTTGGGATATGTCATTATTTTTGGAGCAGTTTGGAGTTGAGGCAGCGAGGCGGCTCAGGGAGGCGAATCTGACTTGTTCTTCGGCCCCTGACTCACTGGTTTGGGGGGAGCGGAAAGGTTCTTTCACGTTGGCTGCGGCTTGGAGATGTTGTCGGATATCTCACCCTACATCAGGTCTGTTTTCGAATATATGGGGCAAGTGTATTCCGGTGAAGTGGAGCATTCTAATGTGGCGGGTTTGTCACAACCGGCTTTCTACGGATGACACTATTCAGAAGATTGGCTTCTATCTGGCTTCCAGGTGTCATTGTTGTCAGGTTGGGCATGGGGAGACCCTTCAGCATATATTATTCCACGGGGATCTTGCTATGAAGGTTTGGTATGTCTTTCGGGGTTTCTTCAAGGCACGGATGTGTAGTGACTTTTTAGTCTTTCTTCAAAGGTGGTGGCGGGGTCAGGGCAGTCACCATCGGAGATCATTGGCTGGTGCGATCATTTGGGTGCTTTGGAAGAACAGGAACAAGCACCGATATGAGGGGCGTGGTGCTGGGTCTGACTTCTTGGTTCTGGAGGTGAAAAGACAGTTTCAGAAGTCGCTTTCGAGTTGTCGTTACCTTCCGACTGTTCCAAATTGGGCTTTGGAATAATGTTATTTTCTATTTTATTTCTTTGTTTATGTTACCATGAGGTCAGATGTACTCATTACCCTCTTTTCTCAATAAAGATAACGGATTTCTATTATATATATATATATATATATATATATATATATATATATATATATATATATATATATATATATATATATATATATTGCCTTTGTGAATTAAGTTTATATATAGGTAATGTAATGTTTGCTTGTGATATGACTATTCTGAGTGTTGGGAAAGATTAGGATTGTCATAAGAAGCCTAGTTTGGTCGAATTGGCCGACAAGTTGACCAAGTTGACAAAAGTCAACTTTTGGTCAAACTTGATCCAAATCGACTCAAACGAACTCCGAATGACTTGAAAACTTGAGTATGACCTAAAAATTAGTAAACAGACTAGTTGACCTTCAGTTGACTAGGTTTGACCAGAGTTGACAAGATTTAACCAGAGTTGACCAAGGGTTGACTTGACCTAGAAGGACATAGAATCATGTAGAATTATATTGTAGGCATTTGTTATGATATTTTAGACCTTGTTGTGACTTGTGGTTGTTTTAAATAGGATTACATCATCCAGTTCAGTTACACATCATCATTAAAAGCTTGGATTGTCAGGCGAGTACATTCTCCGACTGTTTTATTCTTGCTTGGACATATTTACTTGTTATAGACTAGTTTACTTGTTGTTGTCACGATATTATCACGGATTAGTACTATATGGATCTCTTCATGCGATGTTATCCCCTCGGATACATTGGGTATATTGTGCTCATATACTTTATCATGTGCATCATCTACTCACTGTATTCGTACTTATTCATGTATACTCATGTGACATTCATGTACACTCATGATCATGTGAGCCTTCATGTATAACCCAGTGTGCATGTGGACTAGCTATCCATGTGACATACTATCTTCATGTGTAATAACATAACCTGGACAGATCCTTGTGTACTGATTGGGGCAGGGGGAGTATTTATTTGGTTATATGATCTACACCCTTTTTATGTGCAACTTCAAACTAGATTTAAGTCATGTATAACCTAAGCCAGTTTACATAACCAGATTGTGTTCTACACCACGTAGTTAGTTCAGTTCTCTTATTATATCATGTATATCTATTTCCATATATCATGTTCTCTTTTTTTACAGTCTCATTTCTTTATCAGCAGTTCATGTATATTATTCTATAGCTTGTTTCATATAACCTTTCATGTTATGAATTGTGTGAGAGATATGTATTCATTCCTGTCCTGACTAGACCTGTTGAAATATTACAGATGATGAAGATTGCTGCGACACTTACTATGGAGCAGGCCTAGTTGACACAGGTGACCTGGACCCTCAACAGGATCCAGTAGTCGCTGAGGACTTACCATGAGTTAGATTAGACTGATATTACTATCTAGTTATGAGACTTTATGATTGTATTGAGATTTATTATGGTGTGGTTTACACCGAGATTTATATTCATATTGTGACTCTCTGTTGAGATTATCTTTCTTCTGTTCCATCTTAGTTATTGTGATTGATTTGTACCATATATATATCATTCTCCAATTGGAGCATATTCTATATTGTGTTAGATATTAGACCTAGGACAACGTTCTACCGCCGACACTGCGGCGTAGGCTAGACGTACCCACGTCTCGTGCCCTTACACTAGGTACAGGTCGTGACAGCTCTCCTACGGCCTTGCTTCTGGCCGCAAAGAACCCCACTGTCCCCAAATAGAGCAAAGGAAAATACTACGATGCTGAGCTTTTGGAGGCACAAGGGAAATCCATGCGGACGAGGAAGAGGCCGCATAAGAGAGATGGATAGATGGCCCATGCGGTAGCCAACTCTGGCCGCAGGCAGATGGCCCAAGCGGCAGCCAACTCTGGCTGCAAGTTGATGGCCCATGCGGTAGCCAACTCTGTCCGCAGGCAGATGACCCATGCGGCAGCCAATCTGGCCGCAGGAAGATGGCCCATGCGGCAGCCAATCCTGGCCACAGACAGGATGTCTCATGCGGTCCTGTCAGAAGTTCTATGTTCGATCGTCTCTCATGCGGGCCCGACTCCATGCGGCCCATTGAGAATATGGAATATTCCAATCTGGACTCTTCTTACAATGTGCCTTCAAGTGCTAAATTAAAAAAGTCTAGGGCAGTACGGGCGCAACAAGCCCAATCAAATGTCCAAGCTGCTGACCGTCAGCGGACACCGTTAACTGTTATACGGGCTCCTGATAGAAAGTTGTACAGAATCACCCGCGTCTAGTCCCCCAGGACTAACGGATTGGATGGGTCTCAAAAGTCTCAATCCAACGATCGAGAGCAATTACATTTACTAGCCTCGGATCAGGGAGCAAACATAATACCTACGCACCCGTGTGCTCAAGATACCCGAGTCCACAAATTGGATACAAAGGTAGACAAGTCTGTTATCGACTTGCGAGAGGTGATTACTCACAAACGCAAGGAGAAAGAAGCAACCTTGGTATGTGATGAAACCTTTTTGGGACGTTATTGTACCCAGGTCGTCATCAACTACTGCTGCGACAAGTCAGCAGCACCTGAAGATCGGCATTTCATTTTCCAATGACTGCACCAGCCAGCACCTGTCCGACAACCACTTGAGGAACATATGCAAATTCTGGAAGACGAGGAATTTCCTTTCACCTCCTAAAATTCAACTCGGAAGGTTCTTTTCGGCAAGGGAGGAAAGAAGACAGGCTCTTCCAGCCCGGCAATCTCAGCCAGCACTGCAAGGAAACTCTCATCGGGAGGATTGCCGCCAACAGCCACAGGGGGTGTCTACCTAGGCACTCGATCCAGAAAGAAGCTTCCAACACCCGGGGGTGCACCTTCGACCTCTCTAGGGTTGATGAAGCTGGGGGTAGCAGTCCCCTCAATATATGCGACAACACGGTGTTCCCAGAGCATACACAGGGGTAGCGATCTACTGGAATTATGCAACGGACTTGGATGTCCCCGAGGATGACCACCTTCGCCAAGACGATATAGCTTCCTACGCAGGGGGGGTATCCCCTCCGAGTCCGAGGAAGAGGACATTTCGACGTTCTCCGACGATTTCTCTGTACGAGGTTATGACACGAAGAGCACCTCTTTTACGGTCCCTTCTACATCTACCCACATACAGACAGTCTTTATTGCTGACGACGACCTTGAAAGACCTACTGATCGGCAACGTCTAGAAGTACTTGAAGCCATGCTCCTGCCCTTGGTCAATTCAGTAGACGAAATCAAAGCTGCCTTGCCGACTCAACCAGCAAGGATGCCTGGAAAAACAAGCTTGGGACCCGTAGTCAACGCGGACTCCAACACAACCGCTCATTCATTGGGTGACAATCCTCTAGCAGCATTCGCTCCTTCAACAGCATACGAAGCCTGGGAGGCAAAGAAGGAAGTCCAGGAGCTTCGAGCAATGTTCAATGCCCGAGGCTCCTCCCGAGACCTCAGAATACGACAGTCGTATCCCGTTGCGTGGAGAAATGTTTCTTTTCTGCCACGGTAAAAACCATTTCATATATATTCGTATGACGGGAAGACCTCTGCTAGTCGGTACATGATGTATTTTGAGGTCATAACAGACCACTTGTCGCATAGTGACGCCATCCTCAAATGATTATTTATCGGAGCATTGTAGGGAATCGCGTTCGACTGGTACCGTAACCTTACGGACAACTGCATCTATTCTTTTGACGGCTTCAAGCACATGTTCCTAGAGAGGTTCTACGAAGTGGGACACGATGTAACAATGTCATCCCTCATAGACGTCGTTCAGGGGGAGAGTGTAATGCCTGTTGTTCGTATTACGTATTTGGAATACGTATACGTATTTTATCTTGTATTTGCATATCTCCTTGGTTTGGCTTGGCTTGTTTACTCTCGGTTTGGGTTGGCTTGGTTCGGCCGGCCCAATGCTTGGTTCATCATGGGCCAAGGGTGGAACACCTTAACCTATGTTTCTCCTTCATTTCCACCACAACCCCCTTCTTTATTATCCCTACCAACCTTCTCTCTCCTCCATAATTCTCATTTACTTCTCCATCCCCCACCATTACTCTTCTCCACCAACCAAGAACACCATAGGCAAGTGCAACTTGCTTCCACAAGAGAACTCCTTTTGATGGTTTCATTAGCTTCTCCTCATGATTCTAAACCACATTAGAACTTATCATTTTCTATTTTGAGGCCTTAATTTTTGTAGATCTAGAGTTTTGCTATTTTTGGATTTTTGGTGTTTTGATCTATCAAACTTGCTTGTTTTCAAGTTTTGATGGTTCCATGTTTTAGAGAATTTCATTCTACCCAATTTTGACCTTTGGAAAGTTGGATTCGGACTTGTTTTGACCAAGATATGGACAATTAAAGCTTAGATTCAACTTTAGAGTTCTTGCCGTTCTTGCCATTTGGAGAAGACAGTGAGCAGTGAGCTAGCTTTTTAGCTTACGCCACTGAGCTGTATGCTGCTCTTTAGTGAGCGTACGCTGACTTGAGTACGCTGCCCTTTAGCGAGCGTACGCTGACTTGAGTACGCTGCTCTTTAGCGTGCGTACGCTAGCCTTGATACGCTGCCCGTTGGTAGCGTGTCTTGAGCGTACGCTAGCTTAAGCATACGCAGTCTTGAGCGTACGCTAGCTTGAGCGTATGCAGTCTTGAGCGTACGCTAGCTTGAGCGTACGCAGTCTTGAGCGTACGCTAGCTTGAGCGTACGCTGACCTGTGGCTTGAGCGTGCCCTTGTGTACGCTGACCCTTGCGTACGCTTCCCAATGGGAGTGTATGGACCCTTTGGTACGCTAGCTCGAGCGTACGCAGGCCTGAGCGTACGCTAGGCTGAGCGTAGCCTGGCTTGAGCGTAGCCTGATTACCCTTGATCTTCTATAGCCCTGTATATTGATATTTTATTAGATATTTAACGTCCATTTTATATCCTTACGCCTTTTATCCTGAACTTGATAATCACGAATTTACTTGATATGTTTGGAATTGATAATTGAGCATGACGTGATAGTGACCCATAGTGGTGCTCTCCTGACATAATAACCTGACATGACCTGATAGTGGCCCGTCGTGGCGCACTCCTGACAAGAACACTTGACATGATTACCTGACATGATTATCTCAAATAGCTGTTGCGACGACTACCTGACATGACATGACCTGTATAATGGCCGGACACCGTGGGCGATTGTGCTTGTATGAATGAACCAGTCCGGTCTTGCATCATGTCTAGGATGGGGCTCCTGAGTACCACGGTCAGGAGTACCTACTAAAATGGACTAAGGTTAACAACTAGATTAATACATTAGTCATGAAGAGATTTCCCAGCTACAGGCAATCCCGTTACCTGGGCGCGCTCGGGATCTGTAGCCTGCCGTCGAGTAGGGCACATTTCCAGCACACTGTCATGTGTTGCACCCTTCAAACTGCTTAAGGGTACATACGTTTCCTGGATGATGTACCCACCTGAATTCAACCCTAATCTCTCGACCTGGGTGACCTGGATGGTCTGCAGGGCTTGTGGCTGTGGAATAATCTCACTGCATCTTGTTAGTAACTAGGATTGTGATAACCCTAGATAGTTAAAAAGTATCAAGCCGTAGTTCTTGCTTGGCCGTGAAATAATTGGATGGAGTCTAACCAGTCTAGTCTTACCCTGATCCTGTTCCAGATTGCTGCACGACCTGAATGCCTGTATTTATTTTTACCGATAAATGGTGAGAAACCAAGCTCCGTTCAGACGAAAGGTTACAACCCCGGTCCTTTTTTGGTTTACGGGTTGTAACCTGGCTATCTGAATAGTTCCATGGTTATCTCGTCGTATATCATCCTGATATGTTTCCTTTTATTCCAGTCCTTATTTTTATTTATATTTATATTCCTGTGCTAATTGCTGGTTTTAGTTCTTAAGTGAAGCCTCCTTTGTGGCACTTGCTCTTTCTGGGGTCTGACCCAGCTGGTTCTGTATGGCCAGATTTCGGAGCAACTCCAGAGGATCTACCGACTTCCCAGCCAGATGGTGGCCACTAGACGGAACCCTGGCAACGAGTGGGTTATTTTTGGCTCTTCCGCTCTATTGTAAAAATATTCTTTTGAGGCGTTTAGCCGACGAGCACCTGTTTAGCTCGATTGCACTTTACTTACTGTCTGCCTTCGGGCTGTAATATGATTGACAAATCCTAGGGTTGATCATATATGACTAAACTCTTGCTAGTCCTAACATTTTGTAACGACTAGCTTCATGATCAGCTGAATATGTAATATTTGGGACGCCTTATTATTGTATATTTAGTGATCATACATCTTGTAACATCTATTTACTTGTTTGTGATTGAGACAATAGGCTTGTTCTTGACCTTAAGAGACTGCTGGCTTGTAGATAAACCCTCATGTATCCTAGACAGCCGTGACCGTATAGCGAGATGGAATCCATTTCAACATACGTAGCTGGCTATGTCTGCCCCCGCTCTCCAGTATTCTGGTTCTGGGGCGTGACAGAGAGGGAGCTAACAAGAAACTATATCGAGCGGTTCCGCCAAACCGCAATGAGATTGCCCTAAGGCAACCCGAAAGCTCCTTGATTGAAATCTGCCAGAAAAAGTTACTCTCCGTAATCAGCCTCTGGATGGGTGAAGATCAGTTCAGGGATTTGACGACCTTCATCATAAGCGCCACCAATACGGAGGCAATGTTAAAGAAGGCTTGCCAACTAGGATTACACGTCCTAGATGGAGAGGACAAAGGCAAACGTCCTAGTACCACCCCCAATAACAACAACAGTGGCGGCACCTCCAATAACCAGGACAAAAAAGGCAAACAGGCCCTGGTTGCTGGTACGACCAAGAAGCCTGAACAAAAGCAGGCAGAAGATCAGTGGCCCAAGATAAATTACTCATTCGAAGATAGTCAAGTCAAGCCTATCTTCGACATTCTCTTGCAAGGGGACAGGATCCAACTCCCTCCACCAAGGCGCGAGCCTCGAACGGCGGAGATGGAAGACCCAAAATATTGCCACTTTCATCGCTATGTTCACCATTCCACTTATGAATGCTTTCAGTTAAAGCGGTACATCCAGAGTCTTATCGACTCCAAAGCTCTGTCGCTTGATTTTGAAGAGGTTATCGTGGCGATAAATATGGTATTAATTCAGTTCGGTGACTTCCCTCCAACAACTACTCAAGACGGGGTAATACCTATCCCTCGGGCAAGGATGGAGGTTACTAACCTTCCCTCCGTCCGGGACCAGACGACTGGCTTGGTACATCTCACCACGTCACGAGGAGAGGTCATGTGGGTGCACCCAGACTTAGTGCCCGAAGTTACCCAGGCGGTGTCATCTCCAGCCAACAAGAAGAAGGACAGGAATTCCAGATCCTGCCATACAATTTCAGTCGAAGCTGAGGAGGCGGCGGCCGTTGTTATCCGGTCTGGGGCACAAGTTTAGCCCACTCTGGATAGTTCAGTCGAAGTCCCTCAGTCAACAACGTTGGCTACTACTGATGTTTCGGGGCCATCTCAGCCTCCACCAGCAGACAGGTCCAAGCCGAAAGAAACCCGCTTCGACAGGCCCTCCGTAAAGATACACCTCAGGGACTGGAGAGATCTTACAACTTTGACATATTAGCACAACTGGCCAATAAGCCGACAAAGTTGTCGTTATAAGAGCTCCTAAGGCTCTCCAAGGATCTTCGTGTCGCATTGAGCGAAGCACTCCAGAATACCGACACCTACTTAGCCCATGTCAAACCTATAGGGAAAAACTCGTCAGCAGATCTCCAGGGCAGCAATTGTGTAGATGCGATGCCCAATATCATATTCACCCCACAGGACATGTTAATCAAAACCAACTTGCATGATCGCCCTTGTACTACACTGGATACATAGGCGATATCAAGGTGGATCGGATGCACATCGATCTTGGGTCGTCGATAAGCAGCATGCCGAGAAGCTTGCTTCAAGTCCTCGGCATCCCTATGCACTGGCTAGCGACGACCAATATTGCCATTAGCGGTTTTAACTCGGAAAGGAGCTATCCCTTAGGAAAGATCCGATAGAATTGTCAGATTGGAGACCTGAGGACGAAGGTTACCTGCTACGTCATAGACGCAGATACGTCCTATAATATTCTCTTGGGGCGTCCATGGATACATGACTATATGATCGTGCCATCCACACACCACTAGTGCTTCAAGTGTGTCAGTAAACACGGCTTCGTGAAGACAAAATTTGCCGACATCGATCCCTTCAAAGGGGTTGAGTCTTATTACTCTTCGGAGGCTTGACTATATAAAGAATCCAAGAAGCACATAACTGACGAATTGGAGGCCATAACAGGGCCAGAGGAACCCTTGAGAATTCATCACCAGGCCCGTAAACCGGCCAAAGCCGCACCCCTCGTCGTAACTTTGCATAAAGAGTTGCCCGGTTCTCCCACCCCAGCTTCGCAGTCGGAACCGATGGTCATCCGACTCCCAAGGTCCAGCCAGAAGCCAAGACCCAGCATAGGGCCGATGGTGATCTGATTGCCGAAATCCAATCAAAGGTGACCGAAAGATACGAGGCCCTCTGGGGAGCCAACGGTTATCCGATTTCTAAGATCCAGCCAAAAGCAATCTGAGACACGAAGTCCTCTGCCGAGTCGATGGTTATCCGTCTTCCTAAGACAAGCCGGCAACCAAGTGTTGATCCGAGCCCTCAGGCAAGCCAATGCCACAAGCAGAACCTTTGGTGGTCAAGTTGCCTAAGACAGCGTTCCAACCTCCGGTCACGTAGGGGGTAGCTGAAGTGGAGGTAGAACTCGTGAAGTATCTTATTGCAAAGGTGGATAGTCCCTCTCCTGATGATATAATCCCTGTAGAAAAAATTCTTTATTTCATCAATAAGTGGCCGTCGTTGAACTATACTGAGTGTAATAAGCTTAATCTGATATATGATGTGGAGCACGGTATGGAAATTAACCTACACACACAGGTGACAACCGTCTATACCGCAGACCGACTTACTCCCATTAGAGGTGCCTACTTCCTAGTCCCAGGCAGAAGAGAAGGGGATCACACGATCATCTTTGGCCGAAAAGAAGGTCCTCAACCTTTCATACCACAAGAGTTTGATCTCGAACCCGATGCTGGAAGATTATCGCTCTACCTGTATAGTCCTCAAGCCAAGTACTTAATGCAAAAGCAGGGGTACGACATGGAAGCTACCCCAGGTCTGAATTACGGCAACGGTCGACAATCGCCTCTGCAGTTGTCTACCCCAGCTTGGAAACCTCGGGATTATTACGGCAAGTCCAAATACGGCCTTGGTTATGCTACACCAACAACAACGCCCGAGAGCTCCGATGAGGAATACGAGTGGCATTCTCGCTCATCCAAATCACCTACATATGATTTTGATGACAGCATTGAAGATATATTCAGGCAGACATTATCTCTCAACATGGCATTTGCTGACATTGAAAGGGACGACGAAGGTCTACTCGGACCTTTCAAATTGGAGCCATGGATCTGGATGCATAATGGGAGAAGCGCTTTGACTTAAGTGATCTCCCCACAGAAGATGAGGTCATGCAAGTTGACCTCGATGATGAATCCTCTCCAAAGCTAATCTTCGTCAGTAAAAACCTGACAGACGACGAGCGGGAGTCATTGTTCCAACTCGTCAGAGAGTATATCGATATTTTTTGCTTGGAGCTATGAAGATATGCCAGGACTAAACCCCGAGATCGCACTTCATAAGCTCAAACTCATCCGGACGCAAAATCAGTCAAACAACATCAACGACAGTTACGTCCAGACATTATGAACTCCATTGAAGCGAAAGTAAATAAGCTTATAGCTAGCAGTTTCATCCATGAGGAGCAGCATCCAGACTGGATAGCTAATATAGTACCAGTTGTCAAGAAGAACGGAAAGATCCGAATCTGCATCGACTTTCGCAATCTGAATGCGACATGTCCTAAGGATGAATTCCCTCTTCCCATCACCGACATAATGATCGATAATACGTGTGGCTTCGAGTGCATGTCCTTTATGGATGGCTTTTTAGGATACAATCAAATCAAAATATCTCCTGATGATGAGAAGCATACGTCATTCCGAACACCGATCGGTGTGTATTATTATAATGTCATGCCCTTCGGCCTAAAGAATGTCGGTGCTACATATCAACGAGCTAGGAGAGTCATCTTTAGTGAGCATTTATGCCAGACGGTGGAGTGTTACGTTGACGATATCGCCATCAAAAGCCGCTCCAAGGACGATCACTTACAGGATTTGAGGACAGTGTTCGACCTTATGCGAGCGCATAAAACGGGAAGTTCTTGGGCTTTGAAATCACTTCCCAGGGTATTCACATAGACCCCGATAAGACAAAAGCAATCCTGGAGATGAGTCCACCGAGGAACCTCTGTGAACTCTGCGGCCTCCAGGGAAGACTAGCCTACATCAGAAGGTTCATCTAACCTCTCAGGGCGATGTCACCCCTTCACACAACTCATGAAGAAAGGCATCTCTTTCGTATGGAATGAAGAATGCCTTTGATGATATTAAGAAATACCTGTCGAATCTGCCGTTTCTGGTAGCTCCGGTCGCTGGAAAGCCCTTCCTGCTCTATGTACGGGCGATAAAACATTCCCTCGGCACCTTGCTAGCACAGAACAATGATGCGGGATACGAGCAAGCCATTTACTATCTCAGCTAGATGATAGTGGGACCAGAACATAGGTACACTACCGTGGAGAAGGAGTGCCTTGCCCTAGTATTTCCTATTCAGAAAACATGATACTATGTGACAGGATAGACCATGCATGTTGTCTCGCGAGTTAATCCCCTCAAGGTTCTCATGACCAAGCTAGGCGCACTCAGTTCTCGCTTAGCCACATGGGAGATACTATTATCCCCCTACAACATAGTCTTCGTTCCGCAAAAGGCTGTCAAAGGTCAAGCCTTGGCCGACTTTCTAGCAGCCCATCCAGGCTCAGAAATATCCAGAAACTATGAAAAAATTCAGACGAAGTCGTTAACTAAAACATGACTTCAAATGATGATGTTTGGCGAATATTCTTTGACGGTGCTTCAAGAACAGGGCCACAAGGTAATATCGTCGCTGGAGTCGGGGTAGTATTAATTTCTCCCTCTGGATTGGTAGTCAATCGGACATATTCTCTCACAGAACCTTGTTCAAACAATATAGCCGAATATAATGCTCTGGTCATCGGACTCCGACTCACAAAAGAGGTAGGGGTCAAATACCTGGAAGCTTATGGCGACTCGCAGCTGATTGTTAATCAGATCCGAGGCTTATATGAGGTTCGTAACGTGGACCTGATTCCTTACCAACAGACAACAATTGCTATCATTGCAACCTTGGAGGGGTTCTTTATAGAGCATGTTTCTAGGCTCTAGAATATAGAAGCCGATGCCCTAGCAGTCCTCGCCGCTTCTTTGGCGGTTCCAAATTATGCAAATTATCTAGTCGACGTGATAGGCCAAGAGTTGGTCTGTCCCAAAAGCAACGTTCAACTGGATATGAGTTACTCCACCCAGATAACCAATGACGTACAAGACTGGAGACTCCCGTTCATCGACTTTGCAGTCTACGAAATCCTGTCTGAGAATATGAAAGAAGCAACTTCAATCAGAAGGCATTCTCTAAGATTCTTTTATGACACAGAAACAAAAATGTTATATCGACGATCTTACGACGGGCTACTGTTAAGATGTATGTCAAATGCATAAGCCAAAGAAGCCTTACGCGAGGCTCACGATGGCGTTTGCGGGGCTCACCAACCTGGTCCGAAGTTGTAAGACCGTCTCCGTCGGATGGGTTATTACTTGCCTACGATAGTAGCAGACACAGTCGATCATGCAAAGAAGTATAAGACTTGTCAGATCCACGTAGATTTTATACATCTGCCATCCAAATTCTTACACCCAACAGTGGCCTCTTGGCCATTTTAAGCATGGAGAAAGGACATCGGTGGCCCAATCACCCCGCCATCGTCCAAAGGGCACCGGTTTATACTTTCAATCACCGACTACTTCTCCAAGTGGGCGGAAGCTGTTCCGCTGGAAGAGGTAAAGACATCAAACGTGATCAGTTTCTTAAAACATTACGTCATTTACCGTTTTGGACTGCCACGGAGGATCATTCATGACAGTGGTCCGCAGTTCGCAAGCCATGCTTTCTATCGATTCTGTGACAAGAATCAGATTCAGAATGTAGTTTCAACGGCATACAACCCATCAGCTAATGGTATGGCCGAAGCCTTTAACAAGACCATTGTAAACCCCCGTAATTCATTAAAATATTTAAATTTAGTTTTGTGTAGAAATTGGTGCTAAAATACATGTATGTATAATATTAGGAGCGTAAAAAAATAGTAATAGCAAATACTTAAGTTAATACATAATATGGGTGTAAGTTTTTATGATATATTTATATGTATATGTTTATGTGTGTATGTGTTGATTTATTAAGATGTATATATTTATATATACATATATGTGAAAATATTAAAAAAATCTAAAACGTTGAATTATTAAAAAGAGTTTTTAATTAGAAATAATAAATAAAAATAGAATTTAGATACTTAAATAGAGTAATAATAGAAAAATAAAAAACCGATTTTAAAAAAAGATTTTTTAATAAAGAGAAACGAAAAAAAAAAAGAAAAGGAAAGGAAAAGAAAAAGAAATGGAAAAGGAAAAGGAAAAAAAGAAAAAAAAATCAATCACCCACCCACTTAAGTGGGCGGGCCCCCCTCTCCCGTACACAAGCTGCTAGCAGCGCCCATCCCACATAACCAGTGGGTAAGCCATTTTGGCTTATTATAATCCTAGTAGTAATAGATTTTTCACCCAACTTGTTATAAATATAACTTCCTCCATAGAACTCAAAATCCTAGGCTTCCAAAATGAAAATTGCGGCAGAACACACCCTCTTCGTCTACGAGTTTTTTTTACCCAACGGAGTTGTGTGTGCGAGAACGGAGCATCGAAAGTCAGCCCCTCGTCATCCACGGAGCAGTTTTTCTACTCAAGGTACCCTACTTCCGACGACGTAACTTTTTACTCGTAACACCGATTTTTGATCCGTAAGATTTTGTAAAAAGTAGACTTGACCCTCTTCGAAATCAGATGGATTTTGACATGACCATCTAATTGGTCCGAAGAATCGAACCGAAGTTAGCAAAAAATCAGATTTTCTAGATTGTTGAAACCAATTCTAAATGACAACTTGTCAGCCAATTTTCTTGCTGTGCATTAAAAACTTGTAGAAACTAATTGAAAACAGTAAAAGACAACATAACTAATATTGTAACGCATCTTCTGGATCGTCGTTTCGATTAACGTGTAAAAAGTAAATTGATGTTGAAGTTGGAGGAAAAACTGTGTTAAACTTATATATGAATTATGAAATTTTCTCGATACGGCGTGCGCCCCGACGAACAGGGCAATGTGGTCGCGTGCAATCCGCATCGAAAGGCGCGTATGGACATTGCTGATGTTGGAAACTGACGGAACTCAGTTTCGTCGCGTGTGTGCGACGAAATCAGTCCATATCCGTCAAGATACCCTCGTATCGCCAAGTTGCAAACTTCGCCCTAACTTCGTGTACAGTCGTCAAATCAAGAAGAAATTGCGCCAACAAGAATGAATCGAAATTCTGGTTCTGTGTGCCAAGTTTGGTTCAATTCTGCGAAGGTCGACCGGAACCCCTTTTTAGCGGGCCCGTAACCTACTCAAACTGGCGATTTTGTACGTGGCTCATCAGATTCCAAAACTGGATATACCGTTGAGTTCCTCTCCTCAAACTAAATCCAAAGACATGTAGTTTGATGACTTTAGAGACAGAGACTTTGGCATACGTTTCGGTATAAAGCAGGTCCAACGATGGGCATCGTTTTGACCCGAAATTATGATTGTGTCCCTGTTCCAGAATTAAACTTTTGGACATGCGTTTCCTAAGTATATATTATTCACCGAGAATATTTTTGATGTTTGTTTCAGCATTCGGAGTCATCTGTCAATTGTGTGTTTTGTGTTGACGCTTGCGACATTTGGATTTGCCCTCCTCGTACCGCAGGCAAGTATGCCATAGATTCTGATTGTGTTCATTTATTTTCAGTATATTTTTTTATTGCATATTTCTTTCTCTTATTTCTCATTTTTTTTATATTGGGCATCCAAGTCACACTTGGGTGCGGATGACTAGGTTTAGTCATTTTCGTTATTTTTATATCCTATTATGCATGTCGACCTAGAGTTAGACGACAACCTTATGAGTGTGGGGTATTTTCATATCTCCTATGGCCTTGACACATATGTATCACGTGATGAGTGAGTTCATATAGGACACAGACCTGCGTACTCGACTGGCCATCGATATGAAAGGGTCGTGCGACGGTTAGGAGGTAACTGCTACTAGTGAGTCGAGTTAGAAGCCATAGCAGTTGCCAGCTGGACAGGTTGTGGATACATCTTGGACAGAAGCATTTGGGGGGAGGGGATAGCTACTAGCGTAGGGGCTATATTTAATTTTTAAACACATTATGGGTGATAGTAACTCGGATGAGCACTATTTGCTGCCCGGCCGATAGTGTCTCGGAGGAGCGCTACTTTACGGCCACTCTTATTTACTTGCATGAATCCGTACAGCCCCTGCATAGAACATTGTCCTCTAAAGTGCATCTCACATAGACGGTTAAGATAACCTGTAGTGTCATGGCTGCATATTTTCACATTCAGTTATTTCGACATATTTTTCTGTATCTTGTTACTGTAGAAGCATGGAAAAGAATAAAGAAAGGTTTATGCGGCCAAGGATCTCCATGCGGCTCAGAGAGTCCATGCGGCTCAAGGGTCCATGCGGCTCAAGCATCTATGCGGCTCGGATAGACCCAGAGCCACGTGGCCTTCAATAGCTTCTTCATTCATCTTTGGCTGCATTTAATGCCTTGACGGCTGACAGCTCTCACAAATGACAGCTCTGACATAAAGGCACAATAATGACTGACATAAAGGCATGTTCCTAGGTAAGAAGAGAAAATCTTTTCACAGCTGGCTGAATCCACCGAGTCCCGAGGCATGCGGCTGCTGTATTTATGCGGCCGCCCACTTTATGCGGCCGCCCCTTTCATGTGGCCACCCATCTTCATGCGGCTGCATTCTTTATGCGGCCGTCCGTCAGCATGCGGCTGCTTATCCTCATGCGGCTGCCCATCATCATACGACTGCCTATCTTCATACGGCTGTTCATCCCCATGCGGCTGCACATCTTCATGCAGCCGTTCATCCTCATGCGGCCCACTCATATGCGGCTCTGCCAAGATGATCCGGTGAAGACATGTGGCACTTTTTACGATGATTGGGACACGTGGCAGTCTTATCTTCTTGGAATTATGGGTGCTAACAAATCCTAACAAAATCAGATTTGTTGCAATCACCATAATTGCCCAGATCAAGTCAAATCGAGCAAATTAGACACGTGGCAAGCCATCACAAGTTGCGAATATTCATGGCAATCATCATTAATTGCCCACGGAGATTTTATGCAATCTACATTAATTACCTAGATTTGCTGCAATCAGAATAAAGGGCCCAGATTAACTGATCTCTAGTCGTCGACTTATCAAGGAGGCAATCATTGCAAATCCTAACGATTGCATCCCATTCCTACAAATAGCAAGGTGCCATTCCCGTGCGAGAGGGACTTTTTTCGAAGAACACCAGAGTACTTGGAGAGACTTAAAGAGAGAGAGAGAGAGCAAAGAGAAAAAGGCACGCACAGAGAGCATCCTGAGTGCATTTCTTCCCCGAGCCAAGGCTGCATCCGATCGTCCAAGGAGTAAGACAGAGCTGCCGTCGCTTTTACTAGCCTCTACCGTCACCCCCAGAATCTAAAATAAATAATTATACTTTGATTGCTGTACCTAGGTTTTTGTCCCAAGGCTTTCTTTGTACAAGCGAGTTTGTATTGTGAAGTAAAAGTCCAGTCCTCCGATAATTGTTCTGTTCTTTTAATTTCATGGCAAACAGTTACGTCCCTCTGAGGACCTGGTGATCTCTCTAGGATTAGACGAGCAGGACTATCCCGAGGAGTACGTTGCAGCATTAGATCCTTCATACATCGGTGACGAGGCATCTCCTACTCATACTTAGTTTTTATTCTTTATTATCTGAGACCATGTATTGGACATCTTTTATCATCTTTCTTGCTGTTTGAGGAGGTTGGACTCCATTTAGTTGAGGCTATTTTTTATAGCTGTTTGGAGTGGGAATGTCCACCCGGCTATCTCTTGACTTCTTTTATTATCATTGAGACTTATTTATTTATTTTATGTTGAGCTGTGGATGAGATATAGTTATTATATTGAGGCTTATCATATATTATTACTTACAGCTTATGTACAAATACGAGGATACCACATATTGGTGTATTTCTCGTATACGTGCAGCTGGCATGCTGACGTACTTAGTCCTACGTATTTAGGACTGGGGCGTTATATGTTATTGTGGTGGCCCACGCAGGTCCATAATTAATATTGTTGGGTTATATGATGTGCCCAGCAAGCCTGAAAATAGGAATAGGATATAAAATCTCATCCACTTATTAATACCTTCCTTGACCTCTTCTCAACTTCTCATTTGATTGCTTGATTACATCCAGTTTGAATTTGTGCTAACCAACTCAATTCTTCGTGTCAATATAGGATGAATCTTCGTAGTGGATGCGCTACTCCCCTCGCAATTACTAATGGGAACACCACTGCTCAAGAATGACTGGTGAGAAAGCCACCCATGTCCCCTACCACTCTAGTACCATCCGGATTGCAGCCTGTGATGACACTCCCCACTACTCAGCAGCAAGCCCTAGCACCCCTAGTAGGGCAGACAGACCCCGAAAACCCTGTAACCCAAGAGGAGTACCTACTGCCTCCACCACCCTATCCACCTCAGTTCCTACCACAGCTTCCACCCCTATGTCTACCATCATCATATCCATCACAACAGCCACCCCAGTATCCACCGTCTTATCCACCCCAGCAGCCCCCACCATATACATCACCATACCCACCACCATATCCACTACTATATCCTTCACGAAATCCACCTCAATATCCTTCCTCATACCCTCCACATTATCCTTTTCCATATCCTTCATATCCTCTACAGTACGGGCCATATGGTGTCCTACAGATCATGCCCCAGATGCCATATATGCCCCCACAGCAGCCCATGCCTCAGGCTGGTGGAACTACTATAGATTAGATCCTCCAGAGCTTAGTACAGGCTCAGATGTAGCAGAGCAAGGCTATTAGGAGGAGTTTGGAGACAACACTGACCCGAGCACCCCAAGCCTCTGTGGGTACTATCGAAGGGTTCTACAACATGAATCCTCTATACTTCAAGGGCACTGAAGATGTCATCGGGATCACCAATTGGCTGGTTAAGACAAAAAATCTCCTGAAGGCTTCAGAGTTATTCGCAGATCAATAGATGACGGCCGTAAAGTTATAGTTGGAAGTAAATGCTTATGATTGGTGGGCCGCAGAGGAGAGGCAGCAAGGAGTTGATCAGACGTGGGAGGAATTTAAAAGACTATTCAATAAGAAGTTTTTCTCCGATACTGCCAAGGATGCACTGTATGACCAGTTTCTACACTTGGAGCAGAAGAATATGACAGTTGATGAGTACGACGCCGAGTTTAGTCGATTGAGTCATTTTGTACCGGGGTTGGTTACGACAGAGCTGGAGAAAGCCAAAAGATTTCATAGACACTTGAGTGTAGAGTTGCAGAGGTAGACCAGCTCCGAGTCGAGGGTCTCCCAAGCAACTGTTCGGGCAGAGGCTAAAACTCAGGAGGCCATAAGCAAGAAGGCAAACCGACGAGTTACATCGACTATGGGATCAACTAAGACCACTAGAGGAGGGCCAGTGAGACATCCTCCCATACATCAGCATCAGCAGAGGACAAGGCCATACCAGACACATGAGAGGGCCACTTGCCATTACTGTGGTAAAGTTGGTCATGTTTTGCGAGATTGTAGACGACGGTTGGGGCATTGTTTGATTTACGGATCAAATCAGCACCAGGCTAAGGATTGCTCATTTCATAGGATCACTCCAGATAATCAGCACCAGAGGCCAGCTATTGTAGGACCAGAAGCACCCCGACCACCCTTACCTACTCAGGCATCCCAATTCCAGCAGGCTAGATCACAAATGTGCAATCAGAGATTGGGAAAGGCTTTTGCACTAGCTGCAGAGGAGGTAGAACTAGAGGTGGACGTCATAGCAGGTATGGTTTTAGTTGCATCATTTCCTGCCATCACATTATTTGACACTGGAGCCACCCATTCATATATAGCCACTAGCTTTGCCACTAGACACAGTATACCCATGTCATTTTTATCTCAAAACATTAGAATCCTCACCGGAGGAGGAGTTGTACCTGTTAGTGGTATTTGTAGAGATTGTTCTGCAGTAATAAGTGGTAGAGAGATGAAGGCACGACTTCTTATATTTCCTATGCCGACGTTTGATGTGGTACTCGGAACGGACTGGTTGAGCCAGCATTTCGCTCTTATTGATTGTCATAGGGGCAATATTGTCTTTAGACCATCGAATGTGGCAGAGTTTGAGTTCACCAAAGAAGACGGAGAGAGTTGTGATGAACCCGCGTCGAGGACTCACACGATGATGCAGGACACCCTTCAGCACCCTATCATTACCGAGTTCGAGGATGTATTCTCCGAAGAATTGCCAGGACTACCACCCGATCGAAATATTGAGTTTTCTATTGAGCGTATTCCGAGAGCCGGGCCTATTTCATCTCGAGTTTATCGACTAGCACCCAAAGAGTTGGTAGAGATGAAGACGCAGATTGATGAATTATTGGAGAAGGGCTTTATTCATGCCAGTCGTCACCATGGGGAGCAATCGTTCTTTTTGTGCCTAAGAAAGATGGGACCGTGCACGTGTGCATCGTACAGATCTTTAAATGCAGTAACAGTGAATAACAAGTATCCATTGCCACGTATAGATGATCTATTTGATCAACTGAGTGGAGCAAAAGTGTTCTCCAAGATTGAGTTACGATCAGGCTATCACCAATTAAAGGTTCGGAAGGAAGACATTGCAAAGACGGCATTTTGATCAAGGTATGGACACTACGAGTTCTTAGTCATGCATTTCGGTTTGACCAATGCTCCCGTTGCCTTCATGAATTTAATGAACAAGATTTTTCACCAGTACTTGGACAAATTTGTTGTAGTCTTTATAGATGATATCTTAATTTACTCCAAGAGTCAAGAGGAGCATGAGCATCATCTACGGATAGTTTTAGGAACGTTGAGGAATAAGCGAGTTTTTGCGAAGCTTAGCAAGTGTGATTTCTTTCTCAAGGAGGTATCATTTCTTAGTCATGTTGTTATGGGTGATGGTATATCAGTGGACCCAGAGAAGATCACAGTAGTCAAATCATGGCCCGCTCCCATATCAGCTTCTGAGGTGAGAAGTTTCCTCGGACTTGCGGGTTACTACCGACGGTTCGTAGAAGATTTCTCTCGAATAGCGGTGCCTATGACTCGATTAACTTACAAGGATCAGGATTTTGTATGGACATACAAGTGTCAAGCCGCATTTGATGAGTTGAAGAAGCGATTGACCACAGCACCGATCTTGACACTACCATCGGGCCCGGAAGGATTTGCGATCTATAGTGACACATCCGGGAAAGGATTATGATGCGTATTGATGAAACTTGGTCATACAGTAGCATATGCATCGCGACAATTGAGGGTGCACAAGAAGAATTATCCGACCCACGATCTAGAGCTTGTAGTGGTTATATTTGCTTTGATGCTATGGAGACACTACTTATACGACGAGAAGGTTGATATCTACACTGATAGTAAGAGCCTCAAGTACGTGTCACACAAAAAGAGTTGAATATACGACAACAACGTTGGTTGGAGTTGATGAAGGATTACGAGATCGAGCTACATTATAATCCGGGCAAGGCTAATGTCATAGCAGATGCATTAAGCCATAAGCCCATGGCACACTTTTTAACTACGTAAAAGTAGTTGATTAGAGACTTACCGCAGCTTGGTATTGAGGTAATATTCCCTGGAGTAGATGGCATATTAGCCAACCTCCAAGTGCAATCATCATTGGTAGAGCGCATCAAGGCAGCATTGCCCAATGATGCTATATTTCGATAGCTCAGAGAGATGACTGAAGCAGGAGAGCAGACAGAATTGAGGATTCATCCCGATGCGACATTGCGATGTGGTGATCGACTTTATGTTCTCAATGGAGAGCTACGGCAGGTGCTGATGGCAAAGGCTCACGGTTCGCCTTACTCTATTAATCCCGGAGCAACAAAGATGTACCGCAACTTATGACAGTGTTATTGGTGGCACGAAATGAAGCGAGAGATAGCTCGTTTCGTTGCCAAGTGTTTGGTATGTCAACAAGTGAAGGCGGAGCACCAGAGGACAGCTGGTCTATTGTAGCCGCTACCCATTATCGAGTAAAAATGTGAGCATATTACTATGTATTTTGTTACAGGTTTTCCTCGAAGTCCTAGTGGATGTGACGTAGTATGGGTGATTGTTAATAGACTTAGAAAGTTATCCCATTTCTTACCTTTTATAATGGGCCAGTCGACAGAGGTATTGGCAGAGATGTATATGGAGCAGATAGTGAGATTACATGGTGTGCCTGTTAGTATTATGTTAGACCACGACTCGAGATTCACCTCGCACTTTTGAAAGAGCATGCAAGAGAGTTTGGGCACACGGTTGAAGTTTAGCACGGTGTACCATCCATAGACAGACGGTCAGTCGAAGCGTACCATTCAGACACTAGAGGATATGTTGAGAGTGTGCATACTTGACTTTGGCAGATCATGGAAGGACCATCTTCATCTTGTTGAGTTTTTCTACAATAATAACTATCAAGCGAGCATTCAAATGGCTCCATTTGAAACGTTATATGGTAGGAAGTGTCGGTCTCCTGTTTGTTGGAGCGACATAGGAGAGCGACAGCTATTGGGTCCCGAGTAAGTCTTAAGCACAGTGGAGACAGTGAAGAAAATTCAGGGCCATCTGCGAGCAACACAGGATCGTCAGAAGCAGTGGGCAGATAATCGTAGTCGACCTTTGGAGTTCAAAGAGGGTGACCATGTGTTCTTGAAGATATCCCCCACTAGAGGCATGATTCGATTCGGAGAACGTGGCAAATTGAGTCCAAGGTACATCGGGCCTTTCGATGTCATGGAACGTGTTGTAGAGGTTGCCTATAGATTGGCTATGCCACCGTCACAAGAGAGAGTGCGAGAGTGCATGACATATTCCATGTATCTCAGCTGAGGAGGTACGTGGCGGACGACAATCATGTGCTTGATCACTCCGAGATCACAGTTGGATCGAGCTTGTCGTACGAAGAGCAACCGGTAGGCATTCTTGATCGCCGAGTGAAGGTGTTGTCTATTCCATTGGTTCGCGTGGCTTAGAAGCATCACTCGCCAGGAGAGTCTACTTGGGAGCGCGAGGACGACTTTTGAAATTGTTACCCGTATTAGTTTGACAACCAAGGTATGTCTTGCACATGATAGTCTTTATAGCTTCTTGCATTGTATAACATTGCTTTTGGCCCCTACCATAGTCTAATTTCGAGGACGAAATTATTTTAAGTTGGATAGGATGTAAACTACCCTAATTTATTAAAACATTTAAATTTTGTTTTGTGTAGAAATTGGTGCTAAAATACATGTATGTATAATATTAGGAGTGTGAAAAAATAGTAATAGCAAATACTTAAGTTAATGCATAGTATGGGTGTAAGTTTTTATGATATATTTATATGTATATATGTATATGTGTATGTGTTGATTTATTAAGGTGTATATATTTATGTATATATATATATATATATATATATATATATATATATATATATATATATATATATATATATATATATATATATATATATGTGGGAATATATGTGTATATAAATATATCTAAAATGTTGAATTATTGAAAAGAGTTTTTAATTATAAATAATAAATAAAAATAGAATTTAAATATTTAAATAGAAGCTCTTCGATTCATATCACAATTCCTAAAACAGAAGCTCTTCTTCTCTCTGCCACTTTGTTCTCCGTGAATCCTTAGTGACCTAAACCCCGATGACCTACGACCTAGAGCCCCCAGCGTGCTAGACCCCATACGACCTAGAGCCCCCAACGAGCTAGACCTCCGAAGCTCTTCTCTGTAGCGCTGTTCTCCGCGAACAACCCCTGCGACCTACCACCTAGAGCCACGACAACCTAGACCCGGGCAGCCTAGAAGTTATTTTCTGCTGCGACTACGATCTTCTCTTAGGCCACGCGAAGAATAAGCTATAATATCTTTGATTTCTACTATGGACCTAACATATTATGGAAGAAATTAGGTTTTTTGTGCTTGATCTCTTCTCTAGATTTTGGTAGTTGTTAGAAACAGAATATCCTTAGAAATCCATCTTGAAATCTAAAGGTTGGAGTTGGTTTCTTGGTAGTAGATATGGAGTTGGTTTCTTGGTACTAGAGGTGGTGATCTATAAATGGAAGAAGCATAGTGAATTTTGATGAGGTGGTGGTTACTCATAGATGGTATGTTGAGAAATTATAACGATGGTTAACGAGGATACTGTCTAGTCAATCCCATGTATTGGGAGTATAATGTAGGCTATTTTTTCAAATAAACATGTTCCAAAAATCTACTTTTTATCAATTCTGGGTTTTTTAATAAAAAACTCTACTTTTAGATCCCGTCTATTCTTAAACATATGGCATTCGAGTTATAATTGGAACTACATGAATTAAATCAAATATATATAGTTTAAAGCTGGTTCAGTAGTTTACTAGTTAGAATCTGTAAAGATGGCTGCCTCTTTTAATCTTGAGGACTGGGAGGTACAATCTATACTTGATTTGATTTACTTGTTACTTTTAGATATAATTGTCTATTGAAGCTAATATACAAGTATAGTTTAGTATATATGCCTAACAAGCCAAAGTTTGTGGAGTCTTATAATACTCTTTTGATGCAAAGAAGAGGGACACATTAATAGTTCCATGTCATACAAATATTAGGTACGCTTGTGACTACCTTCTCTTGTATAACATAGATTGTGCATATAATTTATGAAATTATGTTCAAATTTCCCTAAAAGAAACATTTTCAAAATTTTATGGAAGCTTGAGGGTCCAATACTGACCCTTATAGTGAGGGGTTCAATGTTGGTACTGATACCATGTTTATAGACCTTGGTACATAGCTTAGGTAGAAATTTTCTTGCTTGTATATGAAACCATGTATTGGTCTTAATTGTGGTTTCTTCAGGAAAATACATTTTATATATGTTGTAATTGCTATTTTATACAAGTTGTTATTGCCGGGGCACAATTTTCGATAGAAAACTGAGAAAATGAAACAATTGTAAAAACAACGTTTCAACGCAACACTTCGAAGAAGGTGCACAACAGAGATCCTAGGTGGATTCTGGTAAACGAAGATCTTAAAAAAGATTTTATTACAGCAGCAATCGATTTACGAAAATCCAAAAAGATTTTGTAAACAACAGCAACCTAATGAAGTATTTCTAAGAAGAAGGTACTAATCCGAATTGCTAGTAGTAGCGAAGATGACAGGCGATAGATGGAACAACTCCTACCGGGATGAATGATCACCATTGCTCAAAGCTATATTCGCCCCACACAAATAGCTTCCAGGAACCAGCAAGTTCGTCGGAGAACTTTGAAACACTCGTGCTCTTCTGACTCCTCGGATTGTACACGAACTCCCATGCAAAAGTAACGCTGGTGCAACGCTTCTCTTCTCTCTCAATGCTTTTATTTACTTGTGTTAAGAAACACTTGTAAACTCTCGCAACATTCTGTATTAGCCTATGTTCTTTCCCTGTGAGAGAGAAGAGACCTTTTATAGGCCCGAGTTACAACTGTCCGGTTAGCAGAACATTCGGGACGTGGTAAATACCACTCCGAACGTGCAGTAATCGCTTAGATCATGCACATGCATGATCTGATGCAAGTTGTGTATCTCGCACACCCCGTGCGTCTTGCACACCGTACGCAGAATGCGTACTGAGCCACCTGCGTGCCCTCCATACCCTGCGTACCTTGCACCACCCGTACGGTTGGGCGCATAACTGGCCGTGCCACTGGGCATGCACCTAGCTATGCCACTGGGCATACAATCTGGGCCGCACAACCTGGGCCGCACAACCTGGCAGCTCAACCTGCTGCACAAGTGGCTCGCGCAACGAGCACAACTTAAGCACGCAATGCGCCTAGCGACGATGCTGACGTGTTAAGTGCAAATTGTGCTAATAAAATGCCACATTACGCCTCATGAGCCCATGATCCCGAGTCCATGTTCGAGTCCGGGTCACTAAGCCATTACGGGGTTAGCTCCAATAGAAATTAATTTCCCAGGAGCAAAAAGGATGATTGCTTTCAATTGTTGATTTAGCCTTTTTTCCATTAGAAAAATAACCCCATATAGCACACCCATGTGCACCTCCTCACCACATGTGCATCTCTAAAATGGCATAACTAATATATAGAGATACAACTCCTTTGGCCTAGCCGATATGGGACTAAAGTTCTAAAACAAAAAGGCCAAAATCCAACAATCCCCTATATATCTCTATATATGGGTATAAGTATTCCCTACAGTAACTGTCCATCATGCATTAGGAGAGATGTCGCTGACTACCTGAATCTTTCTGTATGGGTAAAATAACATACTATAATTCAAGAATAGACTAAGCCTTAAATTCTGCACCATAGCTGAAATTATTTTCACTCATATAATGTAGTTACATATGCTTATGGCTACACATTAAAGACCCTGTGCCAGTCTAGTTTCAGTGTATAATTTTGGGCGCCTACAAGTTTACCCTCCAGAGATGGCCTGGTATCTCTTTGTCCATACACTATAGGTGTATTCTTTGTTAAAAAGACATGACATGAAGCGCTTTGCGCTTCCCTTGCGGTTCTACGCCGCTATGACATGGCTTAAAGCCGAGGCCTTACCCCGTAACAGGAACCTCATCATAGTGTTATACTACTGTAGCATGAGGCTATTGCCTCTTTGTAGTACCAAACTACCCAGCATGAAGCCTTTGGCTCCCTTGCGGTGTTATACCGCAACGACATGGCTTGCAAGGCCGAGGCTTTATCCCTAACCAGGTACCTCATCGTGGTGTCGTGCCGCTGTAACATGATGAACTCCTCCTCTATGTAGCGCTGACTACTCTCTTATTTATTTCAACATACAACATTAGGCTACTTGTCTATTTGCGGTGCTACGCTGCCGTGCCATGGCTCATACAGCCGAGGCATTACCCTTTTCGGGAACCTTATGGTGGAGTCACCCCACAATAGCATAGAGTTTCACTCCTTGTAGTGCTGCGCTGTTGTGCTTCCTGTAGCACTCTGCTTGAGAACTTATTAAGGCGTTTAAGCCAACTCCACAAGATCCGTTTTTCGCAGAAAATAATAGTAGACAACAGTGGTTGTAGGTCCGTAACCTCTCCATGCCCAATAGGACATGTACCCACCATTCATGTTATTCTTCCGATTAATGGTCCCCCCTTGAACCAAAAGCTAGATGCCTAGTATATTTCTTTTTGAACTAATAGCATAAAACTTTATGGTAGGATTGCAATAATACAATATCAGAATGCCTTCAAGCCCATTTTACAAGCTGTGTCATTGACTAGCGGGCACTTGAGGCCCTTGGTGAACAGATCCGCCATGTTCTCCTGACTCTGAACATCAATCACTATAATAACACCCCTCTTGATGAGATCGTGCACTGTCTTGTGCTTCAACCGCAGAGTCCTCTTCTTTCCGTTGAAGAGGTCATTTGATGCCACCGTCGCAGTCGTCTGGTTGTTGCGGTATATCGGTATTATCGGTATTTGTGCCCCAACCACTGGAAGATCATACATGAGCTTTCGAAGCCATTCTGCTTCCTCCTCTACGGTATTAAGTGCAAAGAACTCAGATTCCATGGATGACCGCGAGAGCATAGTCTGCTTCTTCGATTTCCACGATATAGCAGCTCCACCCATTATGAAAATGTATCCACCTTTGGACCTCTCGCTCTCCACTTCTGAGCACCAGCTGGTATCACTGAAGCCTTCCACTACCGACGGATCTCTGCTGTAGTGTAGTGTATATGTCTGAGCCTCCTTGAGATATCTCATAACCCGTTTCACAGCTTTGCAGTACTCAATGCCTGGGTTGCTCGTGAAATGACTCAGCATTCCCACGACGAAATATGTGTTAGGCCTTGTGGTAGTAGTAGCAGACAAGAAACTCCTGATTATGCTTGCATACTCCAGCTACTTGACGCTTTCTCCTGAATTTGGCTTCAGCTTCAGATCATACCTGTACGGCGTACCGATCCCTAGAAGATCCTGATACCCGTAATAAGTGATCTTCTCAACATAATGAGATTATGACAGTACTAGTCCAGTATCTGTCCGGATGATCTAGATCCCTAAGATCACATCAGCTTCCCCAAGTCCTTCATATTGAACTTGTTCGAGATGAACTTCTTTGTCTCCATGACACAGTCCATATCCATACCTAGGATCAGCATGTCATCCATGTACTGACAAACGATGACACCTCTTCTATCAGAAAAATTCGTGTAAACACACTTGTCCGTCTCCCTGCCCGTGTAGCCATTTGACCTTATAACCTTGCCAAATTTCTCATGCCACATCTTGGAGGCCTGTTTAAGACCGTACAAGGATTTCACCAACTTGCAGACTTTGTCTTCAAGACCCTTGATGACAAATCCGTCTGGCTGTTGCATGTAAATCTCTTCAGTCAGCTCGCCATTTAGGAAAGCTATTTTTAAATCCATCTGATGTATCACCATCTTATGTATTACTGTAAGAGCAATCAATATTCTGATGGTGGTCATCCGGGCTACTAGAGCATACGTGTCAAAATAGTCAATCCCCTGCTTCTGAGAAAACCACTTGGCTACCAACCTAGCCTTGAACTTGTCAACAATTCCGTCTGCTTTCATCTTCTTCTTGAAGATCTATTTGCATCCGATGGGTTTCGCTCATTCTGGAAGATCAACCAACACCCAAGTGTTATTTGAGGTGATGGAATCAATTTTATTGTCAATCACCTCATTCGAAAAATCTGCGTCTCTGGTCTTCATCGCCTCATCATAGGTAAGCAGATCTGCTTCCACATGATATGTGACAAAGTCATTTCTGAAGTCCTTCGGCCTCCTGACACGCTTCGCTGACGGCTCCGCCACTACTAAAATATGCTCTATTAGCGACGTCATTTAGCGACGGAATGAAATTACGTCGCTAACTATATAATATAGGGACTCCTTCCTATTAACGTCGCAATACGTCGCTGAATAGCGACGTTCGGCGACACTAGATAAAGTATGTCGCTGAATAGCGACGTTCAGCGACATATTAAGAAAATATGTCGCTTATATTAAAATTATTACGACGGTTAGCGACGTCAACAGTGGACGTCGCTAACTTTTTTACTTAGGGCACATGACTCCCTTTTCCTCCTCACTCGAAAAATCGAAACTTGAAATTTTTTTCCCCCTCTCCCCCCGGCGACTCCCTCCCCCGCGGTGACTCCCTCCCCCCCCTCGTCGACTCCCTCCCCCCCCCCGTCGAGCTCCTCCTCCTCCTGGAGCTCCTCCTCCTCTCCGGCGGTAAACCCTAACCTAATTCCTCCTCCTCCTTCTCTCCCACATACACACACACCCACCCACACACACACACGCACACACACACACACACACACAAACTCGAAATTTTGGACACTGACACTGTGTGTGCGTGTTTTGGACACTGACACTGACACGGACACGACCCTTGGACACTGACACGATCCTTGGACATGTTTTGGGTTTTCCCTTACAGCTTGGGTCTTGCATTTAGAAAATAAAAGATTTCCATGTGCATTTCATACTACTCGGAAAGAATAAACAACAATCTCTCTTTAATTTTTTTCCTATATATAATTACCTACTTGTCCATTTTAAACTTAATGAACAATTTTACTCAGTAAACATAAACAAGGATATGTTTGGAACAAAAAAAAATTACGGTGAAGCCTCAACTTTTCTTATTATATAGTAGTATAGATAGAAAAAATCCTTGAGATATGAAACGTAACATAATGATAGAATGTGATCGGAACTCTGGACCTTAGCAAAAATGCATTTCAATCACAATACCACACCTTTTCTTGGAATTATAAATGACTTAAGCTGCTATTTTCTTGATTTTCTTAAACTATATATATGCTCTAAATTAGGTCTGGAAGATGTGAAGAATCAAAGTATGCCTAAAACGAGGGGAGAGATAGTAGCTGAGAAAGTGTATTTTTAATATGCATGAAACCAATATCAAGAAGAATGTCATTAGTCTAGAGTCCTAGACAGATTCTAAATATACATGACAAACAAACAGAGATACAGGAAAATAAAAGATTTCCATGTTTTGGACTAGTGTTTTAGAAACGCCAATTTGATATAAAAGTCCATCCGGAATGTAACTTGCGTCTTGCATATTTCACACATAATAGAACCCCGAATGAAACAATTAAACAGTAGCTATGGATGAATGTCACATGTTGGAAATTCGTACCATGTATATAGGGTTGCTTATAATTTGGACACCTGGAATAGTCGCAAATGAATAGAGTGCATTATTCAAGTATAGTTTCCATTGTGGTTTGTGGGAGGAGAGCCATTTTTTTCTTGGAGCTCTCGTTGAACTAGCTTTGGCTGGTTTGAGCCAAAGTCATCCAGAGGTGTAAGTGAAGTGTAGTCTAGTAACTGTCCAATGTCGGTATAGTATCGGAACATGCCAATGTCGGTATCGGCCTGTTGGATAATATCATTGTTATTAGTAACTGTCCAATGTCGGTATAGTATCGGAACATGCCAATGTCGGTATCGGTCTGTATAGTATCGGTATCGGAACATGCCAATGTCGGTATCGGTCAATATTTGGTATCGGTATCGGTCTGTATAGTATCAGAACATGCTAATGTCGGTATCGGTCAATATTTGGTATCGGTCTGTATCGGATCGGAACATGCCAAACCGTATCGGTATCGGTTAATATCATTGTTATTAGTAACTGTCCGCTACTAATGTGTGTCCCATAATAAGACATTATATACGAATTTGTGCCTGTTGGATAATGTGTGTCCATCTTTGCAGAATTATTTTCAAATGGATATGAATTACTACTTGCAGAATCGTTCATGGATGTACAATCATCGCCCTGATGATATGTGTGGTGTGCGGGATGAATACATAGCGGGAGTAGAGCAGTTCCTGCAGTTTACTAAGGCGTTCCCTCAGTACATGGACGGCACCAAAATTAAGTGTCCGTGTGTGAAATGTCATAACGTGAAATATTATCCAGAAGTGGAAGTGACATATCATTTGTACTCGAGGGGTTTTATGCCTAATTATTATCAGTGGACCGCACACGGAGAACTTGTGTCTTTAGCATCAGAGCCGGAGCCTTACGTTGAGCCGTATATGCATGCGGGACCTAATTTTGTTTCAGATAATCATACATATGACGACGGGTACGTGAACATGGTTTTCGACGCTGCGGGGCCTAGTTTCGTTTATGATGCACCTGAGGAGGCACCGAACGCCGATGCTGCACAGTTCATGGAGTTGCTGAGAATGCAAGGACTCCATTGTATCCTGGTTGTGAGAATCATTCACCGTTGGAGGTGGTTACAAGACTATTGAGCATTAAGTCAGATTTTAACATGTTGCAAGAATGCTACAACCGAGTGTTGGAGTTGATTATAGAGATCTTGCCGGCGGGTGCTAAGTTGCCTAAAGACTTCTACCGGTCTAAGAGGATGGTGAGATCGCTCTGGATGGGATTCGAAAAAATCGATTCCTGTCGCAATGGGTGCATGCTGTACTATAAAGACGACAAGGACGCAGATGTGTGCAGATTTTGTGGTGCTGATCGCTATAAGATAACTAGTACAGGAAGGTCTACCGGTGCAAGAAGACCGACCGATTCAATGCACTACTTGCCTTTAACGCCGCGGTTGTAAAGATTATTTATGGTGAAAGAGACGGCCGAAAATATGAGTTGGCACATGCGAGAACAGATTGAAGGAGTGTTGGATCACCCATCCGATGGAGAAGCGTGGAAGCACTTTGATCGAGTGTATCCAGATTTTGCTTCAGATCCGCGAAATGTCAGGTTTGGACTATCTTCTGACGGTTTTACTCCTTTTGGTCTTTCGGGATCCCAGTATTCGTGCTGGCCTGTGATTGTTACTCCGTATAACCTACCGCCTTGGATGTGCATGAAGACTCAGTACATGTTTCTAACCGTTATAATTCCTGGTCCGAACAATCCCAAGAGGAACATTGACGTGTACTTACAGCCTTTGATAGATGAGTTGAATCAGTTATGGGAAGTAGGTGCTAACACGTACGATGTTTCCAGGAAGCAGAATTTTCAGATGAAGGCAACCCTTATGTGGACCATCAACGACTTTCCGGCCTATGGAATGTTATCTGGATGGAGCACTCATGGCCGTCTCTCATGTCCGTATTGCATGGACCGTAGTAAGGCTTTCCGCTTGAAACACGGCGGAAAGTCGTGCTTCTTTGATTGTCATCGGCAATTTCTGCCAAAAGATCATCCGTTCAGAAGGAACAGGAATGCTTTCCGTGCCGGCGTTGTAGAGAAGGGTGATCCACCGCCAAGGTGGTACGGAGACACGATATGGAAGGAGGTTAAAGATTTTCCAAGTGCTATCGAAGATCCTACAACTGGGTACAAGTGCGATGGATTTGATAGAGTTCATAACTGGACAAAGAGGAGCATATTCTGGGATCTGCCATACTGGAGTACCAATCTGATCAGACATAATCTTGATGTCATGCATATTGAAAAGAATGTGTTTGATAACATAATTAATACTGGGATGGACGTAAAGGGAAAAACGAAAGACAATCCCAAGGCCAGGTTGGACTTAAAAGAAATATGCAAACGCCCTACGTTGTATTTGATACAGCAGAATGGAAAATAGTTCCTTCCGAAGTCAATTTTTTCGCTGGACAAGGAGGATAAAGTGAGACTTTGTCGGTGGATCCAGGGCCTAAAATTTCCAGATGGATATGTGTCAAATCTGAGAAGATGTGTCGATCCGAAGAAAAACAAATTGACGGGTATGAAGAGCCACGATTGTCACGTATTCATGGAGAGGTTAATTCCGATTGCATTTCGGGAATTCTTACCGCAGGCAGTTTGGGATCCATTGACGGAGCTTAGCATATTCTTCAGGGATCTTTGTTCTAAGAAATTGCTCGTTGATCGTCTAGAAAAGCAAGAGAAGGACATTGCGGTAACACTATGCAAGCTAGAGAGGGTGTTTCCTCCTGGATTCTTCGACTCTATGGAGCATTTGCCGATTCATCTATCCTATGAGGCACGTGTTGGTGGACCCGTCGAATATCGATGGATATACCCGTTCGAGCGACATTTGAATCACCTAAAAAGAAAGGTGAAAAATAAGGCACGGGTCGAGGGTTCTATTTGTGAAGCCTATGTTCTCGAGGAGATTACAAACTTTTGTTCGATGTATTTCAAGCCTCATGTTGTAACTAATAGAACGAGAGCTTCCAGAAACGACGAAGGAGATCATGAAAGTAATGATACAATACTGAAGGTATTCAATGCTCCAGGAAAGCCATCGGGTAAGTTGAAAAAGAGATATCTGAACGATGATGAGCTAAGGGCTGCTCAGGTGTATGTATTACTCAACTGCGACGAGGAGGAAGTAGAGAAACTGGAGGGGTAAGTAACTAATACGTCTATATTATTTTAATAGTGTTAATTATTATACTATTATATTAATTGAACGATGTTCTTTTCAGCATATTTAATGATGATGTGAGGTCGGGTAGGCCACACATAACAGAAGAAGAACTAGAACAAGAAATAAGGCGTTATTTTCCATCATGGTTGAGTGCATATGTAAGACTTGAGAACTCTGTAATTACCTTTTTGTATATGCACTTGATTGAGAATGAGCTTAATTGCTTCTTTCGTGGTATTTAGGTCGATCGTCCATACGCAAGACTTGAGAATGAGTCTATTAGAACGCTAGCCAAGGGACCAATTTATGCTGCAAAAATATGGCCAAGCTACTGTGTTAATGGGTTTAGGTTCAAGTCAACAACTTGCCCGATCAGAGATAACTTTGTGGATCTCGATTCTACCAAAAACAGCTGTTTGTGTATCAGATCTTCGAACTACAAAGATGTTGATGCGGGCAACGATTTCTATGGCATGTTACGGGAGATTGTGGATCTGACATATAGTTATGGAATAGAGCCTACTAAGATTGTGTTATTCAGGTGTGATTGGTTCGATCCGATTGAAGGTCAAGGTTGGAAAGTAGACAAGCACGGTCTTGTTGATATAAACTATCGGCGTCGATATCAAGCCTATGAACCATTTGTCCTATCAAGTTAGGCTCAGCTCGTGTACTTCACAAGTTATCCTAAACGGGGAACAACAAGGTCGGACTGGTGGGCAGTATGCAAGACCAAAGCTAGAAATACCTTTGAGGTTGACGATATAGCTTATCAACAGGATGAACTACCTCTTGTAACAAATATTATAGATGTGGACACGACAGAAGTTTCCTATTACACATCTAATTGTGTAGAAGAAGTAGAATTATCTGAAGAGGAAGATGCAGATGAAAGTGAAGGTGTAGAGGAGGAAGAAGAAGAAGAAGAAGAAGAAGAAGAAGAAGAAGAAGAAGAAGAAGAAGAAGAAGTAGATGAGCTAAACGAACTAGATGAATTTTCAGAAGAGGATTAAATCTGTACGTTTGTTTTATAATCATATTTGACACTTTAGTGACACTTCTATCATATAAATCTGTGACACTTCAGTGACACTTTATTGACACTTTTATTGACACTTCAGTGACACTTTTTGACTATGGTATTTTTCAAAAATCTGTGATATCTATCATATAAATATGTTTTTTTGTTTTATTGTCATATGTTTTATTGTCAGGTATGACTAGACCATCTGGACGACGCGGAGGATTATATATTAGGCAGCCCCGTCAGCCTCGGGCTGGCGATGGAGAGGGCAGTTCTGTACCCTCATCCTCATCTCTGAGTACGCCAGTGTACCGTTCTGTTCCCGGTCCATTAGCGGGACAGGGCAGTTCTAGCAGGTTGGCGACTCCTCCCTTGTCGTCCAGCCTTCCTGTTCCTGGTCTATTACCGGGACAGGGCAGTTCTAGCAGGTTGGCGACTCCTCCCTCGTCGTCCAGCCTTCCTGATCCCGCGTCCAGCATCCCTGATCCCCCATCCAGCATTCCTACTGTCGACGGCTCTATGGAGGGAGCCCACACCGATCATATGGAAGACGACGATCAGACTGATCCTGCCCAGGCAGGAGGTAAAGAGCGACCCTCCATGCGCTCCCCCGGACGAGACGCGTATGGAGATTTGGACGGACGGGCCTATGAAGTAAGTTAATTAATTATTATATATTTCTCAAATGATTATATGTATATATATATATTCATAAAAAATTATTATTGTATAGATATCGGCCTTCTGCAGTACAGAGACAGCTGGGGACATTTGTGAGGCAGAACTATGGTGGGCCTTGGCTCAACTACTCAGATGCTTCCGCAGATAGGAAGGCCTTTTGGTTCGCCCACTTCAAGGTAAAAAAATTGTTTATTTTTAAATTTTAATAATCATTTGTGTATATTATACAACTTTTGTATTTTACTTCTTGTAGAGGACCTATTTCTATCCACCACACCGGGCGGCGAGGATCGAGGGCCAATTTCCTGCCGTCATAGCCAAGCTCATCCGTGATGCGATCGACGACCAGAAGCATCGTGATCGCGCCGGACGTCTGATCCAGGGTTGGATTACGCCAGAGCAGTGGACTGCGATGAAGGCTAGATTCAGCGAGCGCCAGTACCAGGAGCGGTCTGAGAAGGCCAAGGTGGCGCGGTCGAGCGCCGGTAAGTGGTGTGGTGGCTCCATTCCGATGACGGAGCATTTTCGTCGTCTGGTACGTTTCCTATGACGGACATTAATTTATATATAGTTCGATATAATGTTTAATACTAATAATAGATAATATATTTTAACAGGTAAAGAAGGGTGAGGACCCGAACATAGTGACCGTCTTCCTGGTCACCCATCGGAGGGCTGGGGACTTCATTGACGAGAGGGCGACGCAGGCATATGTACGTTCTATTCAACTAATATTAACTGACTATAATTTAGAAAATAGGAAAATAGATATCAATATAGACTTTAGTAAACACTTACACGTTAGCAAACATGTTCTAGGCCGAGTTTGTTCGGCTACAGAAGGAGGCGGCTGATGCTGCTGCTGCTGCTAGTGCGCAAGCAGAGGGAGGGGCTGGTACTTCCTCCCAGCCACCTGTAGAGCCATCGCCGGACGAGCTCTGGATGACCGCCGTTGGCGGTCTTCAGAAGGGTACGTACTACGGTACGGGATCCTACAGCACGTATTTAGCTTCGGAGTCATCCTGGGCCCCCTCTGTCAGTGCGCAGTCTCCGGCTACGCAGGCGTCGTCACGAGCTGAGGATGTTCGTCATCAGATCGAGGAGCTGCGTCGCGAGTTGCAGCAGCAGATTTCTGATGCGGTCGAGCGACGATCCGACCCTCCGATCGTCACCGGACGATTTGATGCGGTCGAGCGCAGTATACAGGAGCTGATGAGTCTGTATCAGGCTGCAGCTGCCAACTTGCAGACGCTCACCGAGTCTACGTAGCGCACGGAGCGTAGACAGGTCGAGCTGGACGGATCGCAGAGGAGCCTTTCTCTCTCACTCGCTCAGTATACTGAGAAGGTGGTGAGTACCCTTGCTGCGCATGATGAGCGACTGCGAGAGCTGGAGCAGGTACGTCCTCCGGGTCCATCGACGGCGCCGACTCCAGATACTGCACTGCCTCCGGCGCCGACTCCAGACATTGTACTGCCTCCTACTGCCCCTACGGTACAGCTCACCCAGGAGCAGTATGACTACATTCTATCCCAGTTGCGCGGCAGGGGTCCGCAGTGATTTTATTGGTTTTTTATGACTTGTATGTATTGGCCCTATGGGCAAATTGTTTATTCATACACTGTTGTTTATACACTTGGTGGGAGACTTTTTATCATCTTTCATTTTTATTTGACTCTATTGGATGTTTGTGAGGATGGGTGTCTGTGATATTTACTTTGCACTGCCTCCTATTTTTATTGTGATATTTACTTTGTGATATCTGCGACGGGATGACAAATATACCTACACTGGGTTATAAGCGATGATCTGATATACAAAGGAGATGCTGCCGAAATTTTAAAAAAATATATTGTGTATTTTTGTTATGATGTGTGTCTGTGTTTACAGTAAATGTGAAATACAGTGTTCGGAACCATCGACAGTTTCGATTACTGTTGTATGTTTTATCTTGGATAGAAATAGCAACAGTTCAGGGTGCACTTCTGAGAGCTTCATTTTCACGGCCTTCACTTTCTCGGACGTCGTAAAGGTTCCCGAGAAGGTGAAGGACGTGAAGAGGAAGCTCCGAGAAGTGCACCCTGAATTGTTGCTCTTTCTATCCAAGATAAAACATAGAACAGTAAGCGAAACTGTCGATGGTTCGAACACTGCACTTCACACACACTGTAAACACAGAAACACAGCATAACAAAAATATTAATTATATTTTTTTAATTTTTTTTTATCATTAGCGACGTATAGCGACGTCCTGCGACGTACTGCGACGTCACACAAACGTCGCTATATGTCGCTAACTAGCGACGTTACGTCGCTCGACGTCGCTAATACACGTCGCTACGTTGCCCACGTGGCCACGTGGATGCCATGCCTCGTTATCATTTATAAACTTTTGAAGCGTCGCTAGTGGTCGCTTTACGTCGTAATATTGGCGACGTACTTATACGTCGCTCTCTGTCGCTCATTTTGCGACGTCTAGCGACAATGGGCGCCGCGTCGCAAATAGCGACGTTCGGCGACGAAATTACCATCTGCGACTTGCCTATAAGCGACGTAGCTTTTTTGTCGCTAAATACGTCGCAAATCATTGTTAGCGACGTACTGCGACGTATTTAGCGACGTCTCCTGACGTCGCTAATCTGGGTTATTTTAGTAGTGAGCGAGTTCTAGTTCAACCATTATTTTAACAACAATATCTTCTTGGACTACTTCTTTATTGAAAACTTCATTTTCTTGGGTACCCTCACTGTTCTTCGGTATATCCGTAAGAACAATATTCTTGTGCCTTACAAATTTGTCTTCAAAATATTCTGCATCACGAGATTCAATGATATGATTTGACTCAATATCAAGAAATCTTCGAGCATCAGTCTTCTCGGCACACCCCAAGAAGGTCATCTTTGTAGTCCTTGTCCCAAGCTTCTGAATCTTCAGATCCGGAAGCTTGACATATGCTAGATACCCCCACACTCGAATGACATTCAAGTTAGGTCTGACCTTGAACCAGAGTTCATGAGGAGTAATGTCTGAAGTTGCATGAGATACTCTATTTAGAATAAAAGTGGCCGTCAATGCAGCTTCTCTCCAGTAGCACTTTGGAAGACCCGCAGTCAACAACATTGAGTTAATCATTTTTCTTAATGTTTTGTTCTTTCTCTCTGCTATTCCGTTTGATTGAGAAGAGTACGGAGCCGTAGTCTCATTAACAACTCCATGTTCTTTACAGAACGATACAAATTCATGAGACCTGTACTCCCCACCTCGATCACTTCTTATTCTTTTGAGTTGTTTTCCAGCCTGCCGCTCAGCTTCGTCTCTGAACTCCTTGAACTTCTCGAATGCTTCGTCTATAGCCTTTAGCAAGTAGACGAACGTATACTTAGAGAACTCATCGATGAAAGTTATGAAATATTTTATCCCGGCCTTTGTAGAGAATTATTTGAAGTCACAGATATCGGAGTGTACCAACTCCAGAAGATCTGTACTTCGATAAACCCGAGGAAAGGATTTTCTTGTGACATTCGTTTGAGCACAAACTTCATATTTCTCTACCTTACCCCCACACTTGGAGATAAGTCCTAGACTAGACATTTTGTTTATTCTTTTACAATAAACATGTCCTAGCCTATTATACCACAACTCAAGAGTATAAGCAGAAGGAGTGATTGCAATTAATTACATTGGACTGATTTACAAACTGAATTTTGAACATTCCTTCGGTATAAAAACCTTTCCCAAAATATGTTCCCTTAATAGACATCACTATCTGGCCAACGTTAATGTCCATCCTGAGGCCTACATTACAGAGTAGGCCTTCCGAGATCAGGTTCTTTTTTATAGCAGGTACATGCTTTACACCTTGAAGCGTCAGAATCTTGCCAGAAGTCAGCTTCAATACCACCATCTCGACCCCGAGAACTTCAGTTTGTGCCTGGTTTGCCACAACAACCACTTCAGAAGTAGGTGTGTAGGTGGTGAACCACTCCTTGCTGGAAAAAACATGGCAAGTTGTGCCAGTGTCTACCAACCAGTCAGAATCAACCCCAACCGCAGTGAGCTACGCAATAATAGCAACAACATCAGTGATCATTGAGACCTTACTAGGCTCATCTTGCTCTGATAGCTTGGCCTTGGATTTGCGTTCACTTTTGAAGTGACCCTTCTTGCCACACTTGAAGCAAGCTAAATGGGACTTTGGCTTCTTTTCCTTGAAAGAAGTCCCCTTGACTTTCAGATTGTCAGGGTCCTTCTTCTTATTGTGGGAAGCCGCCTGCTTTTCCCTTGGTTCCCTGGTACGAACCATATTGGCGTTAGCCAATTGGTTGGACAATGCATCCACTTACAGTTGAGCCCACATATGTTCCTCAACATACACTTCCTGTAGGAGATCTTTGAGAGAAATCTTCAACTTCTTCCTATGCATGTTTGCATAGAACTTGCTCCACCCAGCAGGGAGCTTAGAGACGATCCCTCCAACAACAAACTTGTCGGAGAGGGACATCGCCTCATCTTTCAACTTCTGTCGCAGTTTCAGGAACTCCTCCACCTGCGACAACATTATCTTTTTGTCCTCAAAGAACCACTTGTGATATTTCTCAACAAAAAATATCTTGCTTCGGTTCTTATTTTTGTCATAAAGTTTCTCCAAAGACTCCCAAATCTCTCTAGAAACAGTCTTCTTTGAATAAGATTCGGCAAGGGAATCTTCCTTGCATTTAGGATCATAAGCCAGCAAATGCTATTGTCCCTTCTCCACTTGTTCTGGTTCTTAGCAGCCGTAGTGATTGCGGCTGCCGATCCAGTCTCTGGAATAGTAGGTTCCTCCTCAATCAGCACGTGATCAACATCAGAGAAGTAAATATTCTGGAAAACCTTTCTTTTCCAGATTTGATAGTGTTCACCATCAAATTGCTTTAACTTAGAAAAGTTAGGATTGACGAGTGAAGCACGAAAGTTTTCCATCGTAGCAATATAGCTTTGAGATTGTATATTGCCGGGGCATAATTTTTGATGGAAATCTGAGAAAATGAAACAATTGTAAAAAAAATGTTTCAACGCAACACTTCAAAAAAGGTGCACAACAGCGATCCTAGGTGGATTATGGTAAACGAAGATCTTAAAAAAGAATTCTTTACAGCAGTAATCGATTTACGAAAATCCCAAAAGATTTTGTAAACAACAGTAACCGAGTGAAGTACTTCTAAGAAGAAGGTACTAATCTGAATTGCTAGCAGTAGCGAAGATGACAGACAATAGATGGAACAACTCCTACTGGGGTGAATGATCACCGTTGCTCAAAGCTATATTCGCCCCACACGAATAGCTTTCAGGAACCAGCAAGTTCGTCGGAGAACTTTGGAACACTCCTGCTCTTCTGACTCCTCGGATATTACACGGACTTCCGTGCAAAAGCAACGCTGGTGCAACACTTCTCTTCTCTCTTACCGCTTCTGTTAACTTGTGTTAAGAAACACTTGTAAACTTTTCCAACTTTCTGTATTAGCCGATGTTATTTCCCTGTAAGAGAGAAGAGACCTTTTATATCCCCGAGTTGCAACTGCTCGTTTAGCAGAACGTTCGAGACGTGGTAAAAATCACTCCGAATGTGCAGTAACTGCTCAGATCATGCACAGGCACAATTTGATGCAAGTTGTGCACCTCGCGCACCCCGCGCACCTTGCACACCACGTGCAGAACGCGCACTGAGCCACTTGCGCCACCTGTGCGCCCTGCGCACCTTATGCCACCCGCGCAACTGGGCGCACACCTGGTCGCGCCACTGGGCACGTACCTAGCCGCGCCACTGGGCGCGCAACCTGGACGCGTAACCTGGACCGCACAACCGGCTGCACAAGTGGCTCATGCAACGAGCACAACTTAAGCGCACTATGCGCATAACGACGATGCTGACGTGCTAAGTGCAAAGAATGCCACATTATGCCTCATGATTCCATGAGCCCGAGTTTGTGTCCGAGTCCAAGTCTGAGTCGCTAAGCCCCTACGGGGCTTAGCTCTAATGGAAATTAATTTCCCAAGAGCAAAAAGCATGAATGCTTTCAATTGTTGATTTAGCCTTTTTTCCATTAGAAAAATAACCCCACATGGCACCATCTGCACCTCCACGCCACATGTGCATCTCTAAAATAGCATAGCTAATATATAGAGATACAACTACTTTGTCCTAGCCGATGTGGGACTAAAATTCTAAAACAAAAAAGGCCAAAACCCAACACTAGTGTCTGTTTGAATATTGGAGTTATCAAGTATATGTATATTGATTAAGGTTTGGCATCATGGTAATATAAGTAGATCTCTGTCATGCCTTATTTGAACTTGGTCTAAAACCTGATTTGTAGTTATGATCCTGTAGAAGCATACAAGGGATGATGGGTTGACATATAAAGTATGCCTCATATATCATCTTCCCAAGAATAAAATGGCTCATGCTCCTTGGGGATTGCATATGCTAAAATTATTTCCCCCTTTAATACTAAAGCAAGTAATTATATAGACCAAATCAAATATAACAACTTATCTCTAAACCACGAACAGAAGCCAATAAACTAGGATGCAAATATTTTTTCCTTAAGAAAATACTTGTTCCACTTTAATAGCTCATCTTGGTTTTTAGTAGGGGTATTGCACGAATGGATATGGTTTAAGTTACAGTTATCTTCATAATTTAAACATCAATCTTATATGACTCTTACTGTTGGTGCTCTTTCTCCTTGACATGAAGAGAGCTTGCTCTCAACATCCTTTGTAATATTTAGTCCCATATTTGAAAAGCACCATGAGTTATCTCAACATATATATGAGTATGTGTTGTTGGGATATGCACATGGGGTGGTGACCCTAAGGAGGGAACCATGTGGGTGATTTTACTAAGAGAAAAATGATTAATTCCAACAAGGACATAAGTTGATGTTTATTGTGTGGGCTCGGACTCGACACGGACTCCAGGTTGTCTCGTGCATACACGGGAGTGTTCGGGGGAAAGGCGTGGGCTAGCACTCGACTATTTTGATTGTGGGATGATGTAAAATATCAAACTCTATTTTAGAGTGTTGGTGTTTTAGTCCCACATCGGATATGAGAGATGGTGAGGTCTTACTCCACTCTATAAATATAGCCCCCTTGCCTCCTTTCCAAGATGCACCAAAGAAAAGAGTAAAGGGAGTCCGTAAAGTTCAGGAAGCCCGTTCAGGTCACAAATATTAACTGACGAGCGTTCCAGAAGTTCTCTTGAACTTGCTGGTTCCTGGAAGCGGATCGTATAGAGGCGAATCCCAGCAGATTTAATCCTCCTCTTATTGTTTTTCTTTTGTTTCTCTGTAACTCGTTCTTCAGGTTTTAAGGCACCTACTGAGTTGGGAGGCCTAACTTTGTTCTTAAGATCTATCTCATTTGTGGCACCTACTGTGTAGGCTTGCTAAACTCCTTATTTGTGGCACCTACTGTGTAGGCTTGCTAAACTCCTCATTTGTGGCAACTACTGTGTAGGCTTGCTGAACTCATGTCTTTCATCTATATTCACGTCTCGGGACTAACAATCTCAAAGCAAGATTAGTACGATTGAAAACATTAATGCTTTACTCCTCCAAACTGACTACTGTAAGTTAGAAAAGTTTGATGGAGAGCATTATCAAGTCTGAAAGAGGAAGGTCTTTCACACCCTTCAACTCTGAGACGTTGATCACATGCTCTATGAAGAGGAACCTACTATTCCAGATACTGGGTCTGTTGCCTCTATAACTGCGGCTAATAAACTTCAGGCCAAATAGAGAAGGGAGAATAGCATTTGTAGGCTTCTGATCCTAAATGCTATGGAGGATTCCCTGGCAGAATCCTACTCAAAGAAGGATAGTGCCAGAGAAATATGGGAGTCTGTGGAAAAGCTGTACGAGGAAGACAAAAATATGAGCAAGATATTTTTCATCAAAAAATATCACAAGTGCCTCTTTGAAGACAAGAAGGCGATGCTTCCTCAAGTGAAGAAGTTTCTAAAACTTTGTCAGAAATTGGACGATGAAAAGATGCCCCTCGTCGACAAGTTTGTCGTTGGAGGGATCGTCTCGAAACTTCCTACTGGAAAGAATACGTTCTATACAAGAATGCAGTGGAAGAAACTCGAGATCAGTCTGGAAGATCTCTTGCAAGAAATCCACGTTGAGGACGAGATGTGTTTCCAACAGAAGATGGACGCTTTGTCCAAACAATTGGCCGAGGCCAATCTGGTATAGATGAGCGACTCCAAGGGGAAGCAGGCGGCTTCTCACCACAAGAAAGACTTCACTAATCTGAAAGTAATGGGACCGTCTTTCAAATAGAAGAAGCCCAAGTCCAATGTGACTTATTTTAAATGTGGCAAAAAGGGCCACTAAAAGAATGAATGCAAATCCAAGCCCAAACAATTAGAGAAAGGTGAGCCTAGTAAGGTTGCTTTGGTTTCTAACCTCGTTGCTATGATCGCTCAGGTCACAAATGAGGGGGCTGACTCCGACTGGTGGATAGACACCGGTGCGACATGCCATGTCTGCTCTGTGAAGGAATGGTTCGTCACATACCAGCCAACTTCTGAGAAGGTTGTCATGGCGAACCAGGCCCAAGCTGAAGTTCTGGGGATCGAGACTATGGAGCTGAAACTCACTTCCGGGAACACTTTGACGCTCCAAGGAGTAAAGCATGTTCTGGTGATTGCCAAGAACCTGATCTCTGGGAGCCTGCTTAGCAACGTAGGTTTTAGGATGGACATTAATGCTGATCAGGTGGTGATGTCAAAAAAGGAAACATACCTCGGAAAGGCTTTTCAAATCGAAGGGATGTTTAAAATTCAGCTTGTAAACCAGTCTAATGAAATAAATGCAATCGCTCTTTTTGACTATTCTCTTGGGTTGTGGCATAATAGGCTAGGTCATGTTCATTGTAAAAGAATAAACAAAATATCTAGTCTAGGACTTATCTCCAAAAGTGGGGGTAAGGTAGAGAAGTATAAAGTTTGTGCTCAGACTAAGATCACTAGAAAACCCTTTCATCGGGTCAATTGAAGCACATATATTCTGGAGTTGGTACACTCCGATATCTGTGACTTCAAATAATTCTCTACAAAAGTCGGGATAAAGTATTTCATAACCTTCATCGATGACTACTCTAAGTACGCATTTGCCTACTTGCTCAAATCTAAAGACGAAGCGTTCGAGAAGTTCAAGGAGTTCAGGGCCGAAGCTGAACGGCAAACTGGACAAAAACTCAAGAGGTTGAGAAGTGATCGAGGCGGAGAATATCGATTTCATGAATTCGCATCGCTCTACAAAGAACTTGGAATCATTTACGAGACTACTGCTCCGTATTCTCCTCAATCTAACGGAGTAGCCGTATTCTCCTCAATCTAACGGAGTAGCAGAGAGGAAGAACCGAACGTTGACAGAAATGATGAACTCAATGCTGCTAACTACAGGTCTTCCAAAATGTTACTGGGGAGAAGCTGCATTAACGGCCACTTTCATTTTGAATAGAGTGTCTTATGCAACTTCTGACATAACTCCTCATGAACTCTGGTTCAAAGTCAGACCTAACTTGAATGTTATTCGAGTGTGGGGGTGTCTGGCTTATGTGAAGCTCCCAGATATGAAGATTCAGAAGCTGGGGACAAGGACTACGAAGGTGGTCTTCTTAGGATATGCCAAGAAGAGTGATGACCGAAGATTCCATGACATTGAGTCAAATCATATCATCGAATCTCGCGATGCTGAATACTTTGAAGACAAGTTTGCACGACACAAAAACATTGTTCTCCCAGATATTCCGAAGAATGATGTAGATACAAATGAGACTGAGGTCTTATAGGAACCAATAGTCCAAGATGAAGTTGTTGGTGGAGAAACAACAATTGAACCAGAACTCGCTGAGCTGTCGACGAAGCGAGCAAGGAGGCCGAAGAGCTTCAGAGATGACTTCATCACCTATCATGTGGAAGCAGATCCGCTTACCTATGATGAGACGATAAAGACCAGAGATGTTATCTTCTAGAAGGAGGTAATAGACAATAAAATTGACTCAATTACCTCGAATAACATATGGATGTTAGTTGATTTACCCGAAGGAGCAAAACCCATCGGATGCAAGTGGATCTTCAAGAAGAAGATGAAAGCTGATGGAACCATTGACAAGTTCAAGGTCAGGCTAGTGGCTAAGGGGTTTTCTCAAAAATAGGGGATCGACTACTTTGACACATATACTCCAGTAGCACGGATGACAACCATCAGATTGTTGATTGCCCTTGCAGCAATACACAAATTGGTGATACATCAGATGGACGTGAAACAATATTCCTGATTGGCAAGCTGACCAAAGAGATTTATATGCAACAGCCAGAAGGATTTATCGTCAGAGGCCTAGAAGACAAAGTCTGAAAGTTGGTAAAATCTCTATACGGCTTAAAGCAAGCTCCCAAAATGTGGCATGAGAAGTTTGACAAAGTTATCAAATCAAACGGGTACAGGGTCAGCGAAACAGACAAGTGTGTCTATACTAAATTTGCTGACAAAAAAGGAGTCATCGTTTGTCCGTACATGGACGACATGTCTAATCCCAGGTACGGATATAAGTTGTGTCACTGAGACAAAGAAGTTCCCCTCGACAAAGTTCAGTATGAAGGACTTGGAGGATGTTGATGTTATCTTGGGACTCAAGATCATCAGGACGGACAATAGATTGGCATTGTCACAATCTCATTACATTAAAAAGATGCTCACTCGATATGGGTATCATGATCTTCCCATAATTAATACGTCATTCCGAAGTGATCAGAAGCTGGAGCCAAACTCGAAGGAAAGCGTCAGGCAATTGGAGTATGCTAGAATCATCAGAAGTTTGATGTTCGCCACTACTACCACTAGGCCTGACATAGCTGTCGCTGTAGGAATGCTGAGTCAATTCACAAGCAATCCAGGCGTTCAGCACTGAAAAGCTGTGAAGCGTGTTATGAGATATCTCTAGAAGACTCAGACATATGCACTGCACTTCAGCGGAGAGCCGCCGATAGTAGAAGGCTTCAGTGATGCCAGCTGGTGCTCAGAGTTGGAGAGCAAAAAGTCCACTGGTGGATTCATTTTCACAATGGATGGAGCTGCTATATCGTGGAAGTCAAAGAAGCAGGCTATGTTCTCGCGGTCTTCTATGGAATCTGAGTTCTTTTTACTTGATACCGCAGCAGATGAAGCAGAATGCTTCGGGAGCTCATGTATGATCTTTTAGTGGTTGGAACATAGATACCGACAATTCTGATATACTGCAACAACTAAGCGACTGCGGCGGTTGCATCAAATGATCTCTTCAATGGAAAGAAGAGAACTGTGCGATTAAAGCACAGGGCAGTGAACGATCTCATCAAGAGAGATGTCATTGCAGTAATCGATGTTCGGAGTCTGGAGAACCTGGCAAATCTGTTCATGAAGGGCCTCAAGCGTCAGCTAGTTGAAGACACAGCAGGGAAGATAGGCTTGAAGGCATTCTGATAGTATGTTTTTGTAATCCTACCATAAAATTTTATATTATTAGTTCAAAGAAAAATCTATTAGACATCTAACTTTCGATTCTAGGGAGGACCACTGACTGGAAAACTTTCAGGTAACAGTGGGTACTTGTTCTTGGGAACATGGAAGGGTTACGAACCCATAACCACTATTGTCTACTATATATTTTCTGTAAAAAATGGATCCTGTGTTGAGGTTGGCTTAAATGTCTTAATAAGCTCTCAAGCAGAGTGAATGCCTGGTGTGCTTTACAGGAAGCACGGTAGCGCAAGACTACAAGGAGTAAAACTCCATGCTACAGTGGAATGACTCTACCATGAGGTTCCCAGGTAGGGGTAATGCCTCGGCTTTGCAAGCCAAGTCATAGCTGCGTAGCACCGTAAATAGGCAGGTAGCTTAATGCTGTATGATGAAATTAAAGAGTTGTAGACAGCACTACAAAGTGGAGGGTGACCCCATTTTACAGTGACATGACACCACGATGAGGTACCCAGGTAGGGGTAAAGCCTCGTCCTTGCAAGCCATGTCGTTGCAGCGTAATATTGCAAGGAAGCCTTAGGCTTCATGATGGATAGAATGGCACTACAAAGAGGCTGTGACCTCATGCTGCAGTAGCATGACACTACGATGAGGTTCCCGGATAGGGGTAATGCCTCGGCTTTAGGCCATGTCATAGCGGCGTAGCACCGCAAGGAAGCTCAAGGCTTCATGCCATGTCTCTTTAAGAAAGAACTTACCTATAGTTTATGGAAAGAGATATCAGGCCCTCTCTTGAGGGTAAACTTGTAGACGCCCAAAATTATACACTGAAACCAGACTGGCACAGGGCCTTTAATGTGCAGTCAGAAGCACATGTTACTACACTTTGTGAGTGGGAAGAATTACAATTGTGGTACAGAATTCAAGGCATAGTCCATTCTTGTATCGCATTGTTATTTAACCCATGCGGGAAGATTCAAGTCGTCAGCGACATCTATCCTAATACAAAATAGATAGTTACTATAGGGAACGCTCAACCCTAGACAGATATATATGATGAGATATGTGGGGGATTGTTGGTGCTCTTGTTCCTTGACATGAAGAGAGATTGCTCTCAACATGCTTTGTAAAGATTAATCCCACATTGGAAAAGCACCATGAGTTATCTTAACATATATATGAGTATGTGATGTTGGGATATACACATGGGGTGGTGACCCTAAGGAGGGAACCATGTGGGTTATTTTACTAAGAGAAAAATGATTAATTCCAACAAAGACATAAGTTGATTTTTGTTGTGCGGGCTCGGACTCGACATAGACTCCAGGTTGTCTCGTGCATGCACGGGAGTGTTCGGAGGGAAGGCGTGGGCTAGCACTTGACTATGTTGATTGTGGGATGATGTAAAACATCAAACTCTATTTTAGAGTATTGGTGTTTTAGTCCCACATCGAATATGAGAGATGGTGAGGTCTCACTCAACTATATAAATAGAGCCCACTTGCCTCCTTTACAAGATGCACCAAAGAAGAGAGTAAAAGGAGTCCATAATGTTCAGGAAGCCCGTTCAAGTCACAAATATTGACTGACGAGCGTTCCAGAAGTTCTCTTAAACTTGCTGGTTCCTGGAAGTGGATCGTATAGAGGCAAATCTTGCTTTTAGCAACGGCATTTTTACCTCCAACAGATTTAATCTTCTTCTTCTTCTTCTTCTTCTTCTTCTTCTTCTGTTTCTCTGTAACTTGTTCTTCAGGTTTTAAGGCACCTACTGAGTAGGGAGGCCTAACTTTGTTCTTAAGATCTATCTTATTTGTGGCACCTACTGTGAGAGGCTTGCTAAACTCCTCATTTGTGGCACCTACTGTGTAGGCTTGCTAAACTCCTCATTTGTGGCACCTACTGTACAGGCTTGCTAAACTCCTCATTTGTGGCACCTACTGTGTAGGCTTGCTGAACTCCTGTTTTCCATCTATATTCATGCCTCGGGACTAACACTTACTACATCCTCGTTAATTATTTCCTTTCAATTAGTTGTAAATATTTTTAAATATGTTAATGTAAGGTGAGCAACGGTTATCTGATGGCACACACAAATTTTTTTCTAGCCACTATTTTATGAAATATTTTCTTTGCTACTAGTTCTTGTCTACTATTATTTCCTCAATTGTAGCAATCTTTACCCCCGTTCACCTATTACATATAAATCAATTGAATTCAGTTTCTTATATGTATTCTGAATATCTGACTAAGGTTAATAAATTGTGTTTACTCTTGGATGTATTCAGTTTAGGAATCTGCGTAAAGTTTTTATGAGTAAGAAGGGAAAATGCACTGCTGTCAACTCCCTCAATCTCACACTCTATGAAAACCAGATTCTTGCTTTTCTAAGCATGCTTCTCCTTATCTTGTAAAGCTTTTGCATCAGATTAGACTTTTGAATATTCTAGATACATACATTTAGTTGCCCATGACATATTGATATTTAAATACTTTAGAATTTAACACAAGATCTGTTCACAAAACTAAGTGATAACAATCAAAAGAGGACATGCTCGAGATAGTAAGTTATAAGTGACATGTCTTTTGGAGAAATACTTGGGTTAGATGAAGTATATAGAACACACATGAGCTTGGGATAATGTGGCAGATCAATTGAGACAGTTTGACCCTAAATGGTGAGAAAGAAGAAGGTGTCTTATGGTTAACCCTTCTAGATATCCCAGTTATGCTTCCAGGAAGGTTAAATCCTGTTGTAGTTGTGATCTTATGGTACCACTTTGTAAATTCATGCTGCATTCAGAATGATCCTGTAAAATGTTATATAAACTCTTATGATCATTAGCTTATTAAAAGACTTGTACTAGGAAATTAGGTAAATTAAGTTTTGGTCCCCCTCAACAGTGAATCATAGTTCATCCGTGATGATGCTACAACTTTTTAGGATAAGCCCTATAGACCGGAGCGATTGATGAATCCCAAATATGTTTGTTTGGGTAATCATTTTAATGATACTTATTTGTGTAATTCATGAGGTGTCATTTTGATCTTTTTACTGCTGAAGTTTTAAACTCTCTACATATACCAAGAGGAGTTCATCGTGCACTTTTCAGAACATTAAATACTGATAGGTAATCCATATGTCTACTACTAGTATGTTGTTCTTGTTATAATCTATTGTCAGTGCTATCTGAAGCTAAATACTGTGTGCTTCTACTACATTTAGTAGTTTGTGCCATAGATGTTTCAATCTCGCCCATGTTTCTACAGCAAGCTTGTTTTCTCCTAGTCAGGTTTAAGCATAATCCAGGACCTGTTTTCTGTAATAACTCCACAAATGGAATTCTTTGCACAATGAAGGATAAAAAAAATTCAACATCAATTGTGAAGGACCTTGAACTAAGACCTTAGGTTTCATAACTGTAAACATGACTTGCTTAGTATTCAGATCTATAAGAGTGGTAGAAATGAAATAAAGAAGGCTATTGTCTTCCCACTCATATGATCACTTGTGGAAGTTAAAGAGGGATGTGGCTTAGTCTATCACAAACAAGAATTGTCTTCAAATTACAAGATTGGAAAGTTGACCTTACAATCAACTTTGTTATAGCATGCTAAAGAAACAACTATGTTGTCCTATGTTAACGAAAGAAATAGTGGAAGTTACCTAACCATTACTCCCACATGTACTCATGCAGCGGCAATGTTACTTAAGACATACCGTTGTTATAAAAGTTAGAATAGTGTTGCACCATTCTCATGGAACTTTCTATCTAGCAGGTTTGTCTCAAAATTAGCTTAACGTAACCCTACTCTTTGGTTGAATTTTATTTGTTCACATCTTAGTCGGTGTTGCTTCATACTAAGATGAATATGTTTATCCAATGTGGGTAATGACACACATCTATAAACGAGACATTCCTTCTACCTTGTATCAAATACCAAATTTGAAAGGTTTGTAAAAAATGTACTTAGCTTCTTTTGTTTGTTTATCGTAGCAGATTGAAAATTCTGCAAAAACTTTCACCCAGAGCATAGAATTTTTTTCGAAACCTCAACCAAAGTATAAAGTTAGCGAAAATAGCAAAGAAAGCACAAAAACGCCCATTTGAAGGACGTTTCAAATATATATTTTAAAAAAAAAACGACCGTTAGCTCTTCCGATGCTGAAAAAAATATATAAAAAAATAAAAAACGCCTTTAGGAAGGGCGTTATCCAAAAGAAAAACACCCTGCATATGAACTATGTTAAACAAATATGTTCGTTCGTTCACGCTATAGAGAATAATTTTAATCAAATTGGTCAGTCAAAATACAAAAAGAAAACGCCCATAGGAAGGGCATTTTTCTCTTGGATAACGCTCTTCCTAAGGGCGCTTTTTTTTGTATCCGAAGAGTTAACGAACATTATCTTTTTTTAAAAATAGGTGAAACGTCTTTCGAAAGGGCATTTTTGTGCTTTTTTTGTAATTTTCACAAACTTTGTGCTTTGGCTGAGATTTTGAAAATATTCTATGATCTAGGTGAAAATTTTCAAAAATTCTGATTCTCTTTTCAGGGACCTTCCTTGGAACAAATTGAGCATAGAAACACTTAGGCTTATTTACTGGAATGAAGTTCTGTAGTACCAATGAGTATCCGACATTTTGTATTTATATAACCTCTCTAATGCAGTATAATCATACATAAAATTTGTTGTTATAGTTTTAGGTATTTGGCATCCTTTTTTAGGGGTTTATTACATTAACAAAAAATGGGGATGTGGATTGTTGGTCCCGGGGCTTGATCAAAGATGAAAAACAGATGCAATCGAGATCTGAGATGTCACACAAAACTTTGCAGTGATCAAGCTCAAGATCTACGATGGTACAATAAATCAAATAGCCAAATTACAATCTGAAGGAGGAAAAAAGAGAAGAGAAGATCTCTCGTTCTTCCTTGCAAACGTGTTGCAATTGGGACAGAACGAGTTACAATAATCTAGAGGAAGATTAGAAGAAGAACAGTTGCTGGGGTGTCAAAACACCGTTGCTCAAAGCAAGATTCGCCCCACACGATCTGCTTCCAGGAACCAGCGTGTTTGAAGAACTTGTGGAATGCTCGAAGTCACCTCTGTTCTGACTCCTCGGATGGACTTGCAATGGCGGCAACAACTCTCTCTCTCTTTCTTCTTTTCTGACTTGTAATTTTCGTAGTAGTCACAAAGGAGACCGGAAGAGAGTATTTATAGAGAGAGGGTGGAAACCCTAGCCGCCTCTTCAGTTATGGAAAGATTGAATCAAAACACAAAAAGATAGTAACGAATTAATTCTAATCCCACAAAGATAGGATCTGAATTAATTCAAATCCCACAAAGATAGGAACGAAATTAATTCAAATCCCACAAAGATAGGATCTGAATTAATCGCATTGATTTATCCTTTCCATAACTGATTTGTAATATGCACAGTCTGCGTAGCCCTCCATGCGGCAGCAGCAGCAGCCTGGCCGCATGGACCGCTTGGGCCGCATGGACCACATCAGCCGCATAAGCCGCATGGCCGCATGAGCCGTATGGCCGCATGGACAGCATGAGCCGCATGGCCGCATGAGCCGCATGGCCGCATGGACCGCATGGGCCGCATGAGCCGTATGAGCCGCATGGACCGCATGGACCGCATGGGCCGCATGGACCGTATATGAGCCGTATGCCGCATAAGACCGCATGGCCGCATATGAGCCGCATAACTGCTGACGTGCTAAGTGCAAAGTGCACCAACAAAATGTCACATTACGCCTCATGAGCCCATGAGCCCGAGTCCGAGTCCGAGTCCGAGTCCGAGTCGAGTCGCTAAGCCCCGTTGGGGCTTAGCTCCAAATGGAATTAATCCAAGAGAATGACAAAAGCATTAATGCTTAATCCTTGGAGCCTTATTCTTACCTCCTAGTAAAATCACCCACATGGTTCCCTCCTTAGGGTCACCACCCCATGTGCATCTCTCAACAACACAACCAAGTATATATGTTAAGATAACTCATGGTGCATTTCCGATGTGGGACTATAATTTTATAAGGCATGTTGAGAGCAAGCTCTCTCCATGTAAAAAAAGCACCAACAATCCCCCACATATCACAACATATATATGTGTCCAGGGTTGAGCGTTCTCCACAGTAACTGTCCATTTTGCATTAGGATAGATGTCGCTGACGACTTGAATCTTCCCGCATGGGTTAAATAACAATTTGATACAAGAATGGACTACGCCTTGAATTCTGCACCACAATTGTAATTCTTCCCACTCACAAAGTGTAGTTACGTGTGCTTCTGGCTGCACATTAAAGGCCCTGTGCCAGCCTGGTTTCAGTGTATAATTTTGGGCGTCTACAAGTTTACCCTCAAGAGACGGCCTGATATCTCTTTCTATACACTATAGGTGAGTTCTATATTAAAGAGATATGGCATGAAGCCTTGCGCTTCCTTGCGGTGCTACGCCGCTATGACATGGCCTGAAGCCGAGGCATTACCCCTACCTGGGAACCTCATCGTAGTGTCATACTACTGTAGCATGAGGTCACAAGCCTCTTTGTAGTGCCAAACTACCTAGCATCAAGCCTAAGGCTTCCTTGCGGTGTTACGCCGCAACGACATGGCTTGCAATACCGAGGCTTTACCCCTACCTGGGTACCTCATCGTGGTGTCGTGCCACTATAACATGGGGCCATCCTTCCCTTTGTAGTGCTGTCTACAACTCTTTAATTATGTCATACAGCATTAGGCTACCTGCCTATTTGCGGTGCTACGCCGTTGTGACTTGGCTTGCAAAGTCGAGGCATTACCCCTACCTGGGAACCTCATGGTGGAGTCACCCCACTGTAGCATGGAGTTTCACTCCTTGTAGTGCTGCTCTACCGTGCTTCCTGTAAAGCACACCAGGCATTCACTCTGCCTGAGAACTCATTAAGGCGTTTAAGCCAACCTTCCACAGGATCTGTTTTTTTCGCAGAAAAATACATAATAGACAACAGTGGTTATGGGTTCGTATCCCTTCCATGTTCCAGAGAACAAGTACCCACTGTTACCTGATAGTTTCCCAGTCAGTGATCCTCCTTTGAACCAAAAGTTAGATGCCTAGTAGATTTCTCTTTGAACTAATAGCATAAAACTTTATGGTTGGATTACAAAGACACACTATCAGAATGCCTTCAAGCCCATTTTACAAGCTGTGTCATCGACCAACTGGCGCTTGAGGCCCTTTGTGAACGGATCTGTCAGGTTCTCCTGACTCCGAACATCAACCACCGCAATTATACCTCTTTTGATAAGATCGTGTACTGCCCTATGCTTCAACCGCACAGTCCTCTTCTTCCCGTTGAAGAGGTCATTTGATGCCACCGCCGCAGTCGCCTGGTTGTCACAGTATATCGGTATCGCCGGTATCTGAGCCCCACCCACTGGAAGATCATACATGAGCTCCCGAAGCCATTCTGCTTCATCTGCTGCAGTTTCAAGTGCATAGAATTCAGATTCCATGGAGGAACGGGAGAGTATAGTCTGCTTCTTCGACTTCCACGATATAGCAGCTCCACCCAAGGAAAAGACATATCCACTTGTGGATCTCTCACTTTCCACCTCTGAACACCAGCTAGCATCACTGAAGCCTTCTACTACTGTCGGATACCCGTTGTAGTGCAGTACATATGTCTGAGTTTTCTTGAGATATCTCATCACCCGCTTCACAGCTTTCTAGTGCTCAACCCCTGGGTTGCTTGTGAACCGACTCAGCATTCCCACGGCGAAAGCTATTTTCGACCTTGTGGCAATGGTTGCGTACATCAAACTTCCGATAACGCTAGAATACTCCAGCTGCCTGACGCTTTCCCTTGAATTTGGCTTCAGCTTCTGATCACACCTGTATGACGTATCGATCCCTGGAAGATCCTTATACCCATAGCGTGTGAGCATCTTCTCAATGTAGTGAGATTGTGACAATGCTACGCCAGTGTCTGTCCTGATGATCTTTATGCCCAAGATGACATCTGCATCCCCCAAGTCCTTCATATGAACTTGGTTGAGAGAAACTTTTTGTCTCTATGACACAGCCTATATCCGTACCTAGGATTAGCATGTCGTCCACGTACAGACAAACGATGACTCCTCTTCCATCAGTGAACTTTTTGTAAGCATATTTGTCCGTCTGGCTGACTCTGTAGCCGTTTGACCTAATAACTTTGTCAAACTTCTCATGCCACATCTTGGGAGCTTGCTTCAAACCATACAATAATTTCACCAACTTGCAGACTTTTTCTTCAAGACCTTTGATGACAAATCCATCTGGCTGTTGCATGTAAATCTCTTCGGTCAGCTCCCCATTCAGGAATGCGGTCTTTACATCCATCTGATGTATCACCAACTTATGTATAGCTGCTAGAGCGATTAACATCCTGATGGTGGTCATCCGGGCTACTGGAGCGTACGTGTCAAAGTAGTCTATCCCCTGTTTCTGAGAAAATCCCTTGGCTACCAGGCTGGCCTTGAACTTGTCAATAGTTCCATCTGCCTTCATCTTCTTCTTGAAGATCCATTTACATCCGATGGGCTTTTCTCCTTCAGGTAGATCTACCAACACCCATGTGTTATTGGAGGTGATAGAGTCAAACTCGTCATTCACTGCCTCCTTCCAGAAGATAGCATCTCTGGTCTTCATCGCCTCATCATAGGTAAGCGGATCTGCTTCCACATGATAGGTGACAAAGTCATCTCCGAAATCTTTCGGTCTCCTCGCTCGCTTAGCTGACGGCTCTGCGAGTTCTGGTACAAGATTTGTTTCCTCAACAACAGCTTCTTCTTGGACTACTGGCTCATATGAGATTTCAGTCTCATTTGCACCTACATTATTTTTCGAAATGTCCGAAAGAACAATGTTTTTGTCTTTTGCAAACTTGTCTTCAAAGTATTCAGCATCGCGAGATTCGATGATATGATTTGACTCAATATCAAGAAATCTCCGAGCATCACTCTTCTCAGCATACCACAAGAAGATCGCCTTCGTAGTCCTTGTCCCTAGCTTCTGAATCTTCAGATCTGGGAGCTTCACATACGCCAGACACCCCCACACTCGAATGATATTCAACTTTGGTCAGACTTTGAACCAGAGTTCATGAGGAGTTACGTCCGAAGTTGCATATGGCACTCTATTTAGAATAAAAGTGGCCGTCAATGCAGCTTCTCCCTAGTAGCATTTAGGAAGACCCGCGGTAAGCAGCATTGAGTTCATCATTTCTGTCAATGTTCTGTTCTTCCTCTCCGCTACTCCGTTGGATTGGGGAGAGTATGGAGCAGTAGTCTCACATATAATTCCATGTTCTTTGCAGAACGATGCAAATTCATGATACCTGTACTCCCCACCTCGATCACTCCTTAACCTCTTGAGTTGTTGTCCAGTCTGCCGTTCAGCTTCGGCCCTGAACTCTCTGAACTTCTCGAAAGCTTCGTCTTTAGACTTGAGCAAGTAGACGAACGCGTATTTTGAGAAGTCGTCGATGAAATACTTCATCCCGGCCTTCGTGGAGAAATGTTTGAAGTCACAGATATCGGAGTGCACAACTCCAGAAGATCTGTGCTTCGATTGACCCGATGAAAGGGTTTCCTTGTGATCTTCGTCTGAGCACACACCTCACACTTCTCCACCTCATCCCCACATTTGGAGATAAGTCCTAGACTAGACATTTTGTTAATTCTTTTACAATGAACATGTCCTAGTCTATTATGCCACAACTCAAGAGAATAATCAGAAAATGCAACTGCATTAATGTCTTCAAACTGGTTAACAAGCTGAATTTTAAACATTCCTTTGTAGGAACGATATAGTAAAGCGTAATACTCTAGAGGGGGGTGAATAGAGTTGGCAGCGGAATAATGCTAATTAAAAAAATATTAGCAACACAATCACAGTATATAATCACAGTTGAAATAATGTAAAGGCAGAGTTCAGAAAGCAAACGCAAAGACAGCGATGTATACTGGTATCCCTCTGTTGAGGACTAATCCAGTCGGTAGAACTCTTGCTACCTGTTGAATCCACTATAGGATAAACCGCAAGTTTTCTTACGAAGTCCTTGCAACTTCTACAACGCGAGCTTTGATACGAAGAACTCGTCCAACTTCAAATGTGAAGAGGTATTCTTCAATCAAGCCTTCTGATTACAATCTCTCAGAAACTTCTAGACCGTACCGTACTGGCAAATCGACTAGAGGATTGTAACTGGCTTGGGATCTGAAAATGAAAGCTCTAGAAAACTCTTTGGAAGGCAGAAAGCTTTTTAGATAGAGAGAAGATTGAAAGTGAATGAGTGAATTGAAATGATCGAAATCTATCTCTATTTATAGGAATTCCAAAGGGAGAACTCTGTCAGAATTCGGGCAGAATTCGGGCAGAACTCGATAAGCAAATCTCGGTCAAATCTGCAACTGCAGGAGGACCAAGTTCTAGAGAATTAAAAAATCAAACGGCCACCAACCAAACTCTGGCCGAACTCTGGCCGAACTCTGGTCGAGTTCTGTCAGGGTTAGGTTAGGGTTTTAAAATAGATTTTTGGTGATTTTTGAAAACCTTTTTGAAAACCTTTTTGTAAACATTTTGATAGGTCATTTTAAAAACATTTTGAACTATTTTGGGGATAGCCTATTTGCCAGTACGACTCGGTGTACAACGTATTCCTAGACTCAAAATAAAGTGAAAAATTACATTGCATAGGAAGTACAGACTCAAGTAGGCAAACAGATCTTCAGTCTTGAACGGAGTGAATATCCAATCTTGCTTATGTCTAAGAAGCTGAGATGTCCCAACAAGCTTCGTATATCCAGACAGAGTTTTGATCAATTATTAAAATCAGGTTGACTATGACCAATGGGCCAACAATCTTCCCCATTTTGATAATTGACAAACTATGAATGATATAACATTAAGCTTGTCCAAGCTTGTTCAAAAATATCAAAAAGTAGAAATTGTTCATAACCTGTATTTAACTCATAAAAAATGTTAGATCATTTTTAATTTTCTCCCCCTTTGTCACTTAGCAAAATAATTGCACAAGAGAAGGCTCCCCCGCATTAAATGCAGAAGACTCCCCCGCAATCAATGCATAAGTAACAAATAGCGAGAAAACAAATAAAAGAAATATAGTATAAGAATTAGAGATATAGCATCACAGGCATGTATTGCTTAAAAAAAATAGAAAAAAATCTCAGGCATGCTATTTCACAGGCAGTTTAAAATTGAGAAGCAGTATAAAGAGATAGTGCTTAAACAAAATGCTGAAATAAACTGAGATGTCATAAATGAAACATCAAAAATATGTCCATGAAGATAAAAAGTACTGATAGCAAACTACAAAGTACTGATAAAAAGTATATGATAAAAACTTGGAATGTCGGAGCATTTCCAAGTATACAATAGAATATCACTAATAATCAAATCAGATCTCATCATCACTATCCTCATCAATATCATCAGCAGCGTGGCCAGCATGACCGAAAGTACCAGCACCAGAAGTACCAGCGCCAATAGGATGAGTAGGGGTGCCAGCATAGAACTCACCAACATAATCTCGAGGTGCACGATACCAGTCATAGGCGTTACCTGGCTGGAAGTAGGCATGAACAGCCTCATCCTCACAGCGGTAACCCGAAAAAGCTGGATCACGGGGGATGGAAGCAGCAGAGTGACCAGTCTGGGCAAAACGTAGATCGGCCAAGGAGTTTGCCATCGCCTGGTAACGGGTGACATCGCAGAACTCTCGCTCGTGAGCCATGTCCGTCATCGAGACGTGCAAAGCTGATAAATGCTGATGTATGCCCTTAAAAGTCATGGCATACGGCTGATGTGGTGAAGATGGTGCAGTAGGAGGAGCAGGAGGTGGAGCTGAAGCAGTCCGGCTGCGACGAGAAAGCTGGAGTAACTTGGGCTCAGAGTCCTGAGTACAAGTCGATAGATCAATCTCGAATCGCTGAAAGATACGAGGGAGAATCATCGCGTAAGTGAGATTTCGATCTCTAGCACGACAACGTCCCATCATCTGAATGATTGTCTTAGGGGCGGAAAAAGGAATCCCCTTGATAAGATGGTACATGGCGGACAGCTCAAGCGAAGTCACATCATCCTTGGAAGTGGATTTTGAAAGAAGAGTAGAGTAGATGATGCGATGCAATTCGTAGTTAAACAAGTTCAGGTTGTTAGCCTTGAACTTTCCAGAACGTACTCTGTCAGGTGCACAAAGTTCTGTTTTGAAACTCGTGAGTGTAGTGCCTTCGGGGAAATCGAATTCCGTGATATCAACTAGCGGTTCACCTTCATTGGGAATACCAAGAATCTCCGCTAGAAGGACATCATTGAAGTCAATGTCTATGCCTCCGACACGTGTGCTCACGTCAAAAGTGTTAACTACGAGATTGCAATAGAACAATCTAATGGCATTAGTAGCTATTGGGAAGCACAGTTTAACAAGTAAGTGTAACCCTAATGCCTCAAATAAGTGACGATGATCAGGGAATACCGTCCATTTAACCGGAGCGCCGCTACATATGGATCGGGTGGAAAAGTCACCGTACCATAATAAAGCTTGATCGAGGGTTTGAAAGAAGAACCCATCGAAAGCGCCGTCTCTCTTTTGGACCGGCGAAAACAAAGAATCCGTGTGAGGATTCGAAGAGGACCCTTCCTCACTAGGAGTGGTCTTCTTCCTCTTAGACGGATTAAATCTAGGTGCCATTGAAATAAAAAGCACTAATTTGAAAGGTGGAGAGAGAGGGAGTTATACCTCACGAAAATTAGATATGTTGTAGAGAAGAACGATCTCCGCACGATTCCAAATTTTGGAAGGATTTCACTAAGTAGATTGGAAGCAATAGATTGGTAAAGAACTAGGGTTTGGAGGTCGGGGTCGGCTGCTGCTGCTGTTGTAATTAGTTTGGAAGTAATGAAAGAGAAGAAGCTCTCGGGTTCTGTATATATACACATACACCCTCAACCGAACTCGGGCCGAATTCGGTCAGAGCTCTGGCCGAATTCGCCTAGGGTTCTATCAAAGTTGATTTTTTTTTTGCTACTTCTTTTTCATTGACTCGTTGTAAATATTTAATTCAAAGATTAGTTATTTTAGTCTTCAAATAACATAATTAATAATATTTTATGAATTAAATGTCATTACACAGCGACTGTCTCAGATTAGCTGTAGGAGTACTGTCCCAGCTGGCAGAGGTTCACCGGGGAACTCTTAAGTACCGCTTCGCTTCAACCGTAGTTGTGGTGACAGACAGACTCTTTATTAGCTTGTCTCTAACACAGTTTTTGCATAATGATATATAATCATAAAATAAAATCAATTAATATTATTGACGTCCAAAATTCCTAATTCTCGACGTAAATAATTGAAATGATCTTCCGCTAGAGGTTTAGTGAAGATGTCAGCTAATTGATTTTCAGTATCTATGTACACAAGGTTTATATCTCCATTTTGATGATGATCTCTAAGAAAATGATGTCTAATCTCGATATGTTTAGTACGAGAATGACATACAGGATTCTTAGTCAAATTAATGGTGCTCGTGTTATCACAGAAAATGGGAATATGTGTGAAAAATAAATCAAAGTCTTCTAGGGTTTGTTTCATCCACAAAATCTGAGCACAACAACGTCCTGCGGCGATATACTCAGCCTCTGTTGTTGATAAGGCTACAGAATTTTGCTTTTTACTAAACCAAGAGACTAGAGCCTTGCCTAAGAAATGACATGTACCGCTCGTACTTTTTCTATCAACCTTGCATCCTGCAAATCTGCATCCGAATAACCAATAAGGTCAAAGGATTTAGTTTTGGGATACCACAAGCCGACAGAAGAAGTGCCCTTAAGGTATCGGAAGATACGCTTAACTGCGGTCAGATGTGATTCCTTTGGGTTAGCTTGAAAACGTGCACACAGGCAAACACTAAACATTATATCTGGACGACTAGCAGTTAAGTAAAGTAAACTACCAATCATACCTCGATACTTACGTGTGTCGACTGGCTTGCCTTGTTCGTCAGAATCAAGCTTTGTTGAAGTTGCCATCGGAGTGCCAATAGGTTTGACATTGTCCAGATCGAACTTCTTTAGCAAATCTTTTGTGTACTTGGCTTGATTAATGAACGTCCCATTGTCGGTTTGTTTGATTTGCAATCCGAGAAAGAACTTCAGCTCTCCCATCATGCTCATCTCAAACTCATTCTGCATACACTTAGAAAATTCTTGACAAAGAGATTCATCAGTGGATCCAAAAATGATATCATCAACATAAATTTGAATTAAAAGCAGCTTGCCATTAAAAGATTTAATAAATAGTGTAGTGTCAACCTTTCCTTTTGAAAAACCGTTGTCAACTAGAAAAGAGCTTAGACGGTCATACCAAGCACGAGGGGCTTGTTTCAAACCATATAAGGCTTTCTTCAACTTGAAAACATGGTCAGGATTTTTGAAATCCGTGAAACCCGGAGGTTGTGCTACAAAAACTTCTTCTTTTATAAAGCCATTTAGAAAAGCACTTTTTACATCCATTTGAGAAAGTTTGAAATCATGAAAACATGCAAATGCACATAACATTCGAATGGATTCTAATCTCGCAACTGGGGCATAAGTCTCATCGTAGTCGATACCCTCTTCTTGATTGTATCCTTGAGCTACGAGTCGAGCCTTGTTATGAGTTACTAAACCATCCTCATTTAGTTTGTTTCGGAATACCCAACGGGTGCCAATGACCGGATGATCAATAGGCTTGGAAACAAGTTCCCAAACTTGATTCCGTTCGAATTGGTTCAATTCCTCTTGCATGGCATCTATCCAGAAACTATCACTACATGCTTCATCAATAGATTTAGGTTCTAGCTGTGAAATAAATGCAACACTAGAAACAATATCTCTACTGGATGATCGAGTACTTACTCCTTTGGTAATGTCACCAATTACCAAATCTTGTGGATGATCAGCTGTGAATTTTAACCTCTTCGGTAGACTCTGTAGGTAGCTGGTTCCTGGATCTCCTCTAGGGGGTTCAGCTAGTGCAGAGCTTGGTTCAGGTTCAGCTGATGTTGAACTTGATGTAGGCAGATCTTCATCACTATCATCGTGAGTCATTTGGTTCATTTCATCAAAAGTGACGTTGATTGACTCTTCGATAATCATGGTACGTTTGTTGAAGACTCTATACCCTTTGCTCTTGGCCGCATAACCTAGAAATATACCTTCATCGGCCTTTTCGTCAAACTTTCCCAAGTTGTCTTTAGTATTAAGAATAAAGCACTTACAGCCAAAAATCTTAAAGTATGAAACTGAAGGAATTCTATCAAACCATAACTCAAATGGAGTCTTCTTCGATTTGGGTCGAATTAGAACTCTATTGAGCACAAAGCAAGCTGTATTGACAGCTTCAGCCCAGAAGTATTTGGGTAGGCTAAATTGATTTAATATCACTCTGGCCATTTCGGTTAGAGTTCTGTTCTTACGTTCCACAACTCCATTTTGTTGTGGAGTTCTAGGGCAGGAGAACTCATGTATGAAACTGTGTATGTCACAAAATTGCTCGAAATCAGTATTCTCGAATTCGCCTCCATGATCGCTTCTAATTCGAGTGATCATGTAACCTTTTTCATTATGTACTTTCTTGCAAAAGGCGACAAATTCGGATAATACGTCATTCTTGCGTGTCAAGAAATATACCCACGTGTATCTAGAAAAATCATCTACAATAACAAATGCATATAATTTACCTCCGAGGCTAGCAACTCTGCTAGGACCGAATAAATCCATGTGTAGCAATTGTAGAGGTCTAGTAGTACATACTGCGTTTACAGACTTGAATGTGGATTTGGTAGCCTTGTTCTTTTCACATTGGCTGCATACCGAATCCTTCTTGAATGTTATGTCTGGTAAACCGCGTACTATCTTCTTTGTGGATAATCTTGAAATTGTATCCATGTTTGCATGACCGAGTCTCATGTGCCATAGATGACTCTCATCACTTTTGGCCATTAAGCATCTACCTGAAATGTTAGCTTCTTCCAGCAGATAGAAAACATATATATTGTCTTCCCTGATTCCTTCAAAGATAGTACTACCAGTTGAGCTATCAACTATAGTATATTTGTCTTTGCCAAAGTTGATACCATAACCATGATCAGCTAGATGACTTATGCTGAGCAGATTATGTTTCAACTCGGTAACCAGACAGACATCTTTAATCACGGGATAGGGAGGCTTACCAACATCACTGATACCAATAATATACCCTTTCAAATTATTACCGAAGGAAACATAACCTTCCTTCTTCTTCTTCGACAGTGTTGCAAATAGGGTAGCGTCACCGGTCATATGCCGTGAGCAACCGCTGTCGAGGATCCATTTGCTTCTAGCATGTGAAGGGTGTTCCACCTACAAAACAGTTTGCAGATGAAACCTTTGGTACCCATTTCTTGTAGGGTCCTGAATTGTTAGCTTTAGGTATCCAAGCATAAACATTTAAATCTATAAGCTTTCTCATTCTACATGCAGATGATATATGACCAATGAGGCCACAATAATGACATTATGCATGTCGAGTGTTGAAAGCTGAGTGGTGTGCATGGTTGGTAGGTTTGGGTTTTCTAGTATAGAAGAATGCATGCCTATGATCATGTTTGGGCTTAACCTTTTGGGGTAAAGGTTTTATATGGTTTGGTCTGACAGTGTTTGGCTTGGGAATGTTCCGAATTCTCGGTAAGTGACACGTGTTAGGATAGAAAGCAGCAGGCTCAGGCTGTTTTCCTAACCTAATTTCCAACCTTTTGGAAGTGTCATATAACTTAGTATAATCAGAAGTGAGTGATTCCATTCTGATTTGTGCAGATTGAAGACTTTTCTTTTCTCTAGAAAGATCTTCTCTCAATTGGTCTATAATCTTGTCTTTCTCTTCGGATGACTGTTTAGTCTCGTATAATAAGAGCTTTATAGAGGAAAGCTCATCAGACTCACTAACATTAGCTCTAACCTCAGCTAGTAGGTCGGTAAGTCTTCCTATTTCTCCTTTGTACTATTTGAGTACCTTCTTAGCGGTCTGATATTTACTACGCAGTTTCCTGTAGTCAAGCATCAGGTCACTGAAGGCATCTCCGAATTGCTCAAAGGTGAAGTCATCATATGTTTCTACAGGTTCAGTAGGTACCTGATCGATTGCCATGAAGCAGATGTTTGCAGCGTCCTCTGAATGTTCATCTTCTGAGTCGCTAGCTTCACTCTCATGCCATATGCTGGTGTTGGCATATTTCCGAGACGTTAATCTTTTCAGGTTGCCTTTTTCATACCTGTTGTTCTTCTTGCTCGATGATGAGTTGATGGGACAGTCCTTCTTCATATGTCCCTTCTTCTTACAGCCATAGCAGACAGCATCTTCTTGTTACCAGTTGTTGCTGTTGTTCTCTTTGACTCTCTTCTCATGTCTCATGAATCTTTTGAACTTCCTTGCTAGGAGAGCTTGATCTTCAGCGTCAGATCCACTGCTGTCTGAGTCATCTTCAGCAGCTTTTCTATGCTGAGCCTTGAGGGCGATAGTCTTCTCCTTTGGTGCAGGTTCTTCAAAATCTTGTAGCTCCAGTTCATGAGTGAGTAGTTTACCCATGAGTACTTCAAGTGACATTGTGGTGAGGTCGTTTCCTTCAATGATAGCTGTAGCCTTCGGAATCCAGTTCTTGGTGAGAGCTCGCAGGAGTTTGCGAATCTTTTCGTGGTTACTGTAATCTTTGCCTAAGGAGGACAAAAGGTTTACAATATCCAAGAACGTCTCGAACATTTGTGTGACTGTTTCATTTGGCTTTATTTTGAACGCCTCGTACTCTTGAGTAAGGCTGCTGACTTTTGACTCCTTGACTTGAGTCGTGCCTTCATGTGTAACTTCGAGAAGCTTCCACACACTATTTGCCGTTGTGCATGTAGATACCCTGTTAAATTCTGTTTTGACTAAGGCACAAAAAAGAGCATTAATGGCACGTGCGTCAAGACTGGTCTTTTTTTTTCTTCCTCTGTATAACTGCTTTGGGGTTTTTCAACCAAAACTCCCTCGACATTTATACGAGGTGGCTTCTGATAGCCATCAAGAACAATAGCCCATAAGTCAAAATCAAGAGATTTCAAGAAGAAACTCATCCGTATTTTCCAATAAGTGTAGTTAGTACCATCAAACAGAAGGGGTCTGTTTGTGGCCTGACCTTCACTTGTGAATTTCATAGTAGCCATGTGATGTGCTGTGATCTAATAAATAATGAATAAATAATAGCACTGTTACCTCGCTTTACCTGTAACACCCGCTTTGATACCAATTGTAGGAACGATATAGTAAAGCGTAATACTCTAGAGGGGGGGTGAATAGAGTTGGCAGCGGAATAATGCTAATTAAAAAAATATTAGCAACACAATCACAGTATATAATCACAGTTGAAATAATGTAAAGGCAGAGTTCCGAAAGCAAACGCAAAGACAGCGATGTATACTGGTATCCCTCTGTTGAGGACTAATCCAGTCGGTAGAACTCTTGCTACCAGTTGAATCCACTATAGGAAAAACCGCAAGTTTTCTTACGAAGTTCTTGCAACTTCTACAACGCGAGCTTTGATACGAAGAACTCGTCCAACTTCAAATGTGAAGAGGTATTCTTCAATCAAGCCTTCTGATTACAATCTCTCAGAAACTTCTAGACCGTACCGCACTGGCAAATCGACTAGAGGATTGTAACTGGCTTGGGATCTGAAAATGAAAGCTCTAGAAAACTCTTTGGAAGACAGAAAGCTTTTTAGATAGAGATAAGATTGAAAGTGAATGAGTGAATTGAAATGATCGAAATCCATCTCTATTTATAGGAATTCCAAAGGGAGAACTCTGTCAGAATTCGGGCAGAATTCGAGCAGAACTCGATGAGCAAATCTCGGTCAAATCTGCAACTGCAGGAGGACCAAGTTCCAGAGAATTCAAAAATCAAACGGCCACCAACCGAACTCTGGCCGAACTCTGGCCGAGTTCTGTCAGGGTTAGGTTAGGGTTTTAAAATAGATTTTTGGTGATTTTTGAAAACCTTTTTGAAAACCTTTTTGTAAACATTTTGATAGGTCATTTTAAAAACATTTTGAACTATTTTGGGGATAGCCTATTTGCCAGTACGACTCGGTGTACAACATATTCCTAGACTCAAAATAAAGTGAAAAATTATATTGCATAGGAAGTACAGACTCAAGTAGGCAAACAGATCTTCAGTCTTGAACGGAGTGAATATCCAATCTTGCTTATGTCCAAGAAGCTGAGATGTCCCAACAAGCTTCGTATATCCAGACAGAGTTTTGATCAATTATTAAAATCAGGTTGACTATAACCAATGGGCCAACATCCTTCGGTTTGATAAGCCTTCCCGAAGTATGTTCCTTTCTTGGACATCACCATCTGACCAGCATTGATGTCCATCCTCAAGCCTGCGTTGTAGAGCAGGCTCCCAGAGATCAGGTTCATGGCAATCGCCGAAACATGCTTCACACCTTGAAGCGTCAGAGTGTTCCCAGAAGTGAGTTTCAGTTCCACGGTCCCGATCCCCAGAACTTCAGCTTGGGCCTGGTTCGCTATGACAACCTTCTCAGATATCGGCTGGTACGTGACGAACCATTCCTTGCCTGAACAGACATGGCAAGTCGCTCCAGTGTCTATCCACCAGTCAGAGTCAACTTCCACAGTTGTGACCTGTCCGATCATAGCAACAATATTAGAAACCAATGAAACCTTATTAGGTTCACCTTTCTCTGATTGTTTAGGCTTAGATCTGCATTCACTCTTGTAGTGGCCTTTCTTGCCACAATTGTAACAAGTCACGTGGGACTTAGTCTTCTGTTGCTTGAAAGAAGGACCCTTCACTTTTAGATTAGTGAAGTCCTTCTTGTTGGGATGAGAAGCCGCCTGCTTCCCCTTTGGATCTCTCGTCTACACAAGATTGGCTTTAGCCAACTGTTTGGACAGAGTGTCCACCTTCTGTTGGGAACGCATCTCGTCCTCAACATGGATCTCTTGCAGTAGATCTCCCAAGCTAATGTCAAGCTTCTTTCTGTGCATCCTTGCATAGAAGGTACTCCATCCAGCAGGAAGTTTTGAGACGATCCCTCCGACGACAAACTTGTCGGGAAGGGGCATCTCTTCGTCTTCTAATTTCTGACGCAGCTTCAGAAATTCCTTCACCTGTGGCAGCATGGACTTTTCGTCCTCAAAGAGCAATTTGTGATATTTTTCAACCACAAACATTTTGCTCATGTTTTTGTCTTCTTCATACAGATTTTCCAAAGACTCCCATATGTCTCTGGCAAGTTCCTTCTTTGAGTAGGATTCTGCCAGGGAGTCCTCCATAGCATTCAGGATGAGAAGCCTGCAGATGCTATTTTTCCTTATCCACTTGGCCTGGAGTTTGGTAGCCGCGTTGATTGTGGCAGTAGATCCAGTGTCTGGAACAGAGGGTTCTTCCTCTAACAGAACATGATCAACGTCTTTTAGTTGAAGAGTTAGGTAAACCTTTCTCTTCCAGACTTGATTGTGCTCTCCATCGAACTTTTCTAACTTGCAGAAGTCCGATTGGAGGAGCGAAGCATTAATGTTTTCCATCTACACGGATCTTGCTTTGAGATTGTTGGTCCCGGGGCTTGATCAAAGATGAAAAATAGATGCAATCGAGATCTGAGATGTCACACAAAACTTTGCAGTGATCAAGCTTAAGATCTACGATGGTACAATAAATCAAATAGCCAAATTACAATCTGAAGGAGGGAAAAAGAGAAGAGAAGATCTCTCGTTCTTCCTTGCAAACGTGTTGCAATTGGGATAGAACGAGTTACAATAATCTAGAGGAAGATTAGAAGAAGAACAGTTGCTGGGGTGTCAAAACACCGTTGCTCAAAGCAAGATTCGCCCCACACGATCTGCTTCCAGGAACCAACAAGTTTAAAGAACTTGTGGAAAGCTCGAAGTCACCTCTGTTCTGACTCCTCGGATGGACTTGCAATGGCGGCAGCAACTCTCTCTCTTTTTCCTTTTTTGACTTGTAATTTTCGTAGTAGTCACAAAGGAGGCCGGAAGAGAGTATTTATAGAGAGAGGGTGGAAACCCTAGCCGCCTCTTCAGTTATGGAAAGATTGAATCAAATCACAAAAAGATAGCAACGAATTAATTCTAATCCCACAAAGATAGGATCTGAATTAATTCAAATCCCACAAAGATAGGAACGAAATTAATTCAAATCCCACAAAGATAGGATCTGAATTAATCGCATTGATTCATCATTTCCATAACCGATTTATAATCTGCACAGTCAGCGTAGCCCTCCATACGGCAGCAGCAGCAGCCTGGCCGCATGGACCGCTTGGGCCGCATGGACCACATCAGCCGTATGAGCCGTATGGCCGCATGAGATGCATGGCCGCATGGACCGCATGAGCCGCATGGCCGCATGAGCCGTATGGCCGCATGAGCCGCATGAGCCGCATGGACCGCATGGACCGCATGGGCCGCATGGACCGCATATGAGCCGCATGCCGCATAAGACCGTATGGCCGCATATGAGCCGCATGATTGCTGACGTGCTAAGTGCAAAGTGCGCCAACAAAATGCCACATTACGCCTCATGAGCCCATGAGCCCGAGTCCGAGTCCGAGTCCGAGTCGAGTCGCTATGCCCCGTTGGGGCTTAGCTCCAAATGGAATTAATCCAAGAGAATGACAAAAGCATTAATGCTTAATCCTTGGAGCCTTATTCTTACCTCCTAGTAAAATCACCCACATGGTTCCCTCCTTAGGGTCACCACCCCATGTGCATCTCTCAACAACACAACCAAGTATATATGTTGAGATAACTCATGGTGCATTTCCGATGTGGGACTATAATTTTACAAGGCATGTTGAGAGCAAGCTCTCTCCATGTAAAGAAAGCACCAACATGGATGACCTTATGTCATAGTTTTTTCACCTCGTTGTGAAGAGGCATCCTGCCTTTTGCGTGTTAAGTTTATCAACATCATAGCTAATTACAGGATATTTGGAAAAGTTGTCTAATTTTCTTGAACAAAATTAAAAAGAATTGAAGCATAATCCAGGACCACTTTTTTGTAATAACTATAAATGGCATTCCTTAAACAAGGAGTATAAAAAAATCAACATTAGTAGTGAAGGAACTTGAACTGGAAGCTTCGGTTTCATAACAGCAAACATGATTGCTTAGTCTTCCGATCTATAACGTGGTAGAAAAAAAATTAAAGAAGGTTATTGTCGTCCCTCATATGATCAGTTATGGGAGTCAAAGAGGGAGAAGGCTTAGGCTGTCATAAACAATAATTGTCTTCAAATTACAAGATTAGAAATTGGACCTTGCAATTGACTTTATACCATACAAAAGAAACAGCTATGTTGTCCTATGTTAATGAGTCGAAAGGAATTGCTAAAATTATCTAACCACTTTTACTCCTATATGTGCTCATGCAGCGGCCAAGTTACTTAAGACTCATCATTGTTTTAAAAGTTGGATATAGTATTGTGTTATTCCCGAAACAGATCTTTTGATGGAAAATGGAAATCTCAAACTCTTAGTTCCAGAGAGATAAAAAATTCGTTCTCCTAACAGAGAGATGAATACTCGTTCTCAACCAAAGTTGATGTAACGGGAAGAATGATCGCTCTCAACCGAAGTTGATACAGCGATATGAAGAATCTCTATCAACCAGAGTTGATACAACGATATGAAGAATCGCTCTCGACTGGAGTTGATGCAACGATATGAAGAATCCCTCTCAACCGGAGTTGATACAACAATTTTGCTGGGGTGATGAAGATCACCATTGCTCAAAGCAAGATTCGTCCGACTGCAATCTGCTCCCAGGAATCAGTAAGTTCTAAAGAACTTCTGGAACGCTCGATGTCACCTCCTTTCACGAACTCGAAGAACTCCTTAGGACTTCAACGGCGGTGGCAATACTTCTTTTTTCGTCTCTTTATTTTTGGCGTAAGTCCTTAATGAAGACACGAAGAGAGCATTTATAGATAAGGGTCGAAACCCTAATCCTATTCCTGGCCATAACTGATTACGAAAAGATAGGAGGTGAATAATGGAAAGATTTGAATGAATTAAATTAAAATCCCATAAAGATCGGATTTGATCAATTAACTTAATCTTTCTATAATTGCTCAAATCTTCAAATCAGCCACATCATACGCCATCTATGCCCCATAGCCACTCAGCCCGTCAACCTTTGCGCGTAGTTGTGAAGCCTGCAGCAGCCCGCGGCACCTGCGCGCTCAGTACCCAGTACCTGTACATCGCAGCCCCGCAAAACCTGCGCGCTCAGTGCCCAGCACCTGTGCGTCGCAGCACCGTAGCACCTGCGCGCCCAGCGCCCCAGCACTGTTGGCACATTCCTAAATGGTCACACCCGATTTTGATAAATCAACAATGACTTAAGTCAATATACAAAATATACAAACTGCTGCTAACATTTTAGGTCAAGTGAAATCAATATCAAGAGTGTGTAGGAACGAATCGTAAAGCGTAATACTCTAGAGGGGGTGGTGAATAGAGTAGGCAACAGAAAAATAGCTAATTAAAAATGTTAGCAGCAAGATCACATATAATATCAAAGATATGTAAATAAAAAATAGAGAGAAGAGAGCAAACGCAAACACAAGAATGTATATTGGCTTCCCTCTTGTGAGGACTAGTCCAGTCGAAAGAACTCTAGCTTCCAGTTGAATCCACTATGGAAAATCATCACAAGTTTTCATCTGAACTTCTTGCAACTTCTATAATGCGAGCTTTGATCTGAAGTACTCGACCAACTTCAATTGTGAAGTGTCTTTCTTCAATCAAGCCTCTGATTGCAATCACTCTGATACTTCTAGACCGTACCGTACTGGCAAATCGACTAGAGGATTGTAACTGGCTTAGGATTTAAAAATAAATATCTCAGAATACTTTAGAAAAAGTAGTAGGCTTATTGAGAAGAGATATGAAAGTGAATTGGGGTGTTGAAATGATCGAAATCCTTCTCTATTTATTGTTTTTCCAAACGCAAAATTCTGGCAGAATTCGGACAGAACTCTATGAGAAAATCTCGGCAAGATCCGTTACTGCGGGAAGACCAAGTTCAAAATCGAACGTCCACTAACCGAACTCTGGCCGAACTCGGGCCAAATTCTGTTGGAGTTCTGTCAGGATTTTTGCAAATTGGTTTTGGGCTTTTTGAAAAGTCAACCAGTTAGGAAGTAGTTTGGGCTTTTGTAAGTGGGTCTGTTTTCAAAATAAAAGGATATTTTGAAAACGTTTCTTGGTTAGCCTATTTGCCAGTACGATGCAGTGTACATCGTATTCCTAGACTCAATAAATATAAAAAATACATTGATAAGGAAAGCCAAGAGCCCTTTGATGACACCTTTCTTCTATTATTTGTGTAGACTTGAAGACGCCTTTTTCCTTGACGGCAGTCGTCTAAAGATAAACAAATTTGGAAATCTGAATACCTTTCGGTGGCTTCGCCCCCGAACCCCCACGGGTGGTGCTGCCCCCTCGACCCCTCACTACACCAAAAAAGCCAATTTGATACATTTAGCATTTTGGATTTTGAAACGGTTTGCAAGTGTTTCGAGGTTTTGTAACTCATTTTATGCGTCCTAAAATGGTTAAATGTTCTAAAAATTATTTTTTTCTAAAATTTAACACAAATTATATTTTTTGAAGTGATTTAATTTGTTTTCAAATCCAACATGGAAATCGTTCCAAGCAAACCTTAACCCTAAATCTAATATTATTGCTACAGCCAAACCCCCCCCCCCATCTTGGGATTTTCTCGCCCTCTTCTTCCCGAGAGGCACCTCCACTTCTAATCTTCTTCTTTCCCTTCTCATACACCATACAACCATGCCTGAATCCTAATTTTCTCTCCCCTTCTTCTTCCTATTCTAGACAAACCATCTCGAGCCCCATCTCCATGAGCTCTAGCTCGGGCAAGCCCTTGCTCACCGGAGCCTCCACTTTCTTCCTCGCTATGAAAGATATATTCCAAGGCCAGTACGTGCTCTCGTTGACTGTGGCAAGAGCCACAACCTCCCCAACACGGGCCTGACCGTATCGTCCAGCACCCCAAAGCAGCGATGAGGCCTCCTCGAGCCCGGGCAACTGACCGGAGAGCACCTCTTCAGAAGATCCCCTTCCGTCGTCGTGACGTAGATCTCCCCTGCTCTCTACGACTTCTCCACGGTCCGAATCCATCACTCTAGCGCTACCCCACATCTCCAGCCCACTTCGCCATAAGCATTCCCTCACCTTCTCCGAAACAATACCCCTCGTCCATCCCTCTAGCGACCGAAAGGAATGTTTGGTTCGTCTGATCATTGATACCCCCAGAGTTCTGAAGCACATACTATACCATTTCTTGCATTTTTTGTTTGATTGCTTCGTCGATCATAGCACTCTCACCATCCTAGTCGCCCAGTTAAGATGATTCGTCACTTTTTACCATTGTTACAATTGTATTTTGCCTAAAACTTAAGTTTCCATCGCAATGTCCCGGAGGAAAAAATTCTACAAATTTCTATATTTTTTGGAAAGACCACCACAGTGCTTCGCCAACCCCCTTGTACTCCTCTCCGTCTATCGCCATCACCCTACTCTGCCCCCTCGCCAGCAATTGTGCCAATTGTGGCCAAAGCAGCCCCTTTGATCGACAGAAATAGGGACATTCCTTCTCTTGTTCTGGTGTACAAAATAAAGAACCTCCATGTTAAGGCCCGAGTTTACTAGCCCTCTGCTTTGATCCGTATTGTCTTCTTATCTGAATCATGTCATTGTTTATGCAACCTAGGTTATGTGGCAAGTTGTGCACAAATTGTCTGGTGCATACTTATGTTGCAATACTGAAGAAATCAGATACATCAAACCTATAGACAGTCTTTGCGAGTTTTATTATCTGGGTGCGACTGCATACTTCATGCACAGGTCATTCGGATCCTTTTCAACTACGTATTTTTTTTTCAACTATGTTTTTTTTAAACTTGATCATTATGCCCTATTAAAAATTAGAACTTGTTTAATTATGTTGCTTGTGGTTAATCTAAAAACTGGAATTAATGTTGTTGTGCAGGAGCAACAAATGGCTTTATTTGAAGCCAATGGATGTGGAAGCCAGCCTTGACATGGGCCCAAACCAGAAGCATGGTTCTCACTCATAAGGTGATTTTGCTTGACATTTCCCTCTCTCAATATTATCTTCTTTCCCTTTCTATGGTTATGATTGGACAAGGGAAATGGAAATTTTCTTAACATTTTTCTTTGAATCAAGGTTATACTAGAGAGTTTGAGAATGGCAAGCATCATTTCATTCATAGCTTGAAAGGCTATGACTGATGTCAGTCATTTAAATTGGTATGCATCAATTTTGGGCCATTCCTTACATATATCAAAGTATGTACCTCCTATCCACATGTCACTCAGCCACTTGCGGGCATAGTTATACCCACAACATGCATGATAAGTATTACTTATTTTCAAATATTTGAGGCTTTACTTTCCAGTTATTTTGTATTTTATATAAATAACATGCATTGAATTGCATAAAATTATTGCAGGTTACCTTATCCCAAAGGGGTGGAAGGTGATGCCTTTATTCAGGAACATACATCATAACACATGGCTTTCCTGATCCAAAGATGTTTGATCCTTCTAGATTCATGGTAGGTTCATGTTGTGTTCAGATGTCTTGTGTACTGTACCTTCCCTCGCATTAAACTCACCTTTCAGAAACAATTACATGCTTCCTGGCTGTTCAATATAGACAAATACAGGCTTCCGCAAAGCCTAATACTTCCTTGGTTGCAAGTTTATAAAATTTGCTTTACCAGGTGTAGTGCCAATATTCAAAACCTACAGTACATTCTATTTTTTACAACATTGTACTTTAGAAGCAAGAAGTATTATGTTAAAATTGAAGATATTGTGATCCGATAATGCTAGATCAATATGTGATTTCATGATGGAAATTAGCTTATTTTCTTTTCATGGTTGGAGTGATTATTAGGTGGATTATATTATGTATATATGATGGTTTTCATGTTATCATGAACTCACTATAGTCTCCCTTGTATATTTGTACAAACATCAAGGACCTGGAGGATCTAGATGTGAGAAAGCTGCATTTGGAAATATAGGCATGGATCAACTTCCAGCTGCCATATATGTGATACCTTTGTGACTTTCAGCTGGCATACTTATCATTTTTTAGATGATTGAAGATTTCAATGGGGATCCCGAGTCCATCAGATGCCTAAATGGATGCAACAACAAATACTGTTGACAATCCAACCTTTTCACAGTCTGAATTTGTAAGTTCGATCACCAGTCTAATGTTTATCAATTCGTTTTCAGAGTATACAAGTTGGTTATGTATTTCTGTGATAACTTGTTGGAGTTCTTCTTTCCATTTTAAAATTTCTCCACTATGAGAAACTTTTAGATGTAGATAGATTGAAATATGATTTCACGCATTGCTATATAGTTTGATATAATTCTCATGAAGAATGTTGATACCATAAATATAGTATTTATAACCCACTTGAAAAGGAATCTAAATATCGTATGATTCTTCCATTTACTGTTTTATTTTTGCCAATTCAATATTTTGCAAGAAGATCATATGAAACCTACCTATACTCGTCCTTTAACACTTTTACTATAGAATATATGTTCTTTTTGCCTGTTTGGTCATTGTTGACTAAATATATGCTGAATAAGATTATGTGCTGACTTTTGAAAATGGAAATGATGTAAGTTAAAAAAGTTCTATTTTTTATAGATGGCTGAAATTATATATTGTTAGATTTCCAAGTGGTACAAGAACGTTGCATATGAATCTGAAAAGGAAGGGATAACTATGAACCTATAAGAAATCGAAGAATTGCTTTATGATGATGGGGATTTTTTTTTTGCAAGAGGGAAATTTGTAATCATTCAAGAGATGTATATTCCTTCTATGTTACAAGAACAAAGTATAAGTGCCAGACCCTTGATAGTAACACAAGGCAAATATTGCCCGGTACTTTCTACAGCTACACCAAAATTGCAACAGTAATGTCTGAAGGAGAAGTACAATAAAGAAGACAGCTGAGAAGAGAGGAAAAGAATAAACTAATGGCCAACTTGCTTATCAATACTCGTATAAACTTCAACTCTATCAAAGGATTAAGCACCACGTAGAAACTAGCAAAAGCACCTTACCTCTTGCCTCTGACATATTCAGGCATGAAAGGATAAACTGAGCATCTAAGAACAAAATGTCAACATGAAAATAGCTTCAAATCCTTACTTCTTCTTATGCTTATTTCGTGCAACCCTCAAAATTCTTATACCAGACTTGTCACCTCCGCCACCGTCCACAGATAAGCTTCCACCCTGGGAGAACTTTGAATTCCCAGTTGCTTGAAATGAGGAAGGGTTTTGAGGTACAGAGGGATTCTGATGGCTACCAAACTGGAAGACTGATGGGCCACCTGGCTGAACAGTTGGAGAACCAAACGCAAACTTGGTGTTGCAGGTTGGTTGCCTGGCTGCCCAAATGCCAGAAAGAATGGCGCTTGGTTGGTAGTATCTGTCATATTGTCCTCAATATTCATCTGATCGTTTCCAGGAGATGCTGGCATTGCTGAACTGAATCCTATGGCTGGATTCGGTAATCCAAATGCAGGGTATGAAGAGGAAGTAGTTAATAATGCTGTGGAGCTTGCTGAAGAGACTGAGAACACTGAGCTTGACGATGATCTTAATATAAAATAGGGAACTTCCTAAACCTGGAGCAGACAGTCCAAAGGAATGTCCAGTAGATGCAAATGTATTAGAAATAGATGTGGAACTGACTGAACCCAGAGCAGATTGCCCAAATGAAAACCTGTAGACAGAGATGTACTGGAGACACAAGTGGAACCAAAAATAGATGATGTGGATACTTGAGAATTGGAACCAAACAGAGAAGAGGTAGCTGATGGCAGAAATGATGAAAATGATGGGGATGATGAAACAGAAATGGTGTATACGAGTAAATTGGAAGACTTGAAAAGGACATGATGCACTTGCTATTTGTTTATCTACAGGCTCTTTATTTTTGTCCAGTCCATTGCTCTTTTGCTTGCTTGTTTTCTAGTAATTACCCCAACTTGGATAATTCATGCATCTAACTCGATTACAATTTTGCATAAAGTGTGCTTGTTACAATTTATAACATACTGTCCAATAACGAATATCATTTGACCCTTATTGGCATTTCCCTAACATTCTCATTGACCTTTCATTTTTGTAGGTTCTCTAGGGTGTTGGCAATGGCATGACTTATCATTCTATAAATGTGAAGCACCCGCCTATTCTGGATAATTGAAGCTTTAGTTGTTGGTAAAAAGTTTAAGTGCCTGTAGTTGCAACCATCACATATAAATATGTTTCAGTCTTCCTTTTTCAAACTGTATCTTTTGTGCTTCCCTAACATGATTACACCATGATTTCAGAATTATGTATCTAATTTAATTTCCTTTATTGCATCCAACTATTTTACTTAATGTGGTTGCATTTTGTATCATCTATAAAACCTATGCATTATGCTGTTACAGTGCTATTGGTTCGCAATACGTGGACTCACAACTCACTTCTGGAACAAATCAAGCTCAGAGTGAAGTAATTGATGCACTATCTTTGGTTGGCTCAGCTTCAACATCAACCGCCAACCAGTGAACCAAGCCCATTGATGCATCTCATAGGGGATTCTACAATCGTGGTTGATGAGGACGCATAAACGAAGTCATGCAAGAATCTCTTCAAGAATAGAAGATTTTGTAAACAGATTACCTTAACTTTAAAGTCTTAGTCTAGATTATATATATATATATATATATATATATATATATATATATATATTACTTTACGTACTTTTGATGACATTTTTATAATAACATTTGGGATATATTATTAGTTAATTTTATTAAGTTGTACAGTTTTGGTTAATTTAATTAAGATTTTGGATGTTGATTTAGAAAATGTGTAAAAAATCGTGCACCACTTATTATGTGTTTAATGAGTCAGATATGTGATTCAAACTTAAATTTGGAATGCGGAATTGAAATTAAAAAAACATAGAAACTGAACGGAACGGAACGTTAATAAAGTGTTTCAAAATTGGCTACATGAACAAAGCAAAAGCATTGCAAATTATATTTAGGAATGGGTCTAAAACGTTTCAAAATGATATTTAGAAACATTCCAAAGATGTTCCAAATTTAATTTAGAAACACATTATATATGTTCCAAAATCTAATTTTAGGAACATGTAATAACTGTTCCAGACTAAATATAGGAACGCTTTATAACCGTTCCAAATATTGCAATGCCACTTTTAGGAACGATTATGGTATGTTCCTAAAAATATTAGGAACATATAAAAACGGTTCCTAAATACCTTTTTTGGTGTAGTGCATGTCCGCTGACCGGGCAGCGGTACCCCCGATACGAGTCCCCGAATAGGTCGTTGGACGGTTGAGAGAAATCTTCTTGTATAACATCGTCTTTGGCCTATTGCATGTCTTGGTTTGACAAAGCTTGATCATGTTTACTGCATGTCTAAGAACATGTTAGACGAACAAAACAATATGATACAAGTATAGCAATATGATATAGAATATTTAGGACAATGCTAAGTTTATGTAGCAACATGATAGTGATTACATGAATATTATTGATGTCCTTATGGTAAACTTAATTGATTAGCCATATTCAAAAACATAATATAATCATTGGGCTAACAGAGTGTACTACATCATCTGCAAGCATGTCAGTCATCATTTTGAAGCATTCATGTATTGGAATCTGTCTGAGTCATTTTATAATTTATTATGTATTTTTATCTTTATTGAGTGATATAAATTGTAAAATCAACTGGTATTGCTGGCTTAGGTTATCCATAATCGACCTATCCAAAAAGCCTGCCTATCCACTAAAATTTTTTATACCAAAAATATTACATATCCTATGCAAACAGAATTGGACCAAACATTCTTCTAAGTACTTGATGAACTTAGACATAACTTTGGCCGATTTCGGACCGAGTTCGTCAGTTCAAATTTAAATGTTTGTTGCCTCCAAATCTACATGCAAATTTCGTTTACGAAATCATTGCATTCGAACTCTGCCCAAACTGTGTCCGAGTTCAGTCCTCGAAAACACCTATAAATAGAAGAGAATTTCTCATTTCAAATCACTCATCAATTCATCTTCTCTTCTCTCTATCTTTATCCAATAGTGTTTTTATTGATCTAATGCTTTCTCACTCCACCTATACATCTCTTAGCCAAAGCCACTAACATCTATTTGATTCAGAGTCCTTGGTTGTCAGAGTTGTAAAGAGGTCATTCATGTTCAGAACACATTTCTGTTTTCGGAGCCAGTCGTGCGCTCGTTGCCAAGCACGGTGTTGTAAAGTCGGTCGTGCACTTGTCACCAAGCATGGTGTTTTAAAGAGACTGCAAGCTCTTAATTAGCTTGTGAATAGTAGATTAACAATAGGCAAGAGTACCTGCGACTGGATTAGTCCTCCAGGAGGAAAACCAGTATATATATCGCGGTGTCCACTGAGTTTGATTCTCTGATCTCTTCATTTATTTACTATCTCTTTATTCACTGCCATAGTTATCTGCTTTTAATTTTTAATTGGTGATTATTTTCTGCTGCACTTGCACTCACTCTATTCACCCCCTCTCTAGAGGTGTTCAACGGTCCTACAGTTGGTATCGAAGCAGGTTATATTCTAGTATAACAACCTCAAAGAGTATATATGGCAGCCGTAAAACCAATATTCAACGGTGAAGGGCAATCCACAAATAGACCCCCACTATTTGATAGAACAAACTATACTTACTGGAAAACATGAATGACATTCTTCTTAAAGTCTCTTGACTTTGATCTTTGGTCTGTAGTTATACGGTTATAAAAAACTGACACCTACAGTAGTTGATGGCATACTTACAGACAAGCCTCATGATAAACATACAGAGACAGGAAAAATAAAGGCTAGTTTAGATGCATATGCCATCAACGCACTGTTCTGTGCAATTGACAAGGCGGAGTTCAATCGAGTTTCAACCTGTAAGACGTCTTATGAGATTTGGAAACTTCTTGAGGTAACTCATGAAGGTTCTTCCCAAGTGAAGGAATCCAAAATCAGCAGACTAACAAGGAATATGAATCTTTCAAAATAAAACCCGGCGAGTTAATTACACAGATGTTCACTCGTTTCCTTGATATTACTAATCCTTTGCAATCTCTTGGTAAGAATTACAGTAATCATGAGAAGATCAGAAAAGTGCTACGGGCTCTAACCAAAAACTGGAACCCAAAAGCAACAACAATTGTTGGAGGAAACGATCCCACCACCATTACTATAGAAACACTTATGGGCAAGCTAATGACCCATGAACTGGATCTACAAGAGTTTGAAGAAGCTACTCCAAAAGAGAAATCAATCGCCTTCAAAGCTCAAGCCAGAAGATCAATATGCAAAGATTTTGATAAAGAATCATCCAGTGGTGATGAACAAGCCCTGCTAGTGAAGAACTTCAAAAAATTCTTAAAGTTTGAAAAATCAAACAGAAAGAAGAAAGATGGCCATGAAAGCAATAAAAAAGAAATAATCTACTTTGGATGCAAGAAGTCAAGGCATATGAAGAAGGACTGCCCAACTCCAAAGAAAAGCAGTCCATATGATAAATCAAGATCAAGCCAAAGAACAACAACTAGTCAAAAGTATGCAAATACAAGTATCTGGCATGAAAGTGATGTAACATCCATTTTTCTAAATGAGGGTAATTTTGAAAATTTATAATTTTAATCTTTTAATAATGATATTTAAATCATGATATGATTTTTGGTGATTTTAAATCATTTTTAAAACTAATTAAAACTATGACTTGTGATTTTGATGTGCTGCTAGTGAAACCCTAGAGACTACTTGATCTAGAGCCTAACCATGTGATTAGGATGTGTTAATTATCATTTTCGGCCTAGGGGTATTTTGGTTATTTTGGTTTCTTGGAATTATTTGTCTCTTATTGATTGATGGTTGTTATTTTTGACTTTTGCTAATTGTGACTTTAGAGACTAGCCTAGAGTTCGACATTGACTTTGGTGACTTAGTTAGCATGGTATGAGACCCAAATCTAACTTAAGTTGGTCTTAGTTGACTTGAGTGTGACTAGGGTTCACGAGAGGATTGAGAGAGTTTAGTAAATTGGACTTTTGGTTAAGGAGTTGAACTAGCTAGTTAATAATCTTGGCCCAAAGCCCACCTTGAGAGACCCTAACCCTAGCCCTTAATTATGACAGCCACAACAGCCCAAATTAAACCTAATTTTAGCCTATAAGGTCTCTCTTCATAACCACTTGCCTCTTTTAGAACACCCATTATAGGAAACCATAATTTCTTTCCAAAATTGTCAAATCTTCCCATTCCTCCACCAAATTGAACCTAATCTTTTGCATTTATTCCAAATCTGGAGTAGAAGAAGAAGGAGGCTTGCTTGCAAGGAGGGGAGCTCATTGGGATATTGCTTGAGGAAGGACACTTCACTATTTGTGGCTTTTTCTTGGAGATTTGCTCTCTATAGGTAATCCCTACAAATAACCATAAAATCTTGATTTCTTTCCATAGATGCATCCATCTAGGTATCCCCTAGCTGTGGGTGAAGTTTGGTAGGAATTAGAATTAGTTTGGTGTACGTATCGGACACGTATCAGTGTAGGCTTTTAGGTGTTTGATGAAATGCCTCAATGGCAATTTTATTGCTGTTTTTGAATTCTTTTTGAACTGGTTTGTAGAGCTTCATGTGCTCTTTGGCTTCTTATACGACTAAGATGAATATCGAGTCGTGTTTGTGTCCAAATTGGATACGAGCATGCTTGCACAGAGGTATACGCCATGTATACGCCCTACTGCTCGAGGGGGTTTCCTCCATGTATATGGCACGTGGACACGTGCCACTTGGCACAGAGGTAGGGGCAACCTCTGATGACACCCCCTTGAGTTTCATGTGACCTCGTGTCGTATCGAGGGAGTTCTCGTACGTGCACTGGGTTCGCACAACACTGTTGCGTGCAAAAACTTCCTATGATACGCATCTCGTATAGAGACACGACACGATGTGGACACAAAACCAAGTGTCGATCGTGTAGCCCTATGCCTGGGCTATACGTGGGTGTGAGCACATGGCATGGGGTGGCCTGTGTCGTGTCCATGAGGACACGAACCCACTGCACGAGACTGTCTGCGTACGAGTTCACTGTGTATGTTTTGTTATTATTTTACACTTCGTGTCCACTGTTTTTGGACACGAATCAACCCCCTAGATACGTAATCACATGAATTTCATATTGGCACAAATTAATTTAATATTTCGTTGAGTTTTCATATGTTAAATTGGGTTTTAGGCATTCGAATTTTGGGCTGTACAGTGAGTTCTTGATACTCGACTGATATTGTCCATTTTGAAATGTTCTTCGAATTTGTATTTTGATGTTTAATCCCAGATTCACATTGGGTTGCATTCTCATCATTTGGGTTGATTGGTTTATGATTCATGATTTGGGCTCGGGAACCTTGCTTCACTGTTTATGTTCTGTTCTTATCTTTACATCTGTAAAACCAGTTGATGTCTATGGACATTCACATATGGGCATGTGAATGTATTGTGACTCCACAACATATTTACTACCATTTATTCAGTTCAAAACTTCGAATAGAGTGGTGCATCTGTCCCTCTTTTGATGTCCAGCTCCCATTACCTATTTACTGATACACTAACGTATCAAGTCATACCCCCTTCTTTAATTCTGTGCAGTCTGCCATTTGGACCTTGTCCTTTGCATATATACACCTTGTTTCACTTTACTCTGACACTTGATATAACTTCAGTTGACACTCTATGCTCTGTGACACATTTTGGACACTACACATTCTATGATTGGCTGCACATTGCTCTGATACATACAGACACAGGCAGTTGACACGTGAATTTCATATTTTCACTTACCTGAGCACTCACTTTGCTCTGCAACACCTTACAATGAGATGCTACACTCCATAACATGCCTGTACACACATCTTAACCAACTTCTATTTCCATTACATTACCTGCACTTCACTTGCATCTGCGCTTCACTCTGCCACATTGCTCTGTGACACCATATGCACTTTTGTTTTCCTTGACACTTGACACCTCTTTGACACTTCATTGACACACATATTTGACACTTGCACATGATTCACATTCACTCGACACTCATAGCTCACTGCTTTCACTCATGACACATAGCTGCACACACATGTCTGAACACCTTGGTTTGACACTTGACACATGCACCTTTAGCTTACTGCTACTTAGACATGTCCTACATAACCAAATCATTAACCAAATCATTTCACTACACATAGAGCCTTGTACATACTTTATTGTATTCACACACTGCCTATACTTCCTTACATATCTATTGCAATCACATTCAGGGAATACTGCATTCCCGTTATCCTGCATCGCAAATACATTCATTACATTACCCTGCAATGCATTCCCTAAATTAGGCATATCACTTCACTCTTCCTCACTTTCCACTCATTGCATAATTCACCTCACACACATCACTCTCTTGTCTACACACACACACACACACACACACACATACACACACACGCCGACACTTTACAAAAACCTGAGAACACACATAAAACTGCTACATGTATCTGTGTATGATACATGTCCTGCATCTTTAGCCACTGCATTCAGTGGAATGCCCTGCACTCATTTCATCCTTACTACACTAATCCCCTGCACCTACACATTTGTCCTGTCCCATTTCCTATAGGTATAGCCTTGTGTTTATATGATATATATATATGTAGTAGTTAAGTTCCTACGTAATGTGTATACCCATAGTAAATATTTATGAGTATTGGTGGTTTAATTTTGTGTTGAGTATAGTGTCATAAATGGCACATGAAGTTAGCAGTGGTAGGAGTTGGATAAATCCCTCTAGTAAAACTATAGGATATGGCATGTATATATATATAGTTTAAGTTTAAAATTGAATGTGATTTTAATACCACTTGAACCTAACATATATATATATATATATATATATATATATATATATATATATATATATTTATATATATATATATATATATATATATATATATATATATATAGTTTAAGATTGGTCAAACCATAGAATTGATTATGATTTTCTAATTACCTAACCTAGTTGACCTAGTTTGACTAGTGTAGTTGACTAGAGTTGACCAATGGTGGACTTTAGTCTAGAATGACTTGTTAGACTATGTTTAGACCTAGAATAGCTTGGTTGACCTAGTTTGACTTTATAAGTTGACCAGAGTTGACCAAGAGTTAACTTTAGCCTAGATGACCTAGAAATCATATAGATTGCATTGTAATATTCAATATTACCATTTTGGACATGTTGTGACCTGTGTTGCTCTAAATAGGACTCATCTACTCTGTCTGGACATCTACACTTACCAGATACTCCGAATATCAGGCGAGTACATTCTCTGATCATTTTATACTTGCTAGAATTTATATTCTTGCTCTAGATTACTTTACTTGATGCTGTCACATTGTTAACACGGATTAGTACTATATGGATCTTTACATTGAGATGTTATCCCCCTCGGGAGCATCAGATACATCATGTCATGTGTGTTTCACTTTCATCATATACTCTTGTGCTTTCATTATTCATGTACACTCTTGTAATTCATGTACTCTCATGCTCGCAGAGCCCTCATGTATACCTTCATGTGCACCCATTTATGGGCCCCCATGTGAAATATTGTATAATAACATAACTTGTCTGGATCCTTGTATATTGATTGGGGTACGGAGGAATAGAAGCAGTTATGTGAACAATCCCAATGGTCATTATATAAACTCTTATTGTAACCATGTGCAAATTCAAGCTGTTCATATGTCTATCTTATACGCTACATCACTAGTCACTGATAGTTCTCTACTTATAGTAGCTATTTACATTACAGTTCTCTATTTTACTACATATACTTTCTTTCAGCGTTTCATGTATTTTACTATATTGCATGCTTTATATTTCTGTCTTGATATGAACTGTTGAGATTATGTGCTCGTTCATGTCCTGACTGGACCTATTGAAAATATTACAGAGGATGACGAGACCTTTGCCCTACCTATTATGGAGCTGCCATAGATGACACCTGCGACTTGGACCTTTAGCAGGATCCATCAACAGTAGAGGATGTCACCCCTATAGTTTAGGCTAGTTAGCTTAGACTTCTATCTTATTTTGATGTCTTGTCTCATTTGGATACTTTTATGTTATATTTGGGATCTTGTGTTATTCTGGATTTTGTGGAGATGTCATCTTAGACACTTAGACTTCTTCTCTTGTTGTATTTTATTTGGTGATTTTCATTATCTATCTATCTTATCGTACTTTTTATCTTAGTTGTACTTGAGTTGTACATTTCTGTATTGTCCTCCATTCGGAGCGTATATACTGTACATGTACCTTATATTTATTAGATGTATGTGACCCAGGATAGCGTTCTACTACCGATACTGCGTCGTAGGCTGGGTGTACCCACTTCTCGTGCCCCTACTATGGGTATGGATCATGACAAGTGATGCTAGTGAATCAGAGAAAGAAGACAGACCCTGCGGTACTACAAATGTCTGTCTTATGGCTTTTGATAAGGTATCCTCAAATCCTTTGTTTGATGATTTTACTTTCGATGAGTTAGAAAATTCCTTCAGCGAACTACTTGAAGAACATGAAAATGTACTTGACAAGTATAAGCAACCTCAAAAAGAGGTTAAGACATGCACAATCGAAGTAGCTAGACTGTCAAGTCTCATTGAAGACATTAAAGAGACATCTACTACCAGTACACGGAAGAGATAGGCAAGCTTAAAGTAGACTATCATGAGGCTATCCTTATAATTGAAAAAAAAGAAAGAGACTATGTCAAGATACAAGAGTTATATGACATAGAGAAGAAGAAGCACTTAGTCACAGAGCAAAGACTCATTGATATGACCGCTAAATATGAAGAGTCTTATGCGATTTCTAAAAAGTTAGAAATCAAGTTAGACAAACAGGCTATACCAGTGACACAGCCTAAATTTAGTCCTAATGCTAAGCATACACCTAAGAGGACTAAAACACGGAAAACACGCAAGAAACACGAATATCACCATGCTTTCACATATAGGTTTTCAAAGAAACCACATATGCATGTCAAAACAAAATCAACTAACACATTTTCAAAACTTACTTGCACGTACTGTGGTACTCATGGGCACATACCATAATATTGTCTAGCAAGAAAGATTGTTGACAAACACACACTAATTTGGAGACCTAAGACTAATCAATACGGACCCTTCAGTAAATGGGTACCAAAGGATTCATCTACTTGTTTTGTAGGTGGACCCTCAACCCTCTCATGCTAAAGGCAAGTGGATCCTTGATAGCGGTTGTTCGCGGCACATGACTGGTGATGCATCTTTGTTCGTCACGCTATCGATGAAGAAAGAAGAATACGTCTCCTTCGGAAACAACCTGAGAGGTGATATCATTGGAAATGGCATTGTATGTATATCTCCTTATCCTGTAATAAAAGATGTTTGTCTAGTTACAGAATTGAACATAACCTACTGAGCATAAGTCACTTGGCAGATATTAATGGTTATGGCATCAATTTTGTTAAAGACAAATATACAATATATGATATATCATCTGGTAATCCCGTATACGAAGGGATTAGAGAAGACAATAATTATGTTTTCTTTCTAGAGAGTACTAATAATGTAGGAAGATGCCTAGTCGCAAACTTAGATAAAAGTTGGCTGCGGCATATGAGCCTAGGACATGCTAATATGGACACTATCTCATGGCTAAGCACTAAAAAGTTGGTAAAAGGGCTCCCTGAGATATCATTCAAGAGAGATATGATATGTGTAGACTGTGAAAAGAACAAAGCATATAGATCTACATTTAAATCCATAAATGCTGTAAGCACTTCTAGACCTTTCCAGTTGATACATAAGTATTTATTTGGTCCTAATAGAGTCGCTAGTCTTGGCAGTAAGCTCTACGCCTTTGTTATTGTTGATGATTTCTCTCGTTTTACTTGGGTTTACTTTTTATCAAACAAAAGTAATATACAATTTTTAAATTTCAGATATTATGTAAAAAGGTACAAAACAAAAAAGGCTTCATGATTACTCGTATCCGAAGAGATCATGGTAGCGAATTCGTAAATACTGATTTTAAAAAGTTTTTTCATGATAGTGGATATTACTACGAGTTTTTCTATCCTAGAACTCCTCAACAGAATGATGTTGTGGAGCGGAAGAACCGTACTCTAAGTGAGATGGCTAGAGTCATGCTGAATCAGCATAATCTTCCTTAAATATTTTTGGACAGAAGTTGTTAGTATGGCCTGTCATGTTTTAAATAGGGTGTTAATTCGACCTATATCGAAGAAAACACCTTATGAACTGTGGTTTGGAAGGATTCTAAATATTTCTTATTTTAAAGCTTTTGGATGTCGCTGTTTTATCCTGAACACCAAGGACAACTTAGGAAAGTTCGACTCTAAAGCAGATGAAGGGATATTTCTCGGCTATGCTGCTAAGAGTAAGGGATATAGAATTTTTAATAAAAGATCTATGATTGTTGAAGAATCAATTAACATTACTTTTGATGAGCTCAACAGTCATAGATATAGTGACAGTGATGATGTGAATGTACAAGCCAGAATAGATAAAAGTCCTGTGGAAGATCTGACTCAAAGATTTGAATCATTGAAGTTCTTGCCAGATCATCTAGAGTCGCTCATTATAGGTGATATAACAAAAGGTGTAAGTACACGCTTTTCATATAGAGATACTGAAATAGCAGCTAATGTAGCCTTTATTTCACAAGTAGAACCTAAGAATGTAGAAGATTCTTTTAATAATGATTTTTTGATTGATACCATGCAAGAGAAACTTAGTCAATTTAAGAGAAACCAAGTTTGGGAACTCGTTCCTAAACCTATTGGTCAATCGATAATTGGTAATAAATGGTTGTCTTGAAATAAATTAAGGAAAGATGGACAAGTTCTACACAACAAAACACGTCTAGTGGCACAAGATTATAATTAAGAAGAAGGTATTGATTATGACGAGACATATGCTCCTGTTGCTAGACTAGAAGCTATCCGCATATTTTGTGCATATACATCTTTTAATGATTTTAAATTATTTCAAATGGACGTGAAAAGTGCATTTTTAAACGAATTTTTGAAAGAAGAAGTTTGTGAAACAACCCCCTGGTTTTGAAGATTTTTAAAAACCCGATCACGTCTTCAAACTTAAGAAATCACTCTGCGGACTCAAACATGCACCTCTTGCTTGGTATGAACGCCTAAGTGCCTTCTTACTTGAAAATGATTTTTCAAAAGGAAGAGTTGATACTACGTTATTTATCAAGTCTTTAGATGATGATATTCTTCTTGTGCAAATATATGTTGATGACATCATATTTGGATCTACCAATGAAAAACTTTGTCTAGAGTTTGCTAAGTGTATGTAGAGTGAATTTGAGATAAGTATGATGGAAGAGCTAAACTTCTTCCTAGGACTTCAGATCAAACAATACTCAAAAGGAACATTCATCAATCAAGCTAAATATACAAAGTACAAACTAAAAATGTACAACTTCGACAATGTAAAGCCAATCGGAACTCCAATGGCTACATCAACAAAGTTTGATACTGATGAAAGTGGTAAATCTATCGACCAGCGTAAGTATCGAGGTATGATTAGTAGTTTATTATATTTAATGCTAGTCGTCCTGATATTATGTTTAGTGTCTGCATTTGTGCACAATATCAGGCAAATCCTAAGGAATCACACTTACGTGCCGTTAAGCGTATCTTCCGATGCCTTAAGGGAACTTCAATAGTCGGCTTATGGTATCCTAAAACCAAATCCTTTAACCTGATAGGTTACTCGGATGCAAAATTTGCAGGATGCAAAGTAGACAGTAAAATTACCAGCGGTACGTGTCATTTCCTAGAAAAAGTCTTAGTCTCATGGTTTAGCAAGAAACTAAATTCGGTAGCACTATCAACTACTGAGGCTGAGTATATCGCCGCAAGACGTTGTTGTGCTCAAATTTTATGGCTAAAGCAAACCTTAGAAGAATACAATCTGTACTACACTAAGATTCCTATTTATTATGACAACACTAGCACTAGTAACCTAACTAAGAATCCCGTATGTCACTCACGCACAAAGCACATAGAGATTCGTCATAACTTTTTACGTGATCACCAACAATACGGGGATATTTGCTTAGAATTGTTGACACAGATCATCAACTAGCAGATATTTTCAAAAAACCATTGGCTGAAGACTGCTTTAACAATCTGCGACGAGAGCTCGACATACTTGAATTTTCAGATTCATAATGTATTATTATTAGTAAATCAATTTATAACACCAAACTTTGACCTTTATTAATCAACGATTATTTTAGGTACAAGCTGAAAGGGTCCTTCTATCATACAGGCATAAATAGCCTGAAGTGACACGGTGTACTAGTCTTCGGACTATCGTTAGCTGGGATCTGGCCTCTACAACTAACCCAAAGTAATAAATATTATTAAATGAAGAAGTGTGAAGGTTATACATTAAAATTGATCAATTATACAACATTAATGACATTGGAAATACAAGTAGCCGAACTCAGACCGAACTCAGGCTGAGTTCGGATGGAGCCGGTGCGAATTTCCAGAACACCAGAAGCCGGCCCTAGCCTATATTTACTTCGTTTTTACCTCCTCCTTTCACCATCTCACAAATCGAGAGCCTCCTCAAAGAAAATTTTTACTACTTCCTAGTCTTCCTTCTCCCTACTTTACGGATCTTTGAAGCTCGAAAGCAGTCTCCTTCCTTCTCTCTTAATCTTATAGAGGTATCCTCTCTCCTTTTCAATTCTATTCCTATGGCACCCAAACTTCACTAAAAATGGAAGAAATTAGCTTCCAAGAGTGGTTCTCGTGCTAGATCCTCCTCCGTTGAGTATGAACCAGTTAGCATATTTAGTTCCGCTTGTCCTACCGATGATGATGACTATGATTCTGGACTTTTCCCATATGCAAACTTTTCTATTGCCTGGTTTGACAACTTTTTTATAGAGATATTTGTCCCGGTCGTTATGTCAACATCACTATATTCCCTGAGTATGTCACTTAATTTGAAAATCTATCTCTTCATGATGTTTTCGAGACTGCCGATAATATATATGATAATGCCATTAGCATGTTTTACTGTAACTTACAAGTTTTAGAGAGCGGTATTTATTCATGTGTTGGATGTAGAGAAATTGAAGTCAACTCTACAGATGTCAGTAAATTTTTTCACATGCCTGACGTAGGTGAAGCCCTAGTTGGCATCAATCCTGTCCAATTTCCTGAGGGCATTACTCTTGATTCTTTTAAGGTCACCACGTGTCATCCTCGTCCTGTTCTTAAAAATGCCAGGGTGTACTTACGGTACCTTAATGAAAATTTTTATGAGTTACATCGTTTCGTGTTCTCTGCTTTGCTTCCCAAGACAGGATCTTCAGACGAGGTCATATTTTTTGAGATGTCTGCTATGTATCATCTACACTTTGGTATCACTTTCTCTGTCCCTAAGACTTTCATTGCTTGGATAATTAGCTGTAGGAGGATGGGGCGCAACCTATTGTACCCCATGCACTTGGCTAAGATCTTTAGATGTCTTAGAGTTTGTCACGACCCGTACCCAGTGTAAGGGCATGAGACGTGGGTACGTCCAGCCTACGCCGTAGTATCGGCGGTAGAACGCTGTTCTAGGTCCAACATTTATCACAATCTAGAATATGCTCCAATTAAAGAATGATATATATATATGGTACAACTCAATCACAATAACTAGGATGGAATAGAAGAAAGATAATATCAACAAAGAGTCACAACATAAAGAAAAATCCCGGTGTAAACCACACCATAATAAATATCTCAATACAACACAGTGTCTCATAACTATGTAATAATATAAGTCCAATCTAAACTCATGGCAAGTCCTCAGCGACTACTGGATCCTACTGAGGGTCCAAGTCACATGTGTCAACTAGGCCTCCTCCATAGTAAGTATTGCAGCAATCCTCATCATCTGTAATTTTTTTAACTGTTCCAGTCAGGACAGGAACAAATACATATCTCTCACGCAGTTCATAACATAAAAGGAAATGTAAAACAAGCTATAGAATAATATACATGAACTGCTGATAAAGAAATAGTAGAGAGACTGTAAAAAGAAGAACATGATATAGTGAAAATAGATATACATGATATAGATAAGAAAACTGAACTAACTACGTGATTCAAAGCACATGTTTGGTTATGTAAACATGCTTAGGTTATACATGACTTAAATCTAGTTTAGAGTTATACACGAAATGGTGTAGATCACATAACCAAATAAATACTCCCTCTGCCCCAATCAGTACACAAGGATCTGTCCAGGTTATGTTATTACAAATAAAAGTAGTGCGTCACATGGATAGCTAGTCCACATGCACACTAGGTTATACATGAAGGCTCACATGATCATGAGTGTACATGAATGTCACATGAGTATAAATGAATAAATACGAATGCAATGAGTAGACGATGCACATGATATAGTACATGAGCACAATATACCCGATGTATCCGAGGGGATAACATCGCATGAAGAGATCCATATAGTACTAATCCGTAATAACATCATGACAGCAACAAGTAAACTAATCTATAACAAGTAAATATGTCTAAACAAGAATGAAATGGTCAGAGAATGTACTCGCCTGACAATCCGAGCTCCTGATGAAGATGTGTAACTGAACTGGAGTGAGGTAAACCTATTTGAAGTAACCACAAGTCACAACATGGTCTAATATATCATAAGAAATGCCTACAATATAATTCTACATGATTCTAGGTCCTTCTAGGTCAAAGTCAACCATTGGTCAACTCTGGTCAAACCTGGTCAAATCTGGTCAAAGCTGGTCAACTGAAGGTCAACTAGTGCATTTACTAATTTTTAGGTCACACAAGTTTTCAAGTCATTCGGAGTTCGTTTGAGTCGATATGGATCAAGTTTGACCTAAAGTTGACTTTTGTCAACTTGGTCAACTTGTCGGTCAACTCGACTAAACTAAGCTCATTGGGTCGATTCTAATCTGTCCCAATACCCTATGGTTACATTCATAATCAATCCACATACATATAGGTATATTCACATTCATTAAGGTAATATATATATATATATATTTATATATATATATTAAAAAAAAAAAATATATATATATATATATATATATATATATATATATATATATTACCTTAATGAATGTGAATATACCTATATGTATATATATATATATATATATATATATATATATATATACATATAGGTATATTCATATTCATTAAGGTAATATATATATATATTTTTTATTTTTTTATTTTTTTTTCAAACTCCCATTTTATTCATGCACTAGGCGAATCAAAAAAACCAAGACAGATTACACAAAACCCATTCTCCACTTAGTGATTGCACCTAACAGTAGCTTTATCAATTTGTCTGAGAACTTCCTTGACTAGCATATTACTAGGGAATTGCTTCTCTTCGTATCGCCACTTATTGCGATTCTTCCATAGCACCCAGATAGTTGCCCCTACTACAATCTGTCTTCTCTGTAAATCTTTTCCCCGCCACCACTTGCGCATTCTCATTTGCAGTGTAGGACTCCTGCCCTTGATATTAAAAGTCTGCTGCAGATTAGACCATACGTCCATGGCTAACTCCCCAGAACTAAGAATATGATCAATAGTCTCCACTGAACTATTACAGCAACAGTGACACTTCGACGCCAAACTAAATCCAATGCGCACGATGTTATCATCTGTAGGAAGTTTTTGATACAGCACCCTCCATAATAGAATCGACCATTTGAATGGTAAACACGTACCCCAAATATGGACAAAGGATGGCTGCAAAGGCCACCGTGTTCGAGACACATCCCATGCCGAAGCGAGTGTGAACCTGCCCGTACTTCTTCTCCAATGGATCCCTGTTCCGTCTTGTAGTATGAACTGCTCAGACATCTCACGGCCTGCCAGCATCCTCTTCCAGACATGAGAGGCGTTCGACGTGATCATAACCTCAGAAAGATTAGCCTGGGAACAATATTTGGACATAAAGAACTTAACCCAAAGGTTGTCCTGAGTTCTAAATTTCCACCACAACTTAATAGTGAAGGCCTTCATAATATCCTCTAATCTTTTGATACCAAGACCCCCTTCTGTTTGGTTCGAGCCACCGCCTCCCAACCTAGCCACTTTTTCTTGGGTGCTCCCTTGATAGATCCCCAAAAGAACGAGCTTAACATTGCCTCCAGTCGTCACAGGACAGAGAGGGGAGGGTCACACGCTGCCAACGTGTATACAGGAATTGATGTAAGGACAGACTTAAGGAGAACGAGCTTACCCCCTGGTGACAAAATTTTATTATGCCAACCATGAACACGAGCCCGCACCCGACCGAGTAGCTCGTCATACATCGCAGAATTCCTTCGACCAGCAGCCATAGGGCAACCGAGATACGAGAAAGGAGGAGAACAAATAGCAAATCCCGTTCTATCACCCAATTCCGAAATCCGATCAGGGTGCACCTTCTCTGATACATATAATGTGGTCTTAGCTACATTTAGCTTTTGACCAGAAGCTTCCCCGTATCTTCGAAGCGTTTCTTGGACAATAGAGATGGATCTATAATCGCCTGCTAAGAACAGTAAGACATCATCAGCGTATGATAAATGTGTAATAGGTACGCACCCCCTCGGAGAGATGAAGGAAGTAAACCCAACATTGTCCGGCAGAGTGTTCAAGTTACGAGACAGCGCCTCAGCTGCAAGGATGAACAGCGCATGAGATAAGGGGTCGCCCTGTCGAACACCTCTGAATGATTGGAAGTATCCTGATGATTCCCCATTGATAAGGGGGGAGAACCAAACATTGTTCTGAAGTCGAAGGACCATGTCCACCCATTTGTTGTGAAACCCAAATCTCCGAAGCACTTTAAGAAGAAATCTCCAATCAACTCTGTCGTACGCCTTCATCATATCGAGCTTAATAGCTACATTACCACCCCAGTGCTTCTTATTCAGCTTAGCCACGATCTCTTGAGCAAGAATTATATTATCAATGATCTCCCTACCCTGTACAAAACCGCTTTGTTCAGGGGAGATCAGTTTAGGCAGCAGGGGGGCCAGCCTAATGGCCAGTGTCTTCGAGATAATTTTGTTAAGAACAGAACATAAACTTATCTGGCGATACTCTGAGAGATATTTCGGCTGCTTTACTTTGGGGATCAGAACCAGAGAAGTGTTCGTTATTGCTCGTGGGAGAGAAAAAACCGTCGAAGAACATGCCCACCGCCTCTGTAACATCATCCCCAATGATATCCCAAGTAGACAAGAAGAACTTAACCGAGAACCCATCGGGTCCCGATGCACTATTAGCATCCAAGGATTTGATTGTAGCAAGGAGCTCAAGCTTGTCCGGGAGCGCAATGAGAGACTTGTTCTCATGGTCCTCAACCAGAGCAGGGATCACAGAAAGAAATTGATCATCATCTATAATTTCGCCTCTTTGGTAAAGCTCCGAAAAGAAGTCAGTTGCATGAGCTTGAATCTGAGCTTTATCAGTCAGGACAACGTCTTCTGGGGTAGTGACCGAGTGGATGCGAAGAACTTTCTTTTTATAGTTGACACATTCATGAAAATAAGCTGAATTTTTATCCCCTTCCAAGTCCCATTTCAAACGAGACTTTTGTCTCCAGTACTCCTCCTCGACGCCAATTTTTTGCTTGAGTATTGCTGTAGCGTAAGATAAGGCTGCTCTATTCTCCCCCGAATCATCAGCCTTATAGATGAGCTCGGCAGCAAGAACCTTATCCTCCGCCTCCTTCACGGCTTGGAATAAATCCCCATAGGTCGCGCGACTCCACTTGGATAGAGCCGTTCGACACGCGTCCAATCTCCACGCCACTCTCGTGAGGCCATGGCGGTGGTCCACAGATTGCCACGCGTCCTTAATCACATGCAGAAAGTCTTCATGTTTCGTCCAGAAATCTAAAAAGCGGAATGGCCTACGTACCCCTTGCTGTTGTGCCAATAGCTTCACCAAAATTGGCGCGTGATCCGATTCGGATCTATTGAGGTGTTCTTCAACCGAGCAAGGAGCTAAATTATGCCAGGAGCTATCCAATAGAACTCGATCTAAACGCGAAGCACGTCGATCCGACTTATCCGATTTCACCCAGGTAAAAGCACTCCCTGTGAACGGAAGCTCCGAAACGCCCGCTGATAGCTGAAAGTTGGCAAATTCCTGCATGGATAGAGTTTCTGCCCTTCTGCCCCCTACTTTCTCCTCATGTCGAAGTACTGCGTTGAAGTCACCCCTAACAATCCACGGCAACCTTTGGGACCCTTGAAGATGTAGCAATCTGTCCCACAACAGCCTCCTTCCCTCCTTCTTATTGTCCCCATGCACAACAGAGACCAGCGTCTCAACTGGCAAAATTGCGTCATACAGCCGAAACGAGATCGCTTGCTCGAACTCGTCCACCACCACAATGTCACTATTAGAGTTAGCCATCACCCAGATATTACCCTTCGTATTAGCAATAGCATGGGAGAATCCCAACTTTAGCCGAAAACGAAGTAACTGCTCCCTATCCACTTTAGGTTCGATGAGAGCAAGGAAACTAATTTTATGCAGCCTTATAAGAATCTTAAGACGTTTAAGAGTCGTCGAGTTCGCCACTCCTCTCACATTCCATATCTAGAAATTATACATTAAAGGTTTGAGAAGTACCAGCTTGTGCTTTGCTTGTAGCCGAGCGCGTGACGCGATCTGTTGGCTCCACCAATTTTGGCCCCTTCTTCCGTTTCTGATTGATGTCTGCTGCAAGAACACTCTCGTGCTGCGTAGGCTGTGTAGGAATGGTTTGATCACTTGTCCGGTGTCTGCAACTTCATCATGAACAGCCAGTTCACCACCCCCTACAATTTGGTCATCCCCAGACCGCTCTAATAATTCCTCCTCCTCCACAATATCTGCCCAGCACCCATGAAGCCCCCGTATCTCTCCTTCTTCCATCTCCTCCAAAAGCGCCTCATTAGCGTCATTAGCCTGCAACTGATTGCTCCACGTCGTCATGTCATCTTTAGGATCTGGGCTAACTTCGACTACCGGGCTTTTAGGCAGATCTTCATTCCTTATTGGGACACTTGGAGCCATAGTTAATGCTCTAGGGGGTTCACTCGATGAAGGCATGTTGGGGGCGGCTTGGACAGCAACGTAAGCAATGTTAATCTCCCCTCCCGAGGGATTAGATTTTGGAGTAGGCGCATTAATACCGTCATCTACTTCAGGGTGTGAATGAGCACGTAGGGGGTGCTGACGCGTGTCCGTCATCTGATTAGTGTTGACATGATCTTCCTCCTGTACAATACTTTTTCCTTTGTTTTTTAATTTGCAAGACTCCATTGCATGGCCCTGGTGGAAACAATGATTACAGTATAGAGGTATGTTTTCATATTCCACATTTTGCCAAAAACTTCTACCTTTAGATAGGTTGATACAGATTCTTCGTTGAAGCGGCTTCCCAGCGTCGACTTCGACGAAAACCCTAGCCATGCTTGGCCTAGCCAGGTCTTCTGTTGCCCGATCTATCTTGAGTAGAGTACCGATCGCCGAAGTGATCGCAAACAACGCATCCTTGGCATAGAGGTGGTGTGGTAGATCCGGAAGATCTACCCACACAGGCATGAAGGCGGATTCTATCAATGGTGTGAAGTCTGGTTCCCACTTAAAGATACGCATTGGAGCACGAGCGAGGAACCACAACTCCTTGGACCGAAGTCGGAGATAATCTTCTTCACATGAGGGTCTGATCAGTATATGTTTACGATCTATAACGCCCGCCTTAACAGGACCCTTAAACTCGAACCCTTGAAAAACCTTACGAATAACTTCAATTGGTGGTTTGTTGTGGGAGAACTTCCCTATCAGGGCGTATTTCAGAGGAGCCGCAAGGGCTTCTTCTTCTTCCGACGAGAACGAGATCGAAGGCGCCCCTTTGAAGGAGGAAATCACTCGTGCTGCAAGTCTGGGAGGCCTTTCATCTCTGCCTGCAACCGCATCCGCAAAGGATTTCGGCGCAGCCATGGCACCGGCCTGGCCGACGGCCAAGCCGGGGTCAACTAGTGCATTTACTAATTTTTTTTTAGGTCACACAAGTTTTCAAATTATTTTAAGACCTAAAACGCAAAATACTCCAAACCAACTCACGAAACATAGAAAATACGTTGGTCTCGACACGTGGGACGTGCTCGGGTACTCCCGTGGTTGAAACCGTGCCTGTGTCATGTCCAGAGAATACGTATCGAAAAACCGATTTCGTGTGTCGAAGAGGGTGTTCTCGCTCGATTGCGTGTCACACGCGCAACGAGAAGCCTCATGCTCGTGCACACGGCTAGGTAGGGTCACGGGGTAGGTCAAGGACACATCTACATGACATGAAGTCGCAGCGACGCGACACAGCGGCTCGCACAACAGCGCGCGGACTACGTGCGTGTGCGAGCGTGCTCGTGTATATGGGTCGTCGCTCGTGGCTCGTGCGTCGGGCCATGCCACAACTCGGGATCGACTCCCTGGGTAGTCTAGGTATAGGGCTATGTGTTCCAACTCCTAGTATGGGTCCTCAATGCGCCGTGTTCGCGTACGAAGGCCGTGTCAGCGACAAATTTTAGCCTGAATGCTTAGTTCAGCCGGCCAGTGCATGTGCGATTTCTCTACGCTCGCTCGACGAAACATCGTAAAATTTTACGGGCATGTGGGCAGAGGTTGTTCCTATGTGCTCATTAAATTTCATATGAGACGAAGCTCTTTACATCGAGTTATGACGCACAGACAGCAGGGCGTGCAATAGACCGTGCACGGGATCTCGTGCACGCGTGTCCGTGTCCGTTCGGATGCCAAAATCGTGTCGATTTCCGATCCATCTTCACGAAAGTTATTACAAATCATATAAAGAAAGATTTTGTGAAAATAGAATCAAAATTAACACTTTTCAATTATATGTGGCATTTTGCCGAACACGTACAGCGTGAGACCGATACGTGTCTGATACCGCTATCAAACGAGACCAAAATCATAAGAAACATTATACACAGATCAAGGGTGCCTATATAGATGCAATAATAAAGAAAATTTAGGAGAATCAAAGATAGATTTGGGATTTACCTATCGAGAGTCGAAATCTCAATAAAAGGAATTCTTCGAGCGCTTTGTCGGCCGATTTCTTCCGAGCGAATGCCTCCTCTTCCTTGCTAGCAGTACTCTAGCAAGTACTACTCTTCATAACGAGCGCAATGGAATTTGTTTGAGGTAAAACGGACTCCGGATGAGAAATCTAGGGTTTTTGGAGAAAAGGAAACTAGGGTTTTCTCTTTGGTGGCTATGTGTTCTCTACACAATGAGAGGGGGCTGCTATGGCCGGCCAGAGGTAGGGGTGTTAGGGTTAGGGTTTGCACGTGGGCCTAGGCTCCCTAAGTTGCTAATAAAGCCCAAGTCAAAAAGGCTAACTAGAAAATAACTTAAAATTCATTTAAATCATTCTAAAAATAACTAATAAATTATAAATTAAATCTAAATGATGAAAATTTAAGTCTAACTATGGCATTAGGTTTCTAGTCATGGTTGTCTAAGGTCAAGCCACTTATACTACCAAAACACCAATTCAGCTACCAATCAAAATACACAACAAGCAATTTAATTAATAAATTAATAAAATTCAAAGTAATGCACAATAACTAAAATACCCTTAGCCTAAAAATAGGTAATTAGCCAATCTAGTCACATGGTCGAGTCTCCTTGGTCACGGTTAGTCTCAAAGTCAAGCAGTCTCTTGGGTTAAACTAGCAACAACCAAAATCACAATTCACCCATCTAAATAATATAAAATAAATAAAGAAAATCACCAAAAATCATAATATGATTTAAATATTATTATTAAATGATAAAAATTACAAAAGTTTAAAATTACCCCCATTTCAGAAAAGTGATGGTTACAAGTCTACCCTCCTTAAAATAACTTCGTCCTCGAAATTAAGACGATCCTACTCCTTCTAGGTCAAATCTCCAACAATCATGGTCTTAAGAAAACTTATCTAAATCATACAGTTGGAAATATAATATACAGGGTTATGGCAGGTAATATCAGTCTGGGATCTCATCATAAAGCCATTATAGTCATACTGGATCAAAAGTAGTCATAAGGTATCAAAACATACAAACAATATGGTAGGGTACAGTAATCATCAAGACAGGATAAGGTATAGGTCAAGCACTCACCTCTACTAGGTTTGGTAGCTGGAACTCTCTTATGGAGGTAGGCCTCGACTGGGGGCAGGTGTAGTAGGATTGTCTCGTATCTTGTGTGTAGCTGACCCACAAAATAGGCACAATCCTAGTCTCTTTCTACAGTCCATCCATAAGTGCCCAGGCTTCTTACAGAAGGCATAGGTAGGCACTCGCTCAACTGGCCTCTACTGGACAGGAATCTGAACTAGATAAGCTGGTCTAGGCTGGAAGTCGGGTACTCCTGAGGCTCTGGGTATATACTGCTCCTCGCCCTCTTGGGACTAGGCTCTCCCCTCGAATGCATATAATCCCACAACATTTGGATACTGAGACTCTGCTCTCTCGTAAGCTCAGCCTGAAGTCTCTGTACCTTCCACACATCCTGAAGAAGTCTATAAATCTGAGCCCCATCAGGAATGGCATGAGGTACCACTCCAGGAGGCAAAGGGAGGCTCTCAGTCTCCGGCTGAACTGCAGCCCTCTCCTGAAGGATAGGAGATGGAGAAAAATTCTCTGGTGAGGCTGCTAACACCTCCTGAGCAATAGAAGGGGAAGTACAATCTCGGACTCATCCAGAACTGTAGCTGTGCACTGGGGACAAACTCTGGTCATGGGTACCATTCTAGAAAAGATAAGGAAAATAATAAATCATCGGACTGTAAGGCAGTCTATCATCCTATATGAAAAATGGTGATTATAAAAAAAACAACTGGAATTAACTATATAGGATTACTATTTTAAAGATGATCAAAATTGAAAGTTTAAAGCACGACTGTCAATAGCATTGAAATCCAATATGATATATATATAAAAAAATTTAGTCTCGGCACGATCTAAGTTGATCAATCTCTGGGTAAATCAAGAATTTGGCAAGATGGGGAAAAATGTCATCGAAGTTTGAGCACGAGCATCCAAGGATGGAGATCTAGGTCACAATTAAATTTAATTCAAATGAGTATGACCCAGGATATTAATATGATAAGGAAATGTGACCAAAGTCGATCGGTCATGATCAAGGGATTTAGGGTTCAGTGATATTAAAAATTTTAAAGGATAATTCAAGGATATTGATTTAGTCAATTTTCTTCTTCTGATAGGGGAAAATAGAAGACAAGGTTTCATAGGGAAGTCAAGCTAATCATCACTCTCAGATACTATCAAGCTTATCTAATCATCATTTGTCAATCATATCCTTATCTCATAAGTCCAAATATGAAAATCAACCTTTATATCACTACCACCAAGTGTTTATAACCTTTTGTTATGAAGATTGGACCTTGTCATGATCATCATAGGCTCAATTCCTAAATTCCAAAACATCACTCATGAAGCATACCCTTTTATTTATTAGCACTCAATACTAACCACTTAATCATCTTGTCAATCCAAATTCTTCTACTTTGTCTTAAATTAGATCCTAAACCTCTAAATTAAGTTTTATAAAATCCTTGAACTTGTTCAAATTACTCTTCTCGTGTTATTCGATCTGAAACTACTAGGCCTTACAAAATGTATTCGCTATTAAAATCAACCTTCATATTTCCTTCAACGCACACCCTCAATATTATTCTCCTTAAAAATTTAATTTTAATTTTTCTAAAATCTCTATATTTTCTATAACTCAAAATCCTGGTGTTCTTTCTGTTCTTAGCCATTTTCTTGCAATATGTAATTCAATTTTGTATTGCCATCAAATACAGTTAAAATTTCTTCTCCATTACTATGTCCCTATATTTAACATCATAGCCTTAAAGTAAACGTCTCAAGAATCAATAACCAAAATTTATCCAAGTCTGCTACTATGTCGACCTCGAATATCCTCGTCAGCTAAGAAATGTATCTATCATCTACATCCAATATTTCTCTGTGTGTGATCGTTCCTAGATTGATAATATAAATCTCTTGGTTTCATTCTCATTTTTTACTACATCTTTATCTCAAAATTCTATATCAAGGACCAACATTTTATATCCCTACCTAGATTATCATGAGATAACAAATACGTCGTTTCCGAGCTAGATAATTTACATCACTTTCTCGACCTTCCCAAGGTAAAGAAATATAGAGATTCAAAGGTTTCAAAGTATAGATGGCAGAATTAGATACGAGATAGGTGATTGATGTAATTGGGACAGAGTTAACTAAGATAAGAAAAAAATAGGAATACAAAAAATAATGGCAAGAAAGAAATAATGATAAAACCTGTTCTTGCTCATATGTTCAAAAGAATGAACGAATTTTGAGATATAATCTGATAACCATACACGTCTTCATGAAATTATGTTGCTAGAATTTTGCCACGCCAGTAAGCATAGCTGCAATAAACAATAGAGTCCGTAACAAATGTATACACCCTATAATCATGTTATTTAGAATTCTTACCTTACCAATCGGTATGGCTGCAAGAAAATCTAAATTCCATAACTAGGTTAAGCATATCAAAATTAGGCTCTATGTCCTTGTCTTGCTAGCCAGTATGACTGTGATAAATTCTAACCCCACAATAAAGTAGACATTTGCCTTTCTCGCTGTCCTTATCAAGTATGTTATCAGGTTATACCCTAAATTCCAAAATAAAATAAATATAAATATAAATATATTTAAATACAAACTCAAAGTTAACAACTAATCAATAAGGTTCAAAATTCAATAATAAATCCATCAAAATCAAATTCAAGAACAAGGAGTAATGAGTGAATCAAATGAGTAATGGGTGAATCAAATTAGAGGAAAAAGATTTCAAATCGAAGTTAAAATAAGATTCTCAGGGGTCATCCCAGGAATTTTATCAGTGATTAAGTATCCTCTCATTCTAACACTTTACTTCCTATACTCTATAGCAGGCTCGTAATTGTACGACTAAGTCGCTGTACTACCACGAAATCGCACTAATGTGAATTAGGACCAGCATGGACCGATGCAATGAGATCTTGTCTCCATAACCATCCTGAAGACAGATCAAAGCAAGAAGCAACTACTGAGAAGGAAGCAAAAAAAATCAAAGAGGACAGTTTATTTATTCAAAGGAAAGCATTTAATCAGCAAGAATTTAGATGACAAGTATTGGATCAGAGTTTTTCTAATGTGATTGAGTACCTCAAAACTATATCCTATATCATACTGCAGGTTATGGTGATACTCTAGTTCGTGCACCACAAAAATTTGTCAGATTAGCGACGTTTAAAAATGTCGCTAACCTCGACAAAAATGTCGCTAAATCAATTTAGCGACGTTTAGGGCGACGTTTCGGGAACGACGGAAAAAACATTTCGCTAAATGAGAAAACGTCGCAAAACGTTGCTAGGGCGACGTTATTTTGCGAGGTTATTAGCGACGTTATTTGCGACGTTTGTTCATTGACGCTAATTAGCAACGTAAAAGGCGACGTTATCGTGTGGTCGCCGTTTAGCGACACTATTGCGATGTTTTTGGCGACCACGTGCTGACATAAGATTTGGTGCCGCATGTTGCCATTTCAGCTTTTAGCGACATTTTTAGCGACAATTATTAACGTCGCTACTATTTAGCGACGAAATCTAACGTCGCTAAAAACGTCGCTAAGTTAAAAAATATTAAAAAATACGTTCCAGAATGCCAATGGTGCTGGAGCTGGAGCCTGAGCCAAAATACATAATACAAAATACAAAATACAGAATCCAATCCCTGGGTTCGTCGACCCCCTCGGTGGAACACTCAACACCAGCACGCGCAATACATTCCAGAATATACAAAAAATATAAAGAAAAAATACTATCTGTAACGAACAATGTCAATATATAATATCCTCAACAAACCAAATCAATATCCGCAAATACGTACAAACTCAGTATCCTCAACGAAAAAACTGAATATCCCCAAATACGTATAAAGTCAAAATACAAAATATAGAATCTAATCCCTGAGTTCGCCAAAAATATAAAAACAAAGATTGACACACAGTACTAATTCATATGTGTTTTAAGTGTGAGAACGGATGGCTCAGAACACAACCCAAAATTCATTTCTGTTATACATTAGTGTGAATCATCTATGTTCAATACATATGGTGTAGTATACGTGTAACACCCACTTTTCCAAAATAAGGGTAAATTTAAACTTTTGTATTTTAAATCATTAAAATATTTGATTTTAGTCATGATATGATTTTTGGTGATTTTTAGTTATTTTAAAACTATTTGATTGAGTGAAATGTGAATTGGTGTTTGCTAGTGTAACATTAGTCATACATGACCTAGAAGACTAATCATAACCAATGAGACCTAATCATGTGTTTAGGATTTCAATTTCTACTTTTAAGCCAAGGGGTATTTTAGTCATTTTGACACTTTTGTGAAATTGTGAATTATATTAATTAAATATGTGCTAGTTGAATTGTTGAGTCTTGACCTAGAAGTTAGCCTAATCTAGATTGTTAATCATGACCCTAGAGACTAAGTTAGAGGGTTTCATTAAAGTAATTACCTTAATGAAATATCTAGATATTTGTTAAAAGATATCTTGGACTAAAGGTTAAAGGGGCTACTTTAATTGTGAGCCCTTAGATTAGCTAGAAATTGTTGGAGTAACCTTAGCCCCTCATCCTAAACCCTAACCCTAACTTAATGGCAGCCAACACTCATCCCCACCCCCTATAAATGCATCCCATTAATTATTTGCATCATTTTTAATTCATTCTATTTGCCTCTTTTGTGTTCTTCCCTAAACTTCTCCCCAAATATCCAAATCACCTCCAAATTGAGCCAAACTTCTTGCATTGGAATCCCCTACTGTTGAGGATGCTATAGGGAGCTAGCTAGCAAGGTTGCACAAGCATTTGGCACCCCCAAGTGAAGAGGACACCCCCCCTTTCCTTAGTTTTCATTGAGTTTTCACTCAATAGGTAAAATGACTCAAAACCTATTAATGTTGTGATTTCTCTTCATGAATGCATGCATATAGGTACCAAGGATCTATAGGCTATGTTTTGTAGGAATTAGATAGGGTTTAGTGTCCGTATCGGACACGTATCTATGTTAATATTTAAGTGTTTGTTGATTTGCCACAGTGAACAAAATGTTATTATTTTCAAAAACTAATTGAACATATTTCTAGCCCTATAGGTGTAGATCACAAATCACTATCACTGAGCATAAGGCTGTGTCGTATTCGTGTCCAAATTGGACACGAACACGCTGTGCACAGCAGTGCACTGTGTCCTGCTACCACATGGTTCGTGCGCATTGCACAGTGCATGTGGACTCGTGCCACTTGACACGAGGGTGGGGGCAGTCACTGACATGACCCCCATCAAGTTTGGTGAGTCTTGGTGTCGTGTCGGACACGCACGGTCAGGTGCACGGGGCTTTGCCTGGGTTTATTTCTGTGTATTTTTACGTCTGATACGTGTGTTCCATTCATGACACGGGACACGTTGACCCAAACCAGGGTGACACAGACCTAGAGGGACTCTAGGCGAACCACCCTGCAAAGGGACTCGACCCAGTTCGTGTCGTGTCGTGTGCACGACACGCGTGCACACGTGCACGAGGATTGGGTTCTGATACTTTTCCTGTGTGAATGTTTCTGTTGATTAAAGTTCTGATTAATGTTTAATTGATGTTTAAATAAGTTAATTAGATTCTAAATATTATGTTAAATCACTGTTATGTTAGGAATTACAAATTGTTATGTTGTAATAGGAGTTGTGGGTTCGAAATTGCAATGTGGTTTGTGAATTTCTGATACACAGGATACACCTTTAAATTCTTCACTGTTAAACCATTTTAGTCATTTAATCAGTGTTTATTAAGTGCCTAATGATTTCTACACAATTGATAGCCTATGATGATGTGATTTACCTGCTGAAATATATATGGGATCAACCTATCAAGTTTTGACTACAAGTTGGGACTTAATGTATTAACTAATCAAGTAACCTGTGTGATAACTTATCCCCAGTGAATGTTGTTCCATGTCTTTAAGTTCTTGAAATTCTGCAATGTTAAGTCTGTAGTTATAGAGATTTGGTTAGGATTTATCATTCCAGTAATTGGTTGGTTGTTAGCAACAGTTGTTAGACACTTGTGCACCAAGTTCTTCACTGACTTCCTAAGTTAATTCCAGTTGATTTTTACTAATTTTCCTTCAATTTTAGTTGATCCTATTAAAATGATTCACTGGACTGATTCCAGTTTTAATGCATTGGTCTGTTTCCTTTCTTGATGATTTTCCTGCACATAGGCTTGAGCCCTGTTAGTTTTCCAGTTGTATTACACACACACTCTCTCAAGCCTCACTTCATCACACTACACCATGACACACACACCCTCTAATTTTACTTGACACTCTATCTAAATTACTGAACACACTATTTTTTCAATCACCCACATAGGTTGCAGTCTCTTATACACACAGGTTTTGGAGACACCCTATTTTCCTTTCCTTTACCTGTTTTGTTTCCTGAGATTGGTTTCTTTACAACTGAGATTTCAGTTGTGCATTGATTTGGATTGAACAATTCATGTTAACTGTTTGGTGTGTATAGGCACACTGTTTTAAACCTGAGAATCTATTACAATGTTTTTAACTGAGATTGTATGACCAAATTCCTGAGATGGGTTGCTGAACAACCTGAGAATGGATGGGGTTTGATAAAAACTGAGATTCATTCACAAAGAGAAAACTAAGGACTGTGTTAAGAAAAATCTGAGTTTGTTTTGGTTCACAAATAAAATCTGAGAAAATTGTGTATTGATAATGTATGTATATACAACTGTGAATTCAAACAAGACTGAGATATGAACCTGAGTTCACCATGAAAACTGAAATCTAAATTCTAATACACACACACATGCTCACACACATTATATGCTCATACACACATATAATTTCCTATACACCCTTGTATTAGACTCACATATTTGAATTCTCATTTCATAACACTGTTAAACTGAGATATGAATTGTACACACACTTGACACTCTTTCACTCTCTTTCTATCTCACTATATATAATGAGTATATAGGTAGTGTATGTATATGCCTATATATGGATAGATGTAAATATGCATATTAATATGATATGGATAATGTATATAGATATGTATATATGTGGGTTCAAGGATATATAGCCTTGTGTTGGTTTCTCTTTCATATACACATCCATGTTCACACACACACATAGCTTAGATGTTAGTTCCTTCCTCTTTTATATAGATATAATGTTAAATATGCATGAATAGGATGTGCCTTGATATGTGCTTGTGTTTGGCTTGTATAGCCTTGTGATTGGTGTGTGATTGCTATATTAGGCTTGGTTAGGCCTAGTGAGACTTGTTAGACTTATTTGGGCTAGGACTTGACCTAGGTTGACTAGTGTGGTTGACTAGAGTTGACCAAGTGTCGACTTTAGCCTAGTTTGACCTAGACGGCATGCAGATGCATTGTACATTTCATATATCATCCTCTGTATACATCTTGACTTGTGTTGCTCTAACTAGGAGTCAGGTGCCTCATCTCGGACAGTACGTTTACTTCAGACATTCAGATACGAGGCGAGTACATTCTCTGATCGTTTCATACTTGTCACGATTTATATTCTCGCTCTAGATTAATTTTACTTGATGCTGTCACGTTATCATCACGGATTAGTACTATACGGATCTCTTCTTGGGATGTTATCCCCCTTAGCGGGAGCATCGGATACTTTATGACATGTGTTTCATGTACATCATGTATTCTTCGCTTCTGCGTTATTCATGTACACTCATGTTCTCTCATGTTCTTACATGTACGTCCATGTACTCTCATGTTCTTCCATGTACGCTCATGTTTCCTCATGTGTTTCCTGTGTAACCAAAATATCATGTACGTAACGTAACTTGAATAGATCCTTGTGTACTGATTGTGGGTAGGGGTGAGTATAAATGGTCATGTGATTTACCCATCATGTTCACTCTGTTACTTTTCATGTTTTATCATGTACGCATCAGCCTATTGGCTGATGTCCCACATGTGCACTCATGTACATCATGTTCAACCTAAGCCAATTACATGCCATCTCGTACTCTAAATTACTAGTCACTTACTGCTCTTACTTATCATGTATATATTTCCAGTTATCAAATATCTCTCCTGTTTCATGTACATCTCCTTACAGCGTTTCATGTATTTTATTCTATTGCCTGCTTTATATTTCCTGCCATGATATGAACTGCATGAGATGTACTGTGCTCGCTCCCGTCCTGACTGGACCTATTGAAAATTTTACAGAGGATGATGAGAAACCCTGCACCCCCTTACTTGGAGCTTGCCTAGATGATACTCGCGACCTGGACCCCTGGCGAGGTTCAGGCAGCTGCTCAGGATGATACCTTGTATAGAGTAGATAGCTTAGACTATTTCCTTTCATGTTTAGCTTATGTCCTTGTTTTAGAGTTGTATGTTGTAGAGTTGTTGAGACTTGTATTTAGTTTCTGTTGTACCTCAGTTGAGGATTTCCTTATCTATTTTATCGTACCATTTTCTATCTATAGATTGTGATTGAGTTATACCTCTGTGTTGGCCTCCTTATGGAGAGTATTCATATTATGTTAGTTATAGTTCATGACCTAGAACAGCGTTCTACCGCCGATACTGCGGCGTAGGCTGGACGTACCCACTTCTCGTGCCCTTACTCTAGGGTGCGGGTCGTGACACGTTTTTAGTGGTGGCCCATGCATGTCGAGTTTATGTAGTGGTATTCGAACTAGAGTATCACTACAGCCTGCAGTAGGAGTAGAATATTTAGGGGTACTCAATCACAGTTAGAATTCCTTGAGAGATTCCTGGGATGTCCCTTGAGAATCTCATTCTGAACTTCAAATTTGAAATCCTTTTCTCATGTTTTGATTTACCCTTACTCCTTTATATTTGAATCTGATTTTGATGGATCGTTGTTGATTTGATTTTTTTTTATCGAGATGAATTTTATGATCCGACTTACGATATCTTCTGATAACATATGTTGACGGAAATAATAGGGATGGTAAAACGTCTACTTTATTATGGAACCTAGAGTTTATCGCAGCTATATTAGCCGGCGTGGCAAGAACATAGGGACCTGACTTCGGATGTACATATCTTGATCATGAGATTGGAAATTCTCGCAGCTATACTAGTCGGCATAGCGAGGATTCCAGACGACTTGATCATAGAGATGCATACCCCAGTTATGGACTCTACCGTTCATTGCAGCCTTGCTTACTAGCGTGGCGAGGATTCTGAGTATCATGATTCTGGACAGACGCATGTGATTATCAGATTATATCTTAAAAGTTTTTAAAGTATCACCTCTTTCATTTCTCTTCTGTAAAAAAAAATGTGTTTTCCATCATCAAATAACTTAGGAGTAGGGATAACTTTAGTTGACTAGTCTAATTCCTTGTAGAAATTCATTAGTTATAACTCTTTCTTAGTATGATGATTTGATGAGTTGTGATTAGGCCTTTATCTTAGGAATGATAGTATAGCCCTGGCTTTAGAGTAGGGACCCTTGTAGCTGGTTCTCTGTTGTTTATATTTACCAGTTTTTATATAGAATAATAGACTGCATTACAGCCTTGATGATTTGTTGTTTCTCTAATTTTTCCAGTTTAGCACCCCAGATTGCTTGTATGTTTGATACCCTATGACCGTTTTGGTTTAGCTTGACTAGTATACCTAGATGGGACCTTCAACTGCCATCGTATGCCATGACCCTGTATGCCATTCTTTAAATTGTATGATTTAGGTAAGTTCTGAGACTATGATTGTTGGGGACGAGACTCTAGAAGAAGTACGACCATCTTAATTTCGAGGACGAAATTCTTTTAAGGGGGGTAGACTTGTAACACCCACTTTTCCAAAATAAGGGTAAATTTAAACTTTTGTATTTTAAATCATTAAAATATTTGATTTTAGTCATGATATGATTTTTGGTGATTTTTAGTTATTTTAAAACTATTTGATTGAGTGAAATGTGAATTGGTGTTTTGCTAGTGTAACATTAGTCATACATGACCTAGAAGACTAATCATGACCAATGAGACCTAATCATGTGTTTAGGATTTCAATTTCTACTTTTAAGCCAAGGGGTATTTTAGTCATTTTGACACTTTTGTGAAATTGTGAATTATATTAATTAAATATGTGCTAGTTGAATTGTTGAGTCTTGACCTAGAAGTTAGCCTAATCTAGATTGTTAATCATGACCCTAGAGACTAAGTTAGAGGGTTTCATTAAAGTAATTACCTTAATGAAATATCTAGATATTTGTTAAAAGATATCTTGGACTAAAGGTTAAAGGGGCTACTTTAATTGTGAGCCCTTAGATTAGCTAGAAATTGTTGGAGTAACCTTAGCCCCTCATCCTAAACCCTAACCCTAACTTAATGGCAGCCAACACTCATCCCCACCCCCTATAAATGCATCCCATTAATTATTTGCATCATTTTTAATTCATTCTATTTGCCTCTTTTGTGTTCTTCCCTAAACTTCTCCCCAAATATCCAAATCACCTCCAAATTGAGCCAAACTTCTTGCATTGGAATCCCCTACTGTTGAGGATGCTATAGGGAGCTAGCTAGCAAGGTTGCACAAGCATTTGGCACCCCCAAGTGAAGAGGACACCCCCCCTTTCCTTAGTTTTCATTGAGTTTTCACTCAATAGGTAAAATGACTCAAAACCTATTAATGTTGTGATTTCTCTTCATGAATGCATGCATATAGGTACCAAGGATCTATAGGCTAAGTTTTGTAGGAATTAGATAGGGTTTAGTGTCCGTATCGGACACGTATCTATGTTAATATTCAAGTATTTGTTGATTTGCCACAGTGAACAAAATGTTATTATTTTCAAAAACTAATTGAACACATTTCTAGCCCTATAGGTGTAGATCACAAATCACTATCACTGAGCACAAGGCTGTGTCGTATTCGTGTCCAAATTGGACACGAATACGCTGTGCACAGCAGTGCACTGTGTCCTGCTACCACATGGTTCGTGCGCATTGTACAGTGCATGTGGACTCGTGCCACTTGACACGAGGGTGGGGGCAGTCACTGACATGACCCCCATCAAGTTTGGTGAGTCTTGGTGTCGTGTCGGACACGCACGGTCAGGTGCACGGGGCTTTGCCTGGGTTTATTTCTGTGTATTTTCACGTCTGATACGTGTGTGCCATTCATGACACGGGACACGTTGACCCAAACCAGGGTGACACAGACCTAGAGGGACTCTAGGCGAACCACCCTGCAAAGGGACTCGACCCAGTTCGTGTCGTGTCGTGTGCACGACACGCGTGCACACGTGCACGAGGAATGGGTTCTGATACTTTTCCTGTGTGAATATTTCTGTTGATTAAAGTTCTGATTAATGTTTAATTGATGTTTAAACAAGTTAATTAGATTCTAAATATTATGTTAAATCACTGTTATGTTAGGAATTACAAATTGTTATGTTGTAATAGGAGTTGTGGGTTCGAAATTGCAATATGGTTTGTGAATTTCTGATACACAGGATACACCTTTAAATTCTTCACTGTTAAACCATTTTAGTCATTTAATCAGTGTTTATTAAGTGCCTAATGATTTCTACACAATTGATAGCCTATGATGATGTGATTTACCTGCTGAAATATATATGGGATCAACCTAATCAAGTTTTGACTACAAGTTGGGACTTAATGTATTAACTAATCAAGTAACCTGTGTGATAACCTATCCCCAGTGAATGTTGTTCCATGTCTTTAAGTTCTTGAAATTCTGCAATGTTAAGGCTGTAGTTATAGAGATTTGGTTGGGATTTATCATTCCAGTAATTGGTTGGTTGTTAGCAACAGTTGTTAGACACTTGTACACCAAGTTCTTCACTGACTTCCTAAGTTAATTCCAGTTGATTTTTACTGATTTTCCTTCAATTTCAGTTGATCCTATTAAAATGATTCACTGGACTGATTCCAGTTTTAATGCATTGGTCTGTTTCCTTTCTTGATGATTTTCCTGTACATAGGCTTGAGCCCTGTTAGTTTTCCAGTTGTATTACACACACTCTCTCTCAAGCCTCACTTCATCACACTACACCATGACACACACACCCTCTAATTTTACTTGACACTCTATCTAAATCACTGAACACACTGTTTTTTCAATCACCCACATAGGTTGCAGTCTCTTATACACACAGGTTTTGGAGACACCCTATTTTCCTTTTCTTTACCTGTTTTGTTTCCTGAGATTGGTTTCTTTACAACTGAGATTTCAGTTGTGCATTGATTTGGATTGAACAATTCATGTTAACTGTTTGGTGTGTATAGGCATACTGTTTTAAACCTGAGAATCTATTACAATGTTTTTAACTGAGATTGTATGACCAAATTCCTGAGATGGGTTGCTGAACAACCTGAGAATGGATGGGGTTTGATTAAAACTGAGATTCATTCACAAAGAGAAAACTAAGGACTGTGTTAAGAAAAATCTGAGTTTGTTTTGGTTCACAAATAAAATCTGAGAAAATTGTGTATTGATAATGTATGTATATACAACTGTGAATTCAAACAAGACTGAGATATGAACCTGAGTTCACCATGAAAACTGAAATCTAAATTCTAATACACACACACATGCTCACACACATTATATGCTCATACACACATATAATTTCCTATACACCCTTGTATTAGACTCACATATTTGAATTCTCATTTCATAACACTGTTAAACTGAGATATGAATTGTACACACACTTGACACTCTTTCACTCTCTTTCTATCTCACTATATATAATGAGTATATAGGTAGTGTATGTATATGCCTATATATGGATAGATGTAAATATGCATATTAATATGATATGGATAATGTATATAGATATGTATATATGTGGGTTCAAGGATATATAGCCTTGTGTTGGTTTCTCTTTCATATACACATCCATGTTCACACACACACATAGCTTAGATGTTAGTTCCTTCCTCTTTTATATAGATATAATGTTAAATATGCATGAATAGGATGTGCCTTGATATGTGCTTGTGTTTGGCTTGTATAGCCTTGTGATTGGTGTGTGATTGCTATATTAGGCTTGGTTAGGCCTAGTGAGACTTGTTAGACTTATTTGGGCTAGGACTTGACCTAGGTTGACTAGTGTGGTTGACTAGAGTTGACCAAGTGTCGACTTTAGCCTAGTTTGACCTAGACGGCATGCAGATGCATTGTACATTTCATATATCACCCTCTGTATACATCTTGACTTGTGTTGCTCTAACTAGGAGTCAGGTGCCTCATCTCGGACAGTACGTTTACTTCAGATATTCAGATACGAGGCGAGTACATTCTCTGATCGTTTCATACTTGTCACGATTTATATTCTCGCTCTAGATTACTTTTACTTGATGCTGTCACGTTATCATCACGGATTAGTACTATACGGATCTCTTCTTGGGATGTTATCCCCCTTAGCTGGAGCATCGGATACTTTATGACATGTGTTTCATGTACATCATGTATTCTTCGCTTCTGCGTTATTTATGTACACTCATGTTCTCTCATGTTCTTACATGTACGTCCATGTACTCTCATGTTCTTCCATGTACGCTCATGTTTCCTCATGTGTTTCCTATGTAACCAAAACATCATGTACGTAACGTAACTTGAATAGATCCTTGTGTACTAATTGTGGGTAGGGGTGAGTATAAATGGTCATGTGATTTACCCATCATGTTCACTCTGTTACTTTTCATGTTTTATCATGTACGCATCAGCCTATTGGCTGATGTCCCACATGTTCACTCATGTACATCATGTTCAACCTAAGCCAATTACATGCCATCTCGTACTCTAAATCACTAGTCACTTACTGCTCTTACTTATCATGTATATATTTCCAGTTATCAAATATCTCTCCTGTTTCATGTACATCTCCTTACAGCGTTTCATGTATTTTATTCTATTGCCTGCTTTATATTTCCTGCCATGATATGAACTGCATGAGATGTACTGTGCTCGCTCCCGTCCTGACTGGACCTGTTGAAAATTTTACAGAGGATGATGAGAAACCCTGCACCCCCTTACTTGGAGCTTGCCTAGATGATACTCGCGACCTGGACCCCTGGCGAGGTTCAGGCAGCTGCTCAGGATGATACCTTGTATAGAGTAGATAGCTTAGACTATTTCCTTTCATGTTTAGCTTATGTCCTTGTTTCAGAGTTGTATGTTATAGAGTTGTTGAGACTTGTATTTAGTTTCTGTTGTACCTCAGTTGAGGATTTCCTTATCTATTTTATCGTACCATTTTCTATCTATAGATTGTGATTGAGTTATACCTCTGTGTTGGCCTCCTTATGGAGAGTATTCATATTATGTTAGTTATAGTTCATGACCTAGAACAGCGTTCTACCGCCGATACTGCGGCGTAGGCTGGACGTACCCACTTCTCGTGCCCTTACTCTAGGGTGCGGGTCGTGACAATACGTTCTTATCGAATCTAGTATCTAGTATCTGAAGAATATAACAGAATCAAGATGAACTCACATAATGTAATACTAAAACATCATCTACTACTATATAAGATATAGTAATAGGTTGTCGTATCATCATTGCCGAGGGATGAGGGTCGGAGGACAGTCAACTTCATCTACGGCTATATAGTTTCTGCCTCACCAGTCGAATGGCTGTAGGGACTATGTCCTGATCACCATATCGTAGTCCAATACAATCCAGAGATTGACACAGTACTAATTCATATATGTAGCCCAATACAAATAGTCTAATACAAAAACAACCCACAATATAAATAGTCTAATACAAATAAGTACTAATACCTAATAAGAACCACGCAGCTCACTCAAACGCTCAATGATACGATCACGCAACCACCTCAAATAAGTTAGATCGACGGCGGTAGGAGAGATGTAGTCCCTTGCAAGTGCTGCATGAATAGAACTCCCGGTCTCACTAGCTACCAATGCTGGATGAATGGAACTTCCGATCTCACTAGCTACCGGTGCAATATCTTCCTTAACAGTGGGATGAGCCACCTCAGCATTCACTGTTTCCCTCAAACGATGTGTCGCTCCTCGGGTCATGGGTACCATCTGGTAAAATTAATATTCACAGGGGGGAGCGGTTGAAAATGAATGAGAGAACTATCAGAGAATAATAATTGACAAATAAATAAGAGAACTATCAGATGTGATACTTGTGTATCAATGCGATACTCGAGTATCGGTATTGTGATTGCGATACCGATACACATAGGAAAGGTCTGATACTCAATGTATCGGTATCGGACCATTCCTTATTGCAAGAAGAAGAATACTATAGCGTTGATAGTGAGATAGATAGAGAGAGACACAACTAAGTAGCACTTGAACTTTAACTAAGTAGCACTTGTAACTAATGTACAAATCACCTATTGATACGATGCAATGATCGATTTTAATTACAGTAATACAAAATGACAAAAATATAATACGTATAAAGAATTAAAAAAACTTACATAAGCTTTGGCAGCCATCTTCTTCGTCATCTCTATCCAGAAATCCTCTCTGAGTCAATCCTTTGCCTCGAATCTCGAGTGGACATCCTTGAGTAGAGCTCGAACGAGAAGTTCCTGACAGCATGGTGGTCTCCTTTGTCTAAGGATTCTTGCTCGTCCCACAACCAATCAAAAATTTCTTTATTTCTAATATCTTGAATATGAAACTCTGTTTCATATTTGTTTCTTATATACCAAAAGGTAGAGCCAAATGTGAAGCAGAGCTTCATATTCAAGAGATTAGAAAAAAAAAGTTTGATTGGTTGTGGGACGAGCACGGATACTTTAACAAAGGAGACCACCATGCTCTACACGAAGGATGTCCACTTGAGCTCCGAGGCAAAGTTTTTGCTCAGATCAAGAAACTGTTGACGGAGCACATCTACCATGCTGTCAGAAAAAAATAGTAACATGGGAGACCCATCTGAGTAGGACGTATACTCTGATAATATCTTCTCCAATACTCAATCCCACTACTGATATCATTCTTGTAAAGGTGATCTCTCAAAGTATACGTCCTACTCAGATGGATCTCTCAGAGTATCCTCTCTGGTTGGTTATCGAGCCATAAGGTACATAATCCAAATACAAAATACAGAATCTAATCCCTGGGTTCGTCGAAAATACAAAAACAAAGATTGACACACCGTTCTAATTCATATGTGTTTTAAGTGTGAGAACGGATGGCTCAGAAAACAACCCAAAATTCATTCTAGCATACATTAGTGTGAATCATCTATGTTCTATACATATGGTGTAGTATACGTTCCTATCGAATATAGTATCTAGTATCTGAAGAATGTAACAGAATCAAGATGAACTCACATAATGTAATACTAAAATATCATCTACTACTATATAAGATATAGTGATAAGTTGTCGTATCATCATTGCCGAGGGATGAGGGTTGGAGGACAGTCAACTTTATCTACGGCTACATAGTTTTTGCCTCGCCAGTCGAATGGCTGCAGGGACTATGTCGTGATCACCATATCGTACCATAGTTTCTGCCTCGCCAGTCGAATGGCTGCAGGGACTATGTGTCCCGATCACCATGTTACCAATTAACCAACCAACAAAATTATATGTTACAAATATCGGCACTATCGGTGCGTTCGAATCGGAGTATCACATTTTTCGGTGTCAGAAAACAAATAATTACTACTAAATTTTCAGATTTTATGGCACTATCGGTGTCCCTGACCAAGCCCCCCTACACCACCCCTAACCCGACCCTAACCCTCCCCTCCTCCAGCCGCCTCCACCCCCATGCTCCCCTCCCAGCCGCCACCATACCCAAACTCGAACCCTACCCCTAGCTCCCCACCCCCAGCCGCCCTCGTCCCCCCTACCCCACCTCCCTAGCCCCCCCCACTCACCACCGAACCACTCGCATCCCCCTGCCCCTACCCCCGAGCTACGTGCACCCCCCAACCACCAACCAACCAAAAACATCCAGGAGAGAGAGGAAGAGAAGGAGAAGAGTACCACGTACCGGAGAGGGAGGAAGTCGTCGGAAAGAGTGAGAGTCGCCGCCGGAGAGAGTTAGAGCACCGGAGGGGAGGATAGAGAGAGTGTGAGAGAGGAAATAGGAGAAATGAATCGGTGGGGGATATAATTAGAATTTACGACGCTATCACTACCGTCGCTAAGTTAGTCGCCTATAGCGACGTCCGAGTGACGTTCGCACGAATGAATCATGTGATTAATATACGTCGTTGTTACGTCTCTTTGGTCGTCGCTAGTAGCGACTATTAGCGACGTTTAGACCAAAACGTCGCTAATATACACAATTTAGCGACGTTAATCGAAGGCGCGTAAATATATGTCACCAATTGAGCATATTTTAGTAGTGGAGTACCACTACGAAATCACACTAGTTGTGATTGGACTGTATGGGCCACTACTAAAATATGTCACAACCCTCAATCCGGTATAAGGACATGAGACTGGGTACGTCCAGCTACACCATAGTGTCGGCGGTTAGAATGCTATCCAAGGTCCAACATTTAAACACAATCTAGAATATGCTCCAATTGGAGAATGATATATGATACAAGTCAATCACAATAACTAAGATGGAATAGAAGAAAGATAATCTCAACAGAGAGTCACAACATGAAGAATAATCCCGGTGTAAACCACACCATAATAAATATCTCAATATAACACATTGTCTCATAACT